>CM053510.1:87179791-87269883 GCA_028627145.1 Eidolon dupreanum | reverse complement strand
GACTCAGCCTTCAATTCAAGCTATGAGAGAGAGAGAGAGAGAGAGAGAGAGAGAGAGAGAGAGAGAGAGAGAGAGAGAGAGAGAGAGATACCTAAAGCATCCAGGGCAGGTAAGATAAACCGGGGCTATGCCCACCCCCACACTCAGCTCCAATCCTCTCCTCTTTCTTCCGGATCCATGGCAGTCCTGTTTCCCCTCCCTGGCAGCGTGGTGCAGTGGAACGCCCCCTCCAGTGGTGGGCATGCCTGGAATGAACACTAACTCCATCAAACCCCCGGGAGGCACTCTGCACCCTGCTCCCTCCTTTGCCGATGAAGCAAATACTACTTATTAAAGGGAAATGCTAATTAAGTGCACAGTGTTGCAGTACATATAATGCCACAAGGTGGGCTTTATGCCTTAGTATTTTCCACCATCCTTTCCCACCCTCCCCGCATCTTGTGTCTGTGCCTCTGGCACAAAATGGGCACTTAACAAATAATGTGGAATGAACGATCCAAGCATGCTTCTGCTATCTTTCATATTTTTTATCTAGCTGCTGCCTGAAAGGACCAGCTCAGAGCCAGAGGCGCGGACTTTGTCAGTCTCTTCTCAAGAAACCACTCTTTTTAGGGAGAAAAGTACCAAGCTTACTCAGGCAGCTCCCCGCCCTCCATTCCTCCTCCCCACACGTGGCCACACAAAGAGCCCAAGAGGGGTGGTGATGAGGCTGTATTTTCGAAGTCCGGGTCACCTCGCCCTGGAGTCCATCTAACTCAGCTGCAGACAAGAAGATGGGCCTGGGCGGGGATCAGAGCCCTCCCCTAAATCCCGGGGCTGGATGACTGTCAGGCCGCATCTGCTCCAAATTTATAGCTCCTCCTCCGGCCGCCGCCGGCCTCTCCACGGCCTCTTTACCAAGTGCAGCCCCAGCTGAGACCCCTCCCGCGGGGAGGGAGAGGACACACCGCGCCGGCCCCGGGCTGGGGGCGGGAGCAGGTGTGAAGCGGGGGTCGCAGCCGTGCGCGCGGTCACCCTCCAGCGCACCGCGGAGACCCGGCTTCACCCCCACGTGCAGACAATGGCGCGGGGGCCAGGCCGGGGGCGGCTCATTACCCGGACCTGCCGGGAGCCGATGATGGAGGAGGCGGGAGCGGGGAGGGCCGGCTGCTGGAGCCCTACGCAGACCCCAGCTCTAAGCGCCCGAGGGTGGAGGGTGTGCGGCTGGACCCAGGACACTGGTCCTGTCTGCGGCCAAGAACCAACACCCCACCGAAACCCTAAGGCCGGCGCCGACCTGGGCTACTACGGCCGGAGGAGGGGAGGAGCAGGGAACAATAAGAGGCCGAAGGGGCTGCAGAGCGACTGGCAGCGCCCGGGAGCGCGCTCCCTACCGCCGGGCTGATGGCCTATTGTCCTCCCGCATCCCACGCCTCCGCGCCTGCCGCAGACGCGTGCCAGGGGAAAGATCGCTCACTGCAGAGGGAGACCGGGGTAGGGTGAGGTGAAAGGACAGGGGCGCACTAGCAAGAGACTGCACAGAAATATCACAATGCCTGCCTTCAACCCCGTCTCCACGTGCCTGTGGATATAGGGACTTGCCCTCCCCATCCCTACTCCGAATGTTCTGTCTCTCCCAATTGACAAGCCTTTCCTCTAATCCGAAATTTTCGGACGATTCCCACGTTTGTTTGTTTGTTTGTTTGTTTATCCATCCATCCCCTGGGCAGTGAGTGCCTTTGCGTGTGCTTCGGAATGCTGATGCAGAAGGTGGGAGGTCTGGACAGATAGGCATACCTCTGACCTTGAGGTAAAGTAATCCGAGCGAGGAAGGGCGCAGGCAGGGAACTTAAAGACACTAGTATGTGACAGCTTCTCACCCCCAGCTCCCTGCACCCAAATCCTGTGATGTCATCCGTCCCAGGGAACTCACGCTGGCGTTCAAGGCTTTGGTTAATGCTTCTCTTGGCTTCACTGTCGCGTTCCCTGGGAGAAGGGCACCACTGGGAAAGTACCTGAAAAGAGAACAGAAAAAGGTTTGGGAAAACGAGGTCTAGTAAGGGTCCCATCACTCACTGATGGATTGGATTCATGGGTGATTTAGAGTTGAATGCAAATTGAAGTGTCTCAGATCCAGAGGCCACCATCTGGCAGCCCGTGGACCAAATTGAGATGCCAGCCACATTTTGGCCTATAAAGTACTTTTTAAACATTCTGATATGAATAATAACATATTGTGGATAATAAGCATATACAAAGTCAGAGAGAATAACAGAACGAAGCCCTTCTTGTGTACCCATCACCCGGCTTCAGCACTTATCCATTCAAAAGCAATCTTCATCTACTTTCCCACACTCCCCTCATGGTTTTGAAACAAATCTCAGAAATCATATCTCTTCTGTAAATATTTCAGTATAATCCTAAAAGGCAAAGACTCATTAAATAACAATAGTAATAGTAATACCATTTTAGTAATAACTAAAATGTGTAATCAATGTTCAAACTTTCCCAACTGTCTCAATTATTTTCTTCATTGTTACTGTTGTTCAAATTAGGGTCCAAATGAGTCTATAGGGTGGAATGTCTCTTTTAAGCTGATGTTCCCCTCTTAATCTCTTTTTTTTTTTTTTCACTGCAATTTATTTGTCAAAGAAACTGGGTCATTTATTCTGTAGAATTTCCCAGCCTGGATTTTGTAGAATGTATCCCCATGGTGTCATTGCACATGTTCTTCTGCTCCTATATTTCCTATAAATTGGTCATTAGTTATAGAGGCTTCATCAATTAGTGCTTGATTTTCCTTTTATCAAGACTACATCCTAGGCAGTATTGTTTAATTGCCTTGGGAGTAATGTCTGCTTGTCTGTTTTGCTGTTTTTGTTGCTGTTTAGCATCCAGCAGTGATCATTGCCCAAATCCATTAGTTCATTAGAAATTGCCAAATTGTGGCATTCTATTTCTGTGTTCCCATCTTCATGTATCAGCTGGAATACTTCTCTCAAGAAAACCTGTCATCAGCTGTTTATCCTGAGATGCACTTTGAATAGGAAAGGTAGGGAAAATGCTTGATTATTTTCCTTTACTCATTATTTCTCAAAAGAATGAGTTGATTTCTTAGCATCCTCTAAAGGTGAGCAATGATTTTTAAAAAAAAAACATTATGAACTCATGGATTTAAACATATTTGATGTTTCACATCAAGTTGTGTTTTGATTGCATGGATATTTTAAAGTTAGGAGATAGTGTATTAAAAATACTGCGCTCTGGCTTCTCCCGCAAATGATCTGGCAATCCTGAGCCCCTCCCAGCTGGCTCGAGCAGATTGGGGTTGAAGGGTACTGCCTTCTTTAGTGGGCATTTATTCTTGCCCTGGTCTGCTCAGATATTTTCTATCTCCCTGGACCCTTCAATTTGTATTTCATCTTATAGATGGGAGAACTGATTAAATAACGTAATGTACCTGGGACTAGAAGACAATTCTTCTGGCTGCCTTCCCACAGGAGAGAATCAGCTGGACTCTGCCTTACCTTTAATTTGGGCTGAGTCAGAGACCTTGGAATACCTCAAGATAACCTTCTTCCCAATTCCCAAAACACTCATTGCAGAGGAAACTTGGGAATATTCCAAACTCCTCTCTCTCTCTTGCCTCCCACACCCAGTCAGTCACCTAGCCTGCTAATTAGCCTCTCTGCCTCCATTCCTGTCCCCCTCCAATTCATCCTCCTCACTTGCAAAGAGGTTTTCCAAAACATAAATCTAATCATGTCACTCTCTGGCTTTAAAATCTGTCCATAACTCCTCATTGCATTTAAGTTAGATCTAAGTCAACCTTTTTGCCTGATATACAAGGCCCCCCATGACCTGGGTCTTTATTACATCTGTCTCCTTACCTCATGCTGTCCCCTTATCAAGACACTCTCTTCCAACCAGACTGCATTACCCATGGGGCTCTGCACACACAGTGCTGTGTATATTGTTCTCTGTATTTGTTATTTGCTTCTTTAAGCACACACTCCTTCACCAGCTAACTCTCACTTATAGTTTAAGTCTCACTTTAAACTTTGATCTCCTTTGGAAAACCTCTTTTGGCACACCCCAGCTGCTTGGATGTCCCATTCTGCACTGCCGTAGCATCCTGTGCTTTCTTTAAGAACAGCACCTTGCATAGTGGGTTTTCGTTTTTGTGTTTGCTTTTTCAAGTCAAATTTGTTATTTCACTTATCTTTCTCCTGGATGAGGTGGGAGCTTCCTGAGGCCTGACAGGTGCTGTGTCTCTATCTCAAACTTCTGGAACTACAGCACACAGTAGTTGGTCAGCGAGGATTTGGTTAGTAAATGACATTAGACCAAAGAGCTGAAGGTGTGTGGACTTTTTTGGACAGGAGGAAATTCACCCTTCCCTTATAGGGAGGGGACTTGATGCAAATGACAACACCATTGTAAACTCACTTGACAGATGCCAAGTAGATGCTAGAGCTGGTTGGGGCTGATGTAGCTGCCCGGAAACTGAGTTCAGTGTCTGCTGCCTTGGCTGGGTCATGACACAGGCTCTGCTTCCACTGAGTGTGGATGTGGGTGCGTGTGGCTGTGTATCGATGTATCTCTGTGTGTATATATGTGCATGTGAGTTTATGTGTGTAGGTGCATGCGTGTGTGTGGGGGGGGGGCACCCTTTTCCTCCCGCTGGGAGGATAATTAAAGCACCAAGCTGCAGAGCTGGCGGGCAGCATTCCCTGGGGCATGTTTCATGGGTCTGATTAATGAGGCTGGGGAGTTAATGAAGAGAAAGCTAAACGGAGGGAGCTGAGCAGCAGAGCTTCCCGCAGCCCCTGGGGTGGTGGTGGGAGCCTCCAAAGGCATCTCCACCCTCTCTTTTCAGGGAGCCCGAGTGCAGCCACATGGTGCCCTGGCCCCACATGGCCCTGGCCCAGCAGAGAAAGGGCTGCCACCTCACACTGGTTGCTGTGGGAACGCTCCTCTTCTCTCTCTGTGAGCACCTAACCCAGTTAAACAGAGAAAGAACATGACCTTCCTGTCTAAGACACAACAAAGGACTTCAGGAGACCGTCCTCTTTTGCCTGGAGGAGAAGTTGGTCAGGGGTCCTAGACCGCCTGCAGATTTCATTCACCACCTGAATTAAGAACCAGCTCTGTTGTTACCCAGTAATCTTAGACAAGTTAATTAGTCCTTTGAGCCTTGGCTTCTGCACCTGTCAAATGGGATCATACTCCTTACTCCACTTCACATGGCTGGCATTGACTGAGAACTTAGTGTGGACCAGACACAAGCATTTGGCACGTATAATCTCATTTATTGTTCCCAACAAGTCTAGGAGTTAGGCTCTATTATTGTCATCTTTATTCCATGGATAAGGGCATTGAGGCAGGGAATATGACATAATCTGCCTGAGGTCACCCAGCTCCATACCTGTGGTGACCCAGCTACTAAGCAGTGGAGATGGGAAGTGACCCCAGAACCTGCGTCCTTAATAAGCATTAAGCCATGGTACTAGTTTGCATGGAGGTTGTAAGAGTCTAATCATATATGAGAAAAGGACTTTGTAAAATGCTAAGTCAATGTGAGAAGCCACTCTTATTATTATTGATATTTTTCATTCCCAGCTTTGAAACCAGGGTAGAAACAAGGCAATGAGAGATGGAGCCTCAAAACAGAGAGAGAGGGAGGGAGGGGGGAAGAGAAAGAGAGAGAGAGAGAGAGAGAAAGAGAGAGGGGGAACAGGCAGTATGATGGCCTCTACAAGAGTCTGTGGCCTTGTGTCTTCATCTTAGTGGCAGAACAGAGCAGAAAATGACTTCTTCCTGAACCCCCATACTCATCTCTCAATGCACACACCTCTGTGGTCAGACTACGGACACACTAAATGATCTCCATGTTCCCATAGGAATAGTAGCCTTGGTTTTAAAGGATAGAGCATGGTGCCAAGGTATGGGGCTGAGTTTGGACCCAGAACGATGATGCAGTAGGAGTCTGCCATTGACCAGCCATGTGGACCTGGATAAGTTGCTTGATGACTCAGAGCTTTGTCTGGCATCTGGGAATAACTGCCATCCCTATTTCACAGGACTGTTGTAAAAGGACAACCATGAAAATTGTCCTTTGCATGTGAAAAGCTGTTGTAACTTTATGTTATGCTTTGTGCCTAGAAATGGTTGGAAGGACAGTCCTGGTCACTTCCCCGGGGTGTGCCAGGGCTTTCCAGCAATGAGCAAGAGGGCAAGGTGCCTGAGCTCCCCAGTGAACACACCTCCCAATACTCTGTCTTTGGAATCTGTAACTCCTTATTGATCTCCAGTCAAAAGCGATTTGAGACCAGAAGTCAATCGGCCCAACAAAGTGTTGATGAGTTTGGAAAAAAGCCAACTTCCTCTGGCTGAGTTTCTCCTGCTGAATCAGGGACACTGAGGCTGCACAGACCAACTAAAAACAAATCAGTCTGCCCTCTCTTCTCAGACACTGCCACCTTCCCCACCAACCGGACTCAAGGCCCTCACTAGTGCCTCATACCACCCCTGGCTGTGGGAGTCAGCCAGCACTGGCAAAATTGGGAGCATCAATAATTTTCTCCAAAGGAGTGTGTGTCTTGAGAAACCAATATTTAACATCCCCATTTACATTGAAAGCGTGATTCTGATTATGAGATGGTAATGAGGGGATTAGCCAGAGGAAGGAGAGCCCCCTGCTTGGTGCCCCCTCCCATTCTCCCCTCCATTGCTCCTCACAGTGTGGGCTTATTCCTGGAGGAGGAGGTGTGGGGGAGGGTGCAGGCACTCCCACTGGGAGAGCATCGGAGATGCCAGAGCAGGGTAGGGATCCTCCAAGACTCCTCTAGAGAGCCCCTTATTCATGTCTGGAATCAATTAGCCCCATAAGGGGCAATGGGTGAGATGCAAGACCCCCTGACTCTGAGGGTCCTCGCACTGCTTTCCTCCTGGCCGGGCGGAGGCCTCTGCTCTCTGAGTCTATCTAGATAGGTCAGTTTCATATGACTGCTTTGCCTCTGAGGTAGAGGACTGAAGTAAAAGAGTCTGTTGGAATAACTTCTTCTTGGCTCCTGGCTCCCCTGGCTTAACCTCAGACCCAGTCCCCTTCCCTAAATCTCCTGGATGCCTCTCTGGAATGGCATCCTGGTTCTCCTTGTGCCAGACCTGGCCTCTTAACCAAGTGGCAGATTATCTCTGGCTCTTCCTGTGGGAGGATGTGGGGGATGGAGAGAACCCAAGGGGGTCACCCATCCTGAGGCCCGTTAGTTGGTGGACAATTGCGCTCAGACGGGATAATTCAGTGTGTGATTGTGGTCACGCCCCCCCTTTTGTGCCCCTTTCAGAGCCAATCTCCCAGGCCCAGATGGGTTAATCCATAATGCAGAGGAGCAAGTAATTGGCTGTCAGCCCAGCCCCCTGCACCCCCTCCCCTATTAGTGCCACTGTCCTAATGAAGCCCAGCTTGGAGAGCCCCCTTCTCGATGAGGCGCCAGCCCCAACCCAGCCAGGCACACATGTGTCTCCGCTGCTCTGCCTGAAGCCTGGCTCCCTTTAGGGACCCCCCAGCCCAGCCTCCCTGGGGTGACCCAGCTGCCAGGGCTTCAGCAGCTGGGGGGTGGGGAGGGAGGCTGTGATGGATGGGAGGGGAGTTAGTTAATAGAGCCCAAAACACATGGGTCCTGTCCCCACACCGACCCTCCCCCTCACATGCACAAACACACTTTTGCAGCTTCCTCTGACAGCAGCCCTGGGCTTTTGAAATAGCCCCATGGAACATTCCCCACTCCCACCTCCAATCTAAGCTGTACTGAAATAGAACCTAAATGGGGGCTGCGAAGCTGCTTTGGACAATGGACCAAGTCATTGCTGCCCACCTCTTCCTCAATCTCTGCCAGTCTAAGTCTCCTTGTGTTTCTAGCAGAGATGACTCAAGGCAGTGTCAAAATATGAGCTTGGCCTTCAGGCTCCAATGTCTCAACTAATGTCAGAACCTACCAAGAGATAGTCTTTTCCTCGGTTCTTGGACTCCATCTTTTTCTTGATCCTACTTCTCTCCTTACCCACTTCCCAAAGAATTCTTTGCTAAGCCCCAAAGATGAGACAAGTACCCACAGACAAGAGCCGTTCTCCCTGTTGGAGCTGCCTTGTTTTGTACTAGGCTTCCCCATCAGGTTCTGAGCTCCCTGTCTCTGGAAGGATTCAAGCCAAGCCTAGATGAAATCTGTTTAAAATATCACAGAAGAAAGGTTTGAGGAGGATATTTGCAAAGAGACCTGACATTCTCTGATTATCTGCACTTCCTTCCTATCCTCTCTGTTCCCTCCTTCTCTTAGTGCAAAGAGCTTTGCTGACCTTCCTTCCAAACCAAAGGGGGAAAAAGGAGACTGGCAGCTGCCTGGGGTTGAGCTGCTCCAGGATACCGATTAGGGCAGGCATTCTGTGTCCCTCCACCCATAATCTGCCTATCCTCCTTCCTCTATTTACCCCTTTAAAAGCAATGCTTTAATATTTTTCCATTATTGATTAACAAAACATTTTTAAATGGGAGAGAGATAGGAGAATTGCACATATACCCTCATACCTAATTCAACCATTGATTATATTGTTTTTAATCCCATTTTTATATGCATATAAGAAACCACTCAGCACAACTTAAGTATTTATTAAATGTCTCCTATGTGCCAGGTACTGTGCATATAACTTTTTTTTACCTGGTTCATAACTCCAGATCCATTCCTAGCTTTCCTTCTCCTCTTCTAATGCCAGGGTTATTGCCCTGGAAAAGGTAAATCTTCTCATCATGGAATATCTGGAAATTCTCACATTTAGAGATAAGAGTTTCAGAGCCTATTGGAGAATCCATCGCTTCTAGGAAATATTGAATATTTATAAGCTATGCAATCAAGACCTTGGAGGTAAAGCTTTAAACATAAACAAGCAGTAGGATGAGGGTAGGAAAAATGGAAAGAATGCCAGAAATAAAATGGGAAAAGGAGAGGGACATATGAAAGGAGAGAAGGAAAGGAAGAGTAGGTTCCCACGACTTCTCTGCATGATCCTGAAGTCCACTTGCATCCCACTCATTGTATAGGTGGAAGTGAGGTCACAATGAGGCTGGACTTTTCCAGATCAGACTGCACTTCTCTGTGGAGCCCAGAGACATCTTGGAGTCATTTTCATTCCAAGGAATTGAGCTCCAGGATATGTTGTTGAAACAAAGCCTCTCAGGATGTAGAAAACCGAAGGTCAATGTGAGAGGAAGTACTCCAGGGCAGAGGGATCTCCGTAAATACCGGAGATAGATCCACTATTCAAGGTGACTACAAATACATCTATGAACACACACAAAAGCAACCTAAGAAAGACAGAGAATAAGATTCAGTGATGCAAGGTGGAAAACTTTTCACATATGTACTTAATGCAAAAGCATTTCCCCTTGAATGCAAATCATTAGAGGCAAGGGAATATTCTCTTTAATTGAAAATTGGGACATCTTCTGTTGGATGCAGGAGATTTAGAGATCTTAATTGGACCCTTCCTTTGTGAATTTGGTGCTCACCTACAGAGAGAAAGGGAGGAAGGGTGGGGATGGATGTGTGTCAGGTGTTGAGACAGAAAATAAGACAGAGAGTGACAAAAAACAGTCCATTTCTGACTCCCTTGAAACTACAAAAGTGTCAGGAATTACAGAAATGAGTGATAGGTACCAAGGACTAAGGGATTTAGGAACTGTAAACAGAATGTTAGAAAAAGATATAGATGTCTTAGTGGATTATACTCAGCAATGTGATTGTAGAAGTCATTCTATTATTAGAATTATATATAAGAGTAGAATGCTGGGGAGAATGGGAACAGGGTGAGTCTTCTTTCTGCTATCCTCAGATGCAGGCCTTTCACAGAGACGTGGTATACCAAGCATACAGGTGTAGGGTCAGCCTGAGTTTAAATCATTGATTGTCCATTTACTAGCCAAGTAACTTTGTGTGTGTTATGGTGGGGGGTTGGAGAAAGGGAGACAAGGAACTAACATCTGTCCCCCACCCCCACTGGGCTATGCCTGCAAGTGGCCTAGCAGGGTTGCTGACTTCAGAGTGAAGATGCAAGGGGACCACAGTGACTCAGCCACTCTGTGCCTGTCTTCCCATCTGTAAAATAAGGGTAATAACAATAGCTATTCATGGAGTTATTAGGAGAATTAAATAGGTAAAGCACTTAAAATAGCCCTGATAATAGTAAGTTCATAGTAAATGTTAGCTACTAGAATTCGTATCTTCATTAACATTAAATGAGTACCAACTATACGCTACACATTATGTTAGGCACCAGGGTACAAAGATAAATAAGATATAGTTCCCGCTCTCTAAAGAGAACTTGCAGCTTATTGGGGAAAATAGACTTGTCAACAAATAATGAAAATACTCTATGTTAAGTTATACATGAGCGGAATGAACCAAAGTGGTCTGGAAGGACCCTACAGTCTGGGGGAGTCAGAGAAGATTTCACTACTCGGGTGATTGAAGCTGGATTGCCAGGTGGAGAATGGAGGGGAGAGGGCATTTCAGGAGGAGGGAATGGCAAGAGTGAATACATAGAAGTAGAAAGAGCACCACACATTAATGAAAAAAGGTATCTTGGTTGTGGGATATAGAGGGCCAGAGGGGATGGGCCAAAGAGGTCAAGTAATGAGGAAGATCTTGGAAAGGCAGACAGCATCCAGGCTATGGTGATTCTTGAGTGCTACATGTGTGGGGTCTATCCTGCAGGAGTTGAGGAGCCATTATATTTTTAGGTAGGCTAGTGTCATGATCAAATTTGAACATTAGAGACAAGCATGTAGCTCAGTGTCTGACACTTAGTAGGTGCTTACTAAATGCGGTTGAACAAATACATGACAACTCCCCTAAGCAGCAGCGCAGAGGGTGGATTCTCAGTGAGAGACTGAATACAGTGAGTTTGCAATAGAGTGAAAGGTGAGAACCTAGACTAAGGCAGTGGCAATGGAGATGTTGGGAGGTACAGAGCTGATAGAACACCTCTCAGAAACTGACTGGAGTGGCATGCTCAGAGAGAGATATAGGTGTAGAGAAGCAGTGAAGGCTAGTGGGCTCTGAGCAGGCAGTTGTGAGGACTAACTAGTTAATCAGTTGTATTCAGTAAACCAATATTTATGGAGTGCTTGCTCTGTACCGAGTTTTATATAAGGAACCAAGAATGCTTTTGTTCCCCCAGCTGCTCTCCCATTTGCACTAGGATGTGGACATTTCTGCCCAGTTGCCTCTAGATTTCCAGACTTGGTGGAGTGTATTGTAAAGGGTTTCCCCACCGGCTCTTCTACTGGAACCATGTGGGGAAAGGGGTACTCTTGGGCAGGGGGCCCTGGCTTATTATATCAGCAGCTACAGGGGTTGAGCCAACAAACTCTGGCTCCTGCTGGGGGCAGGCTCCTGCTGCCTGCTTTCCAGCCGGTGCCTACTCTTTGCTCTCTAATTCCCCCTCCTGTTTGGCCCTCTGGCCCCTGCTGGCTGGGTCACTGCCCCCTGGCATCATCACTCTGAAGCCAGCAACCATGCTGGGCAAGTCCCAGGCATAGCCTAGTGGGGGTGGGGGACAGATGTTAGCTCCTTGTCTCTCTCCCACTACCACCACCAACACACACATATGCTTAGTGTGTGTCAGTGCCCTGGGAAGGGGTCCAAGCAGAGAGAGTGATGGGAGGCTGCAGGCTCTAGGGGGATTGTAAATGGACTGCAGTGTGTGTGTGTGTGTGCATGCATGTGTATGCATGTGTGTGTGTGTGTGTGTGTGTGTGTGTGTGTGTATTGGGGAGAGGGAGTAGCAGTAATCAGTATGAGATTGGGGTGGGGGGAGTTGTCCTTCGACTGACTTCTCAGGCAATTACATTCCAGCAGCTTCACCCACTACCAGCTGGCTTGCAGGCTTTGGACCACCAAGAAGCCTCCCATATAGTCACAAGCTTGGCCACTGAAAATTCCCAGCTACATTCTCTGTCCAGTGTGCTGGTACTAGGCCAAGAAAGTTGGCCCCGTGGGGTATTACTCTCTCCACACACACACACCACCACCATCACCACCACCACCACCACCACCACCACCAAACCAGTGCTGGGGGAGAGGTGGAGACTTCCTTCAGAGGCTCATGATTCCTAGAACACCACTCGTGTAAGGCTCTTGTGTTATTCATACTCATTTCCCTTTCCCATTTTCCGGCTTCTCTGCAAACCAAGCTACCCAAAATGCCACCCTGGAAAAGAAATACTTCTGTTTACCTCAACAACCCCTGGCCCTAGGTTCTTTTCTATGGCTCCACATGAGTTGCTCCCTAAACACACACACACACACACACACACACACACACACACACACACACACACTTTCCCTAACCCTATCAGAAAAAACTTACCTTATATTTCCACAGACTCAACTTTCCCTAACCTCCCTGCCTCCTGCTACTCTCTCTCTTCTTTCTGTCAATTCCCCTTCAAAACTTTTTTCTTTTCTATTCTTTCTAAAGTGCAGACTGTTAATGATAAAACCCTTGAAAAGAATCTATTTCCTTGAAAAGAATCCCATCTCTTAGGGCTCTGAACTCAAATCTGATTCTTTCTTCAGTCTAAGGTGGAAACTTATAAATCAATGGAATGAAGTCCCAGATGAGGTCCATCCAGTTACAGTACACGTTCTGAGTGTTCTAGATACAGTATAAGTATCTATAGTCTATAGAATAGGAATGGAGACAGATGCAGTGAGTGACCAACCTCTCTAAGCAAGAGGCAGACCAAAATCATGTGGGTAATTTTGGATGGGGGCAGGTAGTGAGGAGACAGAGTCAAACTCCTTCCAGAACTGCCTATCGGCGCAGCTCAGAGAGAAGATGGACTTGAAAAGGTTCAGGGACAGGAGGCAGAAAAGGGCCGCAGAAGAGCTGGGGGTGTGTGACTCCTGCTGAGCCCTCTTGCCCACTCTGCCCCCACCCTCTACTGGTCCCAGGCTATAGAAATACTAGGTTGGGGGCAAGGGAACTTAGGCCACTGGCAGGAGGTATTTATTCTACCATTGAGCACTCTACCCTTTTTTGACATTAGATCTGAGTTGATTTAAAGGAAGAGCATTCTAGAGATACAGAGAAGTACAAAGAAGAATAGAGAGAAACAAGAAGTAGGGAGAGGAAAAAGAGTATGGAGAAGAGGTAAGGTGTTAGAAGACAGATAGGAGATTCAGGTCAGGAGAGTCCTGGAAAGGAGCGTGGCCCCATCATTTGTGCAGCCTCCAAACCCAGATGATGGAGATCAGGAAACAGACTTATTCACAGACTTGCCCAGGGGCTGAATTGCAGCCTCCGCTCAGGGAACCCTGAGCAAATAAGCCCTGATCCCCACATAAAGGGCCAATTAACTGTGCCATCTCAGGGAACAAATCCGCTAACAGGGTGACAAGCCCCTAGACGCTGGCAGGCCCCGTGTTTGCTGAAAGGCTGACCTGGAGCAAATCAGGGGATTAGGATGGGGCAGGAGCCACATGGCAGGGGGTGGTTTCCTGTCTGCTGCAGCTCTCCCCGCCTTGCAGGTCCAGGGATTTCTGTCTTGGTTCAGCCTCTGATGTGATGGAACCCAGGTGACCCAGGTCAGCAGAAAGCAGAGCAGAGGGCCTAGGAACTGGGAATCTGATGCTTCTGAGCACGGCAAGGAGTTCAATTTCTTCTTAACAGATGGGGAAGCTGAGGTCTAGAGTGGTGATGTCTTCTTATTGGCAAAGGATTAGAACCCATTCCTGGGTTGGTCATTCCAAATCTATTCCTTACACTCTCTCTTAGCTGAATGCAACCCGGCCCTGGAAGCAAGGGACAGATGTCAAATCTCATCTCTCAGTATCCTGGTGCTTTAGAAAGAAGAGGGGTATCACTAGCCTCTCTCCAACCTACCCCAATACTCCGCCTCAAGGTCCGCTGTGGTTGAAGTCCTCTGTGGGGCGCCAGACTCCTAGTCCGGTACCAGCAGAGGAGTGCTGAAAGAACAGCTCCCAGAGAGCTGCCTACCTCTGTGAGGCTGTCAGGCACCCAAATGCCCAGCACTTTGTGTTTCAGGCCCTACCAAGCCACCAGCAGAGGTGAGGGGAGGCAGTAGGAAGACAACTAAACACTGGTTAGTTTGAGGCACCAAGGGCTGGCCTTCGGGTTGAGGGAGGAGTTTTGGGACAAGCCTCATAGTCCTTGACAAAGTATGGGTTCACTTGAGTGATGTCTACCTGAGATACTCCAACTCTTGATTCTGCTTACTCTGGACCTAGGACTGTGTAGCATCCACCTCTCCGGATCTCGACCTGTTCACTTGCCCCCTCCCTGGTCAGAAGCAGCCAGTCCACAAAGGTGGTCTCATCACACAGAACCTGACCACTGAGCCACAAACCACCACTCACCCCCAGATAGAAGGGCCCGCCTCTCTCTTCCTGATACCCCAATGTTATCTCCAGCCCAGGAGAGGGAGAGAGAGAGAGAGAGAGAGGCAGACAGACAGACACAAACACTCGGGGGCGGGGGTGTACGATTGGGAGATCTTCAGGTAAAAAGAACTCCAGAAAAGTCAGAAGCAGGCTGGGGCTGGAGGAAGGGGTCACGTCCCCCTCCACGATGTTATCAGGTTTGCACAGATTTGCACGAGTTCTGCATCCACCCCATTTCTCCTCTAGCACTTTACAGAAACAGTATTGCTTATTGTCTTTGTCTCACACTCTCCGGGGTGGTTCCCCTTCAGTCTCCTCAAAAAGGTGAAACAATTCAATAAAATACGTCAGAAAGAGTAATGCAAAAGTATGCAAATCGATTTGAGATGCCTGGGTTTCCCTGGGCTTTCTCTTTGCAGTTTTATCCCGGATCTGAGTCTCCTGCAGAAACTACTAGATTGGGGTCAAGACACGCCACCTATCCCCTGGACTCCCTGCTGCAAACCTGGTGACTGGGAGCAACGCGGCGGACGCACTGTGTAATTGTTCTTCACCCACCACCAATTCCCGCACTTCCGCGGATAAATCTCGGGACTTGGGGGGAAATGGAAACCAGGGTTTTGAGAGCTAGAGGAGTGATCTTGCGCACTGCCTCAGTTTCCCTAAGAGCCGGGAAAAAGGAGGGATTCCTGTTCCAAAAGGCAGGCAAGGCGGACGGAGTCGAACGGAGCCTCCTCCCTCATTTCGAGTGCTTTAAGAAACGAGGGAAACTCTCCTGTGGCGTCCAGACCCCGACGCGGGGCGGGGACTCCAACTCGCGCTAAGTGACTCTGGTCTCTGGCCCCGCTAGTGGCGGTCCAGGCGGGAGTGGGAGGGTGGAGGGAAGCGGATTAATCCCTTAATTACGCCGTGATCGGCGTGGCACCTGCTTTCTGCCGCCTAGCTCCCGAGGGACGGCGGCACTGGGGGGTGGAGAGAAGGACGAGGGAAGGAGGAGGGCACGCGGAGGCACGCGCCGGACCCGCACCCAGGCGCCCGCCGGCGGGACAGCGGCACCGTGGCTGGGGCAGCGAACAGAGGCTGTGGAGGGGCTTACGGCTCCCGGCCCGCGGGTCTCAGACCCAGGGGCTGGGCCCCGAGCCCCCCGCCCGGGTCCCAGTTGGGTCGCGCCATGCTGCGCTACCTGCTCAAAACGCTGCTGCAGATGAACTTGTTCGCGGACTCCCTGGCCGCGGACGTGTCCAACTCCAGCGACCTGCTCTTCGGCTTCAACTCCTCGGTGGCGGCGCTCAACCACAGCCTGCTGCCCCCCGGCGAGCCTCCTCTCAACGGTAAGCCCTCGCCCCGTGGGGACGTCAGATCCTGGTTGGGGGCAAGGTGGAAGGGCGGCGTGGAGCGGGACACCGTGCACTTCCGCCCCAGGTAGGGACCGAACGGCGCCTCCCAGCGTCTCCCTGGGCTGTGTGGACAAAGGGATAATTTGGGGCTGTGAGCACCTGAGTTGGGGTGCCGGCGGAGGTCGAGGGTTTGGGAGGAGGTGGCCGCTGAGTGCATTACTCTCCACCACCTCAGGCGAGAACTGGCTGCGGAGTGGGCAAGTCCGAGCTAGGAGAGGCAGCGACCTGCCGTGGGGAGGGTAGCGGAGACGCGCGGTCGCCGGCGGGCCCGGGCCGAGCGGGCCACTCAGTGACCCACCCAGGTAGCAGGTTTTCCTCCGGGACCCTAAGTTTCCCAAGAACTCACATAGGACGAGGGCGAGGAAGTTAAAATGTTGGATATGTTTGCTACAGAGAGCGACAGAGGCGGTAACCATTTCAGCGAAACTTAGGTGTTACCCCTCAGAGGTGGACTCGCAGCTGGCCCACCCGGCAGAGTAGCGGCAGGCTGGCAGCGCCCGCGGCTAGGTCATCACCGCTAATTAAGGTGATTAATAAATTGCTGAGATCGCGGGCTCCTCCCGCGCTGCGGGAGCCAGGGAGAGCCCCGAGCTCGCCCCCTCCCGGCTGCTTCGGGAACTCCCGTATTCCTGGGCTCCTGGGCCGCGGTTCTCTCTGGTTCTTCCCCAGCCGGGATCCCTTGGCCTTCGCCCACTCGAATCTAGGGTGCTGGAGACCCGAAGGCGGCGAGAAAGGGAACCTGGGCGATGTGCATGTGTGTGTGTATGGGGGTTCTCCAGGTGCTGGGGTGGAGCCCCGAGCCCCATTAGCATGGCCCTTAGCTATTCATTAGCTGCTGTCAAAGCCTCTCCTGAGACCTGGAATGACAGTAAGGAAATTCCTGGGAAAGGGAGCCTGCAGCTGTGTCTACAGGAATTAGGGGAAAGTGTCGTCCAGCAGGGTGTGATCTGCACAGAAGGAGAGGGGAGGAAAATGGGAAATGAGCTGGGATTCTCCAATCTCCTGACCTCTTAGATTCCCAGGAGTTTAAGCACAGAGCCCTTCTCACAGACATCTTAGGCACGCCTCTGCTGACTTAGAGCTCTTACAGTGTTTTCACCATACATTGTTTTATTTAAGCTCGAAAATTTAATGAGGTTTGTAAGGAAGGAGTTGATGATCACATTTGCAGCAGAGAAAACAAATTCAGGATGGTCACAAAAGCAGTGCAAAGCTTGGCAATAACAGATCTATTTCCATAGCACCCGATGGTTATGTGTAGGGGGAAAGAGGGAATGTTAGGACTTGGTAGAATCTAATTCTTGTAGAGACTGTAGGAGCCAAGATAAGGTAAGGTGGGTGGGGAGGAAGAACCTTTAAATCATCGGAGAATAGCCATATTTATTGAGCCTCCCCCCAAGTGCTTTGCATACATTATGGTCTTATGACAACCCTTTTACTGCTCCCACATTACAGATAATTAAGCTGGGACTCAAAGAAGCGCAGCAATTTGTCCAAGTTCTTACAGTAAGAAGTGTTAAAATCTGAGATTCCAGCCCTAGCTGGTTTCTGCCAACCCCCAAGCTCTTAACCACTCCGTTGCTGCTCTCATATGGTCTGCCTAAACTAGTCTTGAGATGGGATGGAGAAGAGTCCGGTGAGAATCAGAAATTTCCATCTGGAAAGGGAGAACTCGAGAAAAGTACTCTTTCCCTAAGTGGATGGGAAACCGATTTTTCTGTTCCTAACCCGTTAAATACACCCTCTCTAGGACAGAACCACGACGGACAACCCATCCAGCTTTGTCTCCGCCAGAACTTCTAAGAGTAGGGGCGGGAATTGAAAGCCAACCATATACCAAGGCTGGAAGCAGAGGTCCCAGCGGATTCTGAAACAGGGTGGGAGGGGCGGGGTGAGGGATGGGGAAGTGGAGAACAGAAACCGGGTAGCCCCTGGTTAGTGAAGGACACAGATTCCGGGAGGCGGCAGCGGCGCCTACTGGCCGCCAGGGGTCACAAAGCCACTATCGATGAAGCTGGGGTATCTGAACATAACGGGCTTCAGGCTTCTGGATCCCAAACCACTGCAGAAGAGGAAGCAAGCAGAAGTCTGTAGGCCGAATGAGGGGCAGGGGCAGAACTCACGGCGAACTGATCCGAGAGAATCAGGAAAGGAGAGAAATTCCTTTCTCAATGGTTCTTAGCTCTGTTTGGCCACATCAACCTGGAGAACAGTTTGCCCTCGCAGAAAAGAGCTTTACTCACATTTCTATCACCGTTTGCGTTTGTTCAACTCCTGTGATTTCACAGGATCCGGAAACGTGATTGTCTAGGGTGTCAATAAAAGTCCTGTGTGCCCATTCCTGGATCCTCAGGCTCCCGCCATCACTCAAGCCTTCCTTGTCCTGAGGGACCCGAGGCCCGCCCACATTCTCCATGTCGATGCCCGGGATCGTGCTGAGGCAGGAAACCCAGTGTTGGCCCTGGTGACCCACTATGGTTGCTCAAGGAGCAAGGACATCTGTGAACCAGTGTGGGTGGGGGCTGAAACGACTAAAGGTGCGGGTGGCCATTTACTCCCCGCTTACACCTGGTAGGAGAGGAGGCAGGTGCCCTGATTCCTTGGCTTATCTGCCCATTTGTAGGCACCTCCTTTGGAGCCCAAGAAAGATACTCGACCCTACAGAGAGAATGGGTGGTCATGGGTGGCAGACGCGGTCCTTTTCTCTCTGGAGCCTCCACCTCTCCCCAGTTTCCCAGTCTAAATGCTCTGCGCCCCGACCCCCACTCCCCAGGGTCAAGGGTCAGTCTGGAGGACGCGATGCCCCGCATCGTGGAGCAGCCGCCAGATTTGCTGGTGTCCCGGGGCGAATCCGCCACGCTGCCCTGCCGCGCCGAGGGCCGGCCCCGGCCCAACATCGAGTGGTACAAGAATGGGGCACGAGTGGCCACCGCGCGCGAGGACCCGCGTGCACACCGCCTGCTGCTGCCCAGCGGCGCCCTCTTCTTTCCGCGCATCGTGCACGGCCGCCGTGCGCGGCCAGATGAAGGGATCTACACTTGTGTGGCGCGCAACTACCTGGGGACGGTGGCCAGCAGGAACGCCTCCCTGGAAGTGGCAGGTGAGAGGCCCAGTCATCAGCTAGCTGCTTCTAGAGCCTGGGGGACGAAGGGCGGGGCTGGGCCCAGATCCAGCTCCAGTCACAGCCCGTTCAGCATCTTCCTTTGGGACCGAGCCTTTGGTCTCTAATGCTCACACCTGGGCCCGGTAATTTCGCACCTTGGTGGGGGGAGAGTTTCGGTGTGCGGTGACCCACTTTTCTCCCAAACACTTTCTTTACGTCCTCAGGCAGTTATGTCACCCCACATCCCCTGGTCACATCTTCTCTCCCCAGTGCTCCGAGATGATTTCCGGCAGTCTCCTGGGAACGTGGTGGTGGCAGTGGGGGAGCCAGCGGTAATGGAATGTGTACCCCCTAGAGGCCACCCAGAGCCTTCCGTGTCCTGGAAAAAGGGCAGTGTCCGAGTCAAGGAGGAGGAGGGAAGGATCACGGTGAGGGCTGAGGCACTGCTGGGGACCCAAAGTGGGGCCCGGCGAGGCAGGGCCCTGATGTCATTAGGGACGTGCCTCAAAGGCGGAAGGCCTGAATGCAAGGGTCATGGGGGGCAGGGAATAATGTCTTGGGGCGATAAGGTAGATTTGGGATTAGTTGACTAGAAGCTGAGAATCAGCTGTTGAGTGAGGGATAAATAAAGATGGATAGGATGAACTTGATATACGATGTGGGGGAGCATGATGCCCCAGGGACTAATGAGAGAAAAGACAGACCTGAGCCCCACCTTGGGCAAATCACTTAAAGATTCCTTATCTAAGTAGATCGACTTCACTGGTCTTCATGGGCTTATCGTGAGGGTCAAACAAATAAATATGCTTTGATGGTGATAAAAGGACCAAAGTTACCATTATTAATCTGCAGATCCGTGGAGGGAAGCTGATGATGTCACATACACACAAGAGTGATGCAGGGACCTATATGTGTGTGGCCTCCAACATGGCAGGAGAACGAGAGAGTGGGGCAGCCGAACTTGTAGTACTGGGTAGGCACAAGGAGTTTTGCTGCTACGGGAGTGTGGAGCCTGGGGAGTACACAGCTGTGCAGAACTCTCGACTGTGCGCTCACTACCACTCCACAGAGCGTCCCTCATTCCTGCGGAGACCAGTGAATCAGGTGGTCCTGGCTGACGCCCCTGTGGATTTCCCATGTGAGGTGCAGGGGGATCCCCCACCTCGTCTACACTGGCGGAAGGAGGATGGGGAACTGCCCACAGGCAGGTGAGAAGCCCCTTCCTTCTATGAGGAGACCCATCCAGCTCAAGCGGGTAACCTGCCCTAGAAAACTGGAGAGCAGATTACCCTCTTGCTTGAAGGCATAAAGAAGTCTGTTCACCAGAGTCCATGGCCCTGCCCTATCCAGTCCCCACCTCCATTCATAGAGTTTCTGTCCTCGTCGAGGCCTGCCTTGTCTATGTACCCTGTCCTGGTGTCTGTCCTGCGGGAGACAGAAAGGGTCTGTAGCTATGGCCAACCCAGCCTGGGGGTGGGGAGTGGAGCAGGTATGAGATCCGGAGTGACCACAGCCTTTGGATTGGGCGTGTGAGTGCTGAAGATGAGGGGACGTACACCTGTGTGGCGGAGAACAGTGTGGGCCGAGTGGAAGCATCTGGCTCCCTCAGTGTTCACGGTGAGGCCCCACCTGGGATTGCCTGCAGCAGGGGTGAGATGAGGGGAGATGGAGGGTGGGTCGAAGAGGAGAGTGAGGCAGAAAGAGGAAGTGGGAGATATGGAGTCACCTGATACTTGTAGGAGAGTGAGGAGAAAGCTAAACAGTCTTAAGCAAGAGACGAATGGATATTTGTTACTGCTTAAGCCAAGCTTGGGTGTCTCTCTTCTGTCTCCTCAAACTTCCTTCTTAGTTCCCCTGACTCCTTGTTCCTTTATCTCCCCCCTCCCCTTCCCAGTCCCGCCCCAGCTGGTGACTCAGCCCCAGGACCAGATGGCTGCTCCTGGAGAGAATGTGACTTTCCAATGTGAGACCAAAGGAAACCCCCCACCTGCCATCTTCTGGCAGAAGGAAGGAAGTCAAGTAGGTGCCAGCTCTCAGGGCCCTCCGGCCAGTTTGTCCTCTGGGTCCTTACCTCCCTCCTCCTAGGTCTGAAAACTGCTCTCAGGTTGTGCTTTACCTTTGGTCTTCCTAGAAACCCTTGCAGGTTATTTGGGAGTATTAAATAAGATAATGCATATAAAAGGCCTGGAACATATTGAACACTTTAAAAATAAATGATAATATGTTAAGGAGGTAGGGAAAAGTCCTGTATAGTAATTCCTTGGAGAATCTTTCTCTTTGGGGCAAGACTGTCCTGAGGATGTAGAAAATCTAATTAGATCCCTCCTTCCCCAGTGCCCTGGGGCCTGGGCTTTATTTAACATACTGTCTAGAAAGCAAGTAGCACTGTACCGAGGCTGGTAGCACACGACTTGCTTTTCTATTTACAGGAGGCTTCCACCAGGGGCCGCTCACAGCCACTCCTCTGCAACCTTAGCAAACAAATCCTGGAATATAGAACTGGAGTGAACATTAACTGGTCACAACATAAGTACTCCCTCTAAGGGAAGGGTAGCAATTTTGTTACTAGGAAACAGAAACAGTACAATAAAATAAGTGTGATTAACCTCATCCCACTGAGAAACCAGGCCACTCATTACCTCATTCCAAATCCACAGCCACAATTTTCTCAGCATCTTTTCTAGCACTAGAGACAGCAGCATTTTCATTAGATTCTAAAATGACTAAAATTGCTGATGGTAGTAGAGGGTGGAAGTAGGAATCAGTTAGGGGCTCAGTATGGTGCCATTTACCCTGAGACCTAAACCAGCTTCACTATCTTCCATATATGCATCTAATGTAAAACGTTAGAGCCAGAAAGAAGAGGAAAGTATTTAACATCACACAATATATTTAAAACGTTTCATATGATTACTTCATTTAATCTTTATAGCTATCCTCTAAAAATCAAATCTAGGCGAATTTGGGGCTCAGGAAGTTTAAATAGCTTGCACAGAACTGAGAAATATGCCCCAAATCATCTAATAAAATTGCTCATTTTTGTAAATAGGTTTAACTAATTCGCCCAAGGTCACATAACTGGCTGAGATGGTGTATAAACTAGAACCTTAGGAATGCTCTGGATTCTGGCATTGATGGGAATGGGGAGCTCTCTCTGCCAGCTGCCTTCTCATTCCCTACCTTAGTTCCTTGCTTTGTCTCCAGGTTCTACTTTTCCCCAGTCAATCTGTTCAGCCCATGGGGCGTTTCTCAGTCTCTCCCAAAGGCCAGCTCAACATCACTGAAGTGCAGAGTGGGGATGCTGGCTACTACGTGTGTCAGGCTGTTAGTGTGGCTGGCAGCATCCTGGCCAAAGCCCTGTTGGAGGTAAAGGGAGGTATGTACCCATGGAGATTCTATACAATATGCAAAGGGTGGGGTGTGTTCCTGAGACATGTCATTGAAGTTTGGAAGTCAGCCACAGAAGCCACTAATAGATGGCTGGTTCCAGGCAGAAATTACAGTTGGTTATGGAAGCCTCTGAAATCTCTGAGGGAGAGGGATATGTGAAGTAGCAGAACATGAGGACAAAGGGCTGGTTGCCTGAACCTAGGATCCTCCCCTGAGATGCCCAAGTTCTTCCTCTCTCAGCTTCCATGGATGGGTTGCCTCCCATCATCCTCCAGGGACCAGCCAATCAAACAGTGGCACTTGGCTCCTCTGTGTGGCTGCCATGCAGAGTGACCGGGAATCCTCAACCTAGTGCCCAATGGAAGAAGGATGGGCAGTGGCTGCAGGGGGATGACCTCCAGCTCAACCTCATGGCCAATGGTACTCTGTACATCACCAACATTCAGGTGAGTCTCACCTTGGGGCCCAAGTAACTAAGAATGGCCATGTGTTCAGCTCTAGTAAGTACCCACTGGGACTTGAACTCCATTTTATGCCTCTGCTCTCTCGGAGGGGTAACTACAGTGTACAACATTCTTCTGAATACCCACTTCCATCCCCTCACCCTACCTTCCTCCACTCCCAGTTTGCCAGTCCTCTACCCTCTCCTACAGGAGATGGACATGGGCTTCTACAGCTGTGTGGCCAAGAGTTCCACAGGGGAGGCCACATGGACTGGCTGGCTTAGGAAGCAGGGTGAGTTTTTCCTTTGTTCCCTGCTTTGCCAGCACCTTTCTCCTAACCTTTAAAGGCGGCCAATACCTTGCCAATCCCCAGGACTGACTTTATCTTCCCAATGCCATGGCCGTGGTGGTGCCCTTGGGAGGAGGATGTGAGTAAGTAAGGGTTAGTGCACTGTCTCTCCCTCTCCACCATCATACCGTCACAGCTCCACAGCTCCTCTGGTAAGGAGGCAGGTTACATCCTTTCTCCATGCTTCTACTTAAAGATTATCTCCTCACTGCAGAAGATTGGGGAGAATTACCAGACCCCCCTATGGAACCCAGTACCCCTTTGGGGCCTCCCTCTCAGCCAGTGGTCACTGAGATCACCAAGAACAGCATTACCCTGACCTGGAAGGCCAACCCGCAGGCTGGGGCTGCAGTCACCTCTTATGTGATAGAGGCCTTCAGGTAAGTTTTAAATGCAAACCTGGAAAGTTAAAAGAAGGGGACACTATATCTTAGTGTCTTTGCTATCGTGGGGAGAGGTTTGCCAGTTTCCTTTCCCAGGATGAGGCGGCAGTAGGAGGCCATAGAGAATGGGTGAGATGGCTCAAGAAACTCTTGTTACCTCATTCCCACTGCAGCCAAGCCGCTGGCAACACATGGCGGACAGTGGCAGATGGTGTACAGCTGGAGACACATACCGTCAGCGGTCTGCAGCCCAATACCATCTACCTATTCCTGGTGCGAGCTGTCGGAGCCTGGGGCCTCAGTGAGCCAAGCCCTGTCTCTGAGCCTGTTCGTACCCAGGGTGAGTAAGGTCAGGGTCCCTGGCTCATGGGTATGACATATAACATTGCAAAGCACCCCTCCCCAAAAACCATGGCATCTCTTTCTTGCTGTGCCAGGTCTATATTGGTGGCTGGCCTAGAACAGGTTATGCTTCCCTCTCATCGAGGGAATGAGAGAAGCAGGGAGGGAAAGCAAGAGTGAAGGAGAGAGAGAGGGGCACTAATTTGGTTACCTTGGTGGCTCTTCGCTTCTGAGTCCCTTACCCACAGCATAGGTAGATTATTAGGAGTAGAAGGGACCTTGGAGGCATCATCTTCACATTATAGATGAGGCAAGAGACCTTTAAAGGGTGTGTATGCAGTTATGCAGAAAGAACACCCATGTTAGCTGGACACCCAAGCCCATTTCAGGAAGTTATCCCTCTGACCAGCTCCTCCTGACCCTGCGGTGTGCTCTGGAGCACTAAATCATACAGTCTGTGGGACAGGGCAGAGGCGGGACAGAGCGCCCTGACTCCCTTTCCCTGCTGCCCCCTGCTGAGTGAGCTCTTTGGTAAACAGACAGCAACCCATCCAGGCCTGTGGAGGACCCATGGAGAGGCCAGCGAGGACTAGCCGAAGTGGTTGTGCGTATGCAGGAACCTGTAGTCCTTGGGCCCCGGACCCTGCAGTTGTCCTGGACTGTGAGTGTGGGCATAGGGATGAGGTGAAGAGCAGAGATGATGATGGGGGACATAGGGGCCTCCAAGAATGGGTACCAGAGAGTGGGAGGTGAGTGACTGGGGAAGATGGGTGAATGTAGGAAGGGCTGGGCCTGGAGGACTTGTGTGGCCCTAGCCTCTCCCCCTGGTATGCTTCCTCTTGTCTCCTACAGGTAGATGGCCCAGCCGAGCTTGTACAAGGTTTCCGGGTATCTTGGAGAGTAGCAGGTCCTGATGGGGGAAGCTGGACAGTGCTGGACCTACAGTCCCCAAGCCAGCAAAGTACTGTGCTAAGAGGACTCCCCCCAGCAACCCAAATTCAGATCAAGGTGCAAGCCCAAGGCCAAGAGGGGCTAGGGGCTGAGAGCCCCTTGGTGATCACGAGCATTCCTGAGGAGGGTAAGGGGGCAGGACACAGAGCTGCTGGGTGGACAAGAGGGAAGTGGGAGCAGGGGAGGATGAAAGTTTGCAGGGGGAGAGCAAGGTGAGAAGGTCGGAAGGGGGCTGCTCTCAGTTCCCTGAGATGTTAGAGCTGGGAGAGGGGAGGCTGGGGCACGAGGGGCAGCTTGCAGTGACTGTCTGTGTCCTTCTCACCATGTCCCACCCTGACTAGCCCCCAGTGGCCCCCCTCAGGGAGTGGTAGTGGCCTTGGGGGGTGAAGGCAACAGCAGTATCACTGTGTCCTGGGAACCTCCGCTCCTCTCCCAGCAAAACGGGGTCATCAAAGAATACCAGGTACAGGGTGTGAGAAGGGGCTGCGTGGGAGGGAGAGGAGGACCTAGGGCTAGGATTAGGGAGGCTTTGTGGCTGGGGTTGAGGTTTGGGGAGAGGAGAGAGGTTTCAGAGTGTTCTCTCCAGGCTGAACGAAGCCCGGCTAAGCCCCCTCTGCCGTTCAGAGTGTCGAGTTCCACGTGAGGCCAGAATCCCATTTCTGACTCTAAACATGGTCTTGATCTCGCCAGATCTGGTGCCTGGGCAATGAGAGCCGCTTCCACCTCAATCGGTCTGCGGCAGGTTGGGCGCGCTCCGTGGTGCTCCAGGGACTGCTGCCGGGTCTCCCTTACCGGACCCAGGTCGCGGCGGCCACCAGCGCTGGCGTGGGCGTTGCTAGTGCCCCAGTGTCGGTGCAACTGCGTGCGTGCCGATGTGGGAAGGAGGGGCTGGCGAGTTAAGGGGGTCCCGGAATGGCTCCTGGGTTTCCAGGCCCCTACTCCGCTCACCTCTCTGAACCCCACAGCGTCCCCGCCGGAACTGGAGCCCGCGCTCGAGGTGGGCCCGGGGCTGGCGGAACGGCTGATCAGGGTGCTGCGGGAGCCGGCCTTCCTGGCTGGCGGCGGCGCGGCCTGCGGCGCGCTGCTCCTCGGGCTCGGCGGCGCTTTCTGTCGGCGCCGCAGGCAGCGCAAGGAACTGAGCCACTACGCGGGTGAGAGCGGGCCGCGGGGCAGCGGGCCAGGGGCGCGCTGGGGCGCGGGAAGACTGAACCCAGGCCCCGGGAGCGGACCGAGCCTGGGGCCGCCCTCCGGGGAGGGAGGCGGGCGGGGCGGAGACAGGGAGGGCGAGGGGTCGAGGTCGCGGGTGGGGTCGCGCTGGAGCTCGGCTCCTTGGAGAGGGGCGGGGCACGCACCCCGTATCTTGGAGCCGACCCGAGGTGGGAAGGGCGGGGCCGGGAGGGAACGGGACCTGATTCTGCCCCTAAGACGCCTCTGGAAGCGGGTAGGCTCTGCAGTCAATGTCAGTAAAGGGGACTAGTTTGCGGCGGAGAGAAAAAACGCGCTTGTGGGGGCGGGGCCTGGTAGGAGGTGGGGGTGGCCAGAAGCGCGGCCAATAAATTGTGAGGCGGAGTTTGCCACCCTCCGGTAAGGGGCGAGTCTGCAGTTTTGAGGGCACCTGGGTCAGTGGGTCCCAGTCTTGGCCACACAGGGAATCACTTGGGGAGCTTGAGAAATTCTGATGAAATTGGTCCAGGATGCAGCCTGAGTGGTGGAATTGGGACAGGGCCAAAGACTGAACAAGGGTTTGGATATTTCTGACCCTTCTCCCATTTCCTTTTTCTTTCTCCCACGGGTTCTTTTCCGAAGCTTCCTTTGCCTACACACCTGCAGGTAAGCCATCTCTGCCCCGTAGGGTCCAGTCCCCCAGTACTGGCTCCTCTCTCACTTCGTCTCTGCTCACCTTCCCCAGTGTCCTTCCCACACTCAGAGGGCCTCTCTGGAGACAGTTCCAGGTAATTCTCTCAACTCATCTTCCAAGGATAACCCCTCCGCCCCGCTACTGAGAGACCACGCTCTTCCTTTCCAGGCCTCACCCCCTGCTCATGCCCGCTAGCTCCCATCTCCTACCCTAGACACCACCATTACTGTCCTACAGCCTCTGATTACCCCTGCCTCTTTTACCTTCCCTGGTCTGTTCCGGCTCTCCAACTGAACATTCACACACTCTCCCTCAGGCCACCCATAGGCCTTGGCTCTGCTCCCTACCCATGGCTCGCAGACTCCTGGCCCCACCCATCTCGAAGCCCCTCAGCCCAGGAACCCAGGGGAAGCTGCTGCCCCAGCAATCCTGACCCAGATGACAGATATTACAATGGTGAGGAGTTCTGATTCCCTCAGGGGCACACCTGGACCTAGCATCCTTCTCTCCTTTCAACCTACTGGGGCACACTGAAGGGAGCGGAGGAGCCCCAGCCTCCCTGAGGTTGGTCAGTCCTTCGGAGTGTGGAACGTGAGGAAGGCTCCCTCATGCCTCACCTGTACCCCAATACCCCGGATCGGGCAGTAAGGTTTGGGGTAGAGGAAGAAGTGATCTGTCTGGAGGTATCTCCTTTGGCCCTCCATTCTGCTGTCCTCTGTTTTTCTGTGTCTGCCCCTGCCTCCTCCCCTGGGCCGCCCTCTTTCTCCTCCTCAGAAGCAGGAATCTCCCTTTACCTGGCTCAGACGGCCCGGGGCACTGCCGCCTCTGTTGAGGGTCCTGTCTACAGCACCATTGACCCCGTTGGGGAAGAGCTGCAGACTTTCCATGGGGGCTTCCCCCCAAACACCTCAGGGGACCCAGGCACCTGGAGCCACTACGCCCCTCCAGAATGGAGCCAAGGGGACAGTGGTATGACTCCAGTTCCTCATACTCTCCTCTTCCCCTTGGAGACCTAGCCCATCACTTCCTTCTGACATGTCTCTTTTCTGCCTCTTGCCTGCCTGTATCTTGATGTGCCCCATCCTGCTCTCCTCAGGAGCCAGGGGAGGTAAAGTGAAGCTTCTGGGGAAACCTGTGCAGATGCCCTCGCTCAACTGGCCGGAAGCCCTGCCACCACCTCCCCCTTCCTGTGAACTGAGCTGCCTTGAGGGGCCTGAGGAGGAGCTGGAGGGCGGGTAAATATGCACCCTGCTGCAGATGCCCTTACAAATGGGACCAGCCCAGGGGGTGAGCAGAGAGCTGGGTGAAGAAGAGAAGGGGCAACAGGTAGCCAAGGGGAAGGTATGAAAGTTACTGTCATCCCCGCCCTCCTGCCTCTTTCCCCCAGATCAGAGTCAGGAGAGTGGTGCCCACCAGTGCCTGAGAGGAGCCACCTGGCAGAGCTCAGCTCCAGTGGAGGGTGCTTGGTCCCTGCATCCCGAGGGGAGACCCCCTCTCCCACACCTTCCTATGGACAGCAGTCCACAGCTACTCTCACCCCCTCACCTCCTGACCCTCCCCAGCCCCCTACCGACATTCTCCATCTCCATCAGATGCCCAGGTAGGGAGGTGTATAGTACCTTGTATATTATAGACTCTCAGTACATATCTATTCAGTGGATGGTTGGATGGATGGATCTGGGGTACAGAGGTGTCATGGCTGTATTGGGGGAAGTGTGGAGGCTGACAGGTCCCTCACTCTCTTCAGACTGTTTCTTCATTGGAATGACTTTACAACCTCCTGGGATGTTTCAAAGATGTGGCTTACCTCATGCTTCACTAGCTTGGGAGCCTGGTGGGGGCAGACTGTGTCTTGTTCATCTGAGTACTAGGTTGCCTGGCACGTTGTAGACACTTAATGTTTGTTGAGTGAATAAATGCTGAGTCCTCATGTCATTTCATTGCAGGAGGGTGCCTGTTGGGCCAAGCTCCCCTCTCAGTGTGTCCCAGCCCACTCTGAGCAGCCATGAAGGGAGACCTGCTGTCCTGGGTGTTGGCCCCACAGCCTCCCATCACCTCAGCCCCAGCCCTGTCCCTAGCACAGCCAGCAATGCCCCAGGTGAGTCTGTAGAGCTCTCAATTTATCCCCACCTCCCCATACCCTGCTCCCAAGTTTGTTTCTTCTCCCCCCTCAAGCCCCTTTCCAGAACTTCTCTTTTGCTTGCTCCTCTTCCCATCTCCTAATGCTACAAGGGAGAACCCGGCAGGTGCCTGGGGAGATGACGCCACCACTTCAGGGACACCATGCCCGAATCCGAAAGAAACCCAAGGCTGTTTCCTACAGGCGGGAGCACAGTCCTGGGGGTGAGGGGGTCATGGGCCTGGGGGATGGTGACAGTCAGTAGCAGGATTGGGCAGGAAACCAAGGGTGAACTCTTTGGGCTGGAATGGGGAGCAGGCAATCCCAAACCTTGGGCTGTTCTTTCACAGCCTCCTGGTGCCAGGGATTGGGAGTGGGAGAGGGACTGGTGTCAGGGAAGCAGGAGACTTGCTGAAACAGGTCTCTCCCCAGACTTGCCTCCACCACCCTTGCCGCCACCAGAGGAAGAGGCAAGCTGGGCCTTAGGGCTGAGAGCAACAGGCAGCATGTCCTCCTTGGAACGGCAACACAGTGGGGAGAAAAGGATGGTGCAGATGGGGCCCCTGGGGGCCCAGCGGGGCCCCCACCTGGATGGTAAGGAGGGCCAGGCAAGCTACAGGGCCACTGCTATATAAGAAGGTGGGCTTTAGGACTGGAGGCTAATCATACACTACAGACGGTGCCATCTATGGGCTAATTTCAACCCAGTTCACTCCTTACAAAGATACTTGTCTCTCTAGCTCTCTCTGAGCAAAATCCCCTGAGGGTCCCAAGTTGTATCCTTCTCCAGGACTGAAGTCCTGATGAAAGAAGGATGGGAGCTGGGTGTTCTGTCTCTCCTTTCCCAGGGCTTTCTCTAGTTGGGAGTCCCCTTGGGTTTCTGTGCACATTATGTCAAGGCCATGTGCTGAGCATTCTGCTTCTTCTCAGCCCCCAGAATGGCCTAAGCCCTGTGGCTGCCCTCGACTATTCTTCCAGAGCTGAGAATGTGGCCAGGGTGGCCCAGCGGGCTAGCAGTGTTGTTCTGCCCCCTGCCTGGGCCCAGCTACTCTTCTCTCTTTTGCTGCAGAAGAAGCCTGGATCCCTTATAGCCGACCGAGCTTCCTGTCCCGGGGCCAGGGTACCAACACCTGTTCCACTGCTGGCAGCAACTCTTCCAGAGGTTCTAGTAGCTCTCGGGGCTCCCGGGGCCCTGGACGGAGCCGGAGCCGGAGCCGGAGCCAAAGGCCAGGACAGAAACACAGAGAGGTGGGGGCTGTGGATCACAAAACTGAGAGTAGAGGGCTCGGGAGGGTGGGCCAAGGGGTGTCTGGACATGGGAAGATGGAGAAGGGCTTTTGGGGGAATTGTGGCCCAGCTAGTGAGGGGGTAGGAGGACATGTGGAGAACAAGTGACAAAGGGTGAACACAAGATGACATATCATAGAGGACAAGAGAACTAGATCAGGTGAGAGGCTCATGAGAAGGGAGGCACATCCTCTCCTGTGGCCTGTTTGCCCTGGGCCAGGCCTTGCAAACCAGTCTCTCTCTCTCTCTCCCCCTCTCTCTCTCTCTCTGTCTCTCTCTCTCTGTCTCTCTCTCTCTCTCTCTCTCTCTCTCTTAGGAACCAAGATGACTCTTGATGAGAATATCAGGAGTTCTGTGGGGAAGGGCTTGTCCCTGGGCCAGGAGCCTGGAGGGGAGCCCTTCCCTGGTAAATGAGAGGGTGCAGAGAGGAGCCGGGAGGGGTCTCTTCCCTCCTGGCAATGATCATGGGGCTCCCTGAGGAACTGGCTTAGAAGCCAGAAAGCCAGCTTTTCCCTTTTCATCTCTTTTTTATAAATGGGTCTTAGGTAAAAAGACAATAAAGAGTCTGATCACAGCCCTGGGCCGTTTGTCTGGTTTTGTGCTGGTTGTGGGGAAGAAAGGGGCTGCGAGGGGGTATATATCAGCGCACTTCCTTTCAAACTTCTCTATCAAAAGCTCCAGGTGAGGACAGGGACTAAAAGACACAACCTGTTCTGCTTTCTAAAGGAGTCAAAGCCACTGGGCCCCAGGGACAACAAGAGGAACTTTCCAAATCACCAACCACAAGAAACTTCTGGCCCTTGGAGAGCCACGCCAGGCCCTCCCTTGGTGCCTCTTCTAGGTGTACCTTCTCTCCTGCGAAAGAGAAGCCTCTCACAATAAAAAAAAAAAAAAAAAAAAAAAGAGGAGGTTATGGGGGAAACACTGGTCAAGAAGGAAAAACAGGCTTTTCAGGTACCCGAGCCCCTCACAGAGAGTGTGTGCAAACAGGCACCTCCTGGCCAGATTAGGCTGAGATGTGACTGATGTAGTGGGCACAGAATTTTAAAACATTTTGGCCATGAGTCCTCATCACTCCCTTAGCCATGGCCCCTGCACACACTGGTTCTCTGAGGTTTACTTCTCCTCACTTCCACAACCCCAACCCCCTCAGTCACTTCCCTGGGCTCTCAGGGGATGGTCACTGCCTTCCAAGCCCAGGCTCTGACCTCCCCTGCCTTGGACCTAAGTATGTACAAAATCCCTTTTTCTGCTTAGGTCTAGCAAACAGGGTTGGAATGTTTTCAAAAGGAATTTTACCAGGAAGCTAAAAAAAATGAAATTCACAAAAGAGAGGAAGGATGTATATCCGCAGCACTGATTCCTCCTCCTGGGCCACACCCCTCCAGCCCATACTGGCCAGATTAGGGTAGTGTAGGCAGTGCAAGGCTCCCAAGCCTCACCTTGCTCAGCCTCTCAGCAGAGTGGCCTCCAGGAGAGCTGCTGGGGTTTGGGGGATTATTATGCCCTCTCAGGACCCTTTCCAATCATCCCTAACTGAAGATGTTTTCCTGTGGTCCTGTTCATGTTCAATTTGTGGATTCTGCCCTTGACCTTTCCCACCAAGTGAGAAAGACACTGTAGCTTTCTGTGGCGTAGGCTCTGGATGTCTTGCCTCACCCGTTTCTCTGTTCTGTTGTTTTGGCTGAAGGGTGTTCACTAGCCAATCATGACAGGTGGTTCTACCTTTTGTGGAATTAGCTACTTTGTCTATTTTAAGAAACCATCTGGGACTGGTCTTTGGGGAGGGGACTAGGACCGCTTAAAGCAGGGGTTGTCTTCTCAGGAAAAGTTGTTAAGACCAGCAGACCCTGAAACTCCCCCAGCCCTCCCTTTCCTAGCTTCTGCTTAAAATTTGGTGGAGGCACCTAATTCTCCCCCTCAGTTACAGAATAGAGATGAATAACACTGCTGAGTGTCAAAGACTGCTTGCTCCCTCTCTAGCTCAGGTAATTCTTCCCATCTCTCCAGGTGCCCTCTCCAAAACGGCGCTCCAGAGAAAGCTCACAGCACTCAAGTCATTGCCATTTTATGGTATCAATTCCTTAAGCTCACAGTGACAAAAGTGGGAGGAGGGTGTTTTTTTCTCACAGTCTGCACCTCCCTCCGTTCAGCTCCCTCCCTGGGTCCACCTGGAATCTTTGCCTTGGTGCTGAGGTGGCCCTGGGATTATGGCTCTGTAGCTCCTTCACACGGTGAGGTGGGAGTTGGGTGACTTCTATGGAACAGTCTTGTGAGGCTGAGGGGAGGCTTGAGGAGCCCCTTCCTCCATGGACCTCCCCCACAAGCTTCTGCTGTCCCCCATACAGATCCTTGGCTCCCCCACTTCTCATGAGCCCCATGGGTGGGAGATTAGGATACTGGGCTGTTCCCTGAGCCAAACAGCCTGGTTGTGGGATTGGACAGAGCAGAGGAAAAGCAAGGATGTTAGACGGAGATGGCTTTGTTCCCAAGGCTCCAGGTCTGCTTTGCTCTGATTTTGTGTTTCATTTCCCAGAAGAGAGGGCTCTCCTGGAGGCCAGATGAGGTGGGCCCAACTACAGAGACTCATAGGCCCAGATTCACGGTCCAGGGCCTGGGCCAGTGGCTGACAGGAGAAGGGGTTCCGAGTCTCTTCTCGGGGGGCAGGGTCATGCCTCAGGAGGAGTCTATAGGAGAATTGGAGGAAAGTGAAGTTATCCCCTGCTCCTGTCAGTCCTGCCAGACCCCAGGCTCCCTCGTGGCTCCTCCCCAGAACCACACCAGCCAGGCAGGCAGACACTTACTGCCAGCCTTGGACACAGGACAGCTGTGATGACTTCTCTGGGAAGAGATCTGAGAGTCTGGAGGCCAGGGAGGCAGCCCCCTTCCCAGCCGCTGGGTGTGGTTGCTCTCCATGTCCTCTAGCCAGTCTGACCTCCATTCCCACAGGGGCAGGGAGAAGGTAGGGGTCAGGAAGACGTCATCCCGGGGGGAGGGAGGAGATGAAGCATCTGTGGGGGAGGGTAGAGATAGCTGCAGTGGCCTTCACCCGTGGAAACTAGTTTAGGGTAGAAAGCCTGAGGCCAGCTTAAGGCATACACCCGACCCTAAACATAACCTAGCCCTGACTCAGCCCATCGATCTCGGTGGCTCCAGTGACAGGAAGACAGTCCACTGGTTTCTTTAGAGAGAATAGCTCAAACTAGCCTTCTGCCCATAGTCTTCCTTTACCCTTCCATTCTCTGGCATCCTCTTTTTTCTCTATTATGGGCACTTTTGCCCTGGATAATTCTTGCTCTCCCATTTTCCACAAAACTGGTTGTGTTTCTTGGGGGCAAAGGGCAGAGTTAGGGTTCATAAGATGGGTTTATGATAGAACGGAGGAGGAAGGGAACGCCAAAGGGGCACAGGGAGCCTTATGACCTCTGCTGACATGGCGATAACTCTGCTGGACATGTGAAGGGTGAGCCTAGTTGCTCCTCCCCACAGCCACAGACAGGGCAAGAGGAAGGGCTTGGAAACAGAACTTCCCACAGTGAGGAGGAATCTGGGCTGGAGTACACAGAAGAGGCTGGGAGCCACCTTTCCTGGAGACAAGTCTGGGTGAGAGGGACGACCTGGAGTCGGGGGAATGGACTATGCAATGGACCGCCTCTAGGCTGCAGGCTTGAACAAGTGGTTCTTGTTCTCATGGGTGACCTTGGGCAAATTAATAAACCTGTTTGCCTTATAGTTTCCTCACTTGGAAAAGAAATATAAGGAATATTTCTCCTAGAGGTGTTGTTATTGAATGTATATAAAGCGCTTATCATAGATCCTGGGATGTAGGAATCATTTAATAAAACTAGCTGTTTTAAGGACCACAAGGAAGACCATGATTAGGAAGCTTTGCCTCTTGGTTGGAAAGAAAGGGGTGTTACAGGAGCTGTGTCAACTCCAAGGGGTAGCAGTGCTCTAACGTACCTGTGAAGATGCAATCTGACTCCTTGGGCTCCAGACCAAAGCCAAGGCTGTCCACAGCCACTGCCAGGGCTCTTGCGAAGTGGGCATCCGCAAGGAAGGAGCCATCGGAGGAGCTGACGAGGCTGGTTCTGGCGCTGGGGGCATTGTCCTCAGAGGCTGAGCCCCAGCCATTGGCCAAGGAGCCCTCACTGGGGGTGGGGGTGAGGCAGGGCCGAGGGGGGCACAACAAGCCCCTCACCTCGGACCCCACCCCTCCTCCAGCTCTGTCTATGTCTGCTAGCTCTGAGGCTGTCGGGACGCCGATGTACCCATAGGTGATGGGGGGTGAAGGAGCCCTTGGCATAGGAGAGACACTGTTCCTAGGAAGAGGCAGAATGGGAGACAGTACGATGATTGAGGTGGGGTGGGGCAGAAACATTCCTGTTGAGGAAGGGTGGACTGGGGTAGGGATAAGCATACTCTAGTTCTTCAGTTTTCCCTCAGGCTACTCACCTGGGGGTCTCTTCACCCTCACTGAACTCCAGGCAAAGGGCCACCTCCTCAGGAGTCAGCACACTGTCCTGATCATCTCCCAGAGATGACAGTGAAGAGCTGGACAGGCGACTGGAGGCTGGGCTGGGACCAGAGAGGGAAGAGGCCTGGGGACTGGAGGAGATGAGGATGGGGCTGGGGGCTGCTGGCAGTGGGTGGGAGTGGGGAGCTTGGAGCTCCACCAAGTGCCTGGTTGGGGTAAGAGAGAGATGGTAGGTTGGTTAGTGCAATTCTTTGAGTCCCTGTCCACCCTTCCCTCAGCTTTAAGCTCAACTAACACCCCTCAATCCCCACCCCCAATTTCCCAACCCTACTTCATGACCTCATGCCCTCTTACGGGGTTGGTTGATTCTGAGTGGGGACTCCATGAGAAGAGGCGGGTGCTGTGGGGAGAGGGCGAGTCAGCTCACTGGAAGAGCTGAGGAGCTGTGGTCCCAGGGCCCGCCAGGCAACCAGAGCTCGGGGCGCAGCTCCTGGGGAACAATAACCTGAGTTTGAGAATGACAGAACCCCCATTGGCCTGCACCCTTGCCCACCCCATCACTCAGCTTTCTGTTCCCACACCCCGCCCACCTAGCCTTCTCAAGGACAGGAGCCAGTTGTAGGGGCTGGCGGGCCCCTGCCCCCCGCCTCACCCCCTCACTTCCTCTCACCTGGGCTTTGAGAAAGGTTCTTGGAGCCTTTATTCCCCAGCTCCCAGGCCCAGTGCTCCATAGGGTGGCTGGCTCGGAGCAACGGGGAGCTGTTGGCTTGGTGTAGCTCTGTAAAGAAAGAGTCAGTGGTTGGGAGACAAGCCAGGGTGGGCCTTTCAGACCCAACCACAGGCTCCATCTTCAGTCTTGTCACTCAGTTATGCTTTAGGGTCCTCTCTCTGTCCTCTTCACCTCCCGCCTTCATCCAGGCAGCTGTGATAAGGTGGGAGGAGCACTCATAGCCCAGCTGAACCACATAGCAGCTGTGTGACCTCAGGTAAATCCATTCACCTTTCTGAGCCCCAGTTTCAGATATTTTTGCCAATTAAATAAAGAACAGATTGGAAAGTTCCTGGCACCTTATAGCTTTCTTTTTCCTTTGTTGGATACATTCCAATCTTCCCGATCTCTGTATACTCCCATCCCTACTCTTATGAATTTCACCTCTGTGAAGACTATACTCCTTCTCTTGGAGAGAATCTATTAATTTTCGTTTCTCACATCGTGACTATCTCACATGGTTCTAGATAGCCCTGCCCTGAGGAACCTGAATGTCTCTCACTTGGGGGTGGACTGTCACATTGAACTGGATGGGTAAGATAAAACAAGTAACCCTAGACCAGGCCAGGTGTGACAGGGAAAGGAATTTCAGAGTAGGAAGATGTGTTGGTCTCATCCAGGGAGGCAATGCCCTGCCCAAAGATTGTCAATATTTGTTGAATAAACAACTAAATGATGGATGCTATCAGAGATGTAGGTATAAACATAGGGTGAGAAGAATCACGTGCAAGATGACAGCTACCACCTGGCCCACAGGACCACTTAAGAGACAGGGCTGAGTGAACTCTGACAATAGAGAAGCTGAAGTAACTAAAGGAACAGACCCAACTGTGTACAATGACCTGTGAGCATGCTTTCCAGTCAGGCCCAAACCCAAATGGATCTAAGTTTAAACCAGAGAGAAACTGGGTAATAGAAATAGAAAATAATAGATTTCCCCAAGACCAGGAACCAGGAGAACATGAAGCAAGAAGGAAAGAAAAGAGCCTTCAGATTAGTATCACATGTTCAAAAGCCCAGACCAAAGACCAGGCAAGACCCTTGAGGCAGAGCCATCTAGTCAGTCTGATCTCACCTTGGGGGCTGCTCAGAGCAAGGACGAGACCAAGATCCCACCTGGGCCCTGGGAATTCATGTACAGTGGCCAGAGCTTCTGAGCCGCTGGGATCAAAACCCACATAATGGCTAGACTTCCTCCACCAGAGTTTGGTTTTGTACTTTGGCTGATTGGTTTATGTTCATTTCCTTTAGCTGTTGGATGACCTAGAAGATCCTGGAGGCCAACTTCGGGTGCTCCAACTCTGCTGTCATCAGCTTTGTCTTATCTAGTTCCTGGATTCTTAACTAAGCTCAGAAATAGGGACAAACGTTGGTTGGTTGGTTTGTGTGGAAAGGGAAGGAAAAGGCCATATTTGTCCCAGCCCATTTCATTTCCTCTAAAGGATTCTGGTAACAAAAAGCCTTTGCCCACCTTGCTTGGAATTACTTGGATTTTAGTTTCAATGTTATTTGAATAAACTTTACAATAAAGATGTTATCAAGGCTAGACCAAATCTCATTTGGCCATACCTGAATTGCAATACTTGTTTAAATTAATGAATTAATGAGGATATCCAATGTATGTATCTTGCAAAGTAAGCAGAACTAAGAACCTGATATAATGGATGAAACACTGGAGAATATTAGTCATAGAGGAAAAACCCAGCTAAGGTCATATAAGAAAAAGGAATAAGCAGGTCAAGGGGGAAGGGGCTCCGAGAGAGCCTGCCAGTTTTAGAAGATGAAGACTCATCAGTCTTGGACTATGTGACAGCACTGGAACTGATGCTGTGGCTCTGGACCAGACCACAGCATCATCTTACTATAGTCGCTGAGGTCTCAGGAGCCAGAGGTGGGCCAAGTGTCCCTCAATGCAGGGGAGTCCCTGGACTGACCCATCCTGGGGCAGTGGTGGGGTGGGGCTGCGGTGAGGAGAAACAGGGGTGAGGTGAGGACCTAACCCACTGAGGGAAGTTAGGAAGCCCCATCTCCGAACTTTCTTAAGAATCCACTTTAGAAAACTACTTTCCCTTTTCTAACAGTATTAACGATCTAAAACGGCTGTGTGCTATATCCAAGGCCATGTAGTTCTCCATAGGAAAGCTTGATTTTAAATGAGACTTGTGCAACCTCTTTTTGGCTGGTATTTTATTACCACTAAGGATTTCTAATGCAATAGTTCTGAGGTGAAGCCAGAAAGAGTAACAGCTTCGCTAATATTTAGAGTCATAAAATTTTGGATATTGGACAAGCTTGGAATTACTCTGAATCTATCCTTGTCTTAATACAAGTTGGATTATAAACTTAAAAAAAAGTGGCTGTCGAACATTTGTAAATCTTACTGATTGGTACAGAAGGCTCATGAAGAAAGCATACAGAGTGCAGGCCAGTGTTCAGAGAGATGAAAGGAATGAGTCAGCGAGAGGACAGGGTTTCCCAAGGGTGTTCCCAGAGAGACTTGTAGTAGCCTTGGGGAGCAGACCACTCTGGCTTCAGATTTGAGTTCTGTAGCTTACTGACGTGGGATTTTGAACAAGTTACCCAATCCCAATCCTCTCTCCCTGTCTGTAAAATTAGAGAAATAATACTTAGTCAGCATGTTGTGAGGATTAAATGAAATAACAAATATAAGTAAAGCACCTAACACATATAGGTGATTAGCTAAAGAAACAGAGACTATAACTATTTGTCTCTGGAAAGTCAAACAGGTTGCCAGAAGTCAGGAGAGAATCTGGGCAGAGAGTAAATACTCCTTCTCTGGGAAGTGAGCTGGGTAGACAGACCCGTAAGTAGAGCACAAAGACCAGAGTTCACGGGAGCTGGAGGCTTCACAGCAGCACTGGTCACATTCTGCCAGGTTCTAGAATGAGTTGCATGCCAGTCAGGCACTTTCATTAGACTTTGAGTGCTTAGAAGGCAAGGACTGTGTCAGGTATCTCTTGTGTTGCCACATCTGTCATATAGTGATGCTTACTAAATGTTTGTTAAGTTGAATGCAGAAACAGGGCTCACTACTGGTATGGTCAAACCGAAACAAGAGCACAGTGGAAAGAAAAGCTGAGATCAGCATACTCTTAGCTGAGTGTTTTAATGATGGGTGTCCACAACGACAGGAGAAATCAAAGCTGTGGATGGGGTACCACTCACACCTGCCTTCAAGGCTCTGGGCCATGTTTCCACAACATTCCCACTCCAGGTCCCTCCTCCCACCTGTTGCAGGCTGAGTCTGTCCTCCCTGTCCTTACCTTGCTTCTTTTTGGCCTTCCAAGCCTCTGTGGGGGCCATGCACAAACGCGGAGAAGAGAGCCCCCTGCGGCTGCAGAGGCTGTCTGAACTGGGCCAGGGGCTGGAGAGCCGGGACCGCTGGGGTGGGAGACGCTTGACAGTTGGGGCGTGGGGGCTCCGCCGGGCTGGAGAGCTGGAAGGCAGTTCAGTGATGAGGGAGCCATAGAAAGTGCTGGTGTCGGGAAGCAGGGGCACTCCGGGGCTGCGAGGATCCCAGGAGATCACTGTGATAAAAATGACAGGAGTTATTACGGTGAATGCATCCCACTCCACGTCCCCTCCCGCAGTCCTGGGATCCCTGCTCCACTGCTGGGCCCTGGCCCCCACTGGGCATGCTCACAGGAACGAGGACAGCCCAGTGGATCCCGGAGGTCTATTCCTAGCCGGCTGCTAAGGCTGCTGCTGCTGCTCAAGTCGCGAGAGCCAGAGGTGGACTGCCAAGTGTCTGCCAGCCAGGGAGAGTCACTGCGATCCATCCTGGGGCAAAGGAGGGGATGCGGAAGTAGAAACAGGTTGAAGTGAGAACCTAATTGGTCAAGACTTCCAGCTCAGAGCACAGATGAAGGGGGTGAGAAGATGGTGGTATTGGCGTTATTCTGCCTACTTTTTTTTTTTTTAGCCTTTCGGACTCCTTAAAATCTCTGATCCAGTGCCCAAAACTCAGTGCCCTTTCTTATCCTGGGATCAGGGCAAGTCCAGGTTGCCCAGAGCTGGGAGGTATTAAAGAGAGACAGCTGTGTGCTAAGACAGAAAGAACACAGATCTGGAGCCAGACGAACCCAATTTGAAAATCCCCATCTGTCGCAGCCCAGTTGTGCAGCCCTGGGAATAAGTCTGTCAGCCTCTCTAACTACATAAGCCGTAGTTTTCTAATCTATAAAGTGGCAACAACAGACCCTCTATATAAGGCTGATGCTGTGAGGGTGTGAGATCACACGGCTGGCAGAGCAGGAGCTTGCTACATGGATGTTGGCCTCTCTACCTCTAATCTGGTTCCCTTTGAATGGGGGAATATGCTGGCTACTGGAGCGATCTTTCAACAACAGGGATCAGACCAAAGCATCTCTGCCTAAAATCTTCAATGACTCCCCATTTACCAAGAGAGAGCCCAGCTATCTAGCATGACTAACAGGGCCCTTCTTGGTCTGGCTTTCACTCTCTAACTGATCCTTTGCTCTGACCCGCCTCATACCTTATGCTCTGGCCAGACCTAATGGCTTCTCTTTCCCTGTGAATACAGCAGGCTATTTCTTGCTGCTCCTTTTGCTCTTCTCCTCTTTACCATTAGGGTAAATGTGAAATCTTCCTCCTATATTCCCCCACCCCCAAATCTCTTCATGTATCTTGTACATATTTCTGAACTTTCAACTCTGCATTGCATTCACATGCTAGCATGGCTGTCTCTGTCTAGACTGAGTTCCTGGCAGGTGAATGAATCTCCTTCAAGGACAGAGATAAAGTCCCAGGGAGGGAATGGAGTGGGGGTGGGACAGAGAAAGTTCAGGGCAAAGCAGACAAAGCCCTGGAGGTAACTAAAGAGCAAGGCTGGTGAGCACAGAACAATGCAGGAACATGGCACCAGCTTGTAACCTTGCTCTAGGCTGAGAAATTGACAGCAAAATGGTCTGGCTGGTTGTGTCTAGCACATAGCAGGTGCTCAAAAAAACTTCGTTGAAAGATGTAGACCTGGAATGTGAAGCCCACAGAGGAATCTAATGAGATAAAGAGCAGGAGAAGTTGGGCAGAGATGAAATGGTTAGTGTAAAGCTTAGCCAACAGCAGAAAAAAAAGAATGTTTTCTCTGTTAGTATCTTGTCTGATAACCGCAGACTTCCTTTGGCAGCCAAACACATTTGGAGCAGGAGTACCTGCAACCAACCAACCAGCTTACCCTGTTTCTGAGAAGAATAAGGATCAGTGGTGTGAGGCCAGAGCGCCCCCTGCTGGATCCATGAGTGGATTATTGTGAAGGAAAGATGGCTCAATAGGTGAGTGATTTACAAGTACAGAAGCACTGCTTGGTGAACACAGACTGTACAGCAAAAGGTAGAAATTAGACTAGTCCTCCCATGCTAGTTATTCTTTACCCAGCAGAATGAGTCAGCAGGAAAGTGTCAGTATCAGTGAGAGGTCGGTGACAAGAGCACTGGATCAGGAGTTCAGAAGGCCAGCTGCATTGCCTTGGGCTAAGTCACTTAAATTTATGATTCTTGATTTATTCACCTGTCAAGTGGTGTGATAGTAATATTATTGAAAAAGAAATTAATTCTCACTTGGAGTTGAGAGATTCAGGTACTAGGAACTCAAACTGCCTGGAGCAGGGGAGATTCCATCCAATTCCATGTCCCAGCTCCACTGTCCCTTGGCCCCTCCACTCCTCCCTCACCTCAGGCTCCTCCCCTTTCATCTCTCACCTGTGCTTTAGGATGGCATCCTCACTGGTATATCTGTACAGACCTGAGAGAGGGCAGAAAGAAGGCCAAATCTAGAATTGCCAACACCCAGCTAGAGATCTAACCTCCCTTAGTGTTCTCACTGGACCCAGGGAGGCCTGCCTATCTGGGGTCCAGTTCACCCTCTCACCTGGGCCCAGGTGCACCGCAGCTTGGCGCCGGTGGTGGACACACACTGCTGTGCCCAGCAGCAGCAGCCAGAGCACAATACCCCCGCTGGCAATGACCTCTGGACGCCTCAAGGTAGCTCTCAGCTGCTCCAGGGTCCATGGACCATGATCATTTGGTTCTCGGGCGGCTCGCTCCATGGCCTGCTCTGTATGGGATTTGGAGCTCAGAGGAGGGGCAGTGAGGCAATGAGGTTCGGACAGAGAAGGAGGAGAAGCTGGAAGTGTGAGGTAGGAGCAGGGAGCAGGGAGAGAGAAAGGTGGGAATTGGGGCTGAGGGTTATGGGTGGGACTGATGGGTACTGCTATCACCTAAAATGAGGCAGACGGGGCTACTGGGCTCCCCAGCCCCAGCACCAGTGACTGCAGCTACTTGCACACAGTAGGAACCTGGCGTTTGGGTGGCAATCTCCAGCTGGGTCTGCTCGGCCGCCACTGTCCAGTTGGTTGGTAGAAGCGAAGTGTTTCCCAGACTCCATACCTGAGGACAAGCAGGGTGAGCAGCGCCCTCGGGCACCATCCCAGCAGCTCAGTCCTTCATCTGCAGATCCGGGCCTGTGGTACTCCTGTCCTGCCATTTACCTGGGAACACTCCACCCCACCTGCACCCACACTTCTTATTCTTGTGTCCTACATCTGTGACTTTGGCCTCAATTTTCATGTCTGTAAATCAGGACAAGAACCCAGGGTGGACTGTGAGATGAAATGAGAGGGTGTAGGTAACTACTTGGCAGGGTCTGGCAGACACCTGCTCGATGACAGTAAGTGTCCATTACTTCTCTGCACAGGCACATTTCTCAGTGCTCAGAGCAGGGGCCGGCAGGATGCTGGGGAAGGGGGAGGTCCTGGCACCACTAGGAGGTGTGTCAACCTGTGGGGGTACCTGGTAGCCACGGATGACGCCATTGTGGTTTTCAGCAGGTGGTGGAACCCAGTTCACAAGGACACTGCCATTGCCAAGTTTTAGGGTTACCTCCTGGGGAGGGGCACTGGGCACTGGGGGGAGGGAGAGAAGCTGTAAGGAATGCTGAGACAGAGAAAAGAGCTGAGATGGGGACATAGGGTCAGAGGCGATCCTGATGGGAATAGGAGATCTGCTTGCCTGATCAGGGTGGGAGTCTACGAGTAAGATCCTCCACCCCCCTAGACTGGAGTGGGACAGTCCAGGACCCCCCAGACAAGAAGGGACCAGGGGGTCTATGGTTGGGTCTGGAGGCACCTGTCTCTGACCTTGTTCGGGCAGCCTCAGGAGCAGCACGTTGCTGTCAGGGCCTCGAGCCCGGCCAGAGGATGGTCTCACTTTGAACTCGTAGTCTTGGCCCCAGCGGAGGCCGCCAAGCTCTGCGCTCTGCCATCCAGCCAGCAGGGCCTCTGCCCACGGAGCTCCCTGGCCTCCTGAGGCCGTCTGGGCCCTGAACAGCGCTGTGTAGGACTGAGCAGGCGCGGCAGGGCCACTCACCTGGGAGAGAGTCCAGAGAAAGGTCGAGGGGTCAGGGAGTTTGTGCTCAGCCCTTTGGTGAGCCCTGGACTGGCTCCCGCCCCTGGGTGCTAGGCCTCACCTTCCAGCTGAGCCATACAGCAGGCCCAGGCTTGGTGCCCTTGGTGAGGTTTGGGTTCATCAGGGTCACGTTTTCCAGTCGAATGTGCATAGCCAGAATCTCCAGGGGCTCCTTGTGGTCCTGGGGCTCTGTGGGAGCAGAGGCATAGGATAGGGCCTGCAGGCCAGAATGAAGGAACTGAGGAGGGGGACATCCCTTAGCTACTGAGAAACCCAAACTCCCAGATTTCTGAGGTCTAAAGCACTCCTAATTCCACTCTGGAACGGGGGAACTTCCCCTTAAGTAAGGTCCCCACCACTCTGACCCTGACCCAGCCCACACCAGACCACAGCGCCCTAACTGGAGCCCCCACATTGGCCCCGATTCTAGCTCTTCCCTTACCCTGAACCGACACCCTGGCTGCCCGGCTCTCCCGTCGTCCTGCGTCGTTGGTGGCCACGCACATATAGGTCCCTGCGTCGCTCTTCTCCGCTCTTACCGTCAGCAAGGAACCCCTGGATACCTGTCAGGGCCAGGTGCACTGTGAAGTCTCCCATGTGGGGAGGGGCTCTGACTGGGGAGGGCAGCTTAAGGCCTCAGAGACTCCCTTTCTCAAATTCTGCAGGGACTCGGGGCTGGAGTGTGGGTCAGCCTCTAAGGATGTGCCCCATCGTGGCCAGGACAGGATGACGTATGGGGAAGAGGGCTGTACTCACCGTGTGCCGCCCGGGCTGGAGGGCCAGGGGTTTCCCATCCTTCCACCATGTGACTGTGGGCTCTGGGTGGCCCCAAGGTGGTCTACACTCCAGGGTCACCTGCTCACCCACTGTGGCCACTGCATCCCGTGGATGGATCTGGAAATCCTCCCAAAGGACTGTGAGGAGGATGGAGGGTCTGCAGGGAGCAGTGTCCGGTCCTCCCCATCCCAGAGGTGCCCGCTTGTTGTCTCTTATCACACATGCCCCATTTTACTCTACCCGCCTTTTCACTGACTTGTGTCCACTCTTCAGAGCCCTACCTCCAGGTCTCCCATCTAAGTTCACCCCGGGCCCAGCTCTCCCCTCCCATCCCCCAGCCCCGGTCTTTCCTCACAGATATCCCCTCAAACCTCCCTCACCTCAGGCATCTCACGCCAGGTGTGCCCCGCCTCAAGCCTCCCCTCCCAGGCCTCACCAGCCACAGACAGCCGAGCACCTCGGCTGACAGCCGTGCCCAGCCGGTTGCTGGCCTCACAGGTGTAGATGCCTAGGTCTGTGGATCGGGCCTGGTCCTTGTGGGCACGTCCCTGGGCTGGAGGCCGCAGCAGCAGCAGGGTTCCATCAGGCAGGAGGTGGTGTACATCTGGGGGCACCATACTCAGAGGCTGCCCATTTAGCAGCCAGCGGATGGTGGGAGGCGGCTGGCCTGAAGCTCGGCAGCTCATCTTGGCGGGGCCAGGGCCCTGGAACAGCTGGTCCTGGGGGTGGACTAGGATCTGAGGTGGGGAGTCCTGAGCCTTGCCTCCTGGGAGGAAAAGGGAAGCAGAGCCTGGTCTGACTACCAAAAGGCCTCCCAAATCCCTGCATACCTCATCTGCCTTCTCTCATCTAAAGATCAACTCCAAATAACGAGCTAGCTGAGAGGGGAAAGGACTTACAGAGCTCTCAATATGTCTGTCTCTCTGTCTTACACACATATTATTACCATTACCATTATCATCTCTGGTGCCCCTACAGCAAAAGGGAGGCAAAGGAGCAAGGGGGCATCTTTTTCCCTGGCCAGGGCTAAGATCAAGGGTACAATGAGCCAGGAGAGAGGAGGGCCACACTTACCAGAGCTGAGCAGAAGCAGGAGAGGCAGGGGCCACCAGGTTCCAAAGAGGTCAGCTCCTCTAGAGCCCATGGCTACTCTCAGGCCTCTTTCCTGGTCCCAAGCACTTTGTCCTACTGCTCTGAGCTCACAGCAAGGGAAGGAGGGGCGGGGCGGGCTGATGGTGGTTGTTTGTGGTTGAGAATGCCCCAGAGGGAAGCAGCTTTGAGGAAACCGATGCTTCCTGCCTGGCCCTCAGAACCTTGAAGGACTGGGAGGAGCCCAGAGGAGAGAGATTCTCCAACCTTGACCCTCTAGCTATAACCTCTGACTCCAACATCAGCCTTAAGGTTTACCTCATGATCTAGCGTGGGATTTCTTAAAGGTAATCTTCATGCCAACCACAACTCTGACCACAGCCTTGATCATTTCACCCTAAGCCTCTGTTTAAATCTTGAATACCCATCCCATTCCCTTTGCTTCCAAGTGACCCTCTGCTAGGGTGGAATGAAAACTCAGAGGTGGAATCTCAGGGCACAGCGTGAATGATCTAAGGATATAGGAAAGTGGACTACAGGCAGAGGAAGCTAAGTGGAGGGGAGCAGGAATGTATAGTGATTCTTTAATCCATTCCCCAAGGATAGATGAGGCTGGGAGGTGGGTAGGAAGATAGGAAGGATTCCCAGGCTCTGGGACAAGCTGGAGATGCCTTCCCTGTGTTCCTATTCAGCCCAGAGACAGATGAATAAGCTTCTGGGAGACCTTGGATAAGTTCCTTAACCCCTGCAAGTCACTTTATTATCTGTAAGTGGGAATAATAATAATAGTGCCTTTCTTTGAGGGTTAGAATAAGAACGAGATGAGATAAAATCACTTAGTACAGTAACCTAATGCATTATAACTTATCAGCAAGTTTAGCCAATGTTGTTATCTTTATGCATATTCTGTCACTAAAACTATTCGAGCATCCTCAGCAGGGATAGTTCTCAGGCCCTGGAAAGGTGGTTGGACTCAATGATCTTTAAGAGTCTTTCTAGCCTTGAAACCTATATCTGTAGCAGACAGGACTGGAGCCTCTGAGTCTGCAGTGGTCTCACCCTGCTGCTCCCCACCCCCTCCCTGGAGAGAGGCTGCTCTCCTCTCTCAGAGCCCAGCTCCTGTTTACAGGTCTCTTCCTTCCAAATCTGGAATCTCAGCCATTTCCTGGAGCTGTTCCCAGAAGGCCAAGGCTGGGCTCAGAGGGCTCAGCGGAAGAGTGTCTAGCCTTTGTTCCCAACTTTCCTGGCCAGCTCCTCTGTGGGGCCCCTAACCCAGCTGACTCCCTCTCTTCCTCCCCCTTCCCAGCCTGGCCTCAGTGCCAGCCACAGCTCTAACAGCCTATCAAGAGGAGTGAAGGTCTCTTTCACAGCTTTTTCTTTTTCCTCTCAAATGCAGACCAAGACTGATTAAGACAACCAGAGCCAGAGAAGCCCATATTTCCTACAGCTGGGTGTTTCCAAGGGATGGAAAATAGAATGAAACAGAGTGATGGAGCTAGGAGGATAGGAATTGGGATTAGAAAATAGTTTGGTATTTCAGAAGTGGAGGAGCTGAGGGCAATGACAAATTCCATGGCATGTGTGCTTGGCAGGGTAAAGTAGAATTTATGGGGTCAAGGATTTGTGGGGCCAGTTAGATAAAAGGGGGTGTTCATATGGACACTGAAGTCAGCCACGGATGAGAAAGATGGATTTACTGCATACACAGCCAACCTGAGATTTCCTGGGTACAGAGCCCTTAAGCCTGTCTAGCTCCCTGCCTGCCTGCTCCCCAAGCGTCACTGTCAGCAGTCCTTCGTTAGTCTCTTCTGTTTATATGTTAGACTTGGGGAGATTAACCAAGTTCTCTGCTAATGATTTAATGATAACTTGATTTTACTCAAATCTGTATAATTCAGAAAGTGGTATAAATTTCCCTCAGAGGAAGAAGTTGGCAAGTCTCAAAGGAATTCAGGTTGATGACTAGTCCTGTCCTCAGCTGAGTCAGAATGGACAGGTGACACAGTGAGGAGGCATACCAGTGCTATACTGCAGGAACGGAGTCCCAGACGCTATGGCAGCCTGAGGATTGAATGGCTCCTGCCTCACAGTCATGAGCCTCATCCCTGGAGACTGCTGTCATTCCATTCCATTCCACTCCACTCTATTCCATTCCAGCCTCTCTCCATTCCCAGGCTCTGGAGAGCCAAGTGTTAAGAATGAACGGGTATAGGAGGGAACAGTTACTCAGAGCTGCTCCTATAGGACATTTGGGATACTTCGCCTTACTTGGTCCAAGCATCGGGGGCACTTGGGGATCCACAGAGTGATGGCCGACGGAACTTCCCAACAGTGAGGTAAGTCTGGATGGCTCCCAGACACCGCAGTGCTTATTTCCAGCAGTTTGACCCATCAGCATCCTGATTGTCTCATTTCCACACAGTAAGGAAGAGCTGACTGCATGAGTCACAAGGATGATGTCAGTCAATAGGAGCCACCTCCAATTTCAAGGAAAGTCTGCTCTGGGCCCTGGTGACGTGTAGACCCAGTGACATTTAGAAAGTGTCTCACTTTACCCCCTGGTTTTAGAGTTTTGTGTTTTGTGAGTAACTCAGTTGCTTGTAAGAGAGAAGAGAGAGAGGACAAGGAATGAGTGCCCTTCTAGAAGACCCTCCAGAGGAAATTTTTCTACCTCTGGCTTCTGGCTTCTCTGACTTCTTGTTCTGGGTTCTCTGAAGATGCAGCCAGGGACTTCTCCTGGCCAAGCTGGTGGGGTAAAACGTACGAATTCAGGTGGGACTGAGTCAGTTACACTAGGCCGAGAACTTGGTTTTACTTCCTACTGTCAGAGAGACCTCAAGTAAGTCACATAACCTCTCTGAGCCCCACTTTCCTTTTCTGTGAAATGTCTGTATGAGGTTTGTCAGTAGTGAATATGGAAGTGCTTTGAAAACACTAGATATGTGTTAATTAATCCCTTGAGTGTTCTGGGAATGGCACACCTCCTCCCTGACCAACAATGTCAACCACCTCTAGGGATTCTTTTTGGCTTTGAGATTCTGCCCTTTTTGCCTTTTGCTTATTATTATTTTTTTCTTTTTTGCTTGAGTTTGCTCAGTCTCAACCTCCAAATTCTCATCTTTGTTCTAAAATTCTAAGCTGGAGGGAAATTGAGCCAAGAGAAGAGACAGTGATGACCAACCCTCAGCTGAATGGAGTGATTTCCCTGATGTCACTTCACTGGCACAGCTTCTATTCCCTACCTCCTGGTCCCGTCAGCATCACGGGCAATGTCAGGGCCCATGGGGAAATCACGTCTAACACTCTCAACCTCATATTTTATTGACTTTCTCAACACCAATGATTATGGTGCACATTTAGACCAAATATTATCCAACTTGAGACTTCAAAGGCTGTTGGCATCAATATTTAACCATCTGCTCACATGTCCAAGGAGAAAGGGAGATCAGTTACTGTACTTTGTGTTCAGCCTCTCAGTGCTCTTCAGCTAGATACCACCAGGACTGCCTGTTGTTGAAAACATTGGGTTTATTATTTTTGCAGCTGGCGAGAGTGCATACTACAGAGAACTGGAGTGTCTGGGTAATAGCTTGTTAGAAAGAACAATTACAGGATTTGGGCTTTGATTGGGTGATATTGAGGAGGGTCCTAGGAAGTGGAGCTTTGCTCTGAATTGGACGTTGTCAGAAATCAGGGACAATTTCATGATTCTTCACAGAAGAATGGTGATGATTTCTTGGTCACACATCCAATGTTCATATATGTATAGCTAGTTTCATTGGTCTATTTGTCTATTCCTGTATGAACACCACACACTCTTAATTACTAGAGCTGTATGATAAGTTTGGTATTGTTTATTTTTCTTTTTTGTAATGCAATGCTGGACTTAAGCTTTGATTTCCAAAGCATCCATTTTTTTTTTTTTTTGCTTTAAAAAAAATCTTTACTGTATAAGTTTTCAAAATACAAAAGCAGAGAGAAGAATATAATGAACTCCTGTGGACCTATCATCATTCCAGCTTCAATAATTAAAAATAACTTTGCCTTATTTTTACATCTATCCTTCTTACCTCCCTCATCCTCTGAATATTTTAAAGCAAACATTAAATCATATCATTTCACCAATAAATACTTCAGTTATATATCTCTATTAACTAAAGATCAAAAACGAAAGCATCCATTTTTACGAGGCATCTGCTTCAATGAAGGCGCTCTTGAATAAACACATTGCCAGCCACACCTCTAGGTGAAGAGCTGGGCTGCCTCCCCTTAATGAGATTCCTTTGTTTTAGAGATCTTAACTAATTTCAACAACTGACCATTTGGGCCACTTACTTTTTCTCTGCCCTACTTTAAATTCCTGCTCTTATTTTGTTTCCCCTCTGTTAATCACCTCCCTCCGCCCCACCCCCCAACTTCCATCCCTGACAGACGGATGTTGCCATTTCCCCTTAAGAACTGGATTTCTGAAGGCGAGGCGTCTCCTCCCACACGCTCAAGGTATGTACCCGGGGCCTGGCACACGTAGAGCATGGTCCATGGCTTCACCTGATGCACAAACCCAGGACCTTCTGCGTGTAAAGCAGACGTGCTAACCACTACACTATGGAGACACCCCGCTCCCCACTCTTATGTTTTAAATTCACCAATAGAGGGCCTGCGAAACCCTAGACACGTGACCTTGCTGTGCAGCCCCAGGTGTGCTGTGTAATTTTCAGGTCCTGTGAGTGATAAACGTTTATCTTTTTCAATGTTTCCTGATGATTATTGCTGAAGGACATCTTGCAATCATAGTAAGAACCACGAGGACCGGTTCAGCCACAGTATTGGTTATTGATTGGCTGAGAGTGGCACAAAACAGATATTTACTAGAGTGATTCCTGCCCCCTTCTTTTTTCAGAAGTGTCTTGACTCTCTTTGTGTCTTTCAGCTTGTCAAGTTCCTTGAAAAACTTGTAGAATCCATTGAATACATAGAACTGACATTGTATAACATTAAGTCTTCCTATTTGTAAACGTGCACACCTCCTTCTTCATTCAGGCCTTCTTTAACATCTTTCAACAAAGTTTTATAATTTGCTTTTCATAAATCTTAACGCACATTTTGTTAAACGTATTCTTAGCTAACTTGTTAAACCTTGTGTTGAGATTATTTGCAAAGATAGTTGCAATAATCCCTACCGTCCTGTATGCTTGCCTGTTTGCAATACTTGTCGCCTCTCCCATAAAGAAATGGAATCTTTTCCCCAACCCCTGGAAGCTGGGCTAGTTTTGCGAATTGCTTTAATCTACAGAATGCAAGTCTAAGCCTCAAGAAGTGGTGCAACCTCTGCTCTTGATCTCTTGAAACACGGCTCTGCAACTACTGTGTAAAGAAGCTTCATTTAGCCACATAGAGCAGAGATGAGATATTCTAGCTGAGAATTTCTAAACCTACTAGCCAACAGCCAGTGTCAATCACCAGACATGCGAGTGAGGCCATCTTAGGCATTCAGCTCGAGTTCAAGATGCCAGATGATATAGTCACATAAATGACCTCACACAGCACCAGAAAATGAGTTGCCCGGAGCCCAAATCACTGACACAAAGAATTGTGATTAAATAAAATAGTTATTCTTTTAAGTTACTACATTTTGGGGTGATTTGTTACAGAGCAATAAAAAACTGAAACACCCTGATATTATGTACAATAGTTTGTAGATTCTTCAGAGTTTTCTATGTAGAAATTTCATATAATCTAAATATAATGGCATTTTTGGTTTTTTATTTTCTATCTTTATACCTTTTTGTTTATTTTTCTTGTGTTATCAGTACAATGTTGAATACAAGGCATGGCTGTGAATGTATCTTTGCTTACTTCATTTAAAAAGAAATCCTTCTAATATTTTACCATTAAGAATGAAGTTTGCTGTCATTTTTTGTAGATATTGCTTATCAGGTTTTTAAAAGTTTCCTTTTATTTTCATTTTTAAGAGCTTTTGCTCATGATTAAATATTAAATTTTATAATTTTTCAGGGTATCTATTGAGATAGTTTTTCTCTTTTAATCTGTTTAGGTAGTGAATGACATTTATGAATAACATTTATTTACTTTCTAATTTAAAGTTATTCTTATACCTCTGGCATAAAGTTTGGTCATGATATATATCCCTATACACATTCCTGGATTCATTTGCTTATATTTAGTTTAGAATATTTTGCATATGTTGGTGGGATTGACGCATAACTTTTCCCACATATTTTCCTTGTCTCATTTTGACACAGAGTTTCACTGGCCTCATAGGGTGAATTCCAGATTACTTACTCTGTATTTTTGAAGGAGTTTGTATAAGACAGAAGTGATCAGTTTCTTGAACCTTTGGTAGAACTTGCCTATAAAAGCAACTGAGCTGACATTTTCCTTGAAGGAAGATTTTCATTTATTTTTCTGATTCAATTTCTTTAATGGTTCCAAGACTAGTCAAGTTTTCTAATTTGTTTTGTGTCAGGTTTGATAAGATAAACTTCTCTAAGAATTTTTACATTTTGCCTGTTTTTGGATTAATTTTGTTCATATTGTCCTCGTATATCTTTTCCATCTATACTTTACTGGTAATTATTTTCTCCTTTTTCATTCACAATATCATTTGTCTTTTCTTTTTTTCCTTGATCAATCTCACTAGAGATTTACTTTTTAAATAATCTTCAGAGAACTAACTTTTGGTTCAACTAATCTTCTGTACTATATTTTTATTTCAAAATTTCATTAATTTCTGCTGTCTCTTTATTATTTCATATATTCTACTTTTTTGGTTCTGTTTGATTGTTTCTCTTCTAATACTTTAGGTTTGGTGCTTTCTTTAATTTGCAGGCTTTCCGCTTTTTAAATGTAATCATTCAAGGCCACAAACTTTCCTTTTAGTGATATTTTTGCTGCATCTTACAAGTTTTGATATATAGTATTTTATTATGGTTTAGAGTAAAAAAAAACTTTTTAAAGAGAAGTTTTAGATTTACAGCAAAATTGAGAGGAAGGTGCAGAGATTTCCCATCTAACCCCTTGCACCCTCACATGCATAACCTCTCCCATTATCAATGTCCCCCTCCAGATGGTATATTCGTTACAATGAACCTACATCGACACATTATAATCACCCCCAAATCCATAGTTTACCTTAGGATTCACTCTTGGTATTGTACATTCTATAAGTTTGGACAAATGTATAATGACATGTATCTATCATTACAGTATCATACAGAGTACTTTCAATGTCCTAAAAATCTTTGTGCTCTGCCTATTCATCTCTTCTTTCCTGCTAGCCCCCATCAACCTCTCATCTTTTTTACTGTTTCCATAGCTCACCTTTTCCAGAATGTCAGACAGCTGCTGGAATTATACAGTATGTAGACTTTTCAGATTGATTTATTTCACTTAGTAATATGCATTTAGGGTCCCTCCAGTGCCTTTTCATGCCTTAATAGTTCATTTCTTTTCAGTGCTGAATAATATTCTATTGTCTGAATGTATCCATTCAGCTCCTGAAAGACATCTCGTTTGCTTCTAAGTTTGGCAGTTATAAATAAAGCTGCTACAAACACCTGCATGCCGATTTTTACGTGGACATAAGTTTCCAGTTCTTTTGGGTAAATACTAAAAAGTGTGATTGCTGGATTGTATGGTAAGAGTAAGTTTACTTTTGTAAGAAACTGCCAAACTGTCTTTCAAAGTAGCTGTAGCATTTTGTATTCCCACCAGCAATAAATGGGAGTTTCTGTTATACCACATTCTCATCAGCATTTGATGTTGTCTGCGTTCCAGAGTTTGGCCATTCTAGTAGGTGTGTAGTTGCATCTTGTTGTTGTTTTAATTTGCATTTTCCTAATAACATATGACATGGAGTATCTCTTCATATTCTTATTTCGCATCTGTATATATCTTCCTTGGTGAGAAGTCTGCTTGTGACTTTTGCCTATTTTTTAATCTGGTTCTTTGTTTTCTTATTGTCAAGTTTTAAGAGTTCTTTGTTTATTTTGGATAATAGGACTTTATAGAATATGTCCTTTGCAAGTATTTTTTTCCCAGTCTGTGGCTTATCTTTTCATTCTCTTGACATTGTCTTTCAGAGAGCAAAAATTTTTTATTTTAATGAAGTCCAGCTTATAATTATTTCTTTCATGAGTTGTGCCTTTGGTGTTATATCTTAAAAGTCTTTATTATATCCTGGGTCAGCTAGATTTTCTTTTATCTTCTAGGAGTTTTATAGTTTTGTGTAGATTTGAATTTTAAAGTTTCCTTCATAATTTCTTTATTGACACATGACTTATTAAGATTTGTGTCCTTAAATATACCAATGAATGGAATTTTATATAACTTTTTTACTGTCGACTTCTAATTTAATTCGTGGTCAGGGAATAGTCAGTATGATACCAATTCTTCAAAATTTACTGAGCCTTACTTTCTAGTATAAGGTCAATTTTTGGAAAACACTTCATGGGTTTTATGGAAGAATAAATTTTCTTTAATTGGTGTAGACTTTTATATATATTTTCAAAAAAACCAAGCTTGTATGTTAAACTATTAAAATCTTATACTTTTTTACTATCTTTTAAAGCCTGTTTGACCAATTAGTATTCCAGAGAGGTATGTTGAGATCTTCCACTACAAATGTAGATTTTAAAATTTCTTCCTATAACACTATTGATTTTACTTCTTATATTTAGAGGTTAGGTACATACAATGCAGTTTTAAAATTTTTTAGTGAACTAAATCTTTTAATATTATATAGTTATCTCTGTTGCGGACCCTGTTGAGGCTCCGTTTGTAACTCTTCAGAATTTACCTCGACACTGAGGGCTTCTCTCTGTGAGTATCTGCAATTCTGTTTCAAACACACATTTGGACCAAATGCAGAGCAAGCTGAAGTCCTGAGAGTTAAGACTCCAGAAGTAGCCCGAAACCAATGATGGATGGAGATTTGGTGGATAAATACCACCCCCCTTCCTTGTATCCCAGTTGAGATTATCCTAAAATCTGTTTAACAGTCTTCTAGGGTTCCCCACCTTGTTAATGGGTTTGATAACAACAACAGGAACAACAACAACAACAAACAACAATGACAAGAAGTCTTTTTTGGCTTTACTCTCTTTCCTGTTCCACTTCCTTACTATCCTACTGTTTCCTAAAATAAATTATTTGTGCCCAAATTCAAGGCATCTTATTTATTCCTAATAATAAAGGAAGTTGTCTATTTAACTGGGATGCTTTTTGAGGGCAAAAGGTGTGCAGTAATAATGATGCTAGATAGCAGGAGCAAGCTAGGACTGTCTGAGGCAAACAGGATGTAAAGTCATCCTACTAATTAGGCTTTTTGACCTGAAGTTCATTTGTTTTATGTCAATAGTTATCCCACCTTCCTTTTGCTCATGATTTGCCTGGCATTTCTTTTTCCATTACTTTACTCAGCTTTTCCAAATCTTTATTTTGGGTGTATTTTATTTAAATAACATACAGTGCTAGATTTTTAAAAATACAACAGATTGTACTTTAACTGATGAATATAGGCCATTTCTAATTTATTTGTAATCTATTATTTAGCCTTGTTTCTACCATCTTATTTTTGGCTTTCTATTGTCCCACTTTTCTTTTTCTCTTTTCTTGGCTTTTAAAAAAATTGATTGAGTTTGTGTTTGTTTGTTTCCTTATTCCATTTTCCCTTTTATTGGTTTGAAACTTATACCAATTCTGTCATTCTATTCTTTTAGTGGTTACCCTGAATACTTAAACAATAATGTTCCCCTGAATACTTAAAATCTGAAGTTACTATCTTATCCACTTTCCCTTTACCAAAAAATTCAAGGACCTTGGAGTAGTTTCATTCTGATTCACCCTTACCCAATTTAAATGCTATTATTTCCCTGTATTTTATTTGTCAGGATTTGGAAATCACAGATTAGATATGATTGTTATCATTTTATAAGGCACCATTCAGATTTGCCATTCTCTTTGTACTCATCTCTTTGCCCACCATTCTTTCTTGTATCTCAAATCTTTCTTTTGGAATAATTTACCCTCTTCCTAGAAGTTCTTTTAGTGTAGTTTTTGTTCATCTGATAATATCTTTATTTTGCCCTTTTATGTGGAAGATTGCTTTGCTAGGTACAGCATTTTAGGCTAAGTTATTTTTGCCCATCATTTAAAAGATATTATTTTACTTTCTAATGATTTTCATTATGTTGTCTAAGTGTATATGATCCATCTTTTTCTTTCTGACTACTTTTAAGATCTGTCTTTGATATACTCTAGTTTTACTGCATTTATTTAGGTGTGAAAGTCTTTTTATATATCTTGTGTGTTAACCTTCCTGTATTTGTATGTTTATGTTTGTCATGAGCTCGACAAAAATTTCAGTCATTACTCTTAAAATATTACTTCTCCCCCATCTTTCTATTCTTTCCTTTGAGCTTTTATGTGTTAGAGCTTTTCATTCTACACACCATATCCCTTAATAGCTTTTTCATATTTTTCATTTCCTTGTCTGTGTCTTATTTTAAAAAATTTCTTCAGATACATCTTCCAATTAAATAACTCTCTTCAGCTGTATTTAATATGCTGCTTAACTCTTTTATTTACATTTCTATTTTAATAAATTATATTTTTATTTATAAAAATTTTATTTTGTTCCTTTTCAAATTAGATAACTTTTGATAGTCTCTTGCTGCTTGTTCATTTTTGTAATTTTGTCTTTTATTTCTTCAAGTATTTCATAATTATTTCACATTTCATATCTGATAATTTCAATATCTGAAGGCCTCAGGGGTCTAAATCTATTGCTTCTTAGTCTGCTGACTCTCATTCATGGTGATTTGTTTCCTGCTGTATTTAATGACCTTTCATTGTCAACTCATCTTTGGTTGATCTTAATCTCTGAAAAATTTAGGAGATGATATTCTCCAGAGAGGATTTGAATTTTTATTTTAGAAGACTGGGATACTACTAACTGTAGGCCCCTTACCAGCTTAATCCGGGAATATTAAGTTCAACTCTTCTACCTTGTCATAAGTCCAACTCTAGCCTTCTGTTACAGGGCTATATACACATTTGCCGCTGGGTGATCCACATTTTGTGAGTGCTAATTACTCTGGACTTACTTTACAGTTTCAAGCTTTTATACATGCTGATCCTTCTGCCTGGAATATGTGTTCTTTCATGTTTATGTTTTATTTTTTCACCTGATTAACTGATTTTTCTAAGACTAAATTCAGACCTGTTTTTCTCCAAGATACCTTTGCTGACAACCCCTAACCTGGGTTAGATGACTCTCCTGTATGTTCCCAGAGCACCTTGTATCTAATTCTGTCACTGCATCTTTCATGCTGTATTGTAATAATCTGCTTACTCATCTGTCTTCTCCATGAGATTTCTTCTGGGCAGGGGTCATGGCATAGTTATGCTGTTTCCCCAGTGCCTAGTACAGGGCTTGGTCAATGGTAGATTAACAAAGGTTTTTAAATAAATGAAAGAACACCTGAGTGAATGAATGAATGGGTGAATGATGATGGTTTTGGAATGGACAATTTGGGGTTTGCAAAAAGGGTGAAAGATGGTGAAGGGAGATGAGAAGAAAAGAGAAAAGGGAATAAATGGTGTTTTAAAGCTATTTGTTTGGTTCTCCTTGCTTAAGTGGAAGAAAGTTGTCATTTCATCAAGTTTATTGAGCATCCAGTATGTGCTAGGCACTCTGCTAGATGCCAGTAATACAAAGATAAAGATCAAAACAAAACAAAATAGAAACAAAACCCACTTCCTTACTTAACCCTCTCCCCTCCACCTGCCATTTAAGGCAGATTTGGCTTGAGCCAGGAAGCTGGGCCCTCAGGGATTCAGCACCAGGGAATGCAGTGGGGCATGCTCTCCTCTCACCTAACCTTCACCATTACCCCTCAAGACTGACCAGTATGTACCCCTTCTCCAAGTCCTGCAACTCTTATATGCCTGAGCAACTTAGGCACTTGCTTTATCTCATTCTGGATGAGGCACCTGAGAGGGTTAGGGGAGCAGTTCTGGCAAACTAAGGGGGGCTGCAAAGGCACACCTGCTCAAATGAGCCTGGAGAAGTGCACAGGGACGGGGAGCTGGGAGGGGGCGCTTTCAGGTAAGGGTAGAGGGACCGACTAGAGATGTTGTTGCCCTGAGGGCGGGGACCAAACTTGCTCCAGTGCAAAGGTGGAGACAGTGGCCTTGGGACTTGCTCTGCGGGATGGTGGAGTGTCAGAGCTGGAGTTTAGGGGTTAGGGAGGGGCCAGGAATTCAAGGACCCCTAGAGGTATTAGGGAAGAGAGGTCAGTACACACAGAGGGCCTCCTCTGCCAGCTTTTTAATTACCTTCTCTCCTCACACAGAGTATTGTCTTTCCTGTGAATTGTTTCAGAGGCCGGCGGGAGTAGGGGAGAGGGCGTGGGCATGTCCTGGCTACACAGTGGCCCAATCTTTCTGTATTTTGATGTTTGTACGGTTAGGAAGTCGCCCTTCTCCTGTCTCCTGGGATCTGAGCTTCTGGGAGCAGGGCAGGTTCCGGGAGGCGGAGGCCAAGGGTTGGATCACGTCTCCTTGACATGCTTGGGAGCAGTAAGCCTCCTCCTCCCCCATCATTTCTTTGGAAAGTCGAACCTTATTCTTTCACAGCTGGAGGAAGCCCAACAGCTTTTCCTGGGGATAATGATTGTTTCAAAGGCTCATTTTGTAAGGAAGCTATGGAGAAGGCTTAGATATGAGGGATTAAACATCAGTTCTTCACTTGATCTAGCTTTCTGGGTCAGGGGAGTGAGTGAGAATATAGGAATAGAGTCGGAAAGAACGCTTGGCACGCCGCTGATGGAGGCTTTGGGAGGAGGCCAAGCACAGGGGTTCGAATCCTTTGTCTTTGCTAGGGCCCAGGTCAGGGGGCAAAGGAATGTACTTGAGGTTCTCTCTCACCGGTCCAGAGTTACCCAGGTGCCAGGAGCCCAGAAAAGGGTGCTTCCAAGGCACTTCCTTCCCTTGTTCAGAACAGCGCCCTGAACACCCAGTAACCAGAATCTGGCTTCCCATAGTTTATAACAGTTGTGCGTTTTAGGCAAGTGGCCTCTCTAGTCTGGGCTTGCCAAAAGTGTCCCAGGAACCAGGCCTTTGTTCGGAGGGAAGGGAAGCGGGTGGGAAGCGTAAGAGCTGCTTAGGAATGGCACGGGACAGTCATGGGGTTAGGTTACTGATGTTAGTTCCCAGTCCCTTGGGGGACTGGGCCGGAAATTTAATAATCTATATGGTCCTAAGGGTGCACAGCCCATATCCAACGAGAGCACGGCCCATGAACCCAGAGCAAACGCGACCCGGTTTCACTCCCAGGTCTCTCTCCCGCGGCCCGCAGCATCCCCCGTCTGCGCATGCTCACACTCTTCCGCAGGCGAGACCCGTGCGCCCTCGCGTGGATCTCCCCTCGCCTCGCTTTCCGGCGATTCCCGCCTCCCTACCGCCGCCGGGGAAGGGCAGGTCCCCGGGCGGCTCAGGCGCTAATCCCCACCGGGCCGGCCTCGTCCTGCTCGCGGATCAGGCGCGCGCCCGCAGTCCGCAGTGTGCGCGAGCGGCCGGGCGAGCCCGGGGTCCGGGGCGGCGACGTGTGCGTCCGTCCCGGGGCGGGGGAGCGCGCGGGCGAGCGCGGGTAGCGGCGGGCAGAGCGCACCGGCAGCCCTGGTGAGCGGCCGGGAACTGCCGGCGACACCGAGTAGCCGGGCGGGCCGGGCTCCGTCGCGCTCCGGGGTTCGGGGGCGGGGTCCTCCTCCGGCTCCGGGGAGTCCTGCAGGGACACGCGCCAGGGTCAGCGTACTGCGGCCAGTCTGGGGGCGCCCCTGGTGTCCAAGAGCGCTGAGAAGACCGAGGTGATGGAAATAGTTCCCTCCACACTCCCACCTCCTGGAAGGTGGCAGGCATAGGTCTGGGTTTTCTTGCAATACACAACATTTAGCGTGGTGCTCAGTACATGTTGAAATGCATTAACTTCAGTGCTTTGTCCCGTTAATCTCTTTCCTATCTTGATGGAAAGCAGCCATGAACAGAGTTATTTGTGAAATAGTGGGGGAAATCACCAGTGTTGGTGTCCAAAGATTTGGGTGGGATCCTAGACCTGCAGCTTATTTCCTTGTTTGATACTGGGCAAGTCATTTCATCTAGGTCAGCCTTATTTTTCTAATCTCTAGAATGGAGATAACGCAACTATTTCTCAGGTTATTCTGAGTACTGTAAAGAGATATCAATATAGTATGGCTACCTAGCACCAGGTAGGGGGCTCATTGGTGTTTGTGAGGCACCCACTCACCTTGTCCTTCAGGATATAGAGTGCCATGGGGTTCTTCCGCTCCTGCTCTCCACTTCGGGGGAGGGTGTCTGCTGCACAGGGCAAAGAATGGGGTGGCTGACCCAGGTATGGAACCCTTCCCACAAGCCAGCACCTAGATTCTGCTCCCCAAGTGGCCTGTCAAGGCCCTGCCACAACCTAAACCAAAGGATTGGCAACGCCTGGGGTCCTACCTTGGCCGCACCTCTCCCTGTTCTGTAGTCTTCGGGCAGTTGGTGGAGGAAGGGGCCCTGCAGAGCTGGCTTCCTTGTTGCCCAGTTCTGCCTTTTCCCAGCAGCCCACTGATCTGAGTGTCGATGGGATGGGTGAGTGGGCAGCTGGGAGCTCACCTTCTGGTTTCAGGCTGTCATCGTTCTGATCCATATATTCCAGGGAGTTTTGCTTTTCCAGTTTTCTTTTCTTCCTGCAAATCAACCCAGCACCCCATGAAAGAGCTACTGAGTGTGAGCAGGAGGAGGTCTGGGGATGGTACACAGGGGGGATTTGATAGCTGTAAAAGAAGCCTTGTAACAGAAAGATTGGCTGGAATGAGTCACACCTAAATTTGCATCCTAAGTCTGTCACTGTCACTGTGGCTGTGGGCAAGTCATTTAACCAATCTGAGTTTCAGTGTGCTTATCTGTAAACTGCAGGTACTCATACTTAAAAGGCATCACACTAGCCACAACCACAGTGCCTGGCCCATGAAAGGTACCCTGCAAGTGAAAACATTATTAACAGTGCTGGGTTGCCAGGGGTTGTGAGTGGAGGAGGTGGTTCTGTATACAACACACAGTGGTAAGATGGATCTCCTGGGAAGAGGTTCAGGGGCCTGAGGGAAAAGGCATTTAAAACCAAGAAAAGAAGAGAGCTTGGGGTTGGGATGGATTGAAGAATTAGGGAGCTCAGGATGTGGAGCTTGGGGAGTTACCCAGACTTTTTGGAGGGTTTCCAGCATGCGCAGACTGTCACCAAGGTCACAAGGAGGAAGATGCCACCTGTGGACAAGATGATGTAGAGGGAGCTTCTTCCTAGGGAGAGAAAGAGAGACAGAGATATGGGAGAAATTTCAGAGGGGGCACCAGGTGTGGTGAGGAGAGCTTCCTGCAGTCGATGGAGGAGAAAAGGAGCCCCAGGCAGTATGGCTGGCCCATGGCAGTTTGCCCAGAGCCCACTTCCCACCTGTTGCTGTCCTCCACAGAGAGTTGGCTCATCTCTGCCTCTCTCTCCCTCTGTCTGGGATGTCTGTAGCCCCTTAGGGGCACCTGCCTGTCAGGATTTTGTGTCCTAAGGGAGGCCAAGCAGGGAGACTCACTGTACACGGTGATCTTGATGGGCAGGCTGCGGCCCTGGCTGATGGGGTTCTCCACTATGCAGCTGTACAGGTCATCGTCCTCCATGAGCACCCTGGTGATGGTGAGCACCTTTTGGTCGGGGGACAGGAGCATTCGCGAATCATTGAGGAGGGGCTTGCCATCCTTCAGCCAGGTGTAGCTGGGCTTAGTGCCATTTTCGTGTGAGCAGTTCAGGGTGAAGGCCTCGCTGAGCTCCAGCACAGTGGTTGAAGCCACTAACACCTGCGGCCTTGAAATGGGCACTGAGCCCAGGGGGTGGGGAGCCTGTAAGCCATGGGGCAAAAAAGCTTCTCCCTTTCCCTTCTTAACTCCCTTCCTTCTAACACAGCACAACTCCATTTGTGGTCCAAGAAGACCCTTAAGAAATCATCAGTCCAGTTCTTCACCATTGTCCATCCATCCATTCATTTATTCATTCATTCACTCACTCACTCATTTATTTACCAGCTATCTATTGAGCACCTATTAAGCACAGGGCGTACAATGCTGAACAAGACAGCTGTAGCCCCTGCCCTCATGGGCCTTCCCGTCCTTTCTTCTCAAATACCTTTCTAAGATTTCTTAAACTGAGCCAGCCTGAAACAAAAAAGCCTAAGTACAACTGTCTAGGTTCAAATATTGGCTCCATCACTTACTAGCAGCATGACTTGGTAAGTTATTCAGCCTCTTTGTGCCTCAGCTTTCTCTTTTGTAAAATGGGGATAATGATAATAATATCCCAACATTATTATAAGGATTAAATGAGTTGATATCTGCAAAGCACTTAAAATAGTTTCTGGCCCATAGTAAACCCTCTATACATGTTAACTGTAGCCCGTCTGCCAGCTTCTAATATCCAATTGTCTCACTCTCAGCAACCAAGTGGCTTTTGTGCTTGTTCTCCCAGGGTCTAGCCCCAGTCCCAATCCCAGTCCTGTCTCCTTCCCTGCCATAGCACTTTACCATCTACAGTGAGGTTAATGGTCTTCTCTCCGGTGAAGGTGTCATCGGTGATGGAGATCTCGACTTCATAGGTGCCCTCATCAGCCAGCTGCAGGTCACTGAGAAGCAGGGAGCCATTTTCAAAGAGGCGGATGCGGTCTCTATAGTCAGACCGCAAGGTGCCAATGACCTCTGTGCCAATGGACTGTACCACGGTCACTGGCTTGTCCCTCTTCAGCTGCCACTTCACCACAGGCTTGTCGCTGCTGGTGCTGCTGTACTGCACAGAAAGCAGGGCTGACTTCCCCACCGTGCCACGGATCAGGCGCACTGGGCTGGTGATGTTCACTCCTTGCAGGGGCTCTGTGAACAGAGGTTCACAGGGAAAGGGCAGCATCAGGCCTTTGGCTCCTTACCTACTCCTATCTTTAGGTCCTCTGATCTCTCCATGCCTCTGCCTTCTGGGCCCTTCACACCTAGTCAGTTCTTTTTTCTTACCCTCTGGTGCCAACTCCTCTCCCACTGTACCTCTGGGCCCCTCTGCTTCTCTGTCATCCCTCATACCCATCCCATTGCCTGCAGTCCTTCTATCTGTCTCTCTTCCATTGGCAGTTTTCCTCATTGCCTTTCTTTTGAGGAAAATTCCAGCTCACCCATACCCCGTGTGCTCCATTCATAATATTTACTGAGTACTTCCTGTATACCAGGCACTGTTCTATGTCCATGGGATATATCAATGAGCAAAGCAGACAGACATCCTTACCCCCTGTAGTTTATAAGTCATCAGACCTTATGGAGAATTTGTCAGATGTTCTTCTTGGTTGGGAATCAGGAGAGTGGGGTCAGGTGGTATGGTGGAGAAAGCATGGGGACATAGATTCACAGAGAAAGGAGTATGTCATAAGACAGTGCTAATAAAGGGAAAGTTTAGGGGCCTAAAGACAACTGGGCTACCCTCCAGTCAGACCAAGAACTTCTCTTATCCTTGTCTCAGCTGCATGTAGAATCTTACTAGGCCTGCCCTGTGTAGAACAGCCCTTCAACTGAGTAGATTGTTTTGGAAATTCACCCAAACTCCAGCCAAGTTTGCATCCCCTATAGAAGAGGCATTTGGAATGAGTAGAACAAAGAGTTTGGGATCAGAAGGCCTTGTAAGATTGGGCTCCACCACTTACTGGCTGTGTGGATTTGGGCAAGTCATCTTTCTAGGCCTTACTTTTTTCATTTAGAAAACAAGAATAATAATGAGAGCAACTGACATATCAAGTTCGCATTGGAAAATTACAATATGTGTGTCAGTTATTGTCGTGTAGCAAAGAGAACACAAGATTGAGCATCAGAGATTTGGGCCCCATTGTTGACTTAGGACCTAGGAGCAGTCACTTATCTGTTTGGGACTCAGATTTCCCACAGGTAAAGTGAGTGGTAGTTTAGATAGTCTCATCGGTTTGTTCCAGCCCTGTAATTCTGGAATTTCACCATCCAGAGACACATCGCACATTTCAGGTATCTCATAGGAACTTTGGGGCCTGAACGGATGCTGTTTGTTTGTTTCACCTGGCCTTGTAGAGCAGTACAACCACACAAAGAGGGTCTTCTGGAGGATAGCAGTTGGGATAAGGGCTGAATTTAGCCGAATAGACACATACATGTCAGGTTCTTGGTCTCTCTGTGCTCCCAGCTGCTTCTTATTTCTTTCTCTCCCCTATTTCCCACTCTGCCACTGCTGCAGTTTAGATGTGGGGAAGCTGAGCTGTATCTTTCCATTCCTTATTCCTCTTCTGATGCTCAGAAGACCCAGACCAAACCAGGAGGCAATTAAACTAAAAGGTTTGTTTTGGAGATCAAAGCAAATTTAACTTAATAAACATATTTGATCCATTTTTAGGACAAGTGCTTTGTTAAGTAGTGAGCTCATCATTTTTAGAAGTGGTCATGGAAAGACCAATTGATTATTCTTTTACCTCTTTGTGCCTCAGTTTCCTCCTCTGTGTAATGAGGTGGTGAGACCAGATGGTCTCTGAGAGCCTCCCCAACTCTGATATTCATTATTTGCCAGGTATGCTAGAATCATAAAACCTTAAGTATGGAAGAGGCTACTCTAATGATTAAAGCTGTCATATGTGTGAATATTATATGCTCATTATTGAGAGGAGTCTTAATTTGGGGGAAGTAGAATAGACAAAATCTATTTTCAAATATTTTATTAAAGTTATTTTGTTCCCATAGAACCTTATATAAAAAAGAAAAGAAACGAAATCTAGTTCCAGCTCATCTGACTTGGTAGAAGAGGTGGGGAATACCAGAGTCCTGTCCTCTGCAGTAACTTGGGAGGCTGCTAGGAATCGCTATGGCCCTGGATATCAGACTGAAATCCATTTGACCATGTGATCTTTAAGATTTCTTCTAGCTCTAGTTTCTGTCATTATTTAGAGGAATTTCCTGCCTAGCAATTGCTAGATCCTGGACTTGGCTTGATTTAGAAAAATGCAAGCTTTCAAATTTTCCTGAATAGGCAAATAAACTTTGGTCTGTATTGACTTGAGGTGGCCAGGAAAAAAATTGCTGTGCTTTGTAAGGACATGACAATGATGATCAAATATTTGGGGAACATCGACTCCCTTCCCTCAGGACTCAGTCGAAGCAGTGGGATATGCACACGAGGGTTCTATGTGCAGAGCCATCCTGGAGCCTAGGAACCCCAAGCATCAGACTTTGAGGTTCTTATTTCCTCCTTCCAGGAAGATGTACAGTGACAGTCCCAGCCCCAAGGAAAAATAGAAAGGATTCCTCCTCTCCCCTGTATCTTCCCTTGGCTCTTCCTTGAGCTTCTCTCTCCTGCCAGATACAAGGTCCTAGTGGTCCTTTTCTGATGTCTTTCTCCCCTCAACTCTGCTCTTTCTGCCAATTTAAACTTGATTCTTCCAGATAAAAACACCAGAGAAGCTACAGCATATGGATTACCCTAGGCCTCCTCCTCCCCTAGATGAGCACCTTCCTTCTGGGGGGAAGGGGAATCCTTTCTACTTTTCCTTGGGGCTGGGACTGTCACTGTGCATGACATACAAGGATGTATGTATGTTATGTATGTGTGTTCAGAAATGAATGGAGCAGTCTTTCTCAGAAGCTGACAAAGAGAACATTTTGCTGAGCAAACACTGTTTCCCGAAACTCTTGCCAAAATTGGAGTCTGTATTAAATTCAGGGTTCCACTACTTTAAAGGGACACAGAGAACTGGGACAGTTGCCAAAGCAGGACACAGAAATGAGGCAAGGGCTAACAATTGTCACCCACAGTGGAAATAAAAGGGCCTATGACTATTCAACCTTGAGAAGTGATTAACTTAATTATTGTCCTCAAGTCTCTGAGGCATCATTATGTAGAAAGTCTCTTCCCATCGGAAGATGAATGAAAGGAAATTGACATCGCAGCAAGATGTGCCTATCAACTTAAACAGTGCTACACTGGTTCAGGTAGGTGGCCCTCGTCAAGTAGGATTTTGACCTGCTGTAACACCAAGCAATGTCAAGCTTTAAAGTATAAGAATGTGTCTGCTAATAGCCTTGGGTTTCTTTAATAGCCTCTTCCTTTAAAGAAACTATCATCTACTCATTTTTGTGTGGTCCTTTATGCTTGGCAAAGATCACCAGTATTTGCCTTAAATTTACCTTTTAAAAGCATCAATGAGCTGGTGCCAAACATGTATTCTAGGATTTGGTCTATATACACCTAATCCATGCTCTCTACCACCATAGACCTCAGTTATATCCTTTTTTTATGTGAAGGTTTTTTGTTTTGTTTAGATCTGTCTTCATAAGGAAGTCCCTCCATCCCTTCGGCCATCAGATATACCCTTTTTCTGGGCTCTCTCCAACTCTATTATTTCTTTTTTGAGGAGTGATGACCAAAACTGCATACAATATTCCAAGGGAAGCACACAGCATGGTTTTCTTAAAACAAACAAACAAACAAACAAACTTGCTTGCTTTCTGTTTTTAATAACCTTCCTGATGAATGATGCTCTGATAAAACACTCTCCCTCCTGGAGCAGTGTTGTATAGGAGCCTCACTGAGTGTGAATGTGTTTGGGTTATTGTGTTATATCCTTACGTTGTTGCCCTCTTGGGACCTACAAGGGCCTACAAGAGTTTGAAAATATTTTAAGTGTCAGTCACTCAGGAAAGTAGGAGAAAAGCAGGGAACAGAAATTGTGAAGAAGGCCCTTGGGAACCAGAATGAAAGGAGTCTTGGTAGTTTTTATCTATACCCTAAAGAGTGTAGATGTTCAGTAATGTGTACCCAGCTAAATAATATTAACATAGCACATAAAGATTACCATGTTTTAGATTGGAACAATCACTGTTGTTAAGCTGCCAATTCTCCCAAACTGACTTACAACTATAATATGGTACCAATAAAAATTCTAGGTTTTTACTTTGCAATATTGGTATAAGGATAGACAAATAGATCAATGGAACAGCATAGAGAGCCCACAAGCAGACATATATAATCGTTCGACTTATGACAAAGGTGACATTACTGTGTAATGGGAAAAGGATTTTTCCCCAAGGACTAGTGCTGGGCCAAGTATGAAAAAAAGGAATCGTGACCCTTACTTCTCACCTTACACAAATATCAGTTCTAGATGGATTGTAGATCTAAATGTGACAAGTAAAACAACAACATTTTAAAAAGAAAACATAGGAGAATATTTCCACAACTTGAGGGCAGACACAGATTTATTAGGCCATAAAAGTGTGGTACCCATAAAAGAAGAAAATGATACATTGGACACAATAAAATTAAAAGCAGTTCACCAAAAGACCGTTAAGAAAGTGAAAAGGCAAGCCGTAGAGTGGGAGATATTTGTAATATACATATATCTTGTAAAAGACTCATACCCCAAATATATTTTTTAAACTCCCACAAATCAATATTTAAAAAAAAACTCCAGAAAACTCAGTGGGCAAAAGACTTGAAACAGGTACTTCACACACACACACACAAAAGGATATCCAAAAGGCTAAGGAATATATGAAAAAGATACTTCATTAATAACCATGGAATGCAGTTTTAAACCATAATTTGATACCACTTCATACTCAGTAGGAGGGCTAAAATGAAAAAGGAGACAATTGATGGTAAAGACATACGGCATCTAGGACTCTTATTTACTGTTTGGCCTTATTGACTAAAGTGTAACACACACATATAACTAAGCAATTCCGCTCTAAGGTATATTCCCCTAAAGAAATGTGTATATCTGTTCACCAAAAGACACACATACTGGAATGTTTTAACAACTCTATTCATAAAGCCTCAAACTGAAAATAACCAAGGTGTCTATCAAAATTAAATAGATAAAGAAATTGTGATATATTCATACAATACAGCACCGAGTACTATACAGTTCCGAGACCAAACAAATTACAATTTCAACAATATGGCTGAATATTACAAATTTGGTGTCCAGACATAAAAGAATGTGTACATATGACTCCTGTATTGGCAGTTAGGGTACCACTATAACCCTGCGGGGAGGGCAATTGTAACTGAAATAGTATGGGGATACTTCTGAGGTGCTGAAGTGTTCTATTTCTTGATCTTGGAAGCTAAAAGTTCATCAAACTGTAGCCTTATGCTAAATGCATTTTCCTGTATGTAATTTTTAATTGAAAAAAAAAAAAAAAAAAGATAGCACCTACAATGGGGAGGTGATCTTAGGTCTAAAAGGATGAAACCCAAGCAAGAGACTTTTTCCTATTGGGTCTCAATAGGATGGAATTGTTATAGGATCCCATAGAGTAACATCTTGCAAATTGGATTATTTAGGTTTATGGCATGCTGTGTTTGTATTTGTAAAATAGTGCCCTAGGCTATAGAAAAGCCTTGTTTGGATTTTCCATGAATTGGGCTGTGCTGAATTGTGGAAAGACTCGTTAGTCCATATGAGGGACAGAGCATTAAAGATTGAATGTTACCTGCTTAGGCTGGCTTGATGGTTGTTGCCATAAGCAAAGGGATTAAGGTAATTCTTCGGGAGCCAGTGAGACATGGTCCAGCCTTTAAGTGCCAATCTTAAAAACTGTATTCCCCAGCCTCCCTTGCAGTTAGGTATGGCCATGTGACTGAGTTCTAGCCAATGAACCAGTGGAAGTAATAGATGCCACTCACAGGACCCTACCAACCTTTAAAAACTTCTCTACCTGAAAGGAACGGAGACAAACCTCAGGGTGACCATTGGAAACACATGTCAAAGTTGATAGAGTTCCATCAGCTTGGTTCTTGAAAATCTTCATGGAGCAGAGTTCTTCCTCATCTCAGGCCTAGCCTGAAACTGCATTGTACTACTACATAGTTAAGGCCAAGAACTTAAATTTTGGACTTTATTTGTCGCAGAAGTTGGCATTTCCTAACTAATATATTGAAGAAACTCCTTATAGAATCTCAGCACTTCTTTGCTCCTGAGTCCACAGCAGAACAATGATCTGACTCTGGACTTACCTCTCACCTGTTATAGGTCATAACTAATATCTTATGAACTTAGTTTACATTTAGCATTTTTTGCTATATTTATTGTTACAGTCTCCCATACTTCAGATCTTTTATCATCTTTTATTTTTGCCTAGTCTCACTGACTAACAATATCTTTCTATAATTTTTTCCTTACCATTTGATGACCTGAAGGAGTTTAGGGACATTTATGATTTATATGTTTCATATGTACTTCCTATTCCCAATTCAATGTCTCCATACCTGCAGCTGTCATTATTTCTTCAACTCACTGTAATTTCCACTGAGACTGCCCTCACCAAGGCTAACAGTATCTTTTAATTGCCATATGTAACCACCTCTTTTAGGTCCTTATTATACTAAATCTCTTTGATACAGTTTATATTGATTCTCCAGAAAACTCCCAACTCTGACTTTCTGGACACCAGAGTCTTCTAATTCTACCTCTGTCTCTGTGACTGTTTTTTCTTGGTCACCTCAGTGGGATTTTTTTCCTTCTGCCTTTCTCTACAAATCTTAGGATTACTTAGTGTTCCATTTTCTCCTCTTAGGTGTTATTATCCATTCACATTGTTTTAAATCTCACCTATGGGCTGACAGCTGCCAAATACCTCTCTTCAGCTCTGACTTTCCTGTCCTCACTACCTTAGGCCATCCAACATTTTCCCACAGATGTCTCATATGCATTTCAATCTCTGCATGGACAATATTCATTACCACATCCTCAACCCTATCCCATTTTCATTTGTTTGTTTGTTTAAGGTTTCACACAGAAACCCTACCTGCCTCTCTGGATCCTCCCACTTCTTATCAATCTCTAGGTTCTGATTTTCCCTTCAAAACATTATCTCAACAGGTCTCATTCTTTCTATCTTTATTCTAATTCCAGCCTATGTTATTTTTCTCCTGAACTATTGCAATAGCCTTGGTATGGGTTGAATCATGTCCCCTAAAATGCATATCTTAAAGTCCTAGCCCCCAGTACTTCAGAATGTGACCTTATTTAGCAATGGGGTTATTGCAAAGGTAAGCTAAGATGGGGTCATACTGGAGAAGGACGGGCCCCTAATTCAATATGACTGGTGTCTTTATTAAAAGGGGACATTTGGACACAAACACAGGCACAGGGAGAATGTCATGTAAAGACTGAAGTTATGCTGCCACAGTCAAGGAACTGCTAGAAACTAACAGAGAGTCCTGGAACAGATTCTTCCCTAGCGCTATCAGAGGGAGTATGGTCTTGCCGACACCTCGATCTCAAACTTTTAGCCTACGGAACGGTGAGACAATAAATTTCTGTTGTTTAAGCCACCCGCTCTGTGGTTTTTTGTCACAGTAGCCCTAGGAAATGAATACAGTTTTCCTTTTCCATCTTGTTCGCCTCCAGTTTCCCCTCCAAAGCCCCACTGGAGAGTGAGCTTTCCGAAATGCACATCTGGCCCTGCCTTTCCCCCAGATTAAAACCATTCAATGCCCTCCTGCTCCACTGTTTACAGACTATATTCCAGTTTCCTTAGCATGGTTTACAAAGCTCTTGCCTAACTCAGATCACACTTTCTTCTCCAGTAACTGTAAATGGCTAGGTTGCTCCTAAACACAGGATGCCATTTCAGGCTGCTGACATTTGCCCATTTTCCCAACTATAATGCCCACTGCCACAACTGCCTATTTCCTCATCTTTTAAAATGTAGAGCAGACACTCCCGGGAGACATTCCCTGATATTTTCCCATCCCTGCACCATTAGCACTGGCTTCCTGATGGGGTAGATGACCTCTCTCTGATCCTGGGCATCCTTTGCATGTCCGACTCGTAATAGTTTCTGTATTTTATTAAAATGATCTCTGCATCTGTGTCACCCAACTATGGTGAATTCCTGGGCTCTCTGGAACTGTGTGTGTGTGTGTGTGTGTGTGTGTGTGTGTGTACGTGCACGCGCGCGCGTACACACACACACACACACAGAGATAAAACATGATCAATTCTCCAAGAAGTTGGTAGGGTGGTACAGGAGACAGCTGTCTATGGTGTAGGGTGAGTTACGGGTAGGTTGGTGTTACTATCCTAAACCAGGAGTCTCGTTATCTCCAAAGCTTCTTATATCTCTCGCTATTTTACACACAAAGAACCCAGGGTAGGGGAGCTGGGGAGGCACAAAACCAAGATTCCCCCACTCCTCCAAGCCCCACCATAATCCTTGGAAAGAATGCTGCTCTGGCCCACGCCGACAAGACATCCCATAAGAAATGGCTCATTGCCCTCCATCTAATGTCCTGAATGCCGTGGGAGCTCCAAAGTCATGCAGCCTTTGAGGGAGGGGGCAGGGGCTGGGCAGTAGGCAACAGAATGAAGAAATACATTCAACACTAGTGCCTGAATTCACTGAGATGCTTCCCAGGACAGCTGAGCTCTCTCCCCTCCTCCCACCCCAAAGGCATTCCAGCCCTCTACTCTCCCCTCCCTCTCCCTTGAAAGCCCCACTCCCTTCTCCAGACCTCTTCTTACCCTTCTGGTCTCCTACCTGTCTGGATCAGAAGAAGGTAGACAAAAGGAGCAAGGCGCAGGGCACTGAAAGCTCTGGACAGAGCTCCCTTTTCTCTCTTCATTTTGGGTGGCGTTCTCCAGCTCTGGTGCAGACAATTAGCATGATTTCTCCACTCTGGGCACGTCTCTTTGTACCACTAGGAGTTTCTCTGCCCGAGCACAGCCCTGCCAACTTCTCTCTGAATACACAGAGCTCTGTGTGTTGTTGGGCTTGTTCTTTCCTCTCTTTCAGACAGACCTGGCATTTTCTAGTTTCAAAGCTCTACATCCCCAGTTCAGAGGGGGTATCTGCTTAAGAGATAATCTTCAGTGGGGATGCCAACCTGATGGGTCCCCATGGTTCCAGTTCTTCCCAGGCTACACTGTGCCCACTACCAGGGGGAGATGAGGATTTGAGCTCAGTAGGGACTGGGCTGGGACACACACTAAATTGGACCTTGTGTCCCAACTCATCCTGTCTCTGCCTCACGCTCCTTGTTCCTGAGAAGGATGGTGTGTGCCAGGGACAGACCTGCATGCCATAAGCTCTGAAGAGGGAGGGAGAGAGCTTTCAAAAGGCCAGGGAATGGGAGAGACTCCAGAGAAATGCCGAAGAAATGGAAAACCCCTGTTTTGTCCCAAAGAAAGAAGATTGGAACATGGCCTGAATTCTATCATTTTCATACCTGTCTGGTCCTACTTGTGGTTCTTTTTCCTATCATAAATTCCATAGATGCTAGGGACCTTTTACCAGAAGCCAATCTATTCATTCCCTTGCCTCTAGCCTATTTCCTAGAACATGTCAGAGCAAGGATGGAGGTGGCATCCTATTAGCCAGCATCCTGGGCTCTGTCACTAGCTTCTCAGTCTAGTCACTTCCTCTTGTTTTCAGGCTGTGATGGGGAGATTTACCCTAGCTCTGCCCTATCCCATCATTACTTCTCATGAGGGCTGTCAGTGGAATGTGTGCTTACTAACTTCGATCTCAGGACAGCTCGCACCTCTCATTAACCCTCAATTTCATATCAGTGAAATGGGGAAACAGTCGCCTCCTTGTAGGAATTTTTGGGAAGATTGATGAAGATTTGGTACAGTAGAGTATCTAAAAAATTCTGTTACAAAAATTACATTTTAAACAACAACAACAACAACAACAACAACAACAACAACAACAACCTGCCTCGTCTTTTTCATTTTTGTAGGGATCTTTATACTGTGGTGAGACCAAAGTTTATAACTCCCACCTTGGTCGTCTCTATTTCTGGTCTTAGTTTTATAAATGCAGTAGTTGTCTATCCAAACATTCTTTTTATATCCTAAAGAAAGCCCGAGTAGGCCAGTTTTCTAGAACTAAAGGTCCACTGCATAGTCTAATGAGCCGAAGGATGGGGAGAAGAATTGGGAGGCATTGGTTTTAAACTTCACAGAGGAACTCCAAAAAATATTCTGAATAACATAAATGAGATTTTTCCCCTTTTATATCTTTGTGTCTATGACTTTTCCTAGACAGATGAAGGCATTCGTCTGCCTCTGGAAGAGTTTATGTTGTTTTTACAGGTATACAATGAAAAACAGAAACTCAACATTCAGCTTCTGGCATTTAAAATAGCATTAAGAGTCAGTAGCGAGATGAAAGCTTTGAAAACCAGGCCTGTAGGAGACAAAAAGATATTTTAATTTCTTTGATCTACCCCTTTGATGTATCTTGGAGCAGCCTGTGGACCGAATCAGAGAGTTCTTCCACAGGACTATAGACAAGTGGCTTCTTTTGTCTGTTATGACTAGGCCTTGAGGCCTATTGTCTGAGGCTACAAAGAGGATACACTGTTCAGGAAATAGCCTGATGTATCCTTTTTTAGCTTGAAAATTATGGAAAGAAATATGTGATAGCGGGAGACCTAGGAAAGAGGTAAATTCTCAATATTCCCCTTCCCCTATCCTAGAAATAAACCTTAGGCCCCTTATACCTATGCAGAACATGCAAGTGCCTGAAAGTGCCCACAAGCTGCCTTGAGGGACTCAGAGATGTTGAGAGGGTAAAGAACTGAGAGAAGGCTGACAGAGGGATGACAGGGAGCAAAGTACAGGCAACGGCAGGAGCCACCAGCTGCCCTGGTGGGAATCAGGTATATATCTCACCAGACCTCATGCAGAGGCCAGCGGGAATCCTGAGAAGACCACATAGGTCTATGGACACTGTTTCCCTTTGTTGCCGTGAGGTCGCTGAAGGCACACACCTATGTTCACCCCAACATAGAGAGGAGCTGGGTTGGGGGAGGAAACTGGAAAGGCTGATTGAGCAATTACCAGAGTTGTCCAAACAGAGACTTGTTGGTCAGACTGAACTTTCCATTTTATTTTCCTCTGCTGCCTTGGGGGTGAGAGACTCACGGGAAAAATCACAGCCGCTGCAAAGTCACAAAGGCACTAGAGTTCTTTTGCCCATCTGAGTGTAGAAGGGGCAATTTTGCAATTTTGCTTCGGGTATTTTTAATATGAGTAGACCTATAGAAGCTAATATCATCTGCTTATGTGCCTTTGTCTCTTAATGAGCAGAGAGTTCTTTGATTGAAAGTGTGTGTCTTTCTGGTGGCCCTTACTCTGTAGCTCTACTGCCTAATTCAGGGTGGGGCACATAGTAGGTAATCAACAGATAGTTGCTGAATATTGAATAGATGAGAATTTGAGGGGGCTTCTCCAGAATAAATAACATGGATAGATGTCTTTTATAGGTATAAATGGATAAAATAACAGACTGCTGTGAGAGGGAGCTGGGGCAAAGGAGTGAGAGCAGGCAGGGTACCAAATAATGACTGCTGATGACAGACCAGTTTGTGAACACACATAAAGCACACCTTTGTGAATTTCCAGAAATAATGGGGATTCAGTTTAAGGGGGCCACTGATCCAATAGGCAATAGGCAATTGGGTTACAGAGAAATAAGGTAATAGTTAAGCCAGCTTGTTCTTGTCAGTAACACAGAACGTTTCTCTCAACTGTCACAGCTTACCTTGCTTTATCCTTTCATGTGTTCTTTGTTTTTTTTTCCCTGTGGGTATGTCTGTCCCATATAACTGTTGATAATGTGGGCTAGTTGTTTTTATTTTTAGGAACATCCTGATTATAAACATTACATTTCTTTAACTTCAAAAGTATATTTATACTTGTCAGCCTGCATGCCCCACTCTGGATCAGAAAATGTGGTTACTACAGCCTGAGAAATTCTCTGGGGCAGAAACTGTAACTCTTCCTTCTTATGGGTCTCCTTGCAGGGTCCAATTTTGAGCTCTGTATAATGTGGCTGCTCAAAGAATGGTGTAGACAGACTGCTTAGCTGACGGCAGTAATGCCCATGCTTAGCCAAGTGCCCCTTCCTCCTCTGAGTACTTCAACAGATGTGTTTCCGAGGTCATTGTCCTCTTTTGAGCAGCATGGGCCAGTCCTCTTGCCCTTTTGCTGGAAACAGTTGCTTCAGGTCACTCCTCACTTGGCACCCCCTCTGGGACTGTGGGATCCCCATGCCTCACACATGCATCTGTGGTGGCCCTGGCCTGCTGAACTCAGACCTCTGTGCTGAGCACCTAGACATGCCCCTGCAGCTCAGAATGGAACCCCCGCCCCAACACACACACACACACACACACACACACACACACACACACACCCCTGCCAGCTTTAACTCAGATTCGGAAGTGTTCCATTCCTAGAAAGGAAGCAGTTAGGGATTTTGACTGCGTTACTACCTTATTCAGACCTCTGTGGGAATCGGGGTGGGGGAAAGCTGGCTGAGGAGTATAAAAATGAGCTCTGTCTTCAAAGAACTGAAGGTCTAGTAGAAGTGGCAGAGCCATCACAAAACAATAGACTCACCCCACAGCAAGAGACATTTGAGATTACCTTGTCCTATTTATTTTTCAGATGGTGAGACTAAGGGACAGAGAGGTTAAGTAATTTGCCCAGAGTTAAAGTGTTATTTAATGATGGGCCCAGAACTCCTAAAGTTACTTAATAGTAGAGGCAAGAGGAGGTCACACACACACACACACACATACACACACAAATGATATGTAAATAAGTACCAATTTTTAAAACTCTACCATCAGATTTCAGAACGTCCTCACCCACTTGACCTGTCTTTTGTTTCCAGGCTCCAGGAAGAATGTTCTGGCACTGACAACACTACTAGAAAGGTTTTGGACTTACTACTACCATAACATCAGTGGTAATTTTTATATTTAGCATTTTTCCTTCCTTCTCTTCATTCACTTCCTATTATTAAGTCATATCTGTTCCCTTCATTAAACTGTAAATAATCTTTGGTAGCAGAATGAAAAGAAGAACCTTCCAACAAATGGCACCCAAATTCTCTTAGAGAGGGAATTGTCTTCAGCAAGAAAAATATCTAGATATGCCATATGTAGTGGAAGTAAGGCCTTAAGCATAAAGAGCCAAGGAATAAAAGATAAATTGCTGTGCATTAGAAATAAACAGGAATTTGGGAGTGGGGAAAGAGCAGAGAGGAGAGAAATGAAGAAGGTGAGAGATGATGAGAGAGCAACATGGTTGGGTGAGCTGAAGAAAAGTGAAGAACAGCTTGTACTGTTACATTGTAAAACCCTTCTTCCTCTATCTTCTGCAAAACTTTCAGAAAAGTTTACTGCACACAAATGCAGAATGGCAATGTGTTTCTAGCTGAGAGAATATAGCAAAAGTGTTCCGAAAGCCACTCCTTTGATCAGGTTATGTTACCTAATGTAAGACCCAGACTTAGCAGACCAGGGAGAGATTGTCCAGTTGATGAAATAAACTGTCATGTTGTGAAAAGGCCACATGGCAAAGAACTGCTGATGGCTTCTAGTTGCTGAGAGCAACCCTTAGCTAACAACTGGCAAGATAATAGGGACCTCAGTCCTATCATCATAAGAAACAAAATTCTTCTAAGAACCACATGAGCTTAGAAGAAGACTCTGAACCCCAGAAAGGAATTCTCACCAGCCAACACCTTAACTGAAATCTGGTGAAACCCTGAACAGAAGAGCCACTAGACTGTGCCTGCACTCCTGAACCACAGAAACTGTAAGATAATATATGTAGTTCTTTCAAGCTGCCAAATGTGTGACAATTTATTATGCAGCATAGAATACTAACACACACACACACACACACACACACACACACACACACACAGAGAGAGAGAGAGAGAGAGAGAGAGAGAGAGAGAGAGAGAGAGAGAGAGAGAGAGAGATTGAGATTCTGTACTTCGAAAACAGCTGTTAGGAGTCAGAGATGGTCCTGAGAACCAAGACCCTCAGAAATTTGGAGAAATATTGGTATCCTAGTTTTGGTTCCCCAAAAGGCAGACCCTGAAATAAGAAGTTAAATAGCTTATTCTAAAAAGGTGATCCTAGTAAAACCAGGTAGTATATTGGGGAATGAGACATGGAAGGGAAGGAAGCCAATAAAGACTGCATATCAAGCAAAGTCTTAGCATGGGAAGCTAGAGCTTAATCCTTTTGGGGAACTCTGGGAGATAATGAAGACTATGCCTCAGAATTATCCCACCCAAGGGGCTAGCTGTCAGATGCAGGCTGAACGCTGCTTCTGAGAAATGAGGGGAGACTGTTGGCCTGACTCCCACAGAGGCATCTTATCCTGACCTTCCCTCCTCTGATATCTCTCAGTGTGTGTGTGTGTATGTGTGTGCATGTGTGTGCACATGTGTATGTACGTGTGTGTGGTCTATATGCACGTATATGCATTTGTTGTATGTGTATGTGTGTGCGTGCATATGTGCATGCATGTGTGTAAGCTACTCCTCACTTTACTCTGTCAGGCACTTTATATCTATTTGTTCGTTTATTCTCCCAATACTTCTTTGAGGTAGAGTTTATAACCCCATTTTACAAACAAAAAAAACCTAAAATTTCAAGAAGTTAGCCACGTGCTAAGGTCATTTAGCTACTAAGTGGCAGAATTGAAATTAGAAACCCGGGGTTGACCACCAACAGAGCTTAGGCTTCTGGCCACCTCCCCCACTCCTCAGTGGGAAGTCTCCCTCCCTAACTCCTCAGTGGGAGGTCCCCCTCCTGTGTACAGCCTCAGGCCTGGCTAACCTTTTACACACCCTGCATCTACTCTCTAAGCTCCACAATGGAAGGCAGCTTCTCTGCTTCCTCCTTTGTACCTCCTACTACTGCCAAAGTTATTTTTGATTCTTTGTTTCATTAACCATATGTGAATGATGCCAAAATTGTCCCTATCATCAGTTCAATTTGTCAGGATGAAGAGAGAGGAAGGACTCGAGGCCAAGGCCAGCCAGAGTTTGTAGAGCTGCTGCATTTCCTGGGAAACGAGGAATGTGTGAGGCTTTGTGCGGAGAGGAGGCAGGGCTTTGCTGCTCCAGGAGCCACTGAACAAAAGGAAGATTAGCTAACTCTCTTCGAAAGAAACAAGCTTTATGTGGGCCTGGACAGTGAGGAATGGCTCGCCCCAAGGACATTTATTTCTTTCCTTTTCCTTTTAAAGTTCTCCTAGGTAGCCCTCTTCTGGCTCGCAGTAAGAAACATCAAATAGAAAGTGGAGGTGGAGTCGACGGCTCCTGCCTTCCCAGGGCCTTCATCCCGAACGCTGGTTTTGCTGCTTGCAGCAAATTTCTGTGAATGTGAGGAGCCACTCAGAGGAAGAGAGTTCTGCAGAGATATGGTGTCTCAAAAAGGTATGGGTTATTGGCAGAAATATGTGAGTGATCAAGGGTGGCATGGGGTCCTAGGTACATTTCCGTAAGGCAGAGAGGAGGTACTCCTATTTTCATATTAGAAAACTGAAAAACATCAAAGCATTTTATGCTGAGTAAATATTTAATTTCTGAATAGAATTCCCGCCCCCTCGGAAACTGAGAAGAACTCAGGCTTGTGTCCATAGTGCTGACCATGCCCTATTCAGCAGCTCTCCAGAGGAACAAAGAGGAGAAATTAATTGGCCTTAAAGTGTTGGAAAGATCCAGCTTGCTGACCTATTTAAGATGCAGTGAGGACATTCTAGGGAACCTCTTTGGAGTTCTGTTTCTGTAAAACTTCAGTGCTCAAATAAAAACAGGTTGAAAAATCATGGGGAAGACACGAATTACCCCCAACTCATGAAAGGCTTCATTGTTTCCCTCCTCCTGGATCCTCAGCTGGTGTCTTCCCACCAACCACATCCCAGAAAGGATTTCCTCCCATCCTCCCTCTCGCACCCTGCTTCCAAAGAGGGAGGCACAGAACGGGAAATCAGCTAGCCAGTGTCTAATAATTGCTTTCTGTGTGAAGAGCACTCCATGTTCCAGACATCAGCGAGAGGAGTGGGATGTGGGAAAGGGGGAAAGTGGCACATTCGAAAGTAACAGAAAACACAATCCCTGTCTAGGTATTAAATGTAGCTGGGAAAACTGCATCTAAATCTATAAGTAGTATAATTGGTAATGCATCGTCCCTTACAAATTGTCATTTAAACTATTATTTTATTTAATATTCTAACAACTCTATGTGGTAGGAATTTCTTTCCAAGGAGAAACGTGGAGCTCAGAGAGGTTAAGTTGTCCAAAGTCCCACATTTGGTTAACTTAGTATAGTTCAGATGCAGTCTGTGCTGCTTTGTCGTGCCCATACTATACTCTTAAACGAAGTCACCTTCAGTCAGGCCCAGAGTAAAAGTCAGAACAAAAAAGGAAGGCTCCAAGACAGGATGTGAAGTAAAGGATAAGGTGGGCAAAAGGACCATAAAAAGCAAAACTTAATCAGCAAGAGAAAAATTGGGCTTCCAGTTGTGACTCTAGGGACACCAAGAAGATGAACTGTCATACTCAGGATTCAACATAGGGAGAAATAAGGTTTCTTAAAAAGAAGGGCCCAGCTAAGTTGCTAGGGGAGGTAGCCTTGAAGCCAGGACAAAATTTTCACTTGTCATGGTACTTACAGGGTCCAGCTTTATCTCTTTTATAGCTTCTTACCAGAGTTAGCCCTCCAAGATTCTACACGTGGTTTGCTGCCCCAAAAGCTAAGAAACGTGATTTGGCAACTTTTTTTGGTTGTAAGTCACAAAAATTTAACCTGAATAGTTTGAAGAGAAAAGGAGGAATCTCTTGCATTAAGTAGCAAAATATTGGAGGGAGCTGGGGTAATTGGAAATTAGATAATTAAAAGCCATCATGGTTATAACTCATCTCTCTCACTTAGCTCCTGGTGTCAGCTTCATTTTTCAAGCTTTCTTAACACTTTTTGATGGGGGCTTTGGTTGCCAGACATAGAGTATCAGTGCTGTTCAATATAACTTCCTGTGATGATGGAAATGTTCTATATCTGTGCTGTCAGGTGCAGTAGCTGTTAGCCACATGTGGCTATTGACACTTTCAGTGTGGCGGGTGCGACTGAATAAATGAATTATAAATTTTAATTAATTTAAATTTAAATAGCAACATGTGGCTTAGTGGTTAAAACATTGGACAATGTGGCTCATCATCTGGGGAGGAGAAGACTTTTAATGGAGCTAATTAAAAAAAAATCTTGGCGAAGGACTGTGGTTGGCCTAGTGTAGGTCATGTGCACAGCTCTGGACCAATCGGATTACTATAGCCAGGAGAACAGAATACTATCCCAGGCTAGATCATGTTCCTGGCCCCACATTCACAGTTGGGGTGATCTATTACCAGAAGGAATGGAAGAAGGGATGCTGGGAAGACAAATCAAAATCTTCTTTTTTAAAAAAAATTAATTGTTTTTTTATGGTGACATTGGTTAATGAAATCCATCTGTACACTTTAACAGTAAGGTGTGTGTGTGTATATATATATATATGTATATATATACACATATGTGTGTATATATATGTAATATATACATACATATATGTGTATATATATATATATATATATATATATATATATATATATAGACACACACACACACACCCTGTGTTCACCTCCCATAGTTAGTTTTCTTTCTGTCACCACATATTTGACCCCCTCAAAATCTTCTAAAAGTGGAAGACATTACTATTATCTTGATTCCTCCCCCAAAATTAGCAAGCATTTATTGAAAAACTATTTTGTCATACATTTTACATGTATACCTTAAATCCTTCTCTTTCTCCTTCTCTCTCTCTCTCTCTCTTGCTTTCTCTCTCTCACACACAAAACCTATATTCCCCCTGTATTAGAGATAAAGAAACAAAGGCTCAGATTATGAGATTGCAGACAGTAAATTGCACAGCCAGAATATAAATTCAAGTTTCTAAAGTGTCTGTTCTCTGTACTATACTATACTGTTCTTAGAGATTTGGGATGTAGAAAATGTGATGACTAATAGTGGGTAACTATAACAATCACAGTAGAACTCATAAAAATGGCTAGTTTTCTCCAAATAGTTACACTGATGCCCTGCTTTTAGTCTGTAAAACATTTTTAAATTTCTCTTTTGAAATTGCTTTTAAAGCCTCTGACACACTTTAAAAGTATCTTTAATGACTGTAATTTTTATACGTTAGGAGTATATTTTCTAAAAAAGTTAAAAGTATGATGAATAATATAGTTAACAATTTATAGATAGATAAAAATCATTTTTGCCCAAATTAGCTTATGTAAAGGCAAAGTCTCTTATTTGAGTTGAGCTTCTTTGACTTCAAAGAACAAATATCCCAGTGAAGCTACCATCAGAGGAGAGACACATTGCATGGATCTGGAATTGGAGAGCTCAAACACTGAGGCAACTCTTGGAACCAATTTTTGTAGGTAGCTCTAGTCTTTCTGCTTATTTGCTTCATTTTCCAATCTTTACCGATTGATTCCCTCTATTTTGATCATTTCAGGGCTCTTTCTGTTACAAACAATATCAAATCTAATGCAAATTGCCTCACATATTTCAAAAGTCTAGAGGTGGGGATAGCCTTGAGAGTTAGCTTAATACAGAGAGGCTCAAAAGTGTTAACTGAGAATGGGAAGAAGGACTTTAAATTGTCATTAGACCATATCCTTTAAATGTGGCAGGTCTCTTTGATGGAAAGAAAAAGAATTTTGACATTAGGAGTTATATGGCCTGAGAGTTGTCAGTGCCTTAGTCTCTGAGACCTAGCAACACTTAGGGGGTGTCATAGCTGGGTTCTCCAGGAAGCAGACCCTGAGACAGAGTCTCATGTTCAGGATGTTTATCAGGGAGTATGCTTGAGATTGACATCTATGGAAGAGAGGAGGAGGAAGGTGGAGTGGGTAGAGGGAAAAGTTGAGTTGTGATGCAGGCCAGCCTCAACCAACCCTACAGTGAACTCTGAAGCTGAAATGAAGGCCCATCAGAGTTGTTCCAAGATCGTTAGAAAAGGCTGGGCCTTTACATCCCCATGTCTATCAGTCCCTGGATGTGGCTGCTCCTCAAATGGAGGGCGAGGCAGTTCTCTGAAGCTGAGGTAGTTCCTAAAGGAGTTGACAGCCAAAGGGACCACAACATTTCCAATAGCTGAGCCAACAAGTTCTTTCTTGAAGGGGGATCTGGGAAGTGCATCTCTGTGTCCACCCTAAATGAGTATTTGGTAATGTGGAGAGACACCGAGACTCCTATGTTAACTTTTTTATCACTCACTGAGAGAAAGGATAAAAGACTTCTGCATCCACGATAAAAATAGAGAATCTTTTGCAAAGATTGTACTGTAGATGTTGCTGAGACTACTGGGCTTCACTGGAGCAATCGCTATTGGTGCCACTTGCAATGAATGTGCTACAAAGACTCGGTCTGCATAGGTGAGCAGAAGAACCCTCAGCAATTACTCTAGTTATACAGCTTATTTTGAGAGGTGAATAAGGAAGAAAAAGAACAAAGGACAGTGCTATGGTCTGCTTTCAGGGAATAGCCCAGAACATTGGTTAGCCCTGAGAAATCCTATTCAAACTTGGGGAAAAGAATGAAAGTGGGCATGACTCAGCTGCCTGAGGTTGAGTTCCCAACATCCAGACCCCGTGAGAGTGGGAATAGGCAGATTTCGACCTCTATGAAAGTTCTTAAGATAGGCTCTTAGGACAAACAGGTTATCAAGTTTTCTAATTTGTTACAGGTGTGGATCAGTCAGCCACAAATAGACCGTCAGCCACTAATAGCAGATTGCCCGTGCTACTCACCAAACAATCGGTTCTGTGTGGAGTAGACTGCTGCCAGGGGCCCATGACTTGGTGCTTTGTGCAGAGGTGGCCAGAGATCCCACAGCCACATGTATCAGCGGTTACCCTGCTCTGATGACAAGGGCCCTGGAGGAGGGCCTCAAGACTCTAGTGCCAGCAACACCCATTCCTTTATATTTATGAAGAGATAGACATTTCTATGCAAACAGTTCCCTTGCTGAGAAAACAACTCAGGCCATATAGAAGATAAGCCTTGTGAAAATGTCAGAAAATGGGGCAGAGCCTAATATATGAGCTCTCTGGACATAAGAAGAGTACAGATTCACATGAAATCACTGGCACAGCTACTAGTAGGGGGCATAGACCTTGGGGTGAAAGGTTAGAGAGAGCAAAGAGATACTTAATAACACTTCTGTGTGTGTGTGTGTGTGTGTGTGTGTGTGTGTGTGTGTGTGTGTGTTTAGATGTACAAATTAACCTCCCTCTGGTCCTCTCAAGTTTTCTGTTCCTCACCCCTCTGGTTGGAGGTGGAATGGGTTTCCTTCTTGCCACTTGGTTACTCAGTACTATTTATAAACCATTCTCCCTCTTTTTTTCTGAGCTTCACCCTTCACTTTGAATCTAATATTGTTAGACCATATCACTCACTGCTTTCCAAGTTATACTCACTTATCAACTTCCAGGTCTTTTCCTGAAATTCCTTGAAGATTATTGCTCCTCACTCCCACCAACACTATTCTTGTCATATATTTTGGTGATTTCAATAACCTGAGGCATAATCCGTCCAATGCTCTGGCCCCCTCATTTCTGTGACTTCTCCTTCTTCAGTGATCTTGTTTTTTAACCCACCTAAGCACTCTCTCCTTTGGTTGAACTGTAGACTTTGACAGTACCTATATCTGCAGCCCCTCCATACTCTCTGTTTCAAGAATCCCACTCCCAATCACTACCTCTTATCTTTTCAGTGCATTCTTTCTACTATCCTGCTCTAACAAACCTTAGACCTCCCACTGTAACCTACAATCTCTCAATCCTAAAAACTTTAACTTTACAATGTTCCTTACTTCTCCTTTGTCTTCCCTTCCTATGTTACCTATCTTAAATTTTTTAGTCAGTTATTTAACTAGACTTTTGCATTAATTTTCAATATCCTTGCCCCTTTCTTGCTTGATAGTAATATTTTGGCAAAATCTCACCTCCTATTAAAATAAAATACTTCACCTACTTCATGCCTGTAACTATGCAATTGAAGAAAAACACTGAACCATGCTGACTGGTACCATTTTAAATTTATAATCATAAACCTCACATGGGTCCTTAAGGCCATCTGGCGATTATACATGTCCCTAGTTCACACTTCCACTCTTCTGGACAACTGTTTTATACTTTATCTTCCTTTCTCAAACTTCCAACATCTTTTCATCTACTTTGTTAATTCATGGCCTTGCTTCTTATTTTTATTAGTTTTCTCTTGCTGTGTAACAAATCACTCCAAAATTTAGCATCTTAAACAACAAACATTATCTCACGCAGAGATCAGGTTTCTGGCTGGGTAGTTTGGCTTAGGTTCTCTTATGAGATTGCAGTCAAGTTGTTTTGGCCAAGACTCCAGTCTCTGAAGACTTGATTGGGGCTGAAGGATCCACTTTCAAGATCATTCCATAGGGCTGTTGGCAGGAGGTTTCAGTTTTTTGCCATGTGAGCCTTTTATAGGGCTGCTCATGACATAAATGACTTCCCCCAGAATGAATGATCTGAGAGAAAGAGTATGAACAAGAGTGAGAGAGAGGGAGGACACAGTATTTTTTATAACCTAACCTCCGAAGTGACATACCATCACTTCTGCCATAATCTGTTGGTCACACAGAACAATCCTGGTACAGTGTGAGAGGAGACTACACAAGGGTGTGAATCCCAGGAAGTAAGGATCATTAGGGGCCATTTTGTCAGTAGGTTACAATACTATTTTACATAAAAAAAAAATAGAACAATCAGGAAAGAACTTCTACAAGTTCCCACCACTATATTATCCAATTACCAGTGTATATTCTATTTTTAATGTTATTGTTATGAAGAACTGCCCCTCTTGCTATCTAAGGCCAAAACCTCCACCTGCTCACTAGATCTCATTTCCTTTTGCCCAGTTAAGAACATAAATGCAAAACTTCTCCCATCTCTCTCCTGCATTGTCAGTTTTCTCCTGTCTACTGGGTAATTCCCGTCAACAAAAAAGTGTGCTGCAATCTTAAAGAAAAGAACCCTCTTATGATCCTACCTCTCCTGTCAGCTACCCATTTACAACAAAACTCATTGAAAGAGTTAACAAAAATTGCTGTCTCCAATTCCTCCTCCCCTATCTCTTAGGTCTACGACTACTCCCAAAACACTGCTCTTTTAAAAGTTATCAGTGAAGAAATATAATCAAGTATTATGCAGTAGTATTTAGCACAACATTTTTATAACAAAATTGGTTGTATTCTAAAAAGAAAATTAAGGATATAGGTAAATGAATTATGGCAAATTTTTGGACAGATGAATACCATGATAATTTACTAAAAATTCCTGTATCTAATATCTTGCCTTTTTAAAAATGATTTGTGAATAAAAATAATGATTTAATTACATTTTTGCGATGCTTGTATATGCTCATTGTAGAAAGCTTATAAAATACAGTATTGTAAAACAAAGTAGTAAATCACCCATAGTCCACCACAGAGTGATATCCAATACAGGGTTCCTAGGTCTATTATGCTCTGTTTTAAAAAAATGACATAGTTCTTTACATTTATAGTGTACTTACTATTACTATTTTACCATACAAATAAGTTCCATAGTCAGAATGCCTGAGTTTAAATCCCAGCTAATCCCATATGTGCTGTATGTCACTTTGGCAAGTTATTAAACCTTTCCATTTGTAAAAAGAAAAAAAAAGATCAATGACTTCCACATTGTTAAATCCCTTAGTCACTTCTCAGTCGTCATCTTCTTTGACCTGTCAGCAGGATTTAACGCAGATGGTCTGTCCTCTTTAATAAACCCTTTTCTTCAGTTGGCTTTCAAGGTATCACACACTCCTGATTTTCTTCCTTAGCTAACTGGTTGATTCTTCTCTTCTCAGCCTCTTTAATGTTGGAATATGCCTGGGGCTCAGTCCTTGGACCGTTTTCTTATCTGTCTATGTTTAGTCTCTCGATTTTATTTAGTCTCATGACTTCAAATCTACAGGCTAACAGCTCCCAAATTTATATTTCTAGCCCAGAACTCTCTTGTGAACTCCAGACGTTTTTCTCATACACCTTCTTGAATGTCCATTAGATAAATTAAACAATCTGTCCCAAACCGAACTCTTTATCTGTCCTCTCCCAAACCTACTCCTTCCACCATGTCCCCCATTTCAGTAAATGGCAACTCCATCCTGTCAGATGCTCAGGATGGAATCTCTAGAATTTCCCTTGACTCCTCTCTCTCACACATGCATGTGCGTATACACACACACAGACACACACACAAACACGCATACAATCCATATCCAACTTTCAACAGGTCCTAAAAGTCCTGCCTCCCAAATATATCCAGAATGCAACCACTTCCCACGATCTCTACTACACGTCCCTGATCCAAGACATAATAATCTCCAATTTGGGTTATTGGAATAGCTTCCTAACTGGTCTACTTGCTCACACACTTGCCGTATTCAGTTTATTCTCAACACAGCATCCAGAATAATTTTTTAAAAATTTAAGTCACATTATGGCATTTCTTTGTTCAAATCCCTCTCGGGGTTCCCCATCTCAACACCCTTCGGTTGCTTAAAATGCTCTATAGGATTTTCCACCCCTTAACTTTTGACCTATCTCAACACTCTTCCCCCCTCACTCTGCAGGTCACACCAGCCTTCTTGCCAGGCTGTACTCAACTTGCAGTGATTGTACTCACTGTTCCCTCTGCCTGGAACATTCTTTATAAAACCCTCCCGTGAAGGTTACAAGAGCATGTTCCATTATTTCATGGAACTTTGCACTGGAGCCTTTGCTGGAAAGTAACTCAGTGAAACCTTTTCTGGTTCTCCCAACTAAAATTTCATGTCTGCTTCACTAAACATAGTCTTTATCCTTTTTCTGCTTTTATTTTACAGTACTCATCAGCATCAGACATATTTATTTATTCATGTGTTTATTTGGTCACTCCTCGTTATATTGTAAATTCCATGAGCAAGAGCTATTTGTTTTGTACGGTTTATACTTCCAGTGCCTAGAACATATAAAAAGCTCTCAATTATATGTTAAATGAATGAAATGATCGGATATTTCATAGGGATAATGAAGTGCCCGGGATCATAACAGAGTTTAGAGTAGGAAGGGAGATCACTCACGAAGCTGCAATGTTCTAATACAGAAATATATATGAAATAGCATTGTAAATGTAACGAGGTGTACAAAAGATCGGTATGACTTATTCCTTGAGGAAGTCCTCCCAGGCCCGCATTCTTCCTACTTTTTCCCGTGCTTCCTCAATTGATGCGTATGCCTTTATCTGGAGGATTTCGGACGGTCTTTGTGCTGGGACTACAGCGCGCGTCAGCTGATCCCTCAGCCGGCCACGCCCAGGCTGGAACAATACCCACGGTCCCGCGCACCCAACCTTTTCCGTCGGGTTCCCGGCGCGCTCACGAGCGCTGCCCCCTCAGCGAAACGGGAAGCGAGAGTGACGGACTCCGGCGCCCTAACCCCGCCCCTCACGCCTGCCCAGCCCCGGGAGGTGACGGCTCCCCGGAAGGGGCGGAGACGGCGGGGCGGGGCGGCCCATCCGAAAGTGGCGGTTTGCAGTAGGCGGTTAATGTATTATCCGGAGTAGTTTGAGTCTGGCGAGTTGCGATTGGATACTCGACCTGTGCTCCCTCAGCAGAGTGGGACCCCCAGGCCTCGAACAGGCTGTTATCTGTCCCAGGATACCCTCTTCGTTCATCGCTTCCCCCATAGTCGGATACCGATTGCTTGGACTCTGACTCAGACCCAGGTTCCCACCCCTGCTTTTGCAGCCCCCTTTTTCTCTGGCCGCTGCGGTTAGTCTTCCCTGTCTCACCTTGCTGTGCCACCACAGGGCACAGTCCTCGTTCTCTCATTCTGATCCTTCTGTTTCTTCCCATTCATCCCCATTCCTTCCAGAAGGCAGTATTTAAACATTTTCTTCCCCTTTGTTTCTTCTTGCTTCCCTTCTCTCCTTTCTCTCCTTTTCCTCCAGAATCCTGGTTCTTTCACTCCCTGTCAGGCTACTGCATCCTCCAAGGCTTCTGTCCTTTTCAGGATACTGTGGCTCACATGTTAGGTGGTTAAACCTTTAACGCGGTCGTTTGAAGATTTTAAGCTTTTCCTTTCTCCTTACCAGGAGTCACCAGGAAGTATGGCCCCCCACAAGAAGTCTCGAAATACCTCAAAGTTGCCTCTGGCTTTAAACCCCTTGAAGAGCAAGGACGTGTTGGCAGTGCTGGCTGAGAGGAACCAGGCTATAGTACCAGTTGGGGCATGGGTGGAACCTGCCTCACCACATAGTTCGGAAATACCAGCATATGTGAGTGTCAGTTTGAACCAAAATGGTGGAGTTCCTACCCCGTCTTTCTTTTTATTAGCCTTCTCTGGTGCTTAGATAAAGATGAACAATCTGGAGATGCTGTTTCTATTCTCTTATAAATATATTCTTGCACTAGGGTTATAGAACAACCATGTTTGTATTTGCCAAAACTTACATATATGTATTTAGTTCATTTTACTTCACAAACTCTTGATTGCTTGCCACACACAAGACATAAGCACTGTTTATGTCTCCCAGACATCCTACTATGTAGTCAAGATGACAGTTGCCACATTTCATGTTAACATTAATTTATTGAAGTTTTTGATAAGTTTGGTAATGGAGATTCAGGCAAAGTGCAGTAAGAGAATAAAGGAGAAAGAAAATTCTGACTGGATTCTGAGAAAGCTTAACTATAAATTCCATGAGGACAGAGACCTTTATGTTCTGTTCATTTCTGTCCTGGTTTACAGTAGGCCTTAAGGAAATATTTGTTGAATGAATGAATGAACAAATGAGGAAATACAGTCTGTGTTGGTCCTTAAAGAATGGATACGTTGTAAGTACAGATGGTAGGGAGGACTATTTCAGATGAAGGGAAATGTGCAGTTTACATGTGGGCCTGTTTACATGGTAACGCTCATATATACTAATTAACACATGAGGACATTTTTGAAAGAAGATTTTTATAGTCATTCGCCAAACTGTTCCACTTAGCTATTTGTTCGAATTTTATTGTGGCACTTAGCACCATATATTCATACTAAGTTGTTTACATATCCCCTTTTCCTGATGGAGTGTGAGCTAGAGCACAGGGGGAATAAATCTTATTTATCATCACATCACTTTTATCTTAGTGCCTAATAAATATGGGCATTTGGAAAATATTTACAGAATGCACAAAATGTGTGAAGGTCTACTGAATGTATAGACAGGGTGCTGAACATGAGGTGAAAGGTATTGAGATATGTTTACTTCATGGTCCTTGATCTCAAAGAAGAAATGAGATATGTTTAAAGTACATGTTAAATAGCATTGCAGTGTTGTATATTCATTTATTTTATTTATGTTTATATGTATGTATGTATGTATGTACATATTCATTTATTCTTCTTCTGCCTATTTCCAGAAAGGATTTTAAGAGTTTAGGTAGTATATGGTTATGTGCTAAGACTACAGTATTTAAAGAAGAATGATATGACTTTGTGAATACTGATCAACAACGCAAATGGGATAAAATGTTCCCAATTGTTTAGAATAAGTTTTGGAATTGAGCTTTACGTAAATACTGAGTACCTTTATATTCATGGCTCTGTGTTATATACTCTAGAGGAAACAGGAGAATTAAATACATTTCCTGCCCTCAAAGAGTTCATAATCTAATGTAGGAATGAAGAAATACTGTACTCAATTGATGTTAATCAGAGAGCTCAGAGGAAGAAAGGATTATGAAAGGTACTAGGAGGTGGGTATTAGATGGTCTTGAAGACTGAGTAGGCCTTTACCAGATGAAGATGACAAGAAGGGCATTTTCGGTTAAAATGGAGCATAATTCTGAGTATGAAGGCATTTTAGAGTAGGACACAGTGAGTGGTGAACGATCTGGTGTATCTGGACTGTTTTACCCATTTTAGAAAATATATAATAAGATAGATATGAATTGGTTCATTAAAAATTAATGAAGATACCATTGTTTTCAGTTCAATGAAAATTTTTTGATTTGAGTATTCACAAATTTCAATTTTTAGTTTGTGATTTGCTTTAAGTTCTTGGTACTCACTAGCTATGTCTAGATTATCATCTCTGAACTCCTGTGATTACCTTACTCTACTGGGAATTTTGGATTACAGAACTGAATCAGTTTTTTAGGATTGTTTTGTGTTTATAACAGAACCCTAATGGGAAAAACTGTTGACATTTAAGTTCATTTTCTCTTTCATCTTTAAAGACTTCAGCATATATGATTGAAGAAGAAGTAAAAGAACAGCTAATAAAAAAACAAGAAGCTTTGAAGCATTTTCAGAAACAAGTCAAACACCGAGTAAACCAACAGATTCGGCTGAGAAAAAAGAAACAGCTTCAGAAGTCTTATGAAGCAGTAAGTTCAAAGGAAACCTGAGTAAAGAGTGAATGGAAAGTGTGTGTTATGAGATAAACTATTAGGCAGTAACAGAATCACTTTATTTTGATTCCATACTTTGTGTAATCTGATTTACTGGCGAGGGCAGTAGAGTTGTATGTTGAGAAACTGTTTTAGTCTTGTGTTGTTCTGATTTATTTTTTGCTTTTACTAGTTAAAAACAATGTTGAGATTTTTGGATACAGATTTGAGTTTGAATTCCGGCTTATGCTATTTTTAAAAATTAAATGTATTGAGGTAACATTGGTTAATACATAAATTTCAGCTGTGAGTTACAATTCATTATCTGTATATTCTATTGCATGCTCACCATCCAAAATCTCATTTTCTTCTGTCATCATATATTGGACCCTCTTTACCCATTTTGTCTTTTCTCTCTGGTGATCACCATTTTGTTGTCTGTTATCTATGAGTTTGTTTTTGTTTGTTTTGTTAGATCATTTGTTACTTTTTTTGTTTGATATTCCACATACGAGTGAAATCATATGGTTTTTGTCCTTTTCTTTCTGACCTATTTCACTTAGTTTAATACCCTTGAGATCTATCCATGTTGCCAAAAATGGCATACTTCTTTTTTTATGGCTGAATAGTATTCCCTTGTATATATCTACCATATCTTCTTTATCCATTTATCCACTGATGGACACTTAGGTTGTTTCCGTAACTTGCCTATTATAAATAATGCTGCAATAAACCTAGGGATACATACATCTTCATAAATTAGTGTTTTCATATTTTTCAGGTAAATATTCCAGAGGAGGAATTGCTGGGTCATATGGTAGTTCCATTCTTAATTTTTAAAGGAAACTCCATACTGTTTTGCAAAGTGGCTGCACAATTTACATTACCACCAACAGTGTACAAGGGTTCCCTTTTCTCTACATCCTCTCTAACACTTGTTATTTCTTGTCTTTTTAATAATAACCAATTTAACAGATGTGAGGTGATGTCTCATTGTGGTTTTGATTAGTATTTCTC
>CM053510.1:87035611-87179291 GCA_028627145.1 Eidolon dupreanum | reverse complement strand
TATTCAATTTGCTAGTATTTCGGTGAGGAATTTTTTCCTCTATGTTCATCAGAGATATTGGCCTGTAATTTTCCTTTTCTTGTGTTGTCCTTGCCTGGTTTTGGTATCAGGGTAATGTTGGCCTGGTAAAATGAGTTAGGAAGCATTCCCTTCAATTTTCTGGAAGAGTTTGAGAAGGATAGATATTAAACCTTCTTTGAATGTTTGGCTTCACCAGTGGTCCTGGACCTTTATTTTTTGGGAGGTTTTTGATTACTGTTTCAATTTACTTACCAGAGATCAGTCTATTCAGGTTTTCTAGTTCTTCATAATTCAGTCTAGGAAGGTTGTATGCTTCTAAGAATTTGTCCATTTCTTCTAGATTGTCCAGTTTGGTGGTGTTTAGCCTTTCTTAGTATTCTTGTTTAGTCTTTTGTGTTACTGTAGTATCCGTTGTAACTTCTCTTTTCTGATTTTATTTGAGTCTTTCTTTTTTTCTTGGTGCGTATAGCTAGAGGTTTGTCAATTTTGTTTATCTTTTTGAATAACCAGCTCTTTGTTTCATTAATTTTTCTATTGTCTTTTTATTCTGTATTTCATTTATTTGTGCTCTGATTTTTATTATTTTCCTTATTCTACTGACTTTGGGCTTTCTTCTTTTTCTAGTTTCTTAAGGTGTAATGTTAGATTGTTTGAGATTTTTCTTGTTTCTTAAGGCTTGTAATGCTGTAAACTTCCCTTAGTATTGCTTTTGCTGTATCCCAAAAATTTTGGTGTGTCATATTTTCACTTTTCTCTATATCTTTTACTTTCTTCTTTTATTTCTTCTTTGACCCAATATTCTTCATTAGCATGTTGCTTAATCTTTGCCTATTTGTGATTTTTTCCAGCTTTCTTCTTGTAGTTGATTTCTAGTTTCATAACATTGTTGTCATAAAAGATGCTTGATATAATTTCAGTCTTCCTAAATTTGAGACAGGTTTTATGTCTGAACATATGGTCTGTCTTTGAGAATGTTCCGTATGCACAGAATGTGTATTTTGTTATTTTGTATGGAAAGTTCTATAAATATCTATTTAGTTCTTCTGGTGTACTGTGTCACAGAAGCTGATATTTCCTTATTGGCTTTCTGTTTGGATGATCTATCCATTGCTGTCAATGGGGTATTTAAGTCCTGTATATAATTCTACTTTTGTTAGTTTCTCCCTATTATTGGTCTATTAGTAATTGCATTATATATTTTGGTGCTACTAGGTTGGGCGCATGTATAATAATAAATGTTATGTCTTCTTGATGGGTTTTGCCCTTTATCATTATAAAATGTCCATCTTTGTCTCTTGTTACCTTTTTTGTCTTGAAATCTATTTTGTCTGATATAAATACAACTACACCTGCTTTTCTCTGGATACCATATACTTGGAGTATCATTTTCTATCTCTTCACTTTGAGCCTGTGTTTGTCTTTGGAGCTGAAATGGGTCTCTTGATGGCAGTTTATAGTCAGTTCTTGTTTTTTAATCCATCCAGCTACTCTGCCTTTTGACTGGTGAGTTCAGTCCATTTACATTTAGGGTGATTATTGATATATGAGGACTATTGCAGCTGTTTTATCTTTTGTTTTCTGGTTGCTCTGTATTTCCAGTATTTCTGTCCCTTCGTTTCTGTCTATTTTAATTTGGTGTTTTCTGTGATTTTTTCTCCATTTCCTCTTTTTTTATGTTTCATGTTTCAGCTGTATTTTTTTTGTGTGAGTACCGTGAGCTTTGTGTAAGATATTTTATAGATAAAATAGTCCTTTTTCTTCTGATTGCATCTTATCTTAATTTGCCTATACAAGTTCATGTCTTTTCCCATTTTATATTGTTGTTGTCACAAATTATTCCTTTTTATGTTGTGCGTTCATTACCAAATTGCAGTAGCTGTAGTTATTTTTAATGTTGTTTCTTCCCTCATTTAACTTTTATGCTGCAATTGTTTAATATCCTTTTCTGAAATAGAGTTGGAATTTCCCACTTCTGTCTGTCTCTCTGGGAAAGCCTTTATTTCTCCTTCATATCTAAAAGATAACTTTGCTGGATATATTATTCAAAGCTGATGGTTTACCTCTTTCAATGTTTTTGATATATCATGCTACTCTCTCTTGGCCTATAAAATTTCTGCTGAGGAATATGATGAAAATCTGTAGGGGTTTCCTTGTAGGATACTGTCTTAACTTCTGACAGTTTTAATATGATGTGTCTTGGAGAAGGTCATTTTGCATTGAGATAATTAGGTGTTTGTCAGCTTCTTGTACTTGAATGTCCAATTCCTTCCCTAGGTTTGGGAAGTTCTCAACAATTATTTCTTTGAATAGGCTCTCTGTTCCCTTCTCTCTCTCATTCATCTCTATCTGGGACACCCTTATGTTGCTCTTTCTAATGTTGATAGTTCTCATATAGTTCTTTCATTTTTTTTCCTTTTAACTTTTGGTTCTCTCTTCTTCCATCTGAATTATTTCTAGATTTCTATCTTTGAGCTTGCTAATTCTCTCTTCTATCTAATCTGTTCTATTTCCAGTGCTTTCTAATGTACTCTTTATTACATTTACTGTGTTCTTCAGCTCTAGAACTTCTGTTTGGTTCTTTTTAGTTTCATCTCTTTGGTAAAGTACTCCTTTTGTTCATTAATCTTATCTCTGAGCTCACTGAACTGCCTTTCTGAGTTTTCTTATATCTCATTATTGAGTTTTTAAAAATTGTAATCTTTGAGTTCTCTGACATTTAAATCACAGTCTTCGTGTCTTTGAGTTTGGTTTATTGAGACTTCATTTTCTCTCTGAGTCACCTTGTTACCTTGGTTATTCCTGGTACTTGATAGGTTCTTCCTCTGCCTTCTCATTTAAGATAGTGGACTCTTTTTGTTTACTGTTTTGATTTTAGCAATTCAGCAGGTTGATAACTGGAGGTCTTTCTTTTGCTTTCCAGTAGATGGTGCTATAGCACAAGTTTTTGTTTCCTCTTACCTGCTTACTTGCTCTTCAGGGGTCACGGTGTCACTGTTGGTGTGGAAATTGACTCCTGGGTGACAGGATAGTGGGTGTCCCTACTGTAGCCAGGTTGCCTTGGTCTTGGGGCACCACCACCGTGGTGGGGGGATGTGGCAGGTAGAAGGGAGCTGCGTTCATGAGCCCATAGTGCTGCCCCCTTGTTTCTAATGGTCACCAGCACCACTGTGCTGTTAGACACATCTCTGCAGCTGCTACTGGGTCTCCTCGCAGTCGCAGTTGGGGGAGGGGCTGGGAGAGGAGCCAGATTCTTGGCCACCATGCTGCTTCTGCCCCCCTTAACCTCTGTTGGGCTACAGGGTGGGGGCTGCACTCCAACTTCTCCAGCTCTTGCATTAGCTGGGGCTAGTGCAGCTGTAGAACTGTGTTTGTGGACACCATCTCTATCCTTCCCTCTGTTCTGCCTCCCGTACCTATTCTGATAAATGTACCTTCAGATGTACTGATGCGTGGATCTCTCAGGTGTGTTTGTGTGTTAAGCAGAGGAAACTTCATTGGTTTATAGATGTTTGACTTATTGTAAATTTAAGGGGAAATAAAAAGAGGTCATCTCACTTCGTCATGATGCTAACCTGGCTTATGTTATTTTATTAGCAAAATGATCTTGGGCTAATTACTTATCTTCTCTGGACAGTAGCTTCTTCACCTATAAAATGGAGATATGATACTTGTCTCATAAGATTGTTGTGAGAGTTAGATGAGATAATGTAAATTGTTAGCACATGGTAGCTGCCTGGTAAATGTTGGTTCTTTTTCCCTACCAATCCCCAACCCTGATCTTAAATCTTTTGGGGGGGCTTATAGGAATTATTTCACTGGAGTAGAACCTCAATAGACTCATCTCGCTCTTTCTTTCTTTGTGTAGGCAGAGAAAGAAGGTTCTATAGCTATGCATTCTTCAGATCTGGCACGCTTAATTCCTAGAAGAACATGTGTTTTTCCAAACAATTTGAATGCTGCTATTGAAGGTGCTAGGTTACCGCCTTCCCGGATGCTTGGGGGTGAAATAGAAGATAGAGAGAATCAGAATCGATTATTCCAGCAACAAGCCCAGGCTGTAAGTACATATTCATTTTATTTTATGTCTACGATTTTTTTAGTTGTATGACATACCTAGGATATGAAGTGGAGATTAGGAGGAATCACGTTCAACTCGTTTTTTATCACCTTTTTTTACCTTTGTAAAGTGGGGAATGGTGGGATCATGTTTCTATATATGTATGTGTTTGTGTATGTGTATTTAAATTTATATTTATTTTTGGTAAGACACTTTAGAATCATCTAATGTAAAGTACCAAAGTATCACAGAGTTCAAAACTTATTAGAAAGAGCTTTAGGTCAAAGAACATAGATTTTCCCAGTTACACTGGAATTGTGTTGTGGGTAAGTTACTCTCAACTTTGTAGCATATGGACAGAAGTGATTCTTAACCTCTGTTACAAAAAGGTTCACTGTATATATGGGGCATTTCATTTGTTAATTTTTTGCTTTTTTCTGTCCTTTTATCTGATTCGCACAATAAATAGATTTATAGGTTAAATAATAATATAGTGAACTCTCAATTAACATATTTGGAATTTTTTTAAAAATGTAACTTTTATTTAATAATTCATTTTATATACGCGATATTTAAAAATAACTACTGTAGGTAGATTCATCCACTCAAATCACTTGTTGCCATCCAGTCAACTACCTCTTAGTGTGCCCGAGCTTTTGTCCAATTGATATCATATTTTTCAGCTCTACTTTGGGATTATTTTTCATTTTATTACTTAAAATGTATTCCCAGGGATAGTGAGAGGAGAGAAAAATGTGGTAAATGATAATTATGTGACAAACAGAAGTTGTATAACTGCTAATGTTCTTGGTCTAAAGTATGAAGGAAATCTGACTGTGCTATTAGCATAAATAGGGAAAGCTTTACAAAAGCATATTTTATATTGAAATACTTAAAAAGTTATTTTTCTTTGTCTCAGACTATGACTTTTTCTTGTCACTCCTTTGTAGTCATTATTTTTGTAATCATTTTTGTATTTTTAAGATTTTGAACAATTTGTTGAGCAAACATTTATTGAACCAGGCACTGAATAAAGTACAAGGGATAGGACATGGACTAAGTAAGCCAAATGCAGTCCTTGCCTTCATGATGCTTATAGCTATAAACTCCATTGTATTGAGGATTTTACTTCATCTGTATAATACATAAATAGAACACACTGGGATTTGTTCACAGGCATTTGAATGTACTGTGTTTGCTAAACATTGTAGAGATACTAGTGAAATGTGAAATAGGACCCTTTGCAGGTTTATATGTACAACGAGAGATACAAAACAAATAGACCTCCAATCTATAAGTGATTACTATAGAGTAAATTTACTGCATTTGGTGATAAGGTTGTGCTATGGGAGTTCAAAAATTTTTGACTTCCATAGAAATAGTTGGAGAAGAACTCCTAGAAGAGGTAGAATTGAGCTGTGTGTTTTGAATTGGTAACTTGAATTGAATTGGTAAAGTCAAGGGAATTTTGAGATAGGAGGAACATTGAAAAGTCTAGAACATGTGATGGAACCTTTCTAATTAATAGTTTATAGAGGAGAATAACACAAAATGAGATTAGATAGGTAGGAGGAAATCAGGTTATGAAAACTCTTACATGTTACAAAATTTTAAAAAGTTTTTATACCCTGTTTTTTTTTTTTTAAAGAAGATGAACTATTGAAGAGTGTTCAGTGTCTTAAACTACTTTAAGCCTATAAACTTATGCCCGTACAATACCAGGACAATAGATGCTTTTTAATCTTACCATTGGTGTTGTAGTTTTTATTCACTAGATGTCACTAAGAACTAGCCATTGAGACTGTTCAAGGGCTAACTCCCTTGGTTTAACGAGAACTGGTTGAGTAAATGGTAAATGTAGTTCACTTTATAAATGTCAGTGGATTTTTCAATTTTCTTTTGTCTTGAAACTATAGAAATGTAGAATCTTGGAGTTGGAAGGGTTTTAAAAGTTCATCTGGCCTTTTGAAATATTTAAGGATGAAATGACATCTGGGCTATATTTCAAAATAACATAAAGACGAGGTAAAGTAGGATATTATAGATAAAGCAAGACTGGCTAGGAGTTGATATGTTCAAGCTGGTTACTATTTATATGAGCGTTCATTATTGTAGTTTGTCTACTCTGTATATCTTTGAAGTTTCTAGTATGTTTGAATTTATTTGCATTTTAAATCTTAGAAAAGAAAAGGCATTATCTATCTAGTTTAACCTTTCTCTCTCTAAGGAATTCTTTTTATGTCTCAAATATATATATGGCCATCTAGTTTCTGCTAGAACACTGCCACTGTTGAGCAACTCATTACTTTTTAGACTATTTATTTCATTTTTAGAAGACTTGAAATTATTACAAGTATTTTTTCAATATACTGAGTGAAAGTCTTCCTCCCTATAATTTTTACCCATTGGGCCTAGTTTTGTACTCTTAAGTAATAGAAGATAAAATACCATGGTGATCTCTAAGAACACTTCAAGTATTTGATTAGAGCTATCCTTTTTCTCCTTTTGGATTTCTATATTCCTAATGCCTGCTTATTCTAAGATAAGATAAGATTGGACACCTAAAGTTAGGAACTAGCCCAGCTCCTTGCTTTTTGTTAGGACTGACTTTTATCTCTAGGGATTGAGTTCCTGTTGTGTTTCTTGATAACTTCATTTTGGTGGGGAATTAAAGAACACAACTGATCATTGTTTCATTCTTACCATGTAATAACTTCTTATTTATCTTTAGACTATTAAGTTTACCACTGTTTCTGGTATGATACATTCTAGCTTTTTATTTGTTTCTTACTGAATCTCTTATCTTTAAAAATTTTTTTTTATTCTCTTTTTTTTATATTTTATTAAATTTATTGGGGTGACCTTGGTTAATAAAATTATGTAGGTTTCAAGTGTACAATTCAATAAAATGTCATTTGTTTATTGCATTGTGTATTCACCATAAGTGAATTGGAATAACCTGCTAAGTTTTCAGTAATCTATCATTGAAAAAACCGGTGTTTCAGTTAGGCTTTTGGCTGTAAGAATTCAGGCTAACGCAAGCAAGGAGAATGTTTACTTTGAGAATATGCATGAGGTAATAAAGACAAAGTCATAAATTCATGCAAATCCTAATTTCCTTAAGGATTCAGCAGCCAGAGTGTTTTTCTGAATCTGAGGTAGCTCCAATGATCCCAACAACTGGGGTCTTTGATTTTCACACTAGCATTGTATCATTAACTTGATTGATTCATTTGTTCTCCCAGGTTGACCACCTTTCTCTATTTACCTGAGATTGAAGGGTTTCCCAGGACATGAGACTTTCAGTGCTAAACCTGGGACAGTTCCTGGTAAACTGGGAAGTTGGTTACCCTGTCTTGACATGTATGCTTCTCTCTTATTTACTTATTTTTCTACTACTAACTAGTTTTCTCATCATCATAGCTCTGAAGCTTTGGCATACTTGAAGCTTCTTTAGCCTCTTTTCTCCAGCTTAGGATCTTTTAGGTTTAGTTTCTGTCTCTGCCTTTTTCTCTGACTACTTCCTAGTTCATTGTATTAGATGAGGAGTCTTTATTGGCCCAGCCTGCCTTTTTGCATTAGGTCTAGGTTACTGGCGACCCTATAGCTTAGTATGCCTACTTAATGATAAAAGAAAGCTAAAGTAACTGATGTATTTGCATTGTGTTCATGGGCTATAACTAGGGGCTCATGTGAGTTGAAGTTTTAATTGTATACTATTTTTGTGGTCATTGAAAAGCTGAACACATTTAACAATCAGTATGCTATTATTTGTCAATAAACTACGTTATACTTGAATAGAATTTAACTTTGGGTAGATTTTTATGGCATTAATGTACATTTAAAATTGGTATAAGGTCTGCCTGGCAATAGAGTAGGTGATAGTCTATGAATGTTAGATCTCATTTATACTCCTTTTCCATTATCTGAATAGTATTACTATGTTGTTTCATTTATACAATTACATATGTTTCTTCTTTCTAATCCCTAATTGTCTAAAACAGTTGCATGAAAAAATTAAAAAGAACCATGAATGGGGATATCTGCATATTTGTCAAATTTTATCCTTTATATTTGAAGTTTTAAATTTTGTTTTAATATGTGACATTGTTTGCTTTCAGTTTTAAGATTTAAGTCTCAAAATTTGTTTATATAGTAAATTTTAATTTTATCAGTCAGAATCCCTTTGCTTATTGGTAGTTAAACATTTGCTAGGTTTTCTATAAAATGAATAACTCATTTCCATCAGGGAGTTTTAAAGTCTGTGTTAATAACAATAGCTACAAAAGAATGAAAACTGCCTAAGCTTTCAGTATACAAAAGACTTTTGGTCAAATTTTATGTTTATTAGTCACACACATACATACAACACATGTGCACACACACATGCATGTTTAAACTTACATATGTAAATATATGTACATATGCTCACATACAAATATATACATACATGTACGCACTCACAAATATATGTAGTGATCACCACTATCTTGCAATAAGAGAAATGTGCTTATATACCTATTCATTTTACATAATTTGATTTATAACATCTTATTTTCTGTGTTTTTGTTTAATGCATATGTTTTTACTTGATCCTTAAACTTAGTGGCTTCAAATGACAGAAATTTATTCTCTCATGGTTCTGAAGGCCAAAAGTCCAAAATCAGTTTCACTGAGCCAAAATCAAGATGTCAGTAGGGCTGTGCTCCTTCCACAGATTCTAGCGGAAAATTTGTTCCTTTATTCTGCCAGCTTTTGTTGTCTGCTGGTATTCCTTTACTTGTGGCCATATCATACCAACCTCTTCCTCTGTCTTCATATCACCTTAACACCTTCTGTATGTCACATCTTCTTCTACCTCTTATTAGGATATTTGTGATGGTGTTTAGGGCCCATCTGGATAATTCAGGATTATCTCATCTCCAGATCCTTAACTAATCATATCTTGCAAAGGTCCTTTTTCCTTATAAAGTAACATTTAAAGGTTTCAGGGATTGGGACCAGATATCTTTGGGTGACTGTTACTCAGCCTACTACAACCCTCACAGCAGGTCATTGAAAGGGCCTTTTGGTTGAGGTTTGATGATGGGTTATGACAATGACAGAGAAACAGAATGGATATAATGTATATTCCAACTGCTGGCCCATTTGAAATGTCCTGTTCACAGGACTAATCAATCTGTGACTCTAACAGAGCTTTGGACTTGATGAGAAATGAAGATTATGTATCCTAACTTAAGTTTGTTACATTGAGCAGAACAATAATATGTAATCATACTTGGCAATGAATAAAGCAAGTATATTCATGGCTCTGTATTTTTTCATAACCTCAACTGTCCATATATCTCTTTTTGCATTGTGAGTAACTAGCTTGACCCCTGTAGCCACTCTGTGCTAACTAAATTTATAAATCTCTCTCTTAGTGGTATAAAGAGTACTGTTTCAAGGTGATTCTCTGGCTAGAGATATACCCCTTTTAGAAGCAAGGACAAAACAGAAGTGACATGCTGTAAGGGAACAACAGCACTGGTAGTGAGAGAGTGTTTTTATCCCTAGCTCACTATTAGTAAAAATCATAAAGTATTTATTATTTATATCAGTAAATCACAGTTGTGATTTCCCTTTAAGGAACAATGGATAACATTAAACTTTCACTGGATGGTTTAGAGCTGGTATTGGCTTTGTTATACTTTTGCTGAGTAATATAGGGATATGCTTTTCTTCCATATGTTGTGCTCAGCCTAAAAAAAATGATACCCTGTTCATTTCTGTGTTTTCCTTAAAGGAACATTCTGTACAGATTTGTGAGATATGAAATAGGCTGTGCTTCTCTGGGGAAAAAAAAATCAAAATTAGGCACTTACTAAAATTACTAGGTAGAGATAAGGAATGAACACAAAGTCAACATATTAATAATCATCGTCAGCTGTTACTTATAGAGCACTTAAAACAAATTAGATCTGTTGAGATGTTTGAGTTTGTGTTCTAAGTTAACTTAGGAAGCCTTCCAGGAAGAAAGGAGATTTGAGAAGACTTTAAATAACTACAGTCTTCACATGTGGGAGTGAAGAAGGGGTTCATGTAAACAGGAGAAAAGGATTTGAGGACTAGGAATAGTCTTCTATATTTCATCACTTCAATAGAGTCATGAAAAGTAACTAGACATGCAAGGACCAGTTGAAGAAATAATTTCTTATTGAGAAGATGGATAAAAGGTAAGGAATGTGTCCGCTGAATAATTTCCAAGTGTATTAATTCAAACTTTTAGGTTTTGATATTTTTTTGTATACATACTTAATATAAAGCATACATTGTTAAAAAACAATTTGAGTCAGAGCACTTAAACAAGTTATGAAATACAGTCTCTTAGAATAATAAACAATGTTGTAAAAACACATCAGCAGATCACAATCTTTGCAAGTAATCTTGTCTTAGCTCTGGCATTTTTTAATAATAAGGACCTGTTTTCCTGTTGGAACACTTTAGTGAATTTGGTATTAAGACTTTAGCTTGTTTTTGTTTCCTTCCCCCCCACCCCCCTTTCCCTGACAGCTTAGTCAAACCATGAAACAGGCACGTCACCGGCTGGCATCTTTTAAAACTGTGAGTGAAAAAAATACATCAGTGTTTCCAGATGGTACAAGGAAAAGCTTTCCCACCCAAGAGGTAAATTAATTTCTAATAAATTTTTTTTTAAAATAAAGATATAAAATACAGATAAATATTTATTTATATATCAACATTATTTAGAATTGTAAAATAATTGGAAATAACTGTAAATATCCAACAGTAGGGAATGGTTAAAAATTATGACGTATCCATATATGGCCATTCTAAAAAATATTATGCTTTTAAAAAATATCTGAAGACAAGGGAAAATATCTGTGATACAAAGTTCAATCAAAAAAGTAGGATATAAAATTATATAGAATATAATTTTAATTAAAAAAATTTATTCAATAAATATTTACGGAAGGTCTACAATTGCCAAGCATTGTTCTAGGACCAGGACTTAAAGTAGTGAAAAAAGATAGACTAAGATCCCTCAAGGAGCTTCTGTCCTAGTGGGCAAGCATATAATAAAAAGCACATAGATATAGAATATAATTTCAAATGATAATTGCTATGACAAAAATAAAATAAAGAGATGGGGAGACACAGAAGCCTGGAAAGAATACTGATTATTCCTGGGTAGTGTTATAACAGGTGATTTTTATTTTCTTCTCTTGGTTTTCTTTACTTTAAAAATTTCCCATAATGTATATATATTTCACTTTCTAATTAGGAAAAAATCAATGCCAGTATTTTTTAAGAAGAAATTCTTTTGATTTAAAATATAAGGTAAGATTGAAAAATTGGAACCCAAATGTGGAGCTAGACTTAAAAGGTTGCTTAAGGCTATACTTAAGGCTATAACACTGTTTTGGTGCCTACTTATTTCAGTGCTTTCCTGTATTTATTTAATTATGGGATTAATTTCAAATTTTGGTAGGCAGCATCCAGAAAAATGGACCATTCAGTCTTTTTCACTTTATTTATTTATTTATTTTGCCATTGTCAACTCTGTCTTATTTAGCTCTTTCTCAATTTTGCTTTCTAATTGGTATTCTTTACATTTTTCTAGATTATACATATGTATCTTATTTATGTATTTTTTCCTTAGGTATCTCAATACAACAATCAAACACATTTGTCTCTTATATGCTTGCAGTTGGTAGAATACTAAACTATAATGTCTCCCTCTTTAGTGATAATTAAGAAATTTATAGTTAAGTATCAAAATACAAGCATAGATGTATATTCGTATATGGCTTTCCATTTTAGATGCATTCAGTATGGTTATCTTTTTCTAGCATTGCTTTGTTGTAACTCAAGGTAGAGCTTCTTTTGTACCTAAATTCTCCTCAGTGGTTTGATATCTTAACAATTTCCATATCTACCCTGGATTTGGCCATAATATAGTTTGGGCTATTAGACTGACTGTTAAAATGAGATTAGGCATATTTTAATAAACCAGAAATAAAAAAGGATTATCAGATCTTAGAGATTGATATTGTATATTGTGTAGAACGTGCTCAGACCTTTCAGTTGTTTTTTTTAGAAAGAGTACTGTTTACAGGTCTGACTGAAATAATTATCTAGTAGAAAGGAGGAGGATTAAGTCAGAGATAACATCCTTGTATAAACCGGTTTTATACGTCAAAGGTGCCATTTAAGTGTAATAAATGATGATGATGGTGATGATGGATTCAGGCTGGCTGCTTGCTTCCAAAGAATGTGTGTGTGTTTTCCAGGTATAACATTAGAAATAAATCTCCTATAATTGAAAAGGATATAAGAAATTAGCGACATTTTTATTATCACTTTTATCAAGTATGCAGCCTTTTCCTCAAATATAAACAGTTTTTACCTCCTCAGTTATATGAAGTGGCAAGTCAGAAAGGAGAAAAATCTATAACCGAGCTGAACTCTGGTTTCATTTTCTTGTTAGACTTATTTTTACTGTCTTTAGAACCTGTTTGATTGTTATTATTTTTCCAGACGTGGAGATACAAATAGAAGATAGACATGCTTGCCTGCTGTCAAGTCACTAAGACAAAAATCATAAGACTTCTAAAACTGTTACTGGGCAAATTGTCATTTGTAAAGTTAATATGCCTACCAGCCTGTCTCCCTCCATATGTTTGATGTGTGAATGACTCGTTTGTGCATTTGAAGAACTATTTGTTTTCCATTTTTCTATGTTAGACTGCCATTGCCTGCTAAGATCACTCTAGATCTTTCACAAAAACTCAACTTAGTATCATGAGCATATTGCTTTCTAGACTCCATTTATATTTACATTGATTTTTTTGCCCCAGAAAGCACTTTGTAGGAAACTGTCATCCATTAGGATAAATATAGGAACAAGAGGAGAGTTACCCTTTAAGGTCCATCAAGGTCTTTTAAATACTGTATATTACCAAAACTTTATGGAAAATCAGGTAGGGAAATGTAAAGAGTAGGGGGAAAAATAATGGCTTGTTAGAACTATCCACATCTAATAAAGGATGGGTTTAAGGGTTAAGGTTATAAGGTTCAGTATTGTTTTTTTAAACATTTTTATTGAGATATAATTCACATACCACACAGGGTTATGCAACTGTCACCACAATCTAATTTAGAATATTTTCTTCTCCCCTAAAAGAACCCCTGTTTCTATTAGCGGTCACTCCCAGTTCCTTCTCTGTCCCTACCCACAGTCCTAAGCAACCACTAATCTACTTTCCGTCTCTGTGGTTTGATTATTCTAGGTATTTCATGTAAATGGAATTGTAATATGTTTTTCTTTACGACTGCTTTCTTTGACCTTGAATAATGTTCTCAAAGTTCATTCATGTTGTAGCATGTACCAATACTTTTTATCGCTGAGTAATATTCCATAGTATGGCTGTATCCATTCATCAGTTGATGGACATTTGGGTTGTTTCTACTTACTAGCCTTTATAATTGTGCTATGAACAATTGTGTACCTGTTCTTATGTAGACGTTCATTTCCTTAATAGCGGAATTTCAGGAAATATAATAACTTAGTTTTTAATATTTTGAGGAAATGACAAGCTGTTTTCCATCAGCAATATATGAGGGTTTTAATTTCTTCACATCCTCTCTAGTACTTGTTATTGTCCATCTTTCTGATTATAGCCATCCCAGTGGGTATGAAGTGGTATCTCACTGTACTTTCGATTTCTATTTTCCTAATGACCTTGAGTATCTTTTCATTTGCTTATTGTCCATTTCTATATCTCTTGTGGAGGAAAAGTCTATTCAGATGTGGTGCCCATTTTTAATTTGTCTTTATTATCAAGTTGTAAGAGTTCCTTATACAGTCTTGGTACAAGTTCCTTATCAAATACGTAATTTGCACATATTTTCTCCCATTCTGTGTCATTTCACTTTCTTTATGCTGTCATTTGCAGCACAAAATTTTTAATTTTGGTGTAGTCCAGTTTATCTATTTTATCTTTTGTTGTGCTTTTGGTGTAGTATTTAATAAACTGCTGCTTAATCTGAGGTTGTAGAGATTTTCTCCTGTATTTTCTTTTAATAATTTTATAGCTCTGGCTGTTACATTTAGGTCTATGATCCATTGTGAGTTAATTTTTATATTAACTTTTTTGTGAAGAAGCATTCTGACTTAATTGTTTTGCATGTGGATATCCACTTGTCCCAGTACTATTTGTTGAAAAACTATTCTTTATTTAATTGTCTTGACACTCTCATTGAAAATTACTTGACTGTTCTTATAAAGATTTATCGTTTTTATAATATTGTCTTCTGAGATCCATAAACATGAGATTCTTTACATTTATTTAGATTTTCTTTAGTTTCTTTCTACAATGTTTTATAGTTTTCAGTGTACAGTGTTTTTTATGGCTATACTTTAAAAAAATTTATATTAGCTTCAGGCATATAGCACAGTGGTTAGATATTAGTATAATTTACGAAGTGATCCTCACCATTAGTTTAGTACCCACCTGACACTATACATAGTTATTATAATATTATTGACTATTTTCCCTATGCCATACTCCACATCCCCATGACTGGCTTTTACTAAAAAATTTACAAATTTGTGCTTCTTAATCCCTTCACCTTTTTCACCCAGTCTCCCAATTCCCCTACTGTCTGGCCATCACCAGTTTGTTCTCTGTATTTATGAGTCTGTTTTCATTTTGTTTGTTCATTTATTTTGTTCCTTAAATTCCACATATAAATGAAATCATATGGTATTTGTCTTTCTGTCTGACTTATTTAACTTAGCATAATATCCTTTAGGTCCATTCATGTTGTTGCAAATGACATGAATTCAATTTTTTTGGCCAAATATATACAATATTTCATTGTATATATGTACCATAACTTCTTTATCCAAATATCTGTTGGTGGGCACTTAGGTTGCTTCCATATCTTGACTACTGTAAATAGTGCTGCAGTGAACACAGGGGTACATAAATTGTTTTGAATTAATATTTTGATTTCTCGAGATAAATACCCGGAAGTACAATTGCTGGGTCATATGGTAGTCTTATTTTTAATTTTTTGAGGAACCTCCAAACTGTTTTCCATTGTGGCTGTACCAGTTTGCAATCCCACCAACAGCATACGAGGGTTCCCTTTTCTCCACATCCTCATGAACACTTGCTGTTTTTTGATTTATTGATTATAGCCATTCTGACAGGGATGAGATGATATCTCATTGTGGTTTTGATTTGCATTTCTCTGATAATTAGTGAGCTTGAGCATCTTTTATATGTCTATTGGCCATCTGTATGTCCTCTTCGGAAAAATACCTATTCAGATCTTCTGTCCAGTTTTTAATTGGATTGTTTGTATTTTTGGTGTTGAGTTGTATGAGTTCTTTATAATTTTAGATATTAACCCCTTATCTGATGTATCACAGGCAGATTATCTTCTCCCATTCAGTAGGTTGTCTTTTTGTTTTGTTGATGCTTTCCTTTGCTGTGCAAAAATGTTTTATTTTTATGTAGTCCCATTTGTTTATTTTTTCTTGCCTGAGGATATATATAAGAAAAAAAATTACTAAGAGCAATGTCAGAGAGTTTACTACCTGTGTTTTTTTCTAGGAGTTTTATGGTTTGGGGTCTTACATTTAAGTCTTTAATCAGTTTTGAGTTTATTCTTGTATGTGGTATAAGAAGGTGGTCCAATTTCATTTTTTTGCTTGCGTCTATCCAGTTTATCCAACATCATTTATGGAAGAGACTGTCTTTACCCCATTGCATATTCTCGTCTCCTTTGTCATATATTAAATGAATGTATAAGCATGGTTTATTTCTGGCTTTCCAATTCTGTTCCATTGATCTATATGTCTGTTTTTTTATGCCAGTACCATGCTGTTTTGATTACTATAAGCTTGTAGTATAGTTTGATATCAGGTAGTGTGATACTTCCAGCTTGATTCCTTTTTCTCACTATTGTCATGGCTGTTTGGGATCTTTTATGGTTCTATGTAAATTTTAGGATTATTTGTTCTAGTCTTCTGAAAAATGCTATGGTTATTTTGATAGGGATTGCATTGAATCTTTAAATTCCTTTGGGTAGTATAGTCATTTTAACAATGTTAATTCTTTCTAACCATGAGCATGGTATGTGCTTTTATTTATTTATATTTTCTTCAGTTTCTTTTTCAAAGACTTATAATTTTCCAAGTACAGGTCTTTTATCTCCTTGGTTAAATTTATTCCTAGGTATTTAATTGTTTCTGATGCAATTGTAAATGGGATAGTTTTCTTAATTTCTCTTTTTGATAGTTCATCATTGCTGTATAAAAATGCAACTGACTTCTGAATATTAATTTTATAACCTGCTTCTTTACTGAATTCATTGATCAGTTTTAATAGTTTTTTGGTGGAATCTTTAGGGTTATCTCTATGTAGTATCATGTCATTATTTGCATAATGACAATTTTACTTATGCCTTTCCAATTTGAATGCCTTTTATTTCTTTCCTGTCTGATTGCTGTAACTAGGACTTCCAATACTATGTTGAATAAAAGTAGTGAAAGTGGGCATCCTTGTCTTGTTCCTGATCTTGAGGAAAATGCTTTTAGCTTTTCCCAACTGAGTATGATTTTAGCTGTAGGTTTGTCATATGTGACCTGTATTATGTTGAGGTATGTTCACTCTACTCCCACTTTGCTGAGAGTTTTTATCATAAATGGACGCTAGATTTTGATATGATCATATGATTTTTATCTTTCAATTTGTTAATGTGGTATATCGCATTAATTGATTTGCAGATACTGAACCAACCTTGCATTTGGGAATAAATCCAACGTGATATGATCTTTCTAATATACTACTGAATTTGATTTGCTCATATTTTGTTGAAGATTTTTGCATCTATCTTTATCAGGGGTATGAACCTATAATTTTCTTTTTTTTGTAATTTCTTTGGTTTTTTGGTTTTGGAATTAGGCTAATGATGGTCTCATAAAATGAGTTTGAGGGCCTTCCTTCCTTTTGAATTTCTTTGGAATAGTTCGAGAAGAATGGGTGTTAGTTCTTCTTTGAATGTTTGGTAAAATTCATCTGTGAAACCATCTGGCTGAGGACTCTTGCTTTTTGGGAGTTTTCTGATGACTGATTTGATTTCATTAGTGGTAATTGGTCAGTTCCTATTTTCTGTTTCTTGACTCAGTCTTGGGAGATTGGCTTGTTAGTGATGAAATCTTTTAGCTTAGAAGCTTAAGAGTAGTCTTGGTTGTAGGTTCTTGCTTTTCATCACTTTGAATATTTTGTGCCAATCCCTTAGGTTTCTGTTGAGCAATCAGCTGCCATTCTTACGGAAGTACTGTGGTAAATAACTAGCTGTCTTTCTCTTGCTGCTTTTAGAATTCTCCCTTTGTCTTTAACCTTTGGCATTTTAATTATGTTGTGTCTTTGTGAGGGCCTGTTTGGGTTCTTCTTGTTTGGGATTCTTTGCACTTTCTGGGGTTGTATGTCTATTTTCTTTACCAGGTTAGGACGTTTCTGTCATTATTTCTTCAAATAGGTTCTCAATCCCTTATGCTCTCTCTTCTCTTTCCAGTACTCCTAAGATGTGAAAGTTGATGTGTTTGATATTGTCTCAGAGGTCTTTCAAACATTACTCATTTAAAAATTTTTTTTCTTTTTGCTGTTCCAATTGGGTGTTTTCTGCTACCTTGTCTTCCAAATTGCTGATTCAATCCTCTGCTTCATCTAATCTACTATTGATTCCTTCTAGTGTATTCTTCATTTTAGTTATTGTATTCCTCATTACTGACTTTTTTTTATGGTTTCAGTGTCCCTTTGTATGCTATCTCTGTTCAAGTTCTCACTGAGATCATCTATTCTCCCCTAAGGTCAATGAGTATCCTTATAACCAGTGTTTTGAACTCTGTATCTGTGAGGTTGTTTGCCTTCATTTCATTTAGTTCTTTTTCTGGAGTTTTCTTCTGTTATTTTATTTGCGACATTTTTTTTTCTCATTGCCTTTCTGTGTTCGTTTCTATATATTAAGTAGATATGTTATGTCTCCCAGTCTTGGTCAGGTGGCCTGATGTAGCAGGTGCTCTGTGTGGTCCAGTGGTGCAGCCTCTCTGATTGCCTGCATTGGGAGCTCCGGGACTATCCCTTGTGTGAACTGTATGTGTTCCACTGTTGTAGTTAAGACGTGATTGCTGTTAGCATGTCAGTGAATGGGTTTGACTTTTAGGTTGACTGGCTATGAGGATGAGCATTGTCCACAGGATTTAAGCTGCTGTGTGAGAGTTGACTCAATGGAGTGGGATTCACCCCAGCAGCCTTGTGTACCTATTGAGACCAGCCTTTGGGTGTACCACTTGTGTGGCTAATCAGGTGCTCTGTTGTAGTCTGATCCCAGCCTCCGGATGTGTTGGTCCTGTGGCCCCTTGGGAGGGGCTCCTGTGCGGGCCAAAGTCAGCTGCTGCTTGACCGCCCAAGGCTATCTTGTAGGAGATATAAAGCAATCTGTGGCTAGTTGCTACCTGTGCTAGACCTGGAGGAAAGTGTGAGAGACCACACTGAACCAAGGCCTGCTGCCACCAGTACTTGTCCTGGGGCAGCTTAGCTAAAGGTCTAGGGCACCCCAAGGCCTGAGGCTGCCTGCCAGCTGCCTGTAAGGCTCAGCAATTCATAGAGCCTTTGAATGACATGAGAATTGGGAGGGGCTGGGACCCAGGAAGTCATGGGGTAAAGTGAGCAGCTTTCACTTGGCCAGTGCAGATTCAGGTTTGGTGCCAGTGTTGAACCTCTGGCCTCTTGCAAAAGTCTCTGATCACATCGAGGCCAGCCCCCTGCCCGCCTCAGGCCCATAAACCTCTGAGACCTGCCCAGAAAATACTCATTTCGGGCAGGAGCTGGCTGCCCACCACCAAAAGTTTATTCCAAGGTGTACAAGCCTAGTGAGCTGAGGACTGTTAATTGCTGTTGAATGTGCCTTCTGTGGAGTGCAGGGTGGAATTGGTTGCTGGGCAATGAGCACAACGCAGGCAATTTGCAAGCTGTGGGGTGGGGCCTCAGGGAGCAGCGGGGTAGAGTGAGCTGATCTCACTGGGTCAATGCAAATTCAGAATTGGCCATGGTGGGGAGAGGGTTCAATGTAGGCAAGGTGACGCCTGCCTGTCAACTACACAGGAAGAGGGTCTGACAAAGGGGCAATGGCAGCTGTCCCTCCAGTCCTCACCCTGAAGCCACACAACTCAGTCTTTACCCAGATGTCTCTTGCACCTTCCAAGATGCTGACCCTCCACTGGAGCTGAGGGTGTCTGTGAGCAAGTGAGTCTGTGCACTGGCTCTTTAAAGGGACATCTGAGTTTCTGGGTTCCTTCCATGTCACCCAGGTGGTCAGAATTCCCACTGATTTTTACAGTTCCATTTTGTGGGGACTCCTTTTTTTGGCCCTGGACCCCTGGGCTGGGGAGCCCTAGTGTGGGGCTGCATCCCCTTGCTCCTTCAGGGGGACCTCTGCAGTTGAGATATCCCTCCTCAAGCTCACCCGCTAGGCATGGGTGTGGGGCTAGCCCATTTTGCACCTCCACCCCTCCTACTGGTCTCGATGTGGCCTGTTTTTATATCTTCAGTTATAGATGATATGTTCAGCAAAACTTCAGGTGGTTCTCCAAGTTGATTATAATTTAGTCGTGATTTTAATGCAGTTGTGGAGTCGAGGAGGTGAACACTGCATTAACCTACCCTGCCATCTTGACCCACTATTCAGTGGATAGTCTTGCACTTCTTTTGTGATGTCCTGTTTTAATACTATTTGACTATAGTGACCTACTAAAATTAAATTAGTAGTGTGCATTAGTCTAGGATTTTATTGCAGTTACATTGTTTCTTTTTTTTTTTCATTCTTGTTTGTGTGTTCTTTAGGAACAGGACTCTGAGAAATCTTCATCTATTATGATAGACAAGAAAGAGAGAGAAAGTTTATTTTCGTGGAACCAGCAGGATCTCCTTTCTGAAGACAAGGACAAACCTTTTAGCAGAGAGCGGGTAAAGTAGAGTAAAAGGAGGTAGTATAATAGAAATTAAACTAATTGTCATTTGGAGTAGGGATGCCAGTACTTAGTACAATGGAAATTAAACTAATTATGATTTGGATTACACATGCCATACTGTTTTACTAGTTTGGGATTGTAGATTTAGGTTTAGTTGAGCAAAGAGTATAATTTCACATTTTATTCTAATAATTTTCTTGACTACCATATCTTTTTAAGATGATTTTAGGAATCTCATGGAAAACCTAGAGTGTTGCTACTACCTATTCTATATTTGATGTTTACATTTACTTTTAGAAAGTACAATTCAAAAATCCATTATTTGCTGTGATGGAAGAGGAAGAGCTAAAGAAGTTACACCTTCATGGCCTTCAGGATATTCTTCCAGAAACCCAGGATTATCTTTCAAAAGCCCGAGGTGATCTGCTGGAAACCCAGGGTAATTTGACAAGAGTCCAGAATATCGAGGTGGAAGTCCAAAGTGTTGAGTCAAACACCCAGGCTATTGAACTGGAAGGCCAAGCTCTTAAGCCCAAAGCCCAGGCCATTGAGCCTGACGTCCCAGTTGTTAAGACAGAAACTCAGAGTATTATGCTGGAAGTCCAGAGTACTGAACTAGAAGATGGGAGTATTATATTGGAAGCCCGGGATTTTCTTTCACCAAATCAGGCTTTTCCACCCAAAGATCAGAATATTCTACTCAAACATCAGGACCAACATTTTCTACACAAAGACCAGCGTGTTCTTGCTAAAGACCAGAATATTCTACGCAAATGTCAAAACCAGCATTCTCTACCCAAAGACCAATGTGTCCTCCCCAAATATCAGCATGTTTTTCTGAAAGATCAGAATACTCTGTCCAAATGTCAGGACCAGGATTTTCTATCCAGATATCAGGTAAAATAGCGTGGAAAGGAGGTCTAACAAGAAGTAAGGTACTTAAGGTTTGGAGTAGGATTTGCAAGGGCTGTATTGCAGCTGATTTGGGGATTCATAGTTGGAAAAAAGTAGTTTCCTGATTGATTTCTAAAAACTCCAGGCTTCTCATTGTGTTAAAGTATTATCAACAGCATATTACCCCTGTCTGGACAATTTACTTTTTAATCTTTATTAGGAAAACTACTTCTGGCAGCTATCATCTGCTTTGATAGCTGAAGATGGAAAAAAAGAGTGGCTCACAAGTGTCCAACAGTATCTCTTACCCAGGTTCCAAGGCCAGCCCTCCACCAGAGATCAATTAGAACAAAAGGAAGAAAAAAGGGATCTGCAGGAAGTAAATTACTTAGGATTGTGGCTGGGCTTATGTGGATTAGAGTCTAGTGTTTTATTTTATTCTGTAAGATGTCCGGTTATACTCTGACCTCTGTTAACTCCAGAATTCTCATTATAGACTAAAGTATTATTAGTTAACCAGTCTTTCTTAACTAAACAATTGATATTCTGTGTTTGTTCTTTTTTAGAAAGCAAATTTGAAACAACCAGCATCAAATTTGATAGATAGGAGAGGGAGAGAGGTATTTTCTCTGGACATCCATCAGGATATTCTCCACAGACTTCAGGATCAGGCCTCCATCTGGGGCAAGGTGAAACAGAAAAAGGAGAGAGACCAGCAGGAACTGAATTGTTTAGAGTTTAGTTTGGAGCTTGCAAAAATCGTCCTCAGCTAGACTTCAGAACTGACAAAAAGTTTTCTGTTTCATTTCATAATATTTCACTATCTTGAGTTTTAAAAATTACCGAAAGGTTCTCAGTAAAGCTTAGACTATTTTTGCTATCATATTACTCCTACTAGACAATTTACAGTTTGTATATTTTTCTCTTTTAGAAAGTGTGCTTCAAGGAGCCATATTCTGATATGATAAATGAGAAAGGGAGAGGTGACTTTTCTCTGGCAGGCTATCAGTATCTGCCTCCTAAACTCCAGGACCAAGCCTTTGTCAGAAGTCAGGTAAAGCAGAATAAGAGATAAAACAATAAAATACAATAAATATTTTAGATGTTCTCAACAGCTGGTAATGTGAACTATAGAGGCAGGTGCAAAATTCCCTGGTCTAGTGAACTGTATCAATCAGTTTTGTCATTCAGAAGGCTGATAAATCATCTTTATATTCTTATTGTAAAATTGGTTAGACTATTTTAATTTATTAAGATGACATTGCAACTTATGCTGAAGCCCAAAGTATTACCACAAGCATATTACCCCTACATGATTAATGTAGGAGGAAATAGCAGATCCTAAATTGCTTAAAATTTGAGGAGTTTGTCAGACTATTCTATACATAGTTTGGGATGAAAAATTAAGATCTACAGAGTTGGGCTTGCAGTGTAATGTCCTCATTCAAATCAAAATATATCAGAATATCTTCACTTGGTACCTTTTGCCTGGAGTTCTCACTGAAGCCTGCAGTATTATGATTAGCATGTTGCCCTGGTTAGACATTTTCTTTTCTGTCATTGTTCCTTTAGAACATGTTTTCCAAGCAGCTATCATTTTTTATGAGAGAAGAGAGAGTGAGAGATGAATTGCCTCAGGAGTATCCTCAGTATGTTAACCCTCAGATGCAGGACCAAACCTCCCCTGGAGATCAGGTAGAGCAGAACACAGTGGGAGGGCTGTCACTTTCCTAAAGAGTAACAGAGATGAAATTACTTAAGGTTTGGGTTGAAGCTTGTCAAGCTAGCTTGTATATAGAATGCATAGATTTAAGGCTCCTAAAGTTAGGCTAAGAATATGGTCTCTTTTGTTATTTCAAAATCTGTCTATTCTAAAGAGTCCAGATGAGAAGGCATATCTCTGTCATTTGGGTTAAACAGGAGACAGATTTTATTTACTATTGATTGGTTAATAGTTGTTTTTATGCTCAAATCCTTTAGCATATTTATTTGGCTGTCATACATTCCTATAAATACCAAAGGGATTCTCCTCTTTGTCAACTGAAGCAGTGCAACAAAACTAGGCATCCAGTTTGCAAACCAGTTATGATGGATAAAACAAGCTGTTTGCCACTTCAAAAATTCCTGGACTTTACCACCTCTAGCATTTGTGCAATTATTGGCAACACTAAGTATGAGTACTTGTGGTAGTGACACAAGCTTGTCTCCTGGCCTTACCTTGGGAAAATGCTAGCAACATTATAAAAATATTGCCATGTCACCTTATCTTCTTTCAAATGTGTTGCTGAATAAAGAGTTGTCCTGAGCAAAAAACAAACAAACAGAAAACAAACAAACAAACAAACAAAAAACTACAAACCCAGAATACTGGGATTTGCTTTAAATCACTCTAGGAAAAAAGTGGGACAAGAGATAGATGATAAAAACAAACTGCTAATTGTTGAATCTGGGTGATGGCTATCTTGGGATTCATTATGCTGTTTTTTCTCCTGCTTCGATGTGTGTTTGGAAATTTTATATTATACACATACACACACGCACACCCTGTATTTTCCCCTCGTATCATTCTGGGGTTGTCACTGATCTGCATTATTGTCACTAACCCATCATTTCTGCTTAGACAATTAATTTTGTATTTTGTTGTTTTTTTAAAACAAGTATATCAAGCAACCCTCATCTTTTGAGAGATGGGAGTTTGAAAGATAAATCGCTTTTTGAGTGCCATTGGTATGTCTCATCCAGTATTCAAGACCTAACCTCTCCCAGAAAATAAGTAGAGCATATTATAGTGAGGAGTAAGCAGCAGTGAGTACATTGCCTAGGTTTTGGCTCAAGATTTACAAGGCAATGTAATAACTGCTCCAGGGGTTTAGCGTTAAGGTCAATAATAATGGCAAAGATATAATATCCTCTTGTTCTGTGACCAATTGAAACTACTTCAGGCCTCTTTAGTGAAGCTTTTACTGTTGTCCTGGCATGATGCACCTGCTTGGACAATTGACGTTCCAATATTTATGTTGTCTTTTAGCACAGGAACTATGGACAGACCTCTCTCATAATATGCCAGGTGAGAGATAGAGAAAGGAGTTATATCTGAAGTGCCATGAATATGTCTTGCATGAAATCTAGGATCCAGGCCTTGCCAGAGAGCAGTTAGAGCAAAATATAGTAAAGAGTAAACAGCAGAAAGTAAATTAGTTAGAGTTTGATCTGGGCTTGGCAGAGCTATGCTACCATCAACAGCGTTGTTGATGATGATAGTGTTATCTCTTATTAATACTATCAATAATATTATTATGAATAACAGCTTACATTCATAAGCACTTTCCATAGCCAAAATTGTTCTAGAACTTTGTGTCCTTTGTCTCATTTAATTCTCACAATAATCCTAGGAGATAGATCTTGTTATTATCCTTGTTTCATAGATGAAGAAACTAATGATTGCTTTGTGGATACTGTTAAGATCCATAATAAGTGGCAAGAAGTATAATGTCTACTTTTACACCATAATGTATCAGGCTATTCTGACCTATTTAGTTTACCTCAGGGCTATCACTACAACCTACAGTATTTTCACTACCATTATGTTACTGCTCATACAATTTGGTGGATGCTTTTTTATTTTTTAGAGTTTGTACTCTAGGCAGCAGCCATCTGTTGGGACAGCTGAAAGATGGCGAGATTTGCTTCTTGGCCACCAGCATCTTCCACCCACGCACCGGAGAGAAGCTTCCAGCAGAAGACAGGTAGAGCAGACTGTAAAGTGTGAGCGGTACAATTTAATCAGGGTTATAGGCACTTACTGAGTTGGGAATGGTAAGGCTGAGCAAAAAGCAGGTTCTTGTTGTATTTCATAGTGTGTAAAACCTATCCTGACCTAAGATTACTCTAGGGCTCTCACTCAAACCTAGAATATCGTCAGGATCCTAGGTCTGTGGTCTGTTGGAGAAATTTTTTATATGTATTTTTTTTTTAATTAAAAAAAATGTGTTTCTGGTGACTGTTATCTTTCATGGTGTGAGACAACATGAAAGAAGTGGTTTCTGAGGGGGAGGGGTCACGAGCATCTTCTTCCACCCAGTGATCGGGGCCAGCTCCCCATCAGGAAGCTGGTAGAGCATAAGGCAGAATGGCCAAGAAATAAACTCTAACAAAACTTCTTAGGGTTATGTTAAATTGCCTAAGTTTTGGTGTATTGACTTGAAATTAGTAGTTTTTCAAGAAAATGTTAAAATACCCTGGCCTACTAAGATTTTTTTCCATGCCTTAACTGAAGTCTAGTTTATTCCTGTCAGAATTTTACCACCGTCTGGATAATTTCTGTCTTGTGGTTTTATTCTTTTAAAAACAGCCTTCACAATATATGAAAGAGATAAAGAGAAATTTCCTCTTGGCTCTTTTAAAAGATCAGAAAGAAAAGGAGGCAAAAAGGCAGAAAGCAGGATTGGGGTTGAAGTTTTCAGGACTAAACTGCCACTCTTTTGGTTTAGCTCTATAAGGCTGTCCTAAGGGTATGCTGTTATGTTTTATTCTACCTTGTCATTTATATATCTTGAACTATGCCATGGTCTTATTTACCTCAGGTCTTTTTATATATTTTTTTCCTCTACCTGGATGTTCTTCCCTTTTTTCTTCTTCACAAAGATGGTATTTTTTCATCTTTCAAGTTTCAGCTAAAATGGCAGTTCCTTAGAAAAGACTATCTTGAGTACCTTATCAAAAATACCTCTCCCCTCTTCTGTTTCTCTTTATCCCCAAATTGCTTCCTCTTTAGTACAGAAAACACTGTGTAATTATTTACTTATTTACATGTGTTCCACTGGTCTATAACTTCATGAAGAAAGGCACCACGCCTGTTTTGTTTACAAGTGTATGGGTGTCCTTTAGCACAGTGCTGGTACCTGGTAGTATCTTGCTAAATAAATTTTGAATGCATTAGTCCATCAAGCAAACATTTATTGAGTACCTGTTAGGTGTCAGCAATTATTTAAGTACTAAATATTAAAGATACAGCTGTGAACAAGACACAGCACTCAAATTTCTAAAGAAGAGAGACTGACACATAAGCAGATGGTCGTGACACAGTATAACTAGTAGAGGATGCATAGAGCATTAACTGAGCATGGAAGAGGAGTACCTAACCCTGACTGTTCGATGGAGGTGCAGCTTTGTGGTCACACCTCTTCTTGTCCTGCCATACTGGCCCTGAAAATCCTCAGCCCTGGATTAGTCCTTTCTCCTTTTAGGCTCCCAAATAATCAAGCTTTATGGGAGAAAACATTCATTCGTGTAGGTTTAAACCATAGTCATACTAGCGTTTACAGTCCCATCTGGGTCCCCCATGTTGCTTAGCATTTTCCTTGCCTGTCCCTTGTCAGCTCCCTTTCCCCTGGCCCACACTGATAGTTCTAAACCTTAAACACCCCTTAAAATTCTTGCCATTCTCCCATACTCTCCAGCTTTTATAAAGAAAATAGAAGCCTTTGTGCAATAATTGCCTCAGCCATTTTTCTTTCTTTCTTTCTTTTTTTTTGCCATTTTTTCTATTTTTACTATTTCAGAGGAAGAAAGTCTCTCTTTGGACCCATAGTCTGGATTCTCTTACCACCTTTCTTCAGGGTCCAATTTTGAATTATATCACAAGATTCTGGTTTCTATTAAAATCCTCTAAAGAATGTTGCATCTTTTTTGTTTCATGTTCTAGCAGGCAATCAACTTGGTTAAGTTCAGACTGTCAGTTGTTTCTCGCCTTCTGTGAACAGGGGCTCCAGCATTAGTTCAGTTCTCAAAGCCTTGTACTCCTCTAGGTTCACCCCATGCATTGCAGCTCAGGGGTGCCTCTGGGACATGTGCCAGTTCATACACAGAATTAAGGGGTCCACCTTTCTAGCTCACTCCTCTCCAGGACACCCACAGCTTACACTCTCCAGATCCCGTGGGCCACATTTCCTGGAGTTTTTAGTTACAGTCAGTGTGTGAGAGAGGCCAGTAGTGGACTTACTGCTTTGCCAGTGCTGGAAGTCTTGTTTTTCTTATTTCTTTGAAAGCCGAAAATAATTTCATTTTTACTGTAGCAAAAGTAAACAAAGAAAAGAAACACCAGAAAAATTCCAGAGAGAACCACCATTATTAGCCTTTTGCTGTGTATCATCTTTCAATTTTATCTATAACAAACATAAATAATAGCCTTATTTTATTGAGATATGCAGTCAATTCTTGTTATTTATGCTACTTATGTTCTATAAAGTTGCCTCAATCACTGAAATAGGGAATACTGAATCATTGCTCCTAGGGGAGATGCAAGGTTAGGTTTCTGTGAGCCTCTGATCACATTTTGGTCAACTAATCAATACATAACCTTGTTTTATGTGTATTTCTGTTTAAAGACTCCTTATTTAATATATATTGTTGAATCATTAACATTGAACTCGGCCAATAGCACTATAGCTCGTGCTTGAATGAACCTTGGATAATACAAGTATTTTCTCCATAAGACACCTCACAGCCTTCTTTGCTGTACTATGATAGTACTATGGCACTGTGCTTGGGGGTCATTTTAAACAGCAAAATCACTAACAAAAAGCAAAAAATACAAAAAACTTGGCACTAAATATACCTTCATACTTGTTTACAGTATGAAGGCTGAAACAAATTCTTGTTCAACCTCAGCTGGTAATGTGCACAGCGGGCAACTCAAATTTTTCACAACTCTGTGCTTGTCTGCAAATGACCACAAAAGCACCGTGAGTATTGATTTTAGGATTACAAATAAATTTAGCAAATAGGTGAATTCACAAATAAGGAATATGTGAATAATGAGAATTGACTATAATTCACACACCATACAATTAACCCATTAAAATGTACAACTCAGTGTTTTTAGTATATTCAAAGGGTTGTACAAACATTGCCACAAACAATTTCGGAACATTTTCATCACCCCAAAAAAGTCCTGTACCCATTAACAGTCCTTTTTCTCCTCATCCCTACTCTTAGCCCCAGGCAACCACTAATCTACTCTCTGTCTCTATAGATTTACCTTTTCTGGGCATTTCATATAAATGGGTTCATGCAATATGTGGCCTTTGTGACTGGATTATTCCACTGAACATCACATTTTCAAAGCTCATCAACCCTGTAGTGTGTAGTAGTACTTCATTCCTATACATTGGATAATACTCCATTTTATGCATTTAGCACATTTTATTGATCTATTTATCAGTTGGCTGACATTTGGATTGTTTCCACTTCTTGGCTATTATGAATAATGCTGCTATGAACATTTGCGGCCAAGTGTTTTTGTTGATATATGCTTTCATTTTTCTTGGGTATATACATAAGAGTGAAATTGCTGGGACATATGTCACTCTATGCTTCACCTAAACCAGGAACTGCCACGCTAGCATCCAAAGAGGCTGCACTATTGTTCATTCCCACCAGCAGCATGTGAGGTTTCCGATTTCTCTACATCCTCATCAACACTTGTTATTACCTTTTTAATTATAGCTATCTTACTGGGTGTGAAGTAGTATCTCATTGTGGTTTTGATTTACATTTTCCTGATGGTTAATGATGAGCGTCTTTCATGTGCTTATTTGCCATTCATATATCATCTTTGGAAAACTGTCTGTTAGATCCTCTGTCCAATTTATAATTGGGTTGTCTTTTGATTATTGAGTTATGTGAGTTTTCAATATAGTCTACGTACAGGTTCTGTACTAGTTATATGATTTGCAAATGTTTTTTCCCATTCTATGGGTTGTCTTTTCACTTTCTTAATGGTTTCTATTGCAGCACAAAAGGTTTTAATTTTGATGAAGACCAGTTTATCTACTTTTTCTTTTGTGGCTTGTGCTTTGGTGTCATATCTAAGAAACCATTGCCTAACCAATCTAAAACAGTAAAACATAAGATTTACTGTTTGTTATATGTTCCTGTAAGAATTTTATGTCTGTTCTGTTTAGGTCTTTGATCCATTCTGAGTTAATTTTTACATATGGTGTTAGGTAGGGGTCTGACTTTATTCTTTTTTATGTGGATATCCAGTTATCCTAACATCATTTGCTGAAATGACTATTTTTACCCTTCGAGTTCTCTTGGCACTCTTGTCAAAAACCATTTAATTGTAAAATCAAGGGTTTAATCTGAACTATCAATTCTGTTTTTTGATCTATATGTCTATCCTTATACTGGTACCACACTGTCTTGATTACTCTAGCGTTGTAAGTTTTGAAATTGGGAAGAGTGAATCATCCAACTTTGTTCTTCTGTTTCAAGATCATCTTAGCTATTCTGGGTCACTTGCATTTTCATATGAATTTAAGAATCATCTTGTTAACCTCTACAAAGAAGTCAACTGAAATTTTGATGAATAGTGTATTAGATCTGTTGATCAGTTTGGGGATTACTGCCATCTTAACTATATAGGTCTCCTAATCCATGAACATGAGATGTCTTTCCATTCATTTAGATCGTCTTTAATTTCTTTCAACAATGTTTTGTAATTTTCTAAGTTTAAATCTTATACTTAATTTGTTAAAAATTAATTCCTAAGTATTTTCTGATGGGGTTATAAATGGATTTTCCCCTGAATTCTATTTTCAGATTTTTCATTCCAAGTATAAAGAAATACAATTGATTTTTGTATACTGATCTTGTATCCTAAAACTGACCTGAAAGATAAATAACTTTTAAGCTAAAAAGATAAAAGTAATTTTAAGCTTTCATTTCTAAAAGTTAGAGATCATAATTTGATCCGTATGATGTCCGAGTAAGTATACCAAGTTATGTCATAAGGCTTTTTCCTGGTAATATGGGAAGAATTAGCTTCAATTTCCTCTCTGCCATGTCAGTTGATTATTAAAATATTTTCAGGCTCTCATTCTCTGGATTCACACCAATCAAGAGAGTGGTGTAAATGGAAAATGCTCATAGATTTGACATATTAAGGAAACAGGCTTTATATCTTGATTTCACTCTCTTAGGATAGAATGATTTCAAATGACCTTTTAGAAGAACTTTCATTCTGAACATTTTGATTTGTTATTAGTTCATCCATATTTTGACCTGAATCTTTTTCTTTGGTTTATTTTTCATTTGGTTAATTCCTTCTGAAACTGCTTCCTTTCATTCCTTTTTAAAAATTTTATTCATGTATTACATCTACATATAGATGTAATAGATATAGATATATACATATAGATTTTTTTTTTTTATCCAGTTGAGTTCAAGTTTGCAAGAGAAATGAATCCATAGATGAAAGTTATCAAAAGTGTGCGCACAGCTAGCTTTTGGCAATTTTGTCATTTTGTGTGACTGGACTTTCTAACAGGTTTATGATGAATGTCAATCAGGACTGAACACTGAATTCCAGCCTCCACTGGCACTTCAGACTGGAGTAGATCAAGAAGAAGACAAGAAAGAGGTATGTAATAATAATTCTTTTGGACCTTAGTGTTTATACCATCATAGTATATGTGAGATTAGAAGCAGTTTACTGTGTCCTAACATAATAAAAACTAATACTTCAATTTATATAGATAAAGGCAAATAAATTACATTAGTCATTATAATACATTGAACTTTTCTTCTAAGCACCTAGGACTTTGGATACCTTGACGTAAAGTCAGAGATAGGATCCTAATAAATTTCCTCAGTTAGTGATATGTGCCACAATAACTTATTTAAAGGAAGTTTTAATTTATGACTTTCTTTTTTCCTTTTCAATCTAAAGTTAGTTTAAACCAATGGTTTTTAACACTGGCCATTCACCAAAATCAAATGCGGAGTCTTTTTTCAAAGTACAAATGCCTAGACCCAAACCAGATATACTGAATTGGTATCTGAAAAGGTAGGTTTGGGGCATCTGTGATTTTAAAAACATACCACTGTTGATTGTGCTGTATCTTCAACATTAGGAATTGCTATTATTAGGCTTTAAGTAGTTTTTGTAAAAGGACATGACTACTCAAAGGGCAAAAATATGTCTATTGTATAGTAGTGCCCTTTGAGTAGCTTGTGTTCTTAAAAGAGAGCACAGAGGTATGAACATATACACACAATAGTAGCACTTGCTTTTATCATACTTGTTCCCTTTAAAGGTATGATGCTCTGATATTCCTCAGTCTTTCTGTCCTCCCTACCATGTTAGGCTAGGCTTAGAGTACGCTTTGGTGTGTGGTTTTAATTTTGAAAAGTTAAAGTGACTATTGTTCTGTTATAAAATACCCCTCACATTCTTTCTGTGGCCCTGCTTCTATGGGACTTAAACTTGGGAATACAGAGTGAATATAGTATATATTTTATCATATCAAATACAATCTTTTCTTTAAGTGCTGTTGACAAGGGACTATATACTAAGGGCAAACTAAATTAGTACTTCTCTGATTTGTCCATAACATCTAATAGTTATGTGTTTGAAAATATAAAGTGATATGTGATATTATCCTGAGTCACCATAAATAGAAAGAAATTAAGGACTTAGTTCCATGTGACTTCTGTATCATATAGTTTTCTTATCTGGAGTATAGTTATCTTGTCTAAGGCACAAGATATTTTCCTTCCTTGGAAAGTCCTCTGAGAGCAGAATCTTAAGAATTTTAACTTCTTTCCTTTAGCGTCAAAGGCAGTACCTGAGATATAGACGACTTTTCATGGATATTGAAAGAGAACAAGTAAAAGAGCAACAAAGGCAAAAAGAACAGAGGAAGAAAATTGAAAAGTGAGTTCTTTGATCCTCCCTCATTGTGATCCTTAAATTACCAGTTAAGATGATTTTTGGAAGGTAAGTGTTAGGCATAATCAGGCAGTGGTTTTGCCTTCTAATCCATGGTGGAAGCAACTCTTTTTGATTTGGGTAGAACTATTAAAAGATGTTTTTTAAGTAGACTTCATTTTTTTTTTTTTTGGAACAGTTATAGGTTCACAGCAAAATTAAGCATAAAGTACAGAGAGTTCTCATTATCCTCTGCCTCAACACATGGACTGCCTCTCCTACTGTTAACATCCTGTACCACAGTGGAATATTTGTTACAACTGATAAACCTACCTGAACACATCATAATTTATATTTTACATTTAGGTTCACTCTTGATGTGATAGATTCTTACAGGTTTTGACAATGTATAATGACATGTATCCATCATTACAGTATCGTATAGAATAGTTTCAAAATGGATCAAATCCCTAAAAATCCTGTGCTACACCTATTCATCTCTCTCCCTAATCCCTGACAACCACTTACCTTTTTACTATCTCTATTGTTTGCTATTTCCAGAATATCATAGAGTTGGAATCATACAGTATATAGCCTTTTCAGTTGGCTTCTTTCACTTAATAATATGCATATATAAGGTTCCTCCAGTGCCATTTCATGGCTTGATAGCTTATTTCTTTTTAGTTCTCAATGATATTCTATTGTCTGAATGTGCCATAGTTTATTTATCTATTCACCTACTGAAGGATATCTTGTTGCTTCCAACTTTTGGCATTTTTGAACAAAGTTGCTATAAATATTCATATGCAGGTTTTATGTGGGCATAAGTTTTTAACTCCTTTGGGTGGATACCAAGGAGTGCATTTGCTGGATTATATGGTAAGAGTTTGTTTATTTTTGTTAGAAACTGCCAAACTTTCTTTTGAAGCTGCCATATCATTTTGTATTCCACATGCAATGAACGAGAGTTCTTGTTCCACATCCTCACCAGCATTTGGTGTTGTCAGTGTTTTGGATTTTGGTCATCCTAATATGTGTGTAGTAGTATCTCATTGTTTTAACTTGCAATTCCCTAATGACATGTGATGTAGAACATATTTTCATATACAGTTGACTCTTGAACAATGTGGAAGTGAGGGGCACCAACCTCCCTCCCACAGTCAAATACCTGCATATAACTTTTGACTCTCCAAAATCTTATCCACAGGGGATTGGTTGTAGGACCCTGCCATCCCATGGGTACCAAAATCTGTGAATGCTCAAGTCCCTTGTATCAAATGGCATAGAACAATGCATACAGGCCCTCAGAATCTAGGGATTCCCAACTGCAGATGGAAAATACTGTTTTCCATTTGCAGTGGTTGAATCTACACACGTAAAACCTGGGGTTACAAAGGGCCAACAGTACATTTATCGAAAAGTATTCATGTATAAGTGACCTGGTCAATTCAAATCCATATTGTTCAAGGGTAAACTTTACTTATTTGCCATCTATATATCTTCTTTGGTGAGATATCTGTTCAGGTCTTTAGCCCATTTTTTAATTGGATTATTTGTTTTCTTATTGTTGAGTAATTAGAGTTCTTTGTATATATGGAGTAATAGTCCTTTATCAGATGTGTCTTTTGCAAATATCTTCTCTTAGTTTGTGGCTTAAATTCTCATTCTCTTGATATTATCTGTCAGAGAGCAGACTTTTTAATTTTAATGAAATCCAGCTTATAAATCTTTCATGGATGATGCCTTTGGTGTTGTCTCTAAAAAGTCATTACCATACTTACAGTCACTTAGAATTTGTCCTGTGTTATCTTCTACGATTTTTGTAGTTTTATGTTTTACATTTAGCTCTATGATTCATTTTGAGTTAATTTTTGTGAGGAATATAATGGCTGTGTCTGGATTTTTTTTTTTGCACGTGGGTGTTCATTTGTCCTGTACCATTTGTTGAAAAGACTGTCTTTGCTCCATTGTATTGCCTTTGCTCCTTTGTCAAAGATCAGTTAGCTGTATTTATGTGTGTCTATTTCTGGGCTCTCTGTTCCATTCCATTGACCTATTTGTCATTCTTTTGCCCATCCCACACTGTCTTAAAAGGGAAATGATACCTATAAAAGACTCATTTTAGCTTTAAGGACACACATAGACTGAAAGTAAAGGGATGGAAAAGATCTTTCACGTAAATTGTCATCAAAAGAGAGCTAGGGTGTCTATCCTTTTATTAGACAAATAGACTTTAACTTAAAAAGGGTCACAATAGACAAAGAAGGTCATTAAATAATGATACAGGTGTCAGTTCATCACGACAATGTAACAGTTGTAAAAATTTATGTATTAAGCATTGGAGCACATAAATATGCAAAGCAAATACTAACAAAACTGAAAAGAGAAATAAACAGCAATACAATAATAGTAGGCGTCTTTAATACCCATTCTCAATAATGGATATATTGTCCAGATAGAAAATTAATAAAGAAACTGTGGACTAGAACAACACTGTACATCAAATCCATCTAACAGACATATATAGAACATTCTATCAAACAGCAGCAGAAAACATAATCTTCTCAAGAGTACACAGAACATACTCCAGGATAGATCACATGTTAGGCCATAAGAACAAGCCTTAAGAAATTAAAGAAGATTGAAATTATATCAAGTATCATTTCTAACCACAATGATATGAAACTAGAAATTAATAACAAGAAATTGGATAATTCACAAATATATGGAAACTAAGCAGTACATTCTGCAACAACCAATGGATCTGAGAAGAAAGCAAAAGAGAAATTAAAAAATAGTGAGACAAACAAAATGAAAACACAACATACCAAAGCTTATGAGATGCAGTTCTAAGAGGAAAGTTTGTAGCTATACATGCTTTTATTAAGAAAGAAGAAAGATCTCAAACAGACTAACCTTACCCTCAAGGATAGTAAAAGAAAAGCAAACTAAGTCCAAAGTTAGAAGGAAAGAAATGATAAAGAGTAGAAATAAAGGAAGTAGAGAATAGGAAAAAAATAGAAAAGATCAATGAAACAAAAATTGGTTTTTTGAAAAGAAACAAATTTAAAAATCCTTAGCTACATTAACCAAGAAAAAGAAGAGAATTCAAATAAAATTGTAAATGAAAGAGGAGATATTGCAACTGATACCACAGAAACACAAAGGATCATAAGAGATTACTATTAACAGTTATATGCCAACAAATTGGACAGTCTAAAAGAAATAGTTGAATTCTAGAAATATGCAACCTATCAAGACTGAATTATGAAGGGACAGAAAATCTGAACAGACCAATTTCAGGTATGGAGATCAAATCCATACTCAGAAACCTCCCAACAAACACAAGTTTAGGACCAGATGTCTTCACTGGTGAATTCTACCATTGGAGGAAGAATTAACACCAGCCCTCCTCAAACTTTTTAAGAAAATAGCAGAGGAAGAAACACTTCCAAAATCATGATGAGGCCAATATTAACCTGGTACCAAAAGCAGACAAGAACACCAGTATTCCTGATGAATATAGATGCAAAAAGCCTCAGCAAAATATTAGCAAACTGAATTCAACAATACTTGAAAAAGATCATACACCATGATCAGGTGGGATTTATTCCAGGTATGCAAGGATGGTTCAACATCCGCAAATTAACCAGAACGATACACCACATTACCAAAATGAAAGCTAAAAATTAATGTGATCATAACAATAGATGCTGAAGAGGCATTTGACAAAACTCAACATTTTTTCATGATAAAAACTCTCAACAAACTGGCTATAGAGAGAATGTACCTCAACATGATGGAGGCCATATATGATAGTGCCACATCTAACATCATACTGAATGGTGAAAAGCTGAAAGCTTTCCATTTAAGATAAGGAACAAGATAAAGTTGCCCACTCTTGCCCCTTTTATTTAATATAGTGCTGGAAGTCCTAGCCTGAGCAATTAGGCAAGAAAAAGAAGTGAAATGCATCCAAATTGGAAAGGAAAAATCAAAACAGTCACTGTTTGCATATGACATGAAATATAGAGAGAAAATCCTAAAGATTCCACCAAAAACCTGTTAGAACTAATTAATGAATTCAGTAAAGTTGCAAGACATAAAATTAATTTACAAAAATCAATTGTGTTTCTATACACTAATAATGAACTATTAGGAAGAGAAATTAAGAAAACAATCCTATTTACAGTAGCATCTAAATAAAATACTTAGGAATAAATTTAAGGAAGCAAAAGAACTTTACACTGAGAACTATGAAACATTGATGAAAGAAATTGAAGAAGTGGAAAGATATTCCATGTTCATGGATTGCAAGAATTAATATTTTTAAGCTGCTCATACTAACCAAAGATCTACAGATTCAGTGTAGTCCCTATTAAAATTCCAAAGGCAGAGATAGAAAAAACAATACTGAAATATGTGTGGAACCACAGATGACCCTAAAAGTCAAAGCAGTCTTGAGAAAGGAGAACGAAGCTGGAGATATCATACTTCCTGATTTCAAACTATATTCAAATGCTATAGTGATCAAAACAGTATTATATTGGCATTAAAACATATATATATATATATATAATCAATGTAACAGAATAAAGAGTCCAGAAATAAGTCGCTTAATTTGCAACAGAGGAGCCAAGAGTATACAATGGGGAAAGGATAGTCTCTTTAATAAATGGTGGTAGGAAAACTTGATATCCACATGCAAAAGAATGAAACCGGACCCTTTTCTTACACCATAAAAAATCAACTCAAAATGAATTAAAGACTTGAATGTAAGACCTGAAACTGTAAAATTCCTAGAAGAAAACATAAAGGTAAGCTCTTCGACGTTGGTCTTGCCAATGATTTTTCAGATATGACTCCACAAGCAGCAAAAGCAAAAATAATCAAGTGGGATTGGATCAAACTTAGAAGCTTCTGCACAGCAAAGTATTTCATTTTAACAAAATGAACATTCAACTTGTAGAATGAGAGAAAGTATTTGCAAACTGTATATCTGATAAGGGGTTCATAGCTAAGGAATTCACACAGCCCAATAGAAAAAAAGACCAAACAACCTAGTTAAAAAATGAGCAAAGGATCTGAATAGACATTTTCTCAAGAAGACATACAGGTGACCAACAGGTACATAAAAAGGTGTTCAACATCACTATCAGGGAGATGAAAATCAAAATTATAATGAGCTATCTCCTCACACCTGTTCGAATGGCTATTATCAAGAAGGCAAGGAATAAGTGCTGGCAAGAATGTGAAGAAAAGGGAACCTTTGTGTTCTGTTGGTGGGAATGTGAATTGGTATAACCACCATGGAAAATAATATAGTTATTCTTCAAAAAATTAAAAATAGGACTACCATATGATCCAGTAATCCCACTTCTGAGTATATATCCAAAGGAAATGAAATCGCTGTCTCAAAGAGCTATCTGCACCTCCGTGTTCACTGCAGCATTATTTGCAATAGCTAAGACATGGAAACAACCTAAATGTTTGCCAGCAGGTGAATGGATAAAGAAAACGTGGTATACATATATGTCAGCATGAAAAAAAAATTCTGCTATTTGTGAAAATATGGATGAACTTTGAGGACATGATGTTAAGTGAAATAAGTCAGAGAAAGACAAATACTTTATGATTTCACATATGCAATCTAAAAAAGTCACACTCAGAGAAACAGAATAGATTGGTGGTAGTCAGTTCTGGTGGTGGGCAAATGAGAATGTTGGTCTGAGGTGCAAACTTTCATATGTAAGTGAATAAGTTCTGGGGATTTCATATTGTGCAGCATGATGACTGTAGTTATACTCTGTGACATACTTGAAATTTGCTAAGAGAGTAGATCTTAAATGTTCTCACATACATACATAAAAAAGGTAACCATGTGAGGTTATGGGTGTGCTAACTTTATTGTGCTAATCATTTCACAGTATATATGTATTATCAAATCATCTCATTGTATACCTTAAAGTTATACAGTGTTATTTGTCAGTTATATCTTATCAAAGTTGAAGGGAAAAATGTTGAGTTCCTAGGCAAGGACATCATTCCCTCTTATTCAGATCTGACAGTGATTTTGTATTTATTCAGCAAATATTAATTTGGCATCTTTCATATCCTGGTGCTGTCCTGGGCACAGGCAATACAAAGATTTAAAAAATATTTTTTTGTGTGTGTTTGTTTCTTGAAGAACTCATAATCTAAGTTTGATGGGAGAACAGTTGTATACAAGTAAGTAATATAATTAGTATAATAGAAGAAGTAGGTAGAGAGTCCCTAAGATCACAGAAGAGGGATTACTGATTCAATCTGGAGAGTTAGAGAAATTTTTACATTTCAATTGAGCCTATGGTTAAATGTGTATTTACTGGGGAAGTGGACAAAGATGGAGAAGTAGGAAAAAACATACACTGAGTGAGGGTGGAAGTTTATAATATACAAGAGCTTTCATATATTTTCTTGTTTGGCCCTTTAAACCGTTAAAATAAACATTTATCAAGAGCCTACAATATGCCAGGTACTGTACTATATGCCGAGAATGTAAAACTTGAATATGTGGCAGGGTCGTGGTTCATAGCACAAGTTTAGAATTAAAAAAACTTAAATTTGAATTTGCCACTTATTAGTATTAGTTCTGTAACCTTCAGCACATTCCTTCACCACTGAGACTCAATATTCTTTTTTCCATTCCCCAGTTTTATTGAGATATTATTAACATATAGCACTGTATATGTTTAAGGTGTACAGCCTTAAATGATTTGACTTAACATATGCTGTGAAATGAATAATGCAATAACTTTAGTTAATGTTCATCATCTTATATAGATACAGAAAAAAAAAATATTTCCCTTGTGATGAGATTTCCTTGTGATTAGGGTCTGTATTCTCTAAACAGCTTTCATACATCAGCATTGATTATAGTTGTCATGTTGTATATTACATTTCTAGTCCTTAGTAAAAATTTTTTTGTTAAAGTTTAGTTGGCACACAATATAAAATGAGGATTATAATGCTTATCTTCTAGGTTATTGATAGAATTAAGTGGATAAATGTATCTAAAGTAGCATTGTATTTAAAGTAACATTGTATCATAAAATCCCAGTAAGCAATACCTATTACCACAGTGATGGTGATGGTGATTATGATGATAATTCTTCTGCTGCTGATGGTGAATAGGATAAGCACCAAGAGAGACCAGACAAATGGAGAAACAGTGACAAGAATAATAATTATAATGCTACATAAAAAGTAAGTCAAGGACAATCTATGGAGGTAAGGAAAGGCTTTATAGATGAGTTTATACTCAAGCTAGGTCTTGAAGGATAAATTGGAATCTGCTAGATGGTCAGAAAACTTAGTATGGATGTATAAGAAATGTCTGGGAAACTATAACCTTGGGGTGGCCAAACTGGTGGAAGCAAAGTGGCAGAGGGGCTCTGACAAAGCTGTTGAAAGATTTTAAGGCAGAAGATTTTAAGAAGATCACTCCAGCAGCAGAACATGAAATGGTCTGGAGAGGATAGAAAAAAATAAGGTAAAGAGTCCAGTTAAGAAGTTATTATAGTAGCTAAGGTACAAGATGATGAGGGCATTGGAACAGAGAGTCATATATTTAATAAAATTTAAGAAGTAGAATCCATGCAACCTAATGATCAATCAGTTGAGTTTGGTGTTGAGAAAGGAGTCAAAGATAATTTCCGACTTTCTTCTTGGATAGCTGAATGAATGGTAATACCATTAACATAGATAGGGAGTGCACCAAAAAACAGATTTGACCAGAAGCTAGTGAGTTCAGCTTTGCACATTGAATTTGAGAAGACTGAAATATTAAGGGAGGGCTGACTTATATACATTTGGAAATAAGGAACTAGAGTTTTGGGGGAAATGGGAACTAAAGACTTCTTTAGGAATTTTCAATATATGTTTAAACATGAATTGGGACCAAGCACAGAACTAATTCTGGGGAACAGAGAAACAAGCAAAACTTTTTTGTCTTCAGGAACTGAATTAACAAAACTGGAGATTTGAGGGAGTCTCAAACACTTTACCAGTTTTCTCTTCAGGTCTAAATCTGTGCTAATAAGAAGGCTGAAGGGCTAAGTTGAAAACATGTGGAAAGTGGAGAGAAATTTTCTTTAGTTTTATCATGCTGAGGAGACACAGAGTTCAAGCCACACCATAATAAGGTAGAAGAATAAGGACCCAATATACCAGGATTTCAGTTGAAAGCCATGAAGAGCTATACACTAAGAAGATGGTCTAACCAACTGTAGAAGCCTTACCCAAACTGCAAAGCAGCCTTGATTCTGCTGAGTGCTTTATTGGATTAAAGTGATGAACCTTGCACTATCTACCTAGCAGAGAAGGGGTGAACTCTTTCTGGTCATAGATAACATTGTTTGGAACCTCTAAAAATTTTTAAAACAATATTTGGCATTCAATTAAAATTTTCTAGGCATGTCAAAAGATAGGACCAGAGGACCAAAAGCTAAGAGAAAGAAGGGACAACAGAAGCAGACCCACAGGTGGCACAGATAATAGTGTTAGCATACAAGTACTTTAAAACAATTGATTAATATGCTCAAGTAAATAGAGGAAAATAGATGAAAATATGGAGATTTTTACCAGAGAGCTGGAATCTAAAAATGGAAGCAAATAGAAAGTCTGGAAAAGGAATATATCTTAAAATAGGAACTCAGTAGATGCACAATGAGATACCTATTTATATTCACTGGAATAGCTTTTTTAAAAAAAAAAAAAAACAACTCATTTTAACAGTACCAGATATTGGCAAGGATGTAGGTTAGCTGTAACTCATGAATTGATTATGAAAGTAGAAAAGAGCACAACTACTTTAGAAAACTGTTTAGTATTTTATATAGTTAAACACACATCTAACTCTGTGACCCAGCCACTTTACTGCTAGATACCTCAAGGAAAAAATGAAGACATTCATAAAAACATAGAACAGTGACAGAACATGTTATTTTCAAGTGCCCATGGCACATGTATCAAAATTGGTCATATGATATTAAGCTAGAAAGCAAAAACAGTATATTTTTAAAGAATTCTGGATCAAAGATAAAATTCTGGGTCAAAGATAAAATTACAATGGAAATTAGGAAGTACTTTGAAGAAAATAATGAAGATAAAACATTAAAACTTGTCAGATGCTTAAAGGGAATGTTTAAGCTTTAATTGCAATTTATGATAAAAAGTGAAAAAGACTAAAAATTAATGTTTTAATGTATCTTAAGCTAGAAAAAAATAGCAAGTCAAACTAGAAGAAATAAAAAGAGCAGAAACAATGAAAAGTCAACAAATGTGCAATGGAGAAAATCAACAAAGCCAAAATTGATTTTTTGACAATTTAATTTTGCAAGTGATATATCACTTTTACTAATTGATAAAAAGAAAAGAGAGAAAACACAATTTACCAATATTAGGAATGAAAATGAGCCATTACTACAGAGCCTAATGCCATTAAATGATAATCTGAACTTTACAGTAAAAATTTGATCATTTTGATGAAATAGGTAAATGCCTTTAAAAAAATGAAAATGGATGCAAAAAGAAATAGAAACCTGAGTAATCTCATATCATTTAAAGGACTTAAGTCAGTTAATTGAAAATTTTATCAAAAAAAGAAAAATTCAGGCTCAGGTCCAGGGTCAGATGTCTTCACTAACGGATTCTTTCCAAATATTTCAAGGAAAAATATCTCCAAGTTTTACATAAGTTATTCTAGAGAATGGAAAACAGGAAATATTTCCCAAATAATTGTAGAGGCCAGCATAACCTTAATACCAACCTGGCCAAGGGCATTACAAGAGAGCATCATTACAGACTAATTTCTCTCATGAACATAAATGTAAATGTCCCATGTAATATGTTAGCCAGTGACCTTTGAGGGGCACTACTGAAGGCCCTTGTCCTTGGAGCTTCTGCCTGAGTCTCTGCCTCCTGCCCCAGGGCAGCTTCTTAATACGTTTGAACTTCTCCCAAGCGATGGACCCCATGGAAAGAAAGCTTTTTCAATAACGATGCTGAAAAAATGTGACTAAAACATTCCAAGATGTTTAAGAATGTCTTTAGATAGTAGAAGTAGATCATTTTTTTCCTATTCTTTCTGTGTTTCTTAATTTTTCAATTTTTATATCATTAGTATTTTTGACTTTGGGAGCCTAAGCAATATCTACATTGTAAGGGGCTCCTTGCTGCTGAATACCCTGTTTATTTTTCAATAGAGAAATGTTTGTATGTCAATTCACTAATGAGAATGGTTTTCCTGTGAGGTGTTTAATAGTCCCTTTGATATGTTTTATTCTCAAGTGCTTTTTATCCCCCTTGAGATGTGTTATAATATTATTGTCCTTAAAGCAACTTATAAAAACTGCTGCAATAAAAAAGGTGTGTGTCTGTGTGTGTGTGTGTTTCAGGTAGAGGAGGCTTCCTCATGAAGTTGTCTAGGGTAATCTTTAGGCAGAATTCTATTTAAATATTTAAAAGACCTTTTCTATTTTTAATTTTCTTTAGCATATAGTAATATAATCTCCCTGGATAACAATTTTAGAATCTAAGGACTTTGGCTCTCAAGAAGTTCATTTTTATATGTAAGCCAGATTTGTCTTACTATAACCTAGTCGTTTAGCATAATTAAGATCTGATCTGCATTAGAAAAACGTTCATTTCTATAGTGCCCATGTATAAGCATTTTACAGACTCATCCGGCAGGTGACAGAATGGAAATTTAGTTCAGTTCATTTAACTGAAGCCAAGTCATCCCTGCTCTGGGTATTTTATGTCTAACCTAAATCTTCATATGACATGTCTACCACGTGGCATAATCGGTAGGGAATTCCTCTTTAACTATACTGCTGGCCTTTTTTGAAAGCTTTTCTACTTGAGGCTTTTGGTTTATTGCTGTTTCTCACTGGATAATCTTTTTCTTCTTGGATTTATACACAACCCCAGAAAAAATATGAAGGTCTCTGTCTTACAGATGGTATCATAAAATTAAATCTTGTAGATAGTTTGCAAATAATTAAAAAATATTTTTTGCTTTTTTCCTGTTGAAGAAACTAAATCATTTATGCCTTCTTTGCATGGAGGTTATATGATTTAACTTAAAGTCAAAACCACTTTAGCAGCATTCTAAAATGAACTATATCTGCTTTTTAAACAAGAATTGATGAAAGCTGCTTTACCGCATTTAGTTGTAATAAGAATCAAATGATACATTTTTGTTCATTTAGTAGCTATTTATTGAGCATCTATATACTGGTAGACATGATGCTAGATTTAGGGGGTGCAAAAAACATGATCCCACTGTTCAGGGATATTACTAGATAGATTTCACTTACTAATGGGCAAGCAAATAAATGAATAGATAATTATAATACCATGTATTAAGTATTGCAGGACAATATAGCATGTGGTCAAGAACATGGAGAGATATGTGTTCAAGACCCTGCTCTGCTACCTACCAGCTGTGCAGTTTTGGGAGTGTTACCTCTGTGAGCCTCAGTTTTTTCTCTATAAAACAGGGATCGTAATGATACATACTTCATAAAGTTGCCGTGAGGATTAAATGAGGTAACATGTAAATGTGCTTCATTCATAACCTGCTACATAGTATGTCCTCAATAAATGTTATTTGCCAAATACTTAAGGGAAAAAGTTACACTAGAGAATGGACAATAGGGAATACTTCTGAAATAATTATAGGGGCTAGTATAACTAGTGGCCAGTGTAATGCCAACCTAACAAGGACATTATAAGAAAGCCATGGTACAGACCAATCTCTCATGAAAAACTCAGTAAAATAAAATATTTCTTCTAACATTAGAAGAAAATAGGTGTAAGACTATATGAGAGCACAGAGACTGTGTTTTGAACCCAGATTTGGGGGTATGATGTAGCAGAAGGACAGGGAAGACTTCTTGGGTTATATTTTGAAGGATTAGAAGCAGTAGTATGAGAGAAGATAGGAATTGGATTGGGGAAAAGAAAGTATGGGAATTCTAGGCAAAAGAACTAGCATTGTAAACGCAGTGACTCTTGAGAGAAAATGACACTTCTGATATTGATGGTATTGGGCCTAATGTAATGGTAAGAGGTGAGTCTTAAGAAATAAAGATAAGATCATAAAAAGCTATGTGTCATGAGAAAGAATTTGGATTTTATCCTGAAAACAGGAGCCATTTAGAGGTGTTGTGGGGAATAGATAACATGACTAAAACTAGATGTTAGGAGATTATTAAAGTAATATACTTAGAAGATGAGAGGTAAAATTGATTTTTTAAAAAAGGTTATTATATATTAAACCCTTGCTGTGTGTCAAGCACTGCACATAGATTATCATCTCATTTATTGATAGACAATCCTGCAGGCTAGTGGTAGCTACCATTCATTGAGTGTTTACAATGTGCCAGGCATAGTGTTGAGTGTTTTAGAGACATTAGGTCATTTCCTCACTTCAATAACCTTATGAGGTAATTTTTATTCTTTTCATTTAATAGACGAAAAAATGAACCCTAGAGAGGTTAAGTAATTTGCCTAAGTTTAAGATCACACTTAGCAATAGCAGAACCGAGATTCAACCCCAGATTTATTTGACTCCATCACCTAACCTCTTTGGTGTCTGTAACACGGCCTTTCAAATAAGCCAGGGCCGGGGAGGCAATGAGGAGGAAGTGGTGTTAAGAGCGTAAGAGATAGAATTGATAAGATTTTGTCAGAAAATGCAAGTATCAGTCCCAAGTTTATGGCTTAGGTCACCAGGTACATGGGGTATAATGAAACAGATTTTCCAGGAAGGAGATTGGTAGAGGTGGAGAGGATACGTTTAAATTAAAGCATATTGGGTTTGATGTGCTTAAAGGAAATCCAAGTTGAGAAATATTAAGTTTTTTTCAGTAATGATTTCAGAAATCACTAAGGAAGAATACTATCAGAGTCAGAAGATGGGGAGGAGAGAAAGGTTGAACAGAAAAACAGGATCAGCAGGCAAAGATTTAGACCATCAGATTAGACCTTAATCCTGTTGTGCCAAAGAGGAAGATTTTTTCCTCCTCCTTGAGTAGTTATTTTTCTAACAGGGCACCTCTCTTAACCCTGAAATAAACCTGTTTCTTAATCTTAGAAGCAGAATTCCTATTAATTGAAAGTATTGATGTTGGCCAATTTCTGTGATTGCTCTAGGAGAAAGAATCCATAGAGCCAAAAAGATAGCCTTCCTTTTTGGTTCCAGGTCTCTGTTTTAGTTAACTGTGTAAAGGATTAGTGTGGCTTTATCATATGGCAGATGACTGAGTAACAAGGAGAATTTTTGAGTTGTTGAAATTATAAGAATATATTTTTAATGCAGTTTGCCTGTAATATTACTTTATTTTCAGGAGGCTTTTCAGAATGTAAATATTGATGTCTACTTGTTCTGTTGTGCAAACACCCTTGGTAGCAATGTTTTATATTCTTACTCCTTTATAAAAAATTTTTATTTGAATCATAGTTGACATTACATTAGTTTCAGGTGTACAGCATAGTGGTTAGACATTTATATAACTTATGAAATGATCCACCCCATAAGTCTACTACCCACCCAGCACCATGCATAGTTATTACATTAATACTGACTATATACCCTATGCTGTACTTTACATCCTGTGACTACTTCGTAACTGCTAATGTGCACTTCTTAATCCCTTTACCTTTTCCCTCAGCCTCCCAACTGATCCCCCACCCCACAACTCACCAGTCTGGCAAATAGCAGAGTGTTCTCTCTATGACTTTGTTTCTGTTTTGTTAGTTGGTTTATTCTGTTCTTTAGACTCTACATATAAATGAAATCATATGATGTTTGTCTGACTTATTTCACTTATCATAATACCCTCTAGATCCATTCATATTGTTTCAAATTGTAAGATTTCATTCTTGTTTTATGGCCAAGTAATATTTTGTTGTATATATGTACCACATCTTTATACAATTATCTATTGATGGACACTTCTATTGCTTCCATATCTTGGCTATTGGATATGAAATGTCCTTCTGTGGCTCTTGTATAGCTTTTGTTTTAAAGGCTATTTTGTCTGATATAAGTACTGCTACCCCAGCTTCTTCATTTTCATTTGCGTGAAATATCTTTTTCCATCCTTTTTCTTTCCATCTCTGTGTCTTCCTTCCTTCTTTCTTTTTTTCCTTCCTTCCTTCCTTCCTTTCTTCCTTCCTTCCTTCCTTCCTTCTTTCCTTCCTTCATTCCTTCATTCCTTCATTCCTTCATGCCTTCTTGCCTTCTTGCCTTCTTGCCTTCTTGCCTGCCTGCCTGCCAAGAAAGCAGAGCTTTATTTAAAGAAATGGTGCCAAGCCTGGAGACACAGGTGAACTAGTACTCAAAGACCTGGCTCCTCTGTGTGTCTTTCTATCTGAAGTGAGCCTCTTGTAGGCAGCATATATATGGGTCTTTTTTTCTTATCCATTCAGCCATGCTATGTCTTTTGATTAGAGCACTTAATCCATTTACATTTAAAGTAATTACTGATAGGTATGTAGTTATTGCCATTTTATTATTCATATTTTTTATTTTCTTCCCTTCTTAAAAAAGTCTCTCTAGTATTTCTTATAATACTGATTCGGTGATGAACTGCTTTGGTTTTTCCTTGTCTGAGAAGCTCTTTATCTGTCATTTAGTTCTAAATGATAGCTTTGCTGGGGAGCATAATCTTGGTTATAGTTTCTTGTTTTTCATCAAGTCTCTCTGGCCTGCAAATCTTCTACTGGAAAGTCAGCTGACAGTCTTATGGGAGTTCCCTTGTACGTAATTCTTACTCCTTTTTACAGAAGTCTGATACTGATTTCAGATACGTTTTGGCATACCAGAGAACCACTATAATTGTATTCATGTCAGTGCTCTGGGAAAAAAAAAAATCCGTATATTGACATGTTGATTTATGACCTAGCTTAGTTTCTGTTGTGTATAAGTTAAAGGTTTATTTTTGCAAGAGACCTTAAAGATCTTAGAGAAGAATAAAAACTTGTTTATATCAACTTGTTAAATTAGCTTTGTCATTTTTGATTTTATGATCCTTTCTGAAACTACTGTATGGCAGGAGTTCTTAACTTGAGATTCTGACCAAAGCTGTGGATTTTTTTCTCAGAAAAATACCTTTGAGACACGCAAGTGGAGATGTCAAATTGGTAGGTGGTTAAATAGGTTTGAATCTTAAGTGAATGGTCTGCGATGGAACTGTAGCTTTATGAGTTACAGGTGGAAGTGGATGGTCACTGAAGCAGAGGACATATGTAAAGTCATCTGGGAAGAAGGGATAGAGTAAGAAGTGGAGAATGTCTAGATATATTGTTTTTCTGTTCATGCACTATGACTTTGAAGGGTCACAAACTATTTTACTATATAAGATTTTTTGCTTCCTTGAATTAATTTTTGTCCCCTTGGGTACAATATTGTCCCTGTTGAGAATGTATGTGCTAGATGGATTAAATGGCCTGTAAGTCACCATTGACCTAGAGAGAGCTGTTTCAATGGAGTGATTAATGGGTCTTAAAGCCTTATTGGAGTGGGTAAGGAGTACAGGAAATAGAGACAAAGTGTAGACAGCTCTTAAGATTTTTGACTGTGAGGAGTATCTAGGGGAAGAGGGGGAAGGGCCAATTCCATCATTTCTAGTAACTCCTGTTATTAAGATCTAAGGTATAAGCATTTGAAAAACAATACTGACCTGTTTCCTTAAGCTCTTAGTTTACTGGTATAGAAATTAATTGGTATTGAGAATTATACCAGTGACTGAGCTTTACTGTTATCGTTCACTTGGGTCCATTTAAATTTCACCACTGAAAGCCTCAATTTGATTAATTATGTACAGAAAAATATTTTTCCATTTGCCTTTTTCATAAGGTAAGAAGTTACTGAACTAAGCAAATATGAATGTCCTCAAAATACTTTTTTTTTACTGGCTCTCTTTGAAATAAGATATCTGTGTATGTAGATCTCTAGCCAAGAGCACCTGTGATCCTAGGTGTGTCTTCTAACTTTAGTACTTTTTAAGCGAGCAAGGAGACATATATTTTAAAGTCAATTGTGAATGAGCATGTGCCTGTTTTGGCCTCTCCCTATATCACTTTTCTCACATTCCTGGGACACTGCCTCATATGCTTTTAAATTTTGATCTTCACAGATATAAAAACATACCTTTCTGCCCAAGTTGCAATAATGACATTTCTCACCTCTACCCTATTACAACTTTATATTGCATTTGAGTTTGAATCCTACCATAAAAGCTATATTTATGTTCTATAATCTTTGAAGAATACTCACTTTAGACTTAAGCAGTTGTAGCTCGGGAAAGAATAGCAAGTGGGGAGAACAGTTGTAAGAAATCCTTGTTTAAAGTGGGCTGTCACTCTGCTAGATGTGGCTAGTGATTAGCTGTCAGCATCTGAATGGACTTAGTTCTTCATACAGCACAACTACTGCATCTCTTGTACTGTTTCAGTGCTTGATGTTTGAGCCTTTGTAGGACGGCTTCCTGGTTTCCAATATATACCTATGTTAATCTAACTAAAAGGAAGGCCTTAATCCTCCTGGAGTAAATAGCCTGCCATGAATAGATAGAAGCTCAGAATTTTCAGCAGTCCATGATTTATTGAAGAGGTGTAGTGTGCATTGACATCATACTACTGTTTAGAAAACAACAGTTCATTTGTTTCAAAGTAATTTTTAGCAACTAAAATTATCAGCGTATGTTTATTAGCTCTAGTCTTGAGTCAGTCATATTTCTTAACAAAAGCTCTTAGGTTTCTGATGATTTTCTCAATTAGCTATGTAATTCCTCCACTTGTGGTTTTTTTAAATAAGCATAATTGAAGTTCAATAAGCTGCACATATTTCAAGTTTAAATATATATTTCAAGTTTGACAAATATATGTGAAAACATCAAAGTTTTTATATACTTTGTATATACTTTATATATATACCCCCCCACACACATACATTCACATATATACATGAAACCACCACCATAGTCAAGATAATAAGTGTATGTATCATTCTTAAAAGTTTCCTCATGCCCTTAGTAGTCCCTCTTTTCTGCTCCTCCCTGTCCCCCTCCTCCCCAATCAACCTCTGTTTTGTTTTAGGTGACTATAGATTAGTTTGGATTTTCTGGAATCATACAGTGTATACTCCTGTGCCCAACAACTTTTACTCAGAATAACTATTTTGAGGTTCATTCCTGTTGTGTGTATTAAGAGTTCATTCTCTTTTGCAACTGAATGGTATTCCATTGTATAGGTATACCACAATTTGTTTAACCATTCATAGGTTGATGGACATTTGGGTTAGTTCCAGTTTTTTGTCTATTACAGTAAACATTTATGTACGAGTCTGTGGAAGTATGTTACCTTTTCTCTTGGGTAAATACCTAGGAATGGAAAGTCTGGATCGATCATATGATAGATATGTAGTTCATTTTTAAAAGAAACTGTTGTACTATTTTCCAAAGTGGATGTACCATTTTATATTATCACCAGTAGTGTAAGAGAATTCAAGGTCTGTACATACTTACCAACACTTCATATGGTCAATCTTTTTTATTTTAGCAATTTGAGTGACTAAAGCTCTTGAGCATCTTTTCAAGTGTTTGTCATCTGTACATTGTTTTTGGTGAAATGTCTGTTCAAACCCAAATTTTTAATATGAGTTGTCTTATTTTGAGTTCTTTAACATAATTTGGATGCAAGTCCTTTATCAGATATATGCTTTGGGAAAATTTTCTCCCAGTCTGTGGCTTTCTTTTCATCTTAATATTGTGTTTTAAAGAGCAGAGGTTTTAAATTTTGATAAATTCCTTTTTTTTTTTCAATTTGTTTTTTTAATAGATTAAACTTTTGGTGTCATATTTAAGAAATCCTTACCTAACCCTAAAACACAAAAAATTTTCTTGTTTTCTTCTAGGAAGATTATCATTTTAGGTTTAACATTTAGGTCTGTGATCCAATTTGAGTTAATTTTCATATATAGTGTGAAGTTTATTTCTTTTGCGTGTGGACATTGATTTGTTGAAAAGGCTGTTCTTTCTCCACCACAGTACCTTTGTGCATTTGTTAAAAATCAGCTGTCGAACAAACAAGAAAAGTAGATTGGTAAGCTGAACTTCATCAAAATTAAAAACCATAAAGAAAATGAAAAAACTATAGAATAGAAAATATTTGCAAATCATATATCTGATAAGAGACTTGTATTTAGAATATATGAAGAACTCATACAACTCAGTAATAAAAAGACAACCCAATTAAGAAGTGGACAAAGGATTTAAATAAACATTTCACCCAGGAAAATATACAAATGGCTAATAAGCACATGAAAAGATTCTCAACATCATTAATTATTGGGGGAGTTGAAACCACAATAAGATAACACTTCAAACCCACCACAATGGCTGTAATAAAAAAAAGGCAAGTAATAATAAGTGTTGATGAAGATGTGGAGAAATTAGAATTGCCATATATTGTTGATGGGGAAAGTAAAATGATAGTCACTTTGAAAAACAGTTTTGCCATTTCTCAAAAGTTTAAACATAGAGTTTCCATGTTTATCAGCAATTTCACTGCTGGGTATATGGCCAAAAGAACTGAAAATGTCCATGCACCCAAAAACTTACACAAATATTTATAGCAGCATTGTTCATAATAGCCAGGAAATGGAAGCATCTCAAATATCCAAAAACTGATGAATAGATAAGTAAAATATAGTATATCTATACAGTGGAATATTGGCAATAAAGAGGAATGAAGTGCTGATACATGCTACAACATGGATGGACTTTGAAAACATTATGCCAAATTAAAGAAGCTAGTCACAAAATGCCACATATTGTATGATACCATTTATATGAAATGTCTAGAATAGGTGGATCTCTACAGACAGTGATTTGTGGTTGCCTAGAGCTGTCAGAGAGGGTGTGGAGAGTGACCACTAATGAGTACAATGTTTCTTTTGGAGGTGATGAAAATGTTCTCAAATTACATTGTGGTGATGGTGAACTTTATGGTGTGCAAATTATATCTCAGTAAAGGTTATTCGTATTTGAATGAGTTTATTTCTGGACTTCATTTTCTGTTCCATTGATCTACTTGTCTATCTTTACACTAAATACCATGCTGTTTTGATTAGTTTTGTAGTAATGCTTGAAATCAGATAGTGTTAGCTCTCCATTCCCATCCACCAACCCCTACCCCTCAGAGTTGTCTTGGCTATTCTGGGCCCTTTGAATTTTAAAATCAGTTTGTCAATTTCTATAAAAAAGCATTCTTGGATTTTGATTGTGTTTGTGTTGAATCTATACATAATTTGGGGACAATTGACATCTTAACAATGTTGAGTCTTACAAACCTTGAAGAAGCCATCTCCTTTATTTAGCTCTTCTTTAATTGTTTTTCTTAGTTATAGTTTTTAGCGTATAGGTCTTTCACATCTTTTGTTAGATCTATACCTAAATATTTCATATTTTTGATGCTATTATAAATGGAATTTTTAAAAATTTCAGTTTATGACTTTTTGTTGCTAATATGTGGAAATGCACAGTCGAGTTTTGGATATGGATCTTGTACCCTGAGACCTTATTAAACTCAATTCCATTAGATTTTTTAACATAGTGATCATCTTTAAACAAAGACAGTTTCAGTTCTTCCTTTTAATCTGGATGTCTTTTATTTCTCTTTCTTGCTTGATTACACAGGCTAGAACCACCAGTAAAATGTTGAATAGAAGTAATGAAAGTGGACAGTCCCTGATCTGAAAGAGAAAGCATTTAGTCTTTCACCATTAAGTATGATATTAGCTGTAGCTTTTTCATAGATGCCATTTATCAGACTGAGGAAGCTTCCTTTTCTTCCTAGTTTGTTGGGGATTTTTATCAGGAATGAATGTTGGATTTTGTCAGTTTTTTTTCTCTCTAGTAAGATGATCATACACACATACACACATACACACAGTTGACCCTTGAATACAGGGATTTAAATTTGCACATAAGTGACCCACACAGTTCAAATCCATGTTGTTCACAAGTGTCGACTGTAGTTTTTCTTTTTTTAGTTTGTTAATATGGTAAATTGGGTTCCTAGACTCAATTCCAACCTTGGAGGAAGGGTCCCCTACACCAACAAACAATTCTCAAACGCCAGTAGGGTGTCCAAGAATTCAACTAAATTCTGACACTATCCATAGATAGTATCAGGTTCTATAGGTTAAAGGTTTGGTCCTACAAGACAGCACCCCTCCACCCTACTTCAGATGCCAGTCCACAAGCACAGGCTATTTCGTTACCTTTGCTTCTGACCAACCAGCTATAGACTGGAGGTTTCAATGACCTACTTCTTGGCGGCTCAATTCAGGTGCCAGGTTTTTATCTATACTTCCTACACCCCGTTCTCCTTGCTAGAGTGGCTCACAGAACTCAGAGAAACATGTTACTTACTAGATCACTGGTTTATTGTAAAAAAGGAGGATGTAACTCAGGAACAGGCAGATGGAAGAGATACAAAGGGCAAGTACGTGGGGAGAGGCGTGGAGCTTTCATGCCCTCCTCAGGCATACCACTCTCCCTCATCTCCACATGTTCACCAACCCAGAAGCACTTTGAATTTTTATGGAGGCTTATTACAATCATGATTGATTAACTCATTGGCCATTGGCAAGGTTGATTCAATCTTCAGCCCCTCTCCTCTCCCCAGAGGTCAGGGGGTGGTACTGAAAGTTCTAACCTTCTAATTACTTGGTGGCTCCACTGGCAACCAGCCCCAACCCTTAGGTGCAGTCCAAAAGTCAAATCATTAACATAACAAAAGACAACTTTGTCGCTCTCACTACTTAGGAAATTTTAAGTGTTTTAGGATCTCTGTGCCAGAAATGGGAATGAAGATCAAATATATATATTTCTTATTATAAATCACAATATTACCTATGATAAATAATATTGTTTGATTTTTGAATGTTAAACCAACCCTGTGTTCCTGGGGTACACCCTACTTTGTAATAGTCTATTATCCTTTTAATATATTCTTTGATTAGATTTGCTAAAAATTTTGTTTAGACTTTACTTCTGTGTTCTAAGAGATACTGGATTGTACTTATCTTGTAATATCTTTGACTGATTTTGGCTTCTGAGTAATGCTGGCCTCATAGTTGGGAAGTAGTCTAATTTTTTCTGAAAAAGTTTATGTAGAATTGGTATTATTTCTTTTTTAAATGTTTGGTAGAATTTGCCAGTGAATCCACATGGTTCTGGACTTTTCATTATGGAAAGATTCTTAACTTTTTCAATGTTGATAATAGGGCTATTCAGGTTATCTATTTTTTTCTTGATTAAGCTTTAGTAGTTTGTGTCTTTCAACAAATTTGTCATTTCATCTAAGTTGTCAAATTTATTGGCATAAAATTGTTCTTAGTATTCTCCTATTTTTTTAATATCTGTTTCTATGAATTTGACTACTGTACACCCTCATATAAATGCAGTCATACAGTATTTATCTTTTGTGACTTACTTCACTTAGTAGAACATTTGTATTATATATAGCCTGTGACAGGATTTCTTTCCTTTTTAAAGCTGAAAATATAAATATTCGATTGTATGTATATATATATACACCACATTTTGTTTATCCATTCATCTGCAGATGGACATTTGGGTCATTTCTGTCTCTTGGCTATTGTGAATAGTGCTGCCATGAACATGGGTGTGCAAATACCTCTTCCAGACCCTGCTTTCAGTTCTTTTGGACATAGACCCAGAAGTGGAATTACTAGATCATATGGTAGTTCTATTTTTAATTTTTGAGGAATCTCCATATTGTTTTCCAAAGCAATTGCATCATTTTACAATCCCATCAACAATGCACAAGAGTTCTTTCCAATTTCTCACATCCTTGCCAACACTTGTTGTTGTTGTTTTTTTGTTTGTTTTTGTTTTTGGTAGCAGCCATTCTAATGTGTGTGAGATGATAGGTCATTGAGGTTTTGGTTTGCATTTTTTGATAATTAGTGATGTTGAGCATCTTTTCATATGCTTGTTGGTCATTAATAGATCATTTGGAGAAATGTCTATTCAAGTCCTTTTCCCATTTTGTAATTGGATTATTTTCTTTTTTTATGCTTTTTATTTTTTTGGATTATTTTTTTCTGTGCTTTTTTTTTTTGATAATTTCTGTTGTGCTTCCAGATTTATTCTCAACATTTGATTTGCTGATAATCCCATCCATTGTATTTTTTTATAAAGACTTAATTTTTATTGAACAGTTTTAAGTTCACAGCAAAATAGAGAGAAGGATACAGCAATTTCCTGTATACTCCCTGCCCCCCTGACATTAAGAGCCTACTGCATTATCAACATCTCTCCCTAGTGTGGTACATTTGTTACAATGATGAACCTACATCGAAACATCATTATTACCCAAAGTTTATATTAGGGCTCACTCTTGGCGTTGTACATTTTTGAGTTTGGACAAATGTATAATGACATGTATCCATCATCATAGTATCATACAGAATAGTTTTACTGCCCTAAAAATTCTCTGTTCTCTGCCTATTCATCCCTCTTTCCTTTCCCATCTCTCAACTTCTGGCAACCATTGATGTTTTCACTGTCTCCATTGTTTTGCCATTTTCAGAATGTCGTGTAGTTGGAATCATACAGTATGAAACCTCAGATTGGTTTCTTTCGCTTAGTGATATCCACTTAATTTCTCCATGTCTTTTTTATGAGTGGATAGCTCATTATTTGTTAGCACTAAATAATATTCCATTGGCTGGATGTACCACAGTTTATCCATTCATTTACTGAAGGACGTCTTGGTTGCTTCCAAGATTTGGCAATTATGAATAAAGCTTCTATAAACATCAATGCACAAATTTTGTGTGGATATGTTTTCACCTACTTTGAGTAAATACCAAGTAGCATGATTGCTAGATCATATGGTAAGAGAACAGTTAGTAAAGTGGCTGTGCCATTCTGCATTTCTACCAGCAATGAATGAGAGTACCTATTGCTCCACATCCTTGTCAGCATTTGGTATTGTCAATGTTCTAAATTTTGGCCATTCTCATAGATGTGCAGTGGTATCTCATTGTTGTTTTAATTTGCATTTCCCTGATGATATATGATGTAGAGCATCTTTTCATATACTTACTTGAAGTCAAGTAACATCTGTCTTCCATCCTTGATCCTCTCTTTCAATATTGTGTTGAGTTTGGGACTTTTGCCTATCTGCATAAACTTTAGAACCAGTTTGTCAATATTTATAAAGTAACTTGCTAGGATTTTTATTGAAATTGCACTGAATCTATAGATCAGGTTTGGAAGAACATAGACAATTATGTCATCTGTGAACAGGACAGTTTTAGTACTTCCTTCTCAATCCATAAGTCTTATTTCCTTTCTTGTCTTATTACATTAGCTAGGACTTCCAGTATCGTGTTGAAAGGGAATGTGAGAAGGAGAATCCTTGCTTTGTTTCTAGCCTTAGTGGGAAAATGTCTTATTTCTTACTTTTGAGTATGTTATTAGCTGTAGGTTTTTTGTAGACATTCTTTATCAAGTATAGGAAGTTCCCCTCTATTACTAGTTTACTGAGGGTTTTTTTTTTTTTCATAAATGGTGTTAGATTTTGTCAGATGCTTTTCCTGCATCTATAGGATCATATGATTTTTCTTATGTAGCCTGTTGATGTGATAGATTACATTAATTGATTTTTCATGTTGAAACAGCCTTGTATTACGTGGCATATAATTTTTTATACATTGTTGGGTTTGATTTGCTAATATTTTTGAAGATTTTTGCCTCTGCGTTAATAAGAAATAATGGTCTGTGGTTTTCTTGTAATATCTTTCATCTGGTTTTGGTAATAGGGTAATGCTTGCCTCATGGAATGGGTTGAAAAGTATTCCTTCTTCTGAAAGAGATAGTAGAGAATTGATATAATTTATTCCTTAATTGTAGAATTTACCAGTGAACCCATCTGGGCCTGGTGCTTTCTGTTTTAAGAGGTTATTAAAGAAATTCCATATCTTTAATAGATATAAGCCTTTTCTCTAGGATATTTTTCATCTCAGAAATTATAGTTTTCATCTTGAGAAGTTTGATTTCAGTTTATTTATATCTTAACTTTATGAACATACAGACTATAGTTTTAATGTCCTTATGTGCCAATTCTAATAACTGTGAGTTCTGTAGATGTCTAGCATTATGATTTTTACCTTGCTCATTGCTGGATATCTTTGTATTCTTACAAATTTTCCTGAGGTTTGTTTTGGGTTGCAATTAAGTTACTTAGAGGCTTTGATTTACAGTTTGTTAGATGTGTCTGGAGCAGTGCTCAGTCTAGGACTAATGATTATTCCTCACTGCTGAGCTAAGATCATTGTGAAAACTCTGCCCAAGCCCTGTGCATTATGAGTTTTTCAAGTCTGACTGGTAGAACAGGCATTATTCCCTGCTCTGTGTGAACACAAGGCACTGTTCCTTGTTACCCTTTTGGATGGTTCTGTCCCTCGCCTCAGGTCATTTCCTCACATACATGCACAGTACCCTGCTGTGTATTAGGAGGAGAGCTTCTGTAGATCTTTAGGGTTATCTCTCTGAGCAACTCTCTCCTCTTTGGTATTCTGTCTTATGAACTTTAGTTGCCTTTGTGTCCCTGGACGTTTAGCTCCATGTCCTCAACTCAGGGAGTCCACTAGGCTCCACCTCAATTGCTTTGCCTTGTACCACAGCTTTGAAATTTTCAAGGCAGTGTGCTTAACAGTTATAAGGCTCACTTCGTTTATTTTCAACCTGTCAGGGATCATTGTCTTTTATTGCCTGATGTCCATAATCTTGAACACCATTTTTTTTTGTATTATGTCTGGTTGGTTGGTTGATTGGTTGGTTGATTTATTTGGTCGTTTAGGGTGGGAGGGCAAATCTGGTTCTTGTTACTCCATTTTAACCAAAAGCAGGAGTTCTGTCTACTTGTAGTTTTAACCTACGGAAGCTCTTATACTTGGATTCTTACAGAAAAACTCTTGTTAGTTATCATTGGCCATATAAGCTATAGGATAAACTCAAATCAGTTGGCAAGAGTTTTTGAAGCTATTCTAGGGGTGTTAAACTGATTTTGTGACCCCCTTTTTCTGGGAATTTCCTGAGTTATTTGGACCTAGAAGCTAATTCAAAATAATGATTTTATGAAATTCCTAGCCCTGTTATGATTTTATTCTCAGAATTAAGAAAAAGAAAGAGCAGCAACGTTATGCTGAAGAGCAGAAGCTGTTAAGAAAGAACTTTTATGAAGAGCCACATTCAGGGGAGAAGATGAGTGAGATATTAGCCCAGCTACAACTTGAGGAAACAAAAGGTGCCAGAGAAAAACAGCAACAGAGAGAAAAGGAATGCCAAAGGTACTTTGAAAAGTTTTGCATGATATCCTAGCTCTAGAAGAGACTTAATAGGAAGTCGATGTGCCCTCCCTCCCTCCCTCCGTCCCTCCCTCCCTCCCTCCCTCCCTTCCTTCTTTCCTTCCTTCTTTATTTTTTTAGGCAAGGCAACCCTTGGTTGACCTTATAGATTGCAAGGACCTTGTTAGTTTACAATCCCTTATTTTTTATTTTTTACACCTACAGCACCTGATCTTCCTAGCTGGTCTCCCATCCAAGTACTAACCTGCTTAGCTTCCAAGATCAGATGGGATCGGGCTTGTTCATGGTGGCATGGCTGTAGACTCATTTTCTTTATAAGAGGTGACTGTGTCTGCTTATCCTTTTGGGAGTATAGAACTTCACCCAATTTCTTGATTGCTTGATAACCCTTGAAAATAGCACTGCATTTTCCCAGTGCTATTTCCCAGCACAAAGAGGAAGAGTAGGCACAGAGGCGTGGAATAGTGTTAACAGTTAAAGCTGATAGTAAAATAAAGACTCATGCTCATTCTCTTTTTAGCGGTTCACTTTGCCTGATCATACTGAATTTTTATAGATATGTAGATGCTTTAAGAGCCCAGATCCAAGAGAAAATGAAGCTCTATAATATTACTTTACCTCCACTATGCTGCTGTGGTCCTGACTTTTGGGATGCTAATCCTGATACTTGTGCCAACAACTGTATTTTCTATAAAAACCACAAAGGTAAGTTTTTTAAAAGAATGGCTGGGGCCTAGTGGCAATTAAAGAAAAAAGTAGTGACTATAGAAATTTAGCAGTTATTGAGTGCTTACTATGTATCAGGGACTGTTATAACCCCTTTACAAAACAACCCTGAGGCGATAGAAATAGTTATAGTGAGTTATATTTGTCTTTGAGATATCGTCTTGTCTTCATTATGCTAGGGGATTATTTCCAGCTCACTCACTGTTGGAAGACTTGGGTTCCAGATTCTCCTGTAAATGAAGAGTATTAGAGCTTGCCTTTTATGACCATCAAGTTAGGCCTCTGTCCAGTCGAATTCCCTGTTATCCAAATATTTTAATGTTATCTAACACAGGCTTATTACCAAAAATGCCCACATTAGACTGCCATTTTTGCCAGGGGACGTGAAGAAAAGTGAGGACCAATATGAACTCTGTCTTTATTAGGAATCCCAGCTGGGGACAGTGGGGTCCTTCCTGATGTTTCTGTTTCCTGTCCATCCTTGAATGTATTGGTTTACATAGTGTAGAGATTGTGTAGGCTTTACGCACACACTGGAAATACTGCACGTATTTGTATTCCTAGTCCCCATCTGTGTTATAGGAGTTTCTTATCAATCCTGTGAGTTATATTTTCCAAATATAATGCCATTCCCCTATTCTAAAACCTCTAGGTTTTTACAGTATGAAATGTATGCCATATTTGGCATAATTTCTTTCTTGCTCCAGGCAAAACTCTAGTTTTATTAAACTTGCTATTGTCATACACCAGTACATGTCATATTTTTTTTAGACCATTTGCACCTCACACACTCATTTGTTTGTATAGAATGCCTTCTTTCCTTCACTGTTATTAAACCTTCAAGACCATCTTATGTGTTACCACTTCTGTACAGCTTTTTCACCCTCTCTTTGTTTTTTGTTCATTCCGAACTTTATTCTGTGATGACATTTTATATATATCTCTAGTTTGAAAGTATTACACTGCAATTTAATTATTTTGGTCCATCCTCTCCATTATCTTTTCTGTCTTCACAGAGTGCTTGGCATGTAGTAAGTACTCAATAAATATTTATTCAATAGATAGTTAAAGTTAATACCTGTGAGATTGGGTGGAGAAGCACTACTATTGGGAAAGGGGTTGGGAGAGTTGTTTAGAATCTGACTTCATCATTGTGCAAACCTTCCTTTGCAGCATATACCCGGGCACTACATTCAGTCATCAATTCCTGTGATATCCCTGAGGGGAACTCAACTCTTCGAGCCGCCATTCATAATTTTGCTTCTGCACACAGACGGACTTTGAAAAATGTGCATTAAGAATCTAAAATCAGCCTTCACTTAAAATCAGCCCTGAGAGATTATATAGGAAAAGCTGTCAAAGTGTTTAAGATGCATAATCGTGAAAGAAAGACTGCCCCATGTAACACCTTTTTCTGTAATTAAATGGGAACCATTGTTTCAGTCTCTACCTTGGGACCAAAATGGAAAGTTGACTTCTAAACTTGTCTTTTTGCTGTGAACCATATGGAGACTATTATTTTAAAAATGATCACTCAGACCAATAAGGTTTCTCTTAACTTTGCTCTGTTCAGAAGAGATCATGAGAAATCTTTGAGATTATCTCATTTATCATCTTTCTAAAACTGTATCTTTGAGTCTTGATAATTGAAAATTTCTAGATAAAGCAGAAAAGAAGATGATTAAACAAATTTCTATCAGTGGCCATCTGGATTGCTGTTAGCTTTTTTAGTTGTATATGACAATTAAAGATGAGAAGAATCTGAATTTGATTCACAATTTTTTTCTCAAAATCTTTCTCTTCTTTTTTTATAACTTATCTCTTCCCCCATTCAATGACATTGGACGTAAGACTCTTTATAATTTTCATTGCCAAAAAAGGCAAACAAGCCCTCTTTCATTTTCAGAAACTGAATCTGAAGTCAAAGTGAGTAAAGTCCTGCCTTTTTTCCCTATCTTTTAAAAATTTGGTGAATGTCATACATACAGAGCAGATGAAATAAAAATTGCAGTAGTTAGTATGAATTTGTTATTTCTTCACAGTATTTTCTGACACAAAATGTGAAATGGTTTAATATTGTGAATTAAAGATATGCTGACAGTTTTTTTTTTCAACTTTCTCTAATGATCATTGGTGAAGAAGCACTTGGTTGTATCTTAAAAACATTTAAACATTTAGCCAGGTCATTGAAAATAAGAGTCAGAATGACTTGTATGACAAGATTGATTGGTTATTGAACTGGATTAATTATCCAGTTCAATCAGAATTCTTAAGTAACTACATCCCTAATTCAGCCTTTAAGAATTGTATTTTTTAACAAGTTTATAGAGATATAATTCATATACCATAAAATGCCTCCTTTTGAAATGTACAGTTCAGTGGGTTTTGATATATTACAGAGTTGTATAACTATCACCACTGTCAAAACTTTTGTCACCCTAAAGTGATGCCCCATGATCCAGCAATCCCACTGTGGATCTGTGTCCAAAAGAACTGAAAGCAGGGTCTTGAAGAGGTATTTGCACAACTGTGTTCATAGCAGCACTAATTCACAATGGCCAGGAGGTAGAAACGACTCAAATGTCCATCTGCAGGTGAATGGATAAACAGAATGTGAGCTATATAAATACAATGGAATATTAATATTATTCAGCCTTAAAAAGGAAAGAAATCCTGTTACATGCTATAATATGGATGTTCTACTAAGTGAAGTAAGCCAGACACAAAAAGACAAATACTGTATGATTATGTTTATATAAGGAACCTAGAGTACTACAGTTCATAGAGACAGAAAGTAGAATAGCAGGGGCTGGAGAGATAGGGGAAATGGGAAGTTGTTTAATGGGTAGTATTTCAGTTTTGTCAGATGAAAAAGTTCTGGAGATCTGTTTCACAACAGTGTAAATATACTTAACATTACTAAACTGTGCACTTAAAATGGTTATAGTGATAAATTTTAGATTATGTGATTTTTTTTAAATTACCACAATTGAAAATTTAGAAATTAAAAAAAAAAAAAAATACCCAGCAGTCGCTTCCCATTCCTTCCTGCCTCAGCCCTAGGCAATCACCAACCAACTTTCTGTCTCTATATATTTGCCTGTTCTGGGCTTTTTATGTAAATGGAATCATACAAGTGTTAACCTAAAAATAAAAGGCCACTGTGACAGGCAATAAGCATTTATTTGAGATCCAAAGAATAGCTGTTCTGGAAGCACTGATTCAGGCATAAACCTAGATAAATTTTGATTAGAAGGTGAAGGCAAGGGGCATTTATGAGAAAGGAAAGGGGAATAATTATGTTTATAGAAGGAAGGAATTTCTATGGTTGTTAGTAAGCTAAGGAATGAATTTCTCTAGGGTGCCAAGGAAGCTAATGATGATGATTCTAAAGAATGCTTTTAATGTTCAGTTCAATAGTCATAACACCAGTTGTTTGGAATACAGTGCTGCTTTAGGCCCAGTCCAAAGGTTATTTGTTCAGTTTTAACATTCCCAAGTTTTGTGAAGTAAGACATGCAAGTTAGTTTTTCTGGGATGGCAGCTCTGACTCCATTTAAAGTAAACCATTTATATTATTTTTTATACAATATGTAGTCTTTAGTGACTGGACTCCTTCATTTAGTATGATGTTTTAAACATTTATTCATGTTGTAGCATGTCTCGGTGCTTCATTGCTTTTTATTGCCAAGTAATATTTCATTCTATGGATATTACCACATTTTTTTTTACCCATTCATCTGTTGATGAACATTTGGGCTGTTTCTTCTTGGCTATTGTGAATAATGCTGCCATGAACATTTATTTTCAAGTTTTTCTGTGGGCATATGTTTTCATTTCTCTTGGGTATACACTTAGGAATGGATTTGTTGGGTTAATAAGCTCTATTTTGAGGAACTGAAAACTATTTTCTAAAGTGACTGCACCATTTTACATTGCCACTAAAGTGTATGAGAGTTCAGTTTTCTTCACATCCCCCAACACTTGTCATTATCTGTCTCTTTGTTTATAGCCATCCTACTGTGTGTGAAGTAGTGGTACCATTATGGTTTTAATGTGCAATTTCCTGATGGCTAATGATGTTGAGTATCATTTTGTGTGTTTATTAGCCATTTGTATATCTTCTTTAGAAAACTGTCTCTTCAGATCCTTTGCCCATTTTGTAACTGGGTTATTTATCTTATGATTATAGAGTCGCTAGTGTTGTTAATATAGTCTACATTCAGGTCCCTTTTCAACATATGATTTGCAAATATTTTCTCCTAGGGATTATCTTTTCATTTTTTTGATGGTTTCCTTTGCAGTACAAAAGTTTTTAATTTTGATGAAGTGTAATTCATCTGCTTTTTCTTTTGTTGCTTTAACTATTACCTAAACCAAGGCCACAAAAATTTACTCCTGTGTTCGTCTAAGAGTTTTATAGTTTTGTAACTGCATACTAACTGCACACAAACTTCATTTCTTTAATATGACTTTTTTCCTCTGATTCAAACATGCTTTGACTAATACAGTAGCATTGTGACTCACTTGCTTTTTCTGCCCTTACCCTTCTACCTTGTATGCCTACTCCTGCATTCCAAGACATGGGAGATTAGTTTTCTGGTTTATTTTCTTGGATACCATGGAGAATAAAACCTGTCCTAGGAGGAATTATAAAGTTAAGCTTAACTGTATTAATGTTAGTATAGTCTCTTATGGAATGTTCAAAATAATTGTAAGTATAACTAAATTATATAGACAGGCCTTGATAGCTAGAAAGCTAACGCTCCTTAGAATTCTTCCTCCAACTAGAGGAACTAAACACCATATCTTATTGCAAGTTATAAATTATTGTCCCACAAGTCCATTACAGATAGATCAACAGAACTTACATAGAAATGGAAATGAGGCAATGACAGTGGGGGTTGTAACTGTGATTGTTGTAGTTTTATTGTAGTCATGATTGCAATAAATTTTTTTCCTTTTTTTTTTTTTATCCTTAAAATCTCACTCTCATTTTTTATGTATATAGAAATGCCTTGTAACTAATGTGTAACTTGTAGATAAACAGTTTGCTTGATTGAGAACTCTGGAAACAGACTTCAAAGAAAGCTGGCTTTGTTCCCAGTCATTTGGTGTCAAAAGATGGACTGACACTGAACAAATCCTCCCCATACTTCTGCTTGACCAGCTCCAGGTTGTTTATCAGAGCACACTGACTTGCAAGGAAAAGAGGAGTGCCTCACCACCTCCTTTTGTTCATCCTGCCTCCCTTCCGAGGTTGCCTGAGAAACTAGCCAAGGCCGAGAAGACATAGATGGCCTTGGCTACCTTCTCTCCTCCCGGATGCAGCCTTCTGCCTGGACTTTGGAATTTCTCCCTTGTCCCTTACTCAGCCCTCTCCCTATAATAACCCCTGCCTGCACCAAAGCAGCAAGATGGCCTTTGTGACAGCAGCCCACCGTCTTCTCAGGGTGCCAGCTCTTGAATAAACCTGTTCCTTCCATCAAACACTTTCTTGATGATTGGTTTAAGAGCCGCAAGCAGCTGAACCTGTGTTCAGTAACAGTTTAGCATTCACATTTAGGTCCATGATCTATTTTGACTTTATTTTTGTGTATGATGTTATTAGGGGTTCATCTTCATTCTTTTGCATGAGAATGTTCAATTGTTCCAGTGCCATTTATTCAAAAGGCTGTTATTTGCCTCATTGAATTGATGTCACAGTCTTGTTGAAAATCAATGGATCATTAATGTAGGGATTTGTTTTTTAACTGTTCTACTCCACTAATCTTTATGTTTATCCTTATTACAATAAAATCTGTCTTGAAAACTACCTTGTAGTAAGTTACAAAGTTGGGAAGTATGAGTCCTCCAACTTTGTTCTTTTTCAAGATTGTTTTGCTCTTCTGAGTCCCTTGCATTTTTCATATGAATTTTAATATCACCTTCCTTCAAAAAGTCAACTGAGATTTTGATAGGGATCGCATTGAATCTAAAGATCAACTTGGGAGCTATTGCCATATTATCCATGAACGTGGATGTCTTTCCATTCCTTCAAGTCTTCTTTAATTTCTCTCAACAATATTTTGTAGTTTTGAGAGCATAAAATTTGCACTTCTTTTGTTAAGTTTATTTCAAAGTATTTTATTCCTTTTGATGCCATTTGAAATGGAATTGTTTCCTAGATTTCATTTTCAGGTTGTTTATTACAAGTGTGTAAAATACAGTTGATTTCTGTATATCGATTTTGTATCCTTCACCCTCCTGAACTCACTTTTTACTTCTAATAGTATTTAGGCGGTTCTTTAGGATTTTTCATATATAAAATCTTCTCATTTGCAAATAGACATAGTTTTACTTCTACCTTTCTAATCTAAATGCCTTTTACTTGACTAGTTGCCCTGGCTAAAATATCCAATACAAGGCTGGATGGGAGTGATGAAGTGGACACCCTTGTCTTATTCCTGTTCTTAGGTGGAAAGCATTTAGTCTTTCACCATTAGGTGTGATGATAACTGGGTTTTTCCTGGATTCCCTTTCTTAGTTTGAGGAAGTTCCCTTCTATCAGTAGTTTGCTGAGTGTTTTTATCATGAAAAAGTGGGATTTTGCCAAATGCCTTTTCTGCATTTATGAAGATTATAGTGTTACTTTGTCCATCTTTTTTTATTAATAATATGTATTACATTAATTGATGTTCAGATGTTAAGCCAACCTTTCATTCTTAGGATAGGTTGTATTGGTTTTTATGTGTTTATTTATTTTTGGTCTCGTACAACAAGTTAATAGTAGAATGATGGCGAGATTTGATCTTGCATAAGATTAGGGAACTTTCAAATATTCTTCTTCTAGGTTCACCTGAGACTGAATGTTTTTACATTGTAACTTAGTCATGTGTAGACTGTGTCTAATGATTTGTGTGAGTTTAGAGAATGCTGAGATAGTCAGCAGCTATCAAGGAGGAAGCCTGTCTTATGACCCTTATTAATGGTCATGTGGTGAATCCTGTTTGAGGTGGATGAATGTGGTTTGGTAAAGAACCTGGAATCTAAGAGTTTACATTTATTAGTTTATGAAATCACAGTTGGGATGACAAATTCTATTAAGTTTTCTAAATTAGCAGGGACCTATAAGGAAGAAGAGGTCTGAACATAAGAACTGAGCCTAAGTGAGATAGCTTTTGATATTTGGGGTAGGAAAAAATAAATTTGGGTCCACTATTTCAAATAGGGTGGGTGGTAGACATTTCGAGTGTAAAATGGCACAATAACACTTTCCTGGACAACTGTTTAATTTTTTACTCTTCTCAAACTTCCTATAGGATTTTCCTCATACTCTAAGTTAATGACAGTGCTTCTTATATCACTAAACAAACAAGCAATTAAAAGGGAACTTCCCTGAGCTCCTACCACTGTATCTACCTACCTGTATGTTAATTCCTGTTAAATGGGTGAACTGTTTGTCTTCCTGTCTTAGACCTACTCTGACTTGTGGCTTAATCCAGTTCCCATCCACCTACTCAAGGACATTCATTGCCTTGCAAATATATTTTCCCATTCAGATGGTTGTCTCTTTACCTTGTTGACGGTTTCGCCTCTGATAAGGGCCTAATATCCAAAATACACAAAGAACTCATATGACTCAATAACAACAAAAAATCAAATGATCCAATCAAAAAAGGGACAGAGGACCTGAACAGACACTTCTCCCTTTTTCTGCTTTACTTTCTGCATGATACTTAGAGCTTTATGACAATAATTAGCTATATGTTTTACTTAATATTTATTTTCTCTCCCCACTAGGTTGTACACTCCATGAGGACAGAGGTTTTTGTCTGTTTTTTGTTCAGTGCTCTATCCCCAGTTCTTAAGACTATGCCTGACACATAATAGGTTCTCAGTATATATTTGTTAAATGAACAGATTAGTCTTTTAAAAATTCCATATACTTCTACATGATTAATAGCTTTATCTAAGGTTTTTTGATGTTTACTCAAAAGATCTTTAGACATCATTTTACTTTGTTTTCCATTCTCTCATTGTGACTGTGATTTGGGACAAATAATTTCTCTGAGATACAGATTTCTGTAAAATAAAAGAGTTATATTAAGAGACCGTCAGTCTCCTGTAGCTTTAACATTTTATGAAGTTATTAATTTTGTTTTATACGTTTGACCTTACAGTCAAATTTTCCATATCATTGCTCTTCATGCTGCATTGTGGACTGGTGGTAGGCGTTATTGTGAACAATGAGATAGGGGTGGGGCAAGTTCATTCCCCTCTGCGCTGATTCCAGCACTGATCTCGTTCTCAGAGTAGATGCAAGTTCAGTAGGTCACTATGGACTAAGAGGGCAGAACAGGAGGATGTAGGAAAATACAGGTATACATCCAGCAAGAGGGCACAACCCCAGGAAAGCTCAGCTGTGCTGTATGTACCCCGGAGGGAACTTTCTCAACTGGCCAGAATCCAGACCAGGAGATGGAACGTGTATTTGATAGAAGCAATTCCAGGCTGTGTGGCAGCAGAGGATACTTATGTCCTAGTTTTCCTGTAACAACAACAGTCAGAAAGCTGGTGCATGACATTTTTCCTGGGCAGTCCAGCCTAAAGTAGTTTGTTGCAATTGCTTTGATTTAGTCACCTCTGTGTCTTCTCCCTTGCATTGTTCTAGTATATTACTTAATTGTCCAGGCCTCACCCTTAACTTTTATGATGGGCAGGAATAAGATTACTTTATTGGCTCCCTACTGGGTGAAGAGGCTAGAAACTGTTGCTTTCATGTCTTCTAACAATTTAAGGTGTGATAAAGGAGGTAGCAGTTATTACTTCTAGTGTTTATTTAGATTCTGTTTTTGGAAGCAAAATATTTCCTTTAGTTTCCCTCTAAGTATAGTGATCATAATTCCTTTGTGTCCCATATTGGACATTTTCTCATGCTTCTCAGAAAAAAAGATTGGAAAGATTGGAAACATTATAAAGGAGGATAAAAGCAAATGTTCTCTTGGCATGTTAGACCCATTCTTCTGGGTGAAAGACTTTGAATATGTTGGCAGAGTTTTAGATCTCTCTCTGAAGGTGGAGATGTGTGGTCCATCTCTGATCTTGCTCTCAGTGTTACTGACCACTATTAGAGGGGCATGCCAAGGAGAAGAAGTCAAATGGATTCCTTTCGATTAAGACAATTTGGTATTGTACTACATGAGTCATCATTTCTTCCAGGCCTCCAAGATGCGATCACCCTTGGTAGAAGTTAACACTCAACTCTAGCCTTAGGTTTCTTCCTCACCCCCCACCTCCACCCTGAAACACCTACAGCAATCATTAATGTAAGAAACTATTGGACATTATCACTATCTGACCCCACTAATCCATCCTCACACTACTAAAAGTGAGAGAAGCAGACATTGTACCTCCTGATGTGATACAGTATGAAACATACAATGCCTTCTGTGAAATATTTTTGCTCTCCCCCCAAAAAGTTGAAACTCGATATAATCAAACTTTTAAGCTGTTTTCATCTGGTTCTGGGACAATATTAAGTTCTGTTGCCCTAAGGAATCCTCTTGCCCTAAGCAATCCATTGTAAGTAATAAATTAACTTCTAGTCACTTAGGATAGTACTAGTTATACACCATACTTGGAAGAACTGAGAAAATAATTTTCTGTGTTTTCTGGTTTAGAAAAAGATATGCAAAGAGAAAAGCCATGAGGATTCCATTTATAGGAAAAAGGGAGAGAGCAGGAACAAATTATACCATGAGAAAACAGATATCCAGAAGATGGGTCATTTTATAAGGAAACAGATCCAATTTCTTCAACAAGTTAATGGCTTGAATTTTAAAAATGGAGAGGTGGCTCTAGATTCAGACAGACATAGAGATAACAATCACCAAATATAATGTGTGGACCTTGTTTGATACTGATGTGAAAAACAGTATGAAAAAGATATCTTTGAAGCAATAGGGGAATTTGAATAGAGTCTTAATTATTCATTTTGTTAGATATGATGATGTCATTATAGGTATATAAGAAAATATCTATGCAGATATGGATACTGATGTACATAGGGATGAAATAAAACTATATTTGAGGTTTACTTTAGGACAATTCAACAAAATGAGACAAGAGAGAATGATAAAGTAAGTGCAGCAAAACTTTGATAATAGTGAATCTAGGTGACTGGTATGTCAAGATTTTGTTATTTTATTCACTCTATTTTTGTGTATATTTGAATTATTTAAAAAATTTACTCTGAAAAACTTTGGGTCTGAAATAACCTTGTTAGCATTATAACTCTCTCCCCTCCTCCAAATAATAGGTTTAGGTAGGAAAATAATAATAAAACAATAATTGTGGGACTTCTGACATGGTAGTTATTATTAGGTGATGATTAGAACCTAGAAGCCGCAACATTTTGTGGCCTTTCTATAAGAAAGACTGATTAAATAGACATTAGGTTCATTCCAGCAGGCCAGGTCCGAATGGAAGTTCACTGACATAGCTCATGCCCTCAGTAATCAAACACTCTGAATAATCATACAGACAGCCAGTCACCTGGTTTTATAATCTGGTGAATTCCCAGGCATATAAAAGATGAGATGATCGGGGCGAAAGACCATGGAGAACATTAGGGTAGAAATGACAAAAAGAACAAAATTGTAATTCAGTAAAAGAAGCTTTGAAATCTTAGGGTGAGATAGGAGTAAGAGAGAATATATACATGGTTCAATTCAGGGATGGGAAAGTCATTTATATTTCTATGTTCCCTCTGAATAGAGTCTTCTAGAGATTGAAAAACTGCTCTTTGTTGTCAAAGCTCTTTCTTGCTCAGTCTTCAAAGTCCCTACTGCTATGGGATAGTTTATGCAATGGTTAAGAACACAGTCACAGTTTAAATCCTGGTTCTACCACATTTCAGCTATGTGACCTTAAGCAAGTTACTTAAACTCTGTGCAGTTTCATTATCTACAAAATAGAGTTGTGAGAATTCAGTGAGATAGTGCATATACAATGGTTAGCATAGTGCCTGACATATGTGAAGTACAGTAAGAAGCAAGTCCTTCTTCGCTTCCGCTGGCTCCACATGGAATCCATGATGGTTCAGATATTTCATATGAGAGTGACCTAAGTCGGCGTAGAAACACAGGGACATCAAATATGACCTTCTGTATTAATACCTAAGAGGAAAAGGTTTCCATGTCCCTTAGATTATGATGGCATTTACATTTGATTTATATTTGGTTATTTGATTTTATTCATTGTTCCATCCTACACTGAGTCTTCTTACCACTTAAGTCAATTGCTTTTTCTTTTTTTTTTTTTTAAGGTGGAGAATCAAGGAGAGAGTGCCTAGTTGCCAAATGGATGGGTGTATTATTTAAATTGCAGATGAGCACACCTTTTATTGCTAAACCAGAGGGCGACATTATGCCTACATCTAAATCCTTCCTGGCTAAAACTTGTAGGTACCCTCATCCAACAGGATCCACCCACCTCATCACATTGTCAAGATTGAGTTGTGGTTCAGCCAGAGGAGGGATATGCTTTACCCTGTTTTCCTGGGTGGATACTTTGTTGTATCCGAGTTCAAAGCAATTGCCATAGAACTGACTAGCACTTTTTTTTTTTTTTTTTTGTCACCCATGAGGACTTTATATCCTACACATAAAACCTGATTGTCTTACAGCTCTGTCTTTTAGAGTTCAAGGTCAGAGAGTCTTTTCCATATAAGATAACTCCTTTTCCTTACATGTGAATTGAGTCAGGGATAGTTGATGAAGCAAGATCAGGAATAGCTGCTACTGGGAGTGAGTACTTCATAGACAAAGGCTGCAGACCAGAGTTGAGACTGAGATTAACAAGGGAAGATCAAAGAAAAGTTTGAAGTATAGCAGGATTGGAGCTTGAACCAAAACAATGGGAATCAGTAATTTAGCTAGACATGGGTCTCTGAAAACTAGACCTGTTTGTTGTTAATCCAGTAGACTAACATTTAGTGATTTACACTACAGTGTCTGTAGTATATGTATAGACTTATACATTGCGGCTCAAGCTAGAAAATCTATTCATGAAGGAATGTCATCTGATACAGGTAAACAACAAAAGCTAGAGACCTAGTTAATGCTCTACTTAAGATGTATTTTTCTATTACATTTTCTGAACTTCTTACTTACCTCTTCCTCTTGACCATTGGCAAAAGGGAAATGTATCGATTAAGAGCTGTTAATGAAACTTAGACTCCAGAAGTAAGATGCAATTAAACCCAACAACTATATACCTGGCCTCCTGAGGCAGCAGGAGTAGGGAATTTGTTTAGGCTGTCATATAGTTCTGCTATATGACATCAGGGAATAGGACATGATGCTCATTTCAAGACATACTGCTTTGAATTGAAGGGCCAGTTATCCCAGTTACCATTTCACCTCATGTTCCTATGCCTGCCAGGAGCCCTTCCTCAGCTGAACAGCTGGGACTGTAAGCCTTGCCAGGTGGGATAATATATAGGGAAATTTGCTGGGATTGGTTCCTAATTGGGCAGTATTCCTATATGAATCCGATAACATTGAGTCTGGTCTTCCCTTGGGATTGGGTGTGGGTGCTGGCTAATAACATTTGGGTCAAAAAGTTTCTTAGGATTAGCAGGCCTTTTGTTTGCCTGAAATGTCCTTCCAATTCTGAGTTTTAAAATTCTACTCACCCTTAAGGCAAAGTACTACTACAGCTAACTTAGAGTTACCTGCTCCATGAACTTACCTGATTTCTGTCAACCAGAAGCAATCACTACTCCTGCCCAGCCATACTACTTGTAACTCTATGTAGCACATATATTTTTTCTGCCTTCCATGATAACTGTTTTATACACGTTAAAAGATAATTTTGGAAAAAAGGTAAAATCATGACTCATACAGATATCAAATGAACATGTGTTAAAGACTTTAACTTATGTGGGAAATCAGCAGCTGTTATATAACTTGTTCAAAAAAAAAAAAAGAGAAAGAAAACACTTCTGGATAAATGAATGTTGAAAGTCCAAAAGGAGGCAAAACTAATATTTTCCATAAGTCTTTACAGTTTGCAGAATTGTAAATTAGATCAACTATAGACTAAAATCAGATAACCTGGAAGGAAGTCCTCTAGACCAGTGGTCCCCAACCTTTTTGGCACCAGGGACTGGTGCTGCTATGAGAATCTAATGCCTGATGATCTGAGGTGGAGCTAAGGTGGTGATGCTGGTGCCGGGGAGCGGCTGCAAATATAGATGAAGTTTCGTTCCACCACCTGCTGCTCTCCTCCTGCTGTGTGTTGCGGTTCCTTACAGGTCCAGTTCCTAACAGGACTGATACCGGTCCATAGCCCGAGGATTGGGGACCCCTACTCTAGACAATGCATAATTTTCCACTGAAGCATAAAGTATTCTCTGGAGCCTCCCTTGTTTTGATCAAACATAGTCTCAAAGATGATTTTTTTTTTTCATTTTTTAAGTTTATTTTTTATGGTGATATTAACGAAATCCAATAAGTTTCAGCTGTACACTTTAATAGTAAGGCATATATATGTTTACACTGTGTGTTCACCTCCCATAGTTAGATTTCTTTCTGTCACCACATATTTGATCCCCTTTACCCTGTCTAACTACCCCGTCCATCCTCCCATCTACCCACTGGTAACCACTAGTCTATAGTCCATGTCCATGAGTCTCTGTTTGTCCTGTTCCTTTATTGCTTTTAGGTTTATACCCACATATAAGTGATATCATGTGATTTTCAACTTTTTCTGTCTGGCTTATTTCACTTAGAATGATTATCTTGAGGTCCATCCATGTTGTCGCAAATGGCAATATTTCATCTCTTCTTATGGCTGAGTAATATTCCACTGTATATAGGTACCACACATTCTTTAGCCAGTCATCTACCGTAGAACACTTCGGTTGCTACCATGTCCTGGCGACTGTGAATAATGCTGCTATGAACATCGGTGTGCAAATATTCTTTCAGATATGGGTTTTCAAGTCTCAAAGATGATTCTTTATCACAAACTAAGGCTGGTCTCATTAAATTGGATCTGATTATTTATAAAGGTGCAGCAAGAGTGTTAATTTACAATAGAGGTCTTCTTAAGTTTGTGTTGCTGGAAGTTTCCATGAGGAATCTCAGATCTGACTTTTAAAATACTGGTTAATTAACTGGGCTGGGTATTCATTTACATTCATCTGTTTTCAACTTGATTGGGTTTCTTAATTTTGAAGCTTGTGTATATTTCTTAAATCTCATTCATTGCAATAAATAGACAAGGACTTGATAAGATTTGAAGGATTTGATAAGGCAACACAAGGACTTGAAAGAAACTGATGCATTTTTTATTTTTATTTTTCTAGAGATGCCTGTGCACATCCCCCTCTCTCTGGCTGAAGCTTTGTCATTACAAATTGGGAAGAACCTGTCCATACAGCTTCCCTTCATTAGTAGGAAGGGAAAAATGGTTTAGAAACAGTGCTTAGTAAATAGAAACTACTAGAGCACACGTTGGCATAAGGTGAACATTTAGATGATACAGGGAAGAGTTGGGCCTGAGAGTTAAGGGCTTCTTGGAAGGGAGGTCTAGGATTAGGACTCTCTCCCAGGCATTTCAATCTCAGACTTGATTTCTGCATCTTGAAGTCCATTCTTCACGTATTTTACAAGGAACGTCAACAGTATATTAGGAGCCAGGGATCTGAGGCCAGTACTAAAGAATTTTGTGGAGCAGTTCTAAGGTGAAGGTGGCGCTGGGCCAACGGAAATGTAAGAGAGTTTTTCCAGATCTCGAATCTGCTTTTGCTGCCATAGCCATCTAGGGGTAGCAGGAATATCTTCAATCTTTACTGTGTGGCATTGGTTTGTTTATTCAGACCTATTTTAATCTTGTTAAAAATCTCCCCTTTAAAACCTTCCACAATGCCCATGAAAAGCACCATAGTTTTTTAAAGTCACATGCTTCTGGTTTCTAAACCCAATTTCCAACTTTCATTTGTCCAACCTCTTCTCCCTGTTTCATTCCTCTTGCTTCACAATGTTACAATAAAAATGTATTCCCAAGTATAGACATAAAAGAGCATCAGTGTAAGGCAGGTAGGCAGTTCCACAGTTGTCCCTGATGGTGAGAAGAAATCTGATTGCCCTTAGGAGAGCTGGTATCTCATTTTCCCACCATCATTTTGTGATTCATACATACCTGTTCTCCACAAGCCTAAATTTCCTTGCTGCAGAATGGGAGGAATATTATCTCCTAGCCATCCAGTAGGGAAGAGAAAGGAGTTAGTAAGAGCAGGGTTGGAATAACTTGGAATCTAGGGAGCGGTCCTGACATCTGCATGGATGAGGGTGAGCTACATTAACTTGAAAACATGGACAGCTGACCATGCTGTCCCATTGCATGTTCTCAAAAGCAAAGGTTTATATTTAAAAGGTAAATCCTGCCATCCAGTTTCTAGAATTAGCAAACTGGGAACTAGTAGAAGGAACTTAAAAGTTGAGAAAGGACTGCTTTTCCCCTACTCTCTACAAACTTTTAATAAAATAATTATAGATCTACAGAAAGTTGCAAAAAAGAGTTCAGATATGTCCTGTGTACCAAGATGACCTTGGTACAATATGTATGTTTGGTTCTATGTGTGACATTTTCCCACATGTGTTGATTCTATAAACACTCCCACAATCAAGACACAAAACCACAACTCCCTGGTGTTCCACTATAGAGCCACACCGCATCCCCTTCACCACCACCATCATCAATCCCTGCCACCACTAATCTGTTTTCCATCTCTATATTTATGTCATTTTGAGAATGTTCTTTAAATGGAATCATAGTATGTGGTTCCATTTATATAACACAGAATTTCTCACGTGCCATTTCTTAAATATATCATGCCTTTTTATGCCTTGTGCACACGCTAGTGCACATGTACTCTGTATGTCCTACTGTTCTCCTCTTCTCGACTTGGCATGTCCCCAGCTATACTTCAATCCTGCATCTGATATTACTGTGAAGCCTTTCCTGACTCTCCCAGAGTTACCCTAGCATTATGAACATACCTTTATAAGCTATTCCTTTTTTGAGTTGATTTCTTCTACTAGAGCTCTCCGAGGTGGATTTATGTCTCTATGCATCTGTATTCCATTCAACTGTAAATCTTTGAGCTTCAGGGCTGTGCCTTTCTTATTCATCGGTGTATCCTCAGCACATAGCACTGTGCCTGGCACATAGATGGCATTTAACAAGTGTTTATTAAATGAATAAGTGGATGATTACTTTCAGGTACTAGAGCAACCAAAAATTGTCCTCAGCTTATATGACTAGGCCACCTGAGACTGCCTCCTTTTTTAGTATTACCATATATTCCTTTTAATTTTTCCTCCTGAACAAAGTGACTTTGGGAGACTGTAATAATTTAACCACTTGCCAAATCTGCTCCTCCCTTCTTGAGAGGACATTCTACTTTCAGGTTGTCCTTATATATACCTGCTGCCACCACTGGTTGACCATCTGATAGCAGGGCTATCTGTCCCCTTGCTTGGCTGATAGTGGTAACCAAAGGCCATTCTTCAGGCCATATGAATCATCAGTAAATATAAATAGACCAAAGCCCATACCTGTGACCAGTTATATAAAGGCAAGGACTTTCTTTGCCAAGCCCTTCCAGAGCATTTTCTTTTATTGAGAAATAAATCTTTTTGGATACATGGTCACCTTGCTTACCTATGTTTTAACTGTTGGCTGGAAGAAATTGAATAGCAACCCATCTTAGTGAGATTTCAACATCTGACATATCTTTCATTTTTATGGCACTTAACTCATACATCCATTTTGTCAGCCCCCAACTCTTTAGCATGTGTTATCTCGATGCTTACAATAACTTAGTGAGTGAAATTGTATATATACACACACATCACAGATACCCTCATACGTGCACAATCACATACATACACATACGCACACACAGGATGTTAAAGATGTCACATGTCAAACCTATTCTGTTATACCCATTGACATTATTAAGAACTCTGATCCTTTGACCCCTATATTTTGTTTTATCAGTCGTAGCCAATATCTGATCCTAATATTGTATGTAAGCTAATGCACACATACCAAACTTACTTAATGTTGCCAGGCACATTTTATATGCAAAATTTTTGATTCTTACAGCCACCATGCAAAGTAGGTGTCATCATCCACATCTTACAAATGAGGAAACTGAGGTTTGGGAAAGTAGTAGCATCTGAACAATACCTCAAAACCCATGTTCTTTTCACTCTACCACTTGGCCTCTTAATAAAAAACCTTAACATGAAATTAAATCTTTAAAATGTTGAATAATTTCTATTTCTCCTAATATTCCCAACTCCAACTCCATTAATCAAGGATCTGGGTCTTGATTCTATCACAAAAAAGTATGTTAGTCTCTGTTTAGTAAGACTGAAGTAGAAGGAGGCAGATGTGTTCAGAGAATGATGCTTGTGTATGTACAGTGCAATTTTGGGCTTCTTTTGCCCAATGACTTATTCTCACAGTGCTTGTTCTTATAGACTTTCAGTCCCTTTGAAAAAACCAAGGAGGGCACTTGTTGCCATGTCTAAAAGGGCCTAAGCAGATAACTGGCTGCCCAAAATGTCCTGTGAAGCTAGCTAGTAGTAGGAACTGGTATTTGGTGGGCAAAAAGGCCATTAATTGTCAGTTCCTGTCTTATAAGTGTCTGATACTATGACACCATAGTAAGCAGTTTTGAAAATTATATAATTCTATCCACAGTAAGAACTGAGAATCTTTTCCTTTAGTTTCTGATTCAGTTTATCCGTTCCCTCGTTTTCTTCTTATTCTGCTGTCCCCATCCTGCAAGGTTTGAGGAGGTGGGATGAAAGGGGTACCAGATAACAGGAAAGTGAGTCAAGAGTGGAAAGCTTGTGTAGGCGAGTGAAGAAAGTGTCTAGGCCCTAGCATTCTTCTCTGGCTCTCCCCCCTGAGCAGCAGGAAGCAAAGAGATTGTCCAGCTTACCCACAGGAGTGAGCGAGGAACATTGGCAGTAGTGTTCCAGCTGTCTCCCTGGCCCCTGAGCAGGGATATATGGCTGGAATTCCCAGGAAGTAACTGAGTCGAGGCAAAGACTGTCTCAGGACTGGCCCTGCTCCCAGCTACTTGTTGGCACTCCATGAATAATAACTGCACCACCATATTCTCAAAACCTCTCTGAGAGTTCCAGCTCCTGAGAGGCACAAATACAATGTCTCCATAGAGGAGCATAAATGAGCAGTCATGAGCCTTATTCCTTGGCTTCTCTGTCTGAAATGGAAAGACAGGTGTTCCATACTATTGGAGTCTGGATAGCACCTCTGGATCCCTGGAGATGGTCCTTTCCCTTCCTCTGGTGATGTCCACGTGCTTCTCCTGTGTGGCATCAAGTAACTGTAGCTACTTCCTTGGCTTATTTGTATTCCAACTTCACCCTTGTTAGCCCTTTAGAAACAGGTAGCCGTCTTCCTGGGGATATTAACTCATCATTCTAGTTTGCTTTCCATCACTTAACCTTTCAGGTTTAATATCTGTTGGGTGTTACTGACCCCAGAGTTTGTTCATCACACATTCTAGGACAGCAAGTATCTCCTGGGATTGTCCTGGGTAATCCAGGACATATAGTCCACCTTCCCAGAAGGATAAGAATGAAATGAATGTCCATCTGGGCATAGGCTGTGGTGTATTAAGGATTAAGTTAGCTGCTATTAGCTGTGCTCTTCCTTTGGTCTTTTGCCTCTCTGTACCTTTTATTACCTGGTATTGGCTCTTTACCCCCTTTCTTTTTTCCGCCCTATCCTTTTGCCTCCTGGCATCTTCTTGTTGCTGTCTTCATTTCTGCCACTGACCCCCCACCCCCACCCTGACTGCCTGGCATTCACAGAGGGCTTTACAACTCACTCACCCTCTCTTTGTTCCATTCCAACACTGGTAGCAGCCAAGCCCATTATTCTGGGTCCTAACCTGTTTGGCAGAGTCTTTGCTCTACTTCGACCAGCTTGCACTTAGGGCCTGGACACTCCTAGGAATTAGGGGCAGGGCGGGGTCAGGGCTGAAAACCATTTGCACAAACGCAATTCTATTTTATGTTCAATTAACAATTTTATTCTCAGGGCGAATGCTTCTTTCTTCACCCCAAAAATCTCACAATATCTTCTTATTATAGGTGGAAATACCCTGGAAATGTGAAGAGCATTGTTAAGAGCAGAGAATCCTCTGTCCCAGACTGGCCCTTCGCTGCCTCCAAAAGAGACAGCGGGAATGGCTGTGGCGCTGTGACCGGGAGGAGATAGGGAGGCCAATCTCTCTGTGAGGGGCGTGGTGGGTCCTGTCTTGCTCAACACCTGTTCTGGAGTTTGAGTGGAACAGGAAGCTCCTGTCTGGGCTGGGAGGTATGTTTGGAACCAGCCTCCTAACGCTCTGACACACACACACACACACACCCCGCCCCATCTCGCGCTCCAAGGGACACCCGCACTCCAAGGTGTAATGTGGGGACCACCTGTGTCAGCTCTAGCCCTCCAGCGTGCATCAGTTTCTCGTCCGTGTCGGGGCCACCACTACTCCGGACAGGAAGGCGCCGCAGGAACAGCTGCGACTGACGGACCGGATCGTCACGTAGAGCTGAGAAGTGTGGGATCCCACTTTCGGTTCCCGCGGGGAGTGAGCGGGCAGCGCCGGACAGAAGCGGCCCCTGAAGCTGCACGCGCTATGGGTCCCCAGCCCCAGGCAAAGCAGGCAGCCCGGCTGGAGGATGGGCAGTCGGTTTGCGCTGGGCCGGACCCCGGGGGCGGTCAGATGCAAGGGGGCGGGGGCTCCAGGCCTGGGACTGCGAGGCTGGGGCGGGCCGGCCGGCGGGGCATTTAAACCCGGCTGCTGCACCGCTCCGCACCCTCCTCCGTCCACCTCCCTCAGGCGACAGCCAGCAAGATGCGGTCCTCCTTGGCTCTGGGCATCCGGTTCCTCCGCGCCTTCTCCAGGGACAGCTGGTCAGTGGGGCTAGAAAGGGAAGCGCGCCGGCCTCACAGCTCTCTTAGGCCGGGGCAGCCGGCAGGGAGCGTGGGGACCAGGGACCCGGCGGCGGGCAGCGGGCAGCGGCCGCAGTGAGTCTGGGCTCCTTCGGGGGCGTCGGCAGGAAGGTGAAAACAGATGGCTGGCGCCTGGGCGAACCTGTACTTGCGGGCCAGGAAACCGAGGCCTGGGGGGTAGAGTTGCTGAAAAGTGGCCATTGGAGTCGTGGAGTGTCCCTTTTAAAGGTCTCTTTTTGCCCTTGGATATCGCAAAGGCCAGAACTCAGCGGTCCTGGGAGCTTGCCTTGAGAGGCTCCAGGACCCGAGGGACACGGCGGGGAGGAGAGCTTACCTCTCAGATCAGAGGGACAGCAGCTCCTCAGCCGGGTAGTCACCCCAACAGTAGGAGAGCTGTATCCATAGTAGCTTTGGTCCTAACCAAGGGAGCCCCAAGGAGGCTGCACAAGTAGAGGGGAGGACAGAGACTTTCAGGATACGCACTGGAGCAGTTTGCTTGATCTGCACAGTGTTTGTTTGTTTTAAAATTGTGTTAGTTGCCATCATTTACAAATTATAAATTTCAACATGAATAGCCAGATTCCTGGCTTCTCTCGAAAAACAGATGATGTAGCACTACCAGGCCTAAATTGCCAAATTCTATTCATAGGACTTAAGGAGTCCTCATTAGATAAGGCAGGTGCTCTTAACATGGCCAACTCGTTCTGGTTTAAAAATGGAAAATTCCATATTTCCATCCCTCAGTCCTGGGCAAATCGGGAAGGTTGGGCACCCTGGGAGCTTCCCTATAGGTGACAGTCCTCATTGCTTCCAGCTTTCTTCACTTATTTAGATGATTTACTTGGTCCTTTATGAGTTTTGGACTGTTACTATATATATATATATATATATATATATATATATATATATTTTTTTTTTTTTTTTTTTTTTTTCAGAAAAAGATAAAACCTGACTCTTGCAAGGATATAAAAATGAACATATGTTAAAGATTTTATTTTATTCATAATGAGGGATCCAGAAGATGTTAAAATCAGTTCAAAAGAAAATCTAGGAGTGGTGGGGTGTGGAATGGGGAGTTATTGTTTAATGGGGACAAAGTTTCAGTTTAGGAAGATGAAAATCTGGAGATGGATGTCATGGTTGTACAGCAATATGAAGGGAGTTAGTGCCACTGAACTGTTCAATTAATTGTTAAAATGGTAAATTTTATAGTATATATATTTTACCACAATTTAAAAAAGAAATTATACAAAGAACATGCCCATTTATGAATCAAGCATATTGAGGCAAAACTGGTTTTTCCACAGGTTGAGAGGGAAGACTATTGAAGTTCTATCAATTCATAGACATATTTTGTATGATTTAGTTTCTTGCCACTTCAAAGCATCGTAAAATAGCCCAAGGTTAATGAGATGCTAGAATCAGATAACCTGGAGAGGAGTCCTCTAGACGATGTACAGTTTTCCAGTGAAACCCAAAATTTTTTCTGCAGTCTTCTCTGCTTTGATCAAAAATAGTTACAAAAAGATTATTTTTGATCATAAAATAAAGTTGATCTCATTAGATTTGATTTGATTGTATAGGTGCAGCAAGAGTTAATTTATAATACAGGCCTTGTTAAGTTTGCTTTGCTAGAAGTTTTCATAAGGAATCTTAGATTGGACTTCTAAAAGTTTATTATTTACTCTTCTGAATTAGGAAGCTAAGTCAAGAAACTCTCTCCACTAAGTTTTATTTGCTGTGCTTATACATTTGGGCAAATTCCTTTCTTCTTGAGGTCCCCCAAATATTCTAAGTTTTCTGGGCTGGCCAGGAAGTGACCTTCCCTATTTGCCTATAAGAGAACACAGTAAGCCAGTTTTCTTGGGAGGGTTTTATTTGTATTGGCTCAATACAGTCAACCTTAAAAGGGGCTGGTTATATCTGATTAAATGAGCATCATTGTCAATTACTACATTCCAGAGAAGGCCTGGGTTGCACAACCAATTTATCTAATTATGCCCTGCTTTAAAAAAAATAAAAAATAAAATAAAAAAGAGGACAGATTCTTATTGAACTTTTGCAAATAACCTTATTGCTATGAAAAGCCAAGAAGACTCAACAACAGTTTATGGATTCTGGGGAATCAGGTAGGGAGATAAGATATTTACAAATGTTTCATTTCAGTTTACAAAACAGAGTCTACTAAATTGTTATGGGTTACGGATAGCTTAAGAAGAAAGAGAAAGGGCTTCCTTATATATCCAGAAAATAGAACACTAGGACAACATCAACAATATTCTAAACACAAAAAACAGTCATCCCTCATCGGTTTATTATTGCTCTGCTGACTCGGGTTAGCAATCTCATAGACCTGTCTGCTTCTTGACTACAGAGTTTTGGAAACCCTGATTCAGCCCATTTGCATGTCTTTAAAGATGTCTAAGTGATGCCATCAGAAGCTTGTGCCCAAGAGCAAGTGCCTGGTACAGTGCTTTTCTGAGACAGTTCTTCATTGTTAAAGATAAAATCTTTGGCCTATAACTGATTGCAGAGCCTTTAGGAAGCATCAGAATAATAATTTAAAAAAAAAAATTATCTGTGGGTGACAAAGACCTAAAAAGGCATGGATTAATTTATGACTGATAACATCTTACAACTTCTCATTAGGAGCAGGCTGATAACCAATATTCAGTAAAATTTTGTCATTTTTAACAAAACCAAATTCTACATTTGCATTGACATCACATTGATACTAAAGCAACCACAACCTTTTTAAAAAATATGAATAAAATAAAAACCGAGCCAGCTTTGACACAATTAATTGCTTCTTTTCAGACTCATTTGTATATACTATAATTCAAGGCAAATCAAAGTCGCTTTCCACAAATTTACAAATTTATCCATTCAGGGTTTGTCCTTCATTGTCCTTTTTCTTATTTTGGAACAACCAGTTGTTTTACTTTAGGATGAAACTTCTCTTTTTTCTCAATAAACACAAACATACCTCATTACCGAGTATACGAGGTTGTGCCTCTCTGCCACTGATGTGCCTATTAGAGTCTTCTTATTTATAGATATTAATTATACCCTTTAATCAAAGTAATTTATATTTCAGAGAAAATGGGGGGGGGGAGGGTCTCTAATTGTAAACAGCCTGTCCCACACCAGCATTTTAGAAGAGCTCATGAACACACGTGACACAACGTGTTTTTCGTATACTTCTTAAAGTGGGAGTCCAACCACTGTGCTCTCCAGCATTTCCCAGGCTTAAGACAGATCTGGACTGGAACCCTCCACCACTGCATGCCTTGTGCGATTAACTTCCCTAAGCCTCAGTTTCCTCATTGGTAAAAGTCCAGTGGGTTCTAGAGGATAAACATGGTATGTGGACATTCTTGACCCCCTGTGGCTGCTGGGGAGTGTATAGTAATGTTCTTCTACTTCTTTCCTCATGAGTGTAGCTAAATGCTAATGTAGTTTCTACTGTTTGCACGTTATTATGTTGAGCTCTGAGGCCACAAAGGTGAGTAAGACCTGGTCCTATCTTCTCGAAACAAAGAATCAGGCTGGAGAGAGGGTGTGTACTCTTATTATCAAATGTACTGCTTCACATGTCTCCAAGTTGGGCATATAAGTGAAGTGATGTAGCTAGACTACCTAGGTGTATCTAGGGCAGATTGGGCTTGAACTTTGGATTCCTCGTCTATAAAGTGAGAATATTAATAATAATCACCTCATAAGATTATTGTAAGGATTCAATGAGGTGCAGTGTGTAAAGTACTTAGATCAGTGCCAGGCTCATGTTAAGCACTGGATAAACATTAATTATTGACTATTACTTTCCTTGCTTTTTCTATTACTTTGCATCAGGCCTTGTTTATTTGTAGTTCACTGCAAGGTTTCTCCCACCTAACATATGGGTAAGCTACTTCTTGAGAAGCTATATTGCTTGTCCAGCATCATACAGCTCATAAACGGCTGACCTGGAGTATGAATCCAGGTTAGCCTGACTCTCAAGCCCCTGTCTTTACAAGTCTCTGTCCTCCAGATGAGAATGTGGAAGGGGGAAAAGATCACGTGGCTATTTGGCCTTAGACAAATCACTTAATCTCTCTAAGGCTCCGGGTCCTTGTCTGTAAAATGGAAATAAGAGTGTACCTTTATCACAGGGTTTTGGTGACATGAAATGAGAAGACATTTAAAGCACTTAGCCCAGTGCTCAGCTTCCAGTTAGCACTTGGTAACTACTAGATGCTTGTGTGTTTCTTTGGAGAGATTCCCCACCTCATTAGGAGGAAAAGGTAGCATATGACTTGGTGGAGCTGGAGGGATTATGAGTAGAGGTTGAGGAACAAAAGCCTGGAAGTGAAGGTGTTGCCTGTCTATTCAAGACAGTAATGTGTAGCTGTAGCCACAGGAGCACAGCGGGCTGAAGGAACATCTCTAGTCCCTGGAGATGAGGCCGAGAGGCAGGCAGTGCGAGTGTGCAAGCAAAAGTCAGAGGCTGTGGAGCTTCCGCCCTTCCTTTTCCTGTCAGATCCTCTGTGTTGGGATGGGGTGGAGAGCTAGTTCATGGCATTTCAGAGTCCTTCCTAGCCCTGGGCCTGGCCAGTGCCCTGCTTTCTGTGCTAGTGTCTGTGTGAGCATGTCTGGGGTCAGCTGGCAACATTAGCATCTTGCCAGAGAGATGACTGGGGCTGGTGTTTATAGGGCTGGGCCTTTTTCCTGAGGCCCTGTGATAAGGAATAGCTCAAGAAAGGGAGAAGAGAAGCCCGTGGGATGAGACACCAGCTGGATGAGCAGGAATGGGGATAGGGAAAGGTCGGAAAGAAAGCTGACACTGTGAACTCACCTTGCTATTTTTCCCCAACACTGGAATCTTTCCCTGGTAGCTGGAAAGGCCAGGGCTGGCTAGTGGCTGCTGCTAGGCTGAATGGCTCTGCCCTCGGAGTATGCTGAGGGCTCACACTGCCAGAGCTGTTGTTATCTCATTTAATCCTTATAATAGTTTTGTGTGGCAGGAGTTTATTACTTTATTTAAAAAAAGTTAAACTGAGGCTTAGAAAGGTTAAACAAGTTGCCCAAGATCACAGTAAGCAGCAGAAACAAGAAATTAAGACTCAGCCTCTTTTGGTCTAAGTCTAACATTCTTTTCCCTATTCTGTGATGGCCTCAGAGCAGGGGCCCCAGTGCTGCCAAGACAGTTTTCTCTTGTCTTGTTTTCCTGGTAACTGCACAGAGGTACCTGGTCAGAGTAGCAGAAAGGGCTTCTTAAAATGAGCTTTGATAGTGAGAGGCTGCTATGACAAGGAAGGAGAGATCCTGGAGCAGAACCTGGAGAGCTAAGTGCATTATCCTTGCCTCCTTCCTGCGCCTCTCAGGTCAGGGCTGGTCCTGCAGAGCGCATGAGCCTGCGGCTCCCCTCCCCGCCCTCTTGCATGGTGGCTGCCCTCTCCCCCAGCAGCTCTGCTTCCTCTTCCACTCTGCAGTTTCCTCTTTCCATCCTTACAGAGCAGATGGGTGTGCACCTCCTTGCCTTTGGGTGGGGCTATCGGACTCAGGCCCCTGGACTGGTTGAGAAGGCAGCAAGGGTTTGGTAATGGTCTAAGTGGTTGGCCGAGGCCTTATTTTTTCTAGTCCAGCTGTACCAGTGAGCGCTGAGATGAGAGTGGAGCTGTCTGAGAGGAACAGAACTGAGGACAGACACCAGGGGGTCAATGACCGCCCCCCCCCATCTGATTATCTCTGAGTTGGTGTTTCGGGTCGAGTGAGAGTGGGCAGTGTTACTGCTCTTGCTTTGTTTGGCCTCTGGTTCATGCCTTGTCCCCTGGATCCTCCATGTTCAGGAGGCGTGGACGAGGGAGAGGCGTGGGGCTAGGCATCCAGAGAATCCTGAGAGGAAGACCATCATCCTACCTCCCTGGTCAGGACACAGCTCTGCCATCATCAATACATTTTCATCTGTGCTATTTGTGTAGACTTTCTTCAGAAGAAAGGCCAACTCAATACCCATTGACCACCTCTTCCAAACCCTACCAACTTTTCCAAAGTTATTCCCATTGCCTGAACAAAACCTGCTAAAGCTTAAAGCCATGTTTTTACATTCTGTCTGAGCAAGCAGGGTCCTGTTACTTAGCTTCCTCCTCAAAGCAAAACAATCTATATTTTTCTCTTTTCCTAAAAATAGATCATTATTTTATCTACTCGTTTATTCTATAAAGTCCTGGGCTTCTTGTGGCTACCAGCCAATGGCTCCCTGTTTTTGGAAGGATCTTGAGGCCAAGCCCTGAGTCAACTCGATCTCTCTGAGCAAGTGCCCGAGTCCCAGCTGGAGAAAGGCTAACAAGTAGAGGATTCCTTGGGCTGGCTCTCTGCCCCAAGAGGGCTTCATGTCCCCTGTGCTCGGAGGCCCTCCCAGACCTGGCTTGTCCATGTTCCATCTTGTACACTGAAGGCCTGGCTCAGGATTCTACCCTGTGGTGTCTGTCCCAGGCTAGCCTTTCTCTACCATGAAATCTCTCAGTGGCAGTGGAAGATATGGCAAGGGTGGGCTGGTGGCACTGTTATTACTAGCCTGTTTCTTATTGTTTCCAGCCCTCTATCCTTTTCAGAGCTGCTGAATCCCAGAAAAGACACATCTAAGAATAGGCCACTAAGTCTATTTCCTCAGGGCAAGTACAAAGGTCACTTGCAGCCACAGCCGGCCCAACCTGTCACATGGCCGCCCGAGCAGCCCTAGACTTCTATTAGCAGCCCGTGGTTAAGGCAGGGAGTGGTGGGATTGATTGATGAGGAATTTTAAGTCCCATTGGCCTTACACTGGGATAGGGACTGTCAGCAATGTGGGTGCAATGCAAGGAAGGGGGATGCAGGGACTGGGGATGACTGGCTGTGTATCCACCTGAGAAAGGGGCCTCTTCCCACCATCTCCTAAGGTTAGTGTGTCCCTACTGTGCTGTTTCTTATCATTTCCTGTTGTACTGGCAGTAGATAGTGGGTGGTAGAGGGTCCTTTGTTTTTTATCTGTTGCTGCTTTGTGACAAATTGTTCTTTGCACTAGAAGCATTCCTAGTGCAAAGTCTTCACATGGTCAATAAAGCCATTATCACGATCCTTTGAAAGAATAAGTTGGACTGTCAGCTAACAGTTAAGAGATAGCTCATCCACCTCTTTATCTGACTTGGTTACTGAGTAACCAGTGCCAGGTAGAGAGAGGTGGAATTCTAAGAAGTGTCAGTTCTTGCCCACAAAGACTTAGAGGGTCATGGGGCAACCAGCCTCACCTGGGACAGTCTGGGGGGCTCGCTGCACACATTCCTTGGTCTTGCTTCGTTCCAGGCCAGCCTGGCCCAGCACTCGGGCTGCCATCTTTCCCCCTCACAGCCACCCTGGGGTAGCTAGTCAAAGCTCAGCTGTTTTTATTTGCCTCCCTGCGGCCTCTTGATTCTGCAGGAAGAGAAGTGAAACCTGCGGTTCTGTGTGCTGCAGGAGTGTGTCAGCTGTCTTTCCTGTGAATTATTGTGAGCTTGGCAGCCTTAGCCTCAGCTCTGCCCAAACTTAACCTGACAGATGTCTTGAGTCTCCTCTGGACTGTGACACCTTGGCCTTTTTCTCAAAACTGCTAACAAAGTAGAACATAAAGAAGACAGGACTGCGACTCTGATCTCTTCCCTCTGTCACTCTTAGTCCAGGCATGAAGTCCCAGAGGAGGCCAGTGCCAGGCCTAAGAGGACATAGTGAGTTGAGGACCTCCTGTCCCCCAAGAATCATGACTACCCTGCTATCTTGGTTGTCAGATTTTTCTACTGGGGGCTGGGGTAAGAGCTGGGCGAGAGGGTAGGCCAGGCCCCCAGAGGAGGACGGGGCTGGAGTTGCACAGGTCAGGATGTCAGTGTGGACCTCTGCTGAGCCGCCCCATCTGCTCCCAAGGGAGCCTGTGGGTGAGCCCCAGTAGGCCAGAATCTCTGCTCTCACTGCAGCTTCCCCAGAGACACTGCAACCTGCCCCAGGCAAGGTGAGGGCACTAATAGTTCACCTAGCCTAGGTACATGTGCTGGGGAAGTGGGGAAGGGGGTCATGCTCCAAATTCCTTCCTTCTAGTGAATCCAGGGTCCGGAACCCCCACCACTCGGAGGAGTGTGGTGCCAGCCCCCACCCCTACCTGCCTCTCGTAACAGAGCAGCACTGGGCTGCCTCAGCCCCCTCCAGCTCTTCTTCCTCATCTGAAATTTTGAAACAATAGTAGCTGTACACCTAGTGTCAGGAACTTATAAGCTCTGTTGTCTGCCTCATCTCACTAACCTATCAATAACCCTGTGAGAAAGGTCGTGACCTCTCCACTTTTCAGATGAGCAAACAGGTGAAAGGAGTACAGCCGGATTTTGACCGATTCCTAAGCCCTTGCTCTTCTCTCCCATAGACAAGAACTCCCTGAAATGCACCACGGAGGGTCCCCCTGGTGTTGCTGTGTGCCCTGGGAGGGGCTTGCAGGGTGGGAAAGGCAGAGAAAGCTGGCTCCGTCCTCAGTGAGGAAGCCTATCTGGGGCTTCCCAAAGCAGTCCCCAGGGCAGAGCTCAGGGTCTCACCCAGCTTCACCCGGGTAGTGTCCAGACCTCTCTGACCCAGTAAATCCCAGCCCCCTTCAATGACTTCCCACCATGGTCACCCTCAAGAGATAGTTTAAACTCTACAACTTGGCACACCTGACCTGTCCCCTGCCTCCTTCCCAGCTGCCTCATCTTTTACACTTGGCTCAGTTCCACCTTCCAGATATCCTGAACCACACAGAGTTCTCCAAACAGGTAGTGTTATTTCATGCTCTCTGCTTTTGCACACGCACTTCCCTGTCCCTGGACACACTCCCTGCCCCCGCCCTGGTTGACCTGGCTTCTCCTGCTTGTTTTTGAAGATTCAACTAAAGCCTCACCTCTAGGAATCCTTTCCTGACACTGCTCCCACCCCAGCTTGGCTTGGCCTCTCTCCTTTGTGCTTCCGTGTCAGGCAGGGCTGCCCATTTTTATAGAACTGTGGCCTCAATCCTGTCTGTCTCCCCACTGACCTGGGAGCTCCCGGAGGGCAGAGGTATCTGTTACGGTATCTCTTGCTCATTGCTGGATCCCTAGAGTGATGCCTATGCCTGGTACCTGGCAGGCTCATGTGTGGATGTGGATGGGGGAGCAGTCCTGTTTCTGCCAGAGTCAGGATGTCAGAAGTAGGCAGCACTGTGTCTGCTGTTGGCACTGCTCCTCCCCCCAGGGTTGGGAAAGGAGTCCACATTGAAAGGGGCATGGAACAGAGAAGGAAGAGCACCGGGGACACAGCAGGAGAAAGCCAAGGGAGGGTGGTCTGGGTCCTTCCTAGGTGGGCGGGTCTGGGAGCCTGGAGTTGAATCAGTGTGGTGGTGGGAGTGGGGATGGGAGGAAAGGGTGGCTGGCAATGCGGCTAGACCTTTGGGTCCCTCACTGGCTCCGACCAGCTCCTGAGAGGGCTCCCCATGTCCACTGAGTTGCAGCCTGGCTTCCCATGCAACACCAGGCTCCATAGCTGCTAAAAGGCCTCCCTGCTGGGCCTGCGATGGGAGAACAGTCAGAGCCAGGGGCCTCAGTGGGGCCTGAGGAACTAACTGTTCACACCCAGAGGACATCTGATTTGTCACCACTTCAGTGGCTGCATCCATGTGGCAGCCAAGATAGGCCAAGTCCCTGGGGTCTTAAAAGTGACACAACAGGGACAGGGTGGGAGTAATATTGTGTTCAACGATCTTTGAGATAGATGTGGTCGGTGCTCTCTCCATGTGCAACTGATGAGGAAGCCAGGGGCAAAAAAGGTTTAGGAACTTGCCTTTGGTTGCACAGTAAATTCGAGGCACTACTCGAAGCTTTCAGCCTTTTCCCAGACTAGGCAGACTCCCAGGCATGACACCAGGTCGGAGGTACCTGTAGGGATGTAGTCTTCTTCTATCCATTGCTCTTTGGAGAAGACCAGCTGAGGTACTCCAAGTTGTCAGAGTTTTCCCCCTCTGTGATTTAGCCATGCACCCTTGGGAACTGGTAGCTAGAGGCAGAAGAGCATAAAATCAAGACTGAATAGTTGAAACTTCATTCTTAACAGATTGGAGAGCCACTGAAAAATTTTAAGCCAGGTAATGGAGTCAGTGGGTACTTTCATTCTTTTAAGATCAACTGGGAGCAGTGGAGAGAATAGAGACAGAGAACCCAGGCAGGAAGTTCAAGTCCAGGGGTGCAGTGAGAAGGGCCTCAGAGTCCAACCTAAATTCAGGCTCTGCTGAAATTCCCCTTCATTTTACAAGCGTCAGCCTTCCTGACACATTTGGAGGAAGTGAGTTTGGGGTTTGGAGGCAGATCCCCAGAGATGGTAGAATGAGCCTGCAGTGTCCCTAACCCTTAGGTTCATAGAGCTGAGGGATGCCAAGGGCTTCAGGGCCCTTCCTATCCTTCTTTTCCAACCTTCTCTGTGAGATCTTTAATGAAACAGGGCTCTGAGTCTTTCTGAATACCTGGCCCTTTCTCCTGGGCCAGGAGTTAATTTTAAGGCTCATTTTCTATGTACTTCCTGGCTCCCAGATGACTAAGCTCAGCTGATTCTCTACTGGGGAAGTAGACAGTGACTCAGGAGGGCATCGGGGCCCTTCCCCAGACCCTCAGGAGAGGGGGAGCAGCTGAGAGAACATGGAAACTTCACTGGTCCTGGATGAGTTGTTCTTTCCATCCCAGACCAGTGCATGAGATGAGAAATGGGGGATGGGAGAGGGCACATGTGATGCATGAGCCACAGATGGAGAGGATGACCCTGCTGTCCAGTGGGATGGACGACACTGGGACTAGGAATAGGCCGTGGGTTCTGTCTGCAGCTGTCCCTCTGGTGCCACATTTTCATCGGTGGTCCCACCATTGCTGGTATTTTAAAAATGATTTGACTTCTCTGCTCCCATCTGTCTCACACAAGCATACACAAAGGCACCCTGCCATCAGTGAGCCAAATGAACATAGAGGTGATGGGAGATGACAAGAGCTGGAGTACATTTGTGTTGTCCAGCGTGCTGGTACTGAGCCAGTTCTGTTGGAAGGCCTCAGGAGCTGGGACCAGGGAGATAGAGCTCCCTGAGCACCCTGGCTTCTGGGCATTGGTTCCTACCTCCTCCCCCCCCCCCCACTTGGCCTCTGCTCCAAGGAACTGGTGTTTAGAGGGGAGCCTAAAGGTAGAGCGTTGGTGGTGCTGAGGCACTGGGGCTGTCGAGCGGGCACAGGTGGGATACAGGGCATAGAGTCCAATCTTCCTGCTAATCCAGATGCCTACCTTTTCTTGCAGGTACCGAGGCTTCATCCTGCTGCTCACCTTCTTAATTTACACCTGTTATCACATGTCCAGGAAGCCCATCAGCATTGTCAAGGTGAGGCTGGCCTGGTGGTGAGGAAGAATGCAGGAGATGCTGGGCACCCACAGAAATACACTTTAGTAACAGTCTGGAATTGGGCCCAGGACCATTCTCTTCCCTTATCGTGATCACCGAGCCTGCTTCTTCACCTGGTTGGCTCCCACTTTTAGTAGCTCTTTTTTCCCAGGAACTTTCCCTAGGAACTCAGAATTTTGAGTTTATTCACCAAGACAGCAGTGTCGGTGGCTAGGGGCAAATTGAGAGAGCAGGAACCCTGGGCTCTATGGGTTCTGCTCATAGATTTGCCCTGCCCTGCCCTTCACTCAGGGTCTGATGTGGCCACCTGCCCCTACAGCCAGTTCCTGTAGAAGGTACCAGAGGAAGCAAGGAGTCCGGTGGGGAGGCAGTGGTGCTGGTACAGCTGGGCAGGGAGGTTGCTTGCTCCTCTCTGGGCTGAGTGGGCTCTGGGGCTATGAGATGACTCCTGACCTCTTTATCCCATTGCGTGTCCAGAGCCGTCTGCACCAGAACTGCTCAGAGTTAATCAGGCCCATCAATGACACCCACGATCCCAACGACACCACGTGGTGTGACTGGAGTCCATTTGGTAAGAATGGGGCAAGTTGCTTCCCCACTCCCCATTCCCCTCCCCAGGAAGGGGCTTCCAGGGCCAGAAAGGCCTTGCAGGGGCAGCCAAGCACCATCTTTCTCTCTCTCTCTCTCTCTCTCTCACCTGCTTTCAGACAAGAGCAACTACAAGGAGTTACTGGGGGCCGTGGACAATGCCTTCCTCGTGGCCTATGCTATCGGCATGTTCATCAGGTAAGACAGAGGCAATGCCTGTGACCACCACAGAGCAGGGTGATTCAGAATTGCTGCCTCTGTTGACTAACCCAGGGGAGGTCGGTCAAAGTGAAAAAGGTAAGGGCTCCCCAGGTGGAAATTAAACCAAGACTTCTGCATGTGCAATCAGCCCACAGCCACCCTCGTTTTCTTCCTTGGTCCCTGAGGCTGTTCTTTCACCTGGCTGACTCCCACTTTTAGTAGTTCTTTTTCCTGGAAAGCCTTTCCTGGATGCTTCTTCTGAGTTATTCACTCAGATGGCAGTGTCAGTAGTATAGCTAGAATATGGTTTGTCCTGGATCAGGATCCTTCAAGGGTAGCCCTGGACACAGAGATGGTTAGGAAATCCCATCCTGTTCTGGCCTTAAATTAGCACAGCAGGGATGGCTTTTACACAACAAGCATGGTGCTTGTCACCATGGAATCAAAGGTGAATTAAGGCAGCTACGACCTTCAACAAGCTCACAGTCTAATGGGATGACTCATGCATCAGCGGCTAGTTACAAACAGTGAGGTAGCTCTGACAGAGGTGGCTCCAGGGCGCTCTGGGGGGTCAGAGAGGTGATTACTTAGTCTGAGCTGGGATTAGAGAAGGGAGCTTAAGGAAGGCTTCTGGAGATGATACTTGCACTGATACAGAGCGATTGGGTTTGGTGGTGGAGAAGAGGCTCGGCAGGAGGAACGGCACGTGCAAAGTAAAGAAGTATCAAACAGCATGATCTGGAGAAGTGGGGGATCAGTAACAGGTTTACCAGAGTGTAAAGATCGAAGAGGGTTGTAGGAGACAGGGCTGACGAATGAGGTCATGCGTGCCAGGCCTCAGGCACAGGAGAGCACTAAAGGGTTTTACTCAAGGCATCACGTTCAGATTCACATTTCAGACAGGTCACTCTCAGGGGAATGGAAGGCAGACTGAAGGCCTGGTCATGCTAAGGAACAGATTGGTAATCGTCCAGCTAAGCTTTGAGGAACACTTGAGTTAGAACAGTAAAAATAGGAATGGAAAAGAAGTGACACACTGGAGAACTATTTAAAAGCAGAATGGGCGGGTTTTGGAGATCTAATGTGAAGGGTGGGAAGGAGAGGCAGGAAACTGAGGTAGCTCCCTGGGTTTTGGCTTGAGGGGACAAGGATGGCGGTGCCAATCCCTCCGATGAGGGTATAGGATAAGGGTCTGAGTGGGGGAAGGAATGGAGGCAGAGAGTTGAAGAGTACAGATAGCGGGGATTAACTGCAAATCCAACTCTCTCTTCTCCAGTGGGATTTTTGGGGAGCGGCTCCCCCTCCGTTACTACCTTTCAGCAGGAATGCTGTTCAGTGGCCTTTTCACCTCACTCCTTGGCCTGGGATATTTCTGGAACATCCACGTGCTCTGGTACTTTGTGCTCATTCAGGTATGAGCCTCCATCTTGCTCTTGGGCCTCTGTTCCCAGCACAGAAAGGACCCTGGGAGCTCTAGTCCTTATCAGCCGCCCCCAGGTCATGGCCAGTGGGGGCCCTGTACACCTCCTGCCCTGCCCAGCACTCCTCTACAATGCTCCGCAGGGTCCGACTTTCCACCTCCCAGGGTCATGCATTTGGCTCACTCCATAAGCCTGTGCTGAGCACCACCTTGAGGTCACCTGAGATGCCTGATAGGCTGGGGTTCTGCAGCCAGAGGGCATTAGGGGATGTGTGTCTGTGTGTGAGGGAAGGTGAAATTTGTGGTGTGGTCTGTTGGGGGCTTCATCAACCGTGATATTGAGGGGTCAGAAAAGGAAATTGGCAGCATGATCCGGCCTGTCTCACCTGCCTCCTCTCTCCCTGCAGATCTGTAATGGTCTCGTCCAGACCACAGGCTGGCCTTCGGTTGTGACCTGCGTTGGCAACTGGTTCGGGAAGGGGAAGTGAGTGTGACAAGGGAGCAGGACTGGGAGGTTCCCTGGGAGGGCTGGGGTAGTGAGGGGGTCATTCGTGGCACCCTCATATAATTTCAGGGTGAGAGATTAGAAACTTGCCTCCACCTTGATGACTTTCACATGCTGAATAAGATACATACATTTTAGTGACTAAAAAGCAGTATTGATTTTCCACTGATTAGGCTTTAACCCATAAAACAGCAACTTTAGTTATGCTTTTTCCTTATAATAGATAAATTTCCATGTTGCGTGAAGGCAAAAATGAAGCTATAAAACTGTATTGCTTTTTCCTGAACTGGATTTTGTACAAAAAAATGTTGCTTTAGAGCAGGGTGTCTCAACCTCGGCACTACTGACTTTTGGACTGAGTGAGTCTTTGTTGTGGAGGCCATCCTGTGTGTTGTGGGATATTTAGTAGCATCCACCCACTAGATGCCACTAGCACACCCCAAGCTGTGACAATCAAAACTCTTCAGACATTGCCAGTGTCCCCTGCGGTTGAAGACTAGTGCTTTAGAGTAACTGCCATAGGGCAAGAGAGAAGAGACGGGTGGGTGCTCAACTCCCAGGGGCCGCAAGAGCTCCCTTGGGAAGCCCTGTGAGCTGGCTTTGAGACCCCAGGCCTGGCTGTAGGCAGTTTTCTGCATTAGATGGGGCAATTGCAATGAACCCTCTGCTTTCCTGTTTACTTTTTCTGCTCTTCTCCCTTCCCCCTCCTGTCTTCCCTCCTTCCTTCCAGGCGGGGCTTCATCATGGGCATCTGGAATTCCCATACATCCGTGGGCAACATCCTGGGCTCCTTGATCGCTGGCATCTGGGTGAGCGGGCAGTGGGGCCTGTCCTTCGTGGTGCCAGGCATCATCATCACTGCCATGGGCATCGTCACCTTCTTCTTTCTCATTGAGTGTGAGTGGACCCTCCTCCCCACAGACCCCATAATTCTGAGCGAAGGCAACTGGCTATAGAGAGAAGGTTACTGGTCAAGGAGTTGGAGGACCAGATGTGGGACAAGCTACCTCTCTGAGCCTCAGTTTTCTCATTTGTAAATGGGACTAATAGCATATACTTCCTGGGGCTGTCGAAGGTTTCGGTGACAGGTAGTTAGGATGCCTGGCCGCTTATTGGTGCTTGGCAAATGCTGGCAGAATATGAAGGGAGGAGAAGGGAAAGGTGGGGTGGACAGGACATTCCATGCATTTGCTGTTCGCATCCCCATTCCTTGACTCACAGCCTGTGAGCTAGGCCAGGTAGTAGGGCAGCTTCGTAGCAAGAGAATGGAAGTCTAGGGAGCTTCGAGTGTGGAGACTAGTCCCAGTGAAAGGGAAGGGCCTGGTCTTTGGAAACCTTCTTAGAAGGTTTTTCTTTATTTAGATCCTGAAGATGTGGACTGCAGCTCCCCTCAGCACCACGTGAGTGTGAGCCTCAAGCCCGCTCCCTGCTCACCTACTCCATCCCCAGACAGGACTGGGGAGTTGGAGGAGGGAGCCCCAAGCCCACAGTTACTTCACAGGCCCAATGTTAGGCCCTTGGGTTGTGTCCCCAACAGCCCGATGGGCCTGCAGGAAGTTGGACTAGTCCAGGAGAGGGACATGTACCTCTTCCAGCTTGGGAGCCCCTGCCTCTCTTGGGGGTTATCCCCACAGCTTGCAGGGGGTGGAACATAGATGTACCCACAGCAAGTTCTCATCTCTGTTCAGAGTGGGCCGGAAGGGAACCAGAACTACCCCGAGGACCCTGGGAATAGCCCTTACTGTCACCAGGAGAGCAGCCTTGAGACAACTGCCAGATGCTCCAAGGAGCCAAGTGCTCCGCCTGTTGCCATCAGCTTCTGTGGCGCGCTCATGATCCCGGTGAGAAGTTGGGAGCATGGAGGAGGGAGAGAGGCTCTCTAGACTTTTCCATTTGGTATCAGGAGATGGGGATGCCGAGGGCGATCTTCGGTTTCCAGAATTTCTTTACAGAAGATGCCTAGGGTGGGTATAGGGGAGACTTGTTTTGACATAGCATTGGAATAGCAGGCACATTGCTGTTATTGAGAGTGGATGTGTACTTGAAGTTCCCCATGTGGAGGGGCATGGGGAGTGCTTGGGTGGTGCTCAGCCACCCCTGGGGCTGCCCTGGACAAGGATCTCCTGCATTTTTCCCATCGTACCCTCTGCTATGCTCCCCAGGGCGTGATCGAGTTCTCTCTGTGTCTGCTCTTTGCCAAGCTGGTCAGCTACACCTTTCTCTACTGGCTTCCCCTCTACATCTTCAATGTGGGTAAGTATCAGGAGGGGAAGAAAAGGTGAGGAAGGGGTCTCTGGTGGGAGAGGGAATCTGTCATGTGATGCATATAATTCCAGGATATAGGAAGGATCTCCGCTGAACCTCTCCTAGGGCAAAAGGATATATATTTTTTTCCAGCCACCTTTCCTCCCCTGGAACTGAGTTGGGGGTTAGGAACTCCAAGTTCTGTTCTGCGATCTTCCCTAACTTCTCCAGTCTTAAGTATAGGAGAAACGCACCTCCAGCCTGCTTGGCTCATAGATGGGTGGGATTGGTGGGTGCTATAAAAAGTCTACCTTTTTAATGCCTCCTGGAGTCCCTTGAGCCTCCCCCAATCCAAGGAAGAGGCCTGGGGAACCATCCCCAATGCTCATAGCCTGGCAGTGAATACTGTTCTCCTTTCCAAGAGGCAGCCGGGAGCCTCACGGGATTCTGCCCTGTGCTAAGTCAGCTGCATTGCCCATCTCAGGGGCCTACTCTCCCTGCCCCTGCCCCTGTCCAAGGAGGGGTCACTTTTGTGGTTGAAAAGGATGTTTATGTCTACCTGGCCTGAGTCTCTGCTATCTTCTATTTCATAGGCCAGATGGCTACTCTCTCAGGGAGCAGCTCGCCTGCGCTAGCCCCTGAGCCTCAGAGCTCTCTCAGGGCCTAGGCCCCTGACCCAGGCTGCGCTGCTTCCTCCAAGCCCCATGGAAGGGCCAATATACGTACTCTGAACAGGATAGCATGGGAATTAGTCAGGTCCAGATTTCAAGGTGTAACTTGCCCCTCAGCTCTATCTGAAACCTCTCTCAAAGATAGAGGGGGAGCCCTAGGGCAGCTTCGTGGACATGGGGACTCTTCTGTGGTCTTGGTGCTGACTTTAGAATGTGAGTCAACCTTTCCAGTTGGGCTACAATTCAAGCTTCTGGATAGTCTTTTTCTAATCCTAGGGCAAGGCCTGGAACCTGAAGTCCTCATTTTTCTCTGAGTCTCTTTCCTGGCTCTGTTGATTAGCAGAGACCTCAAATGGATGTGAAGACCCTAGGGGGTGCTTGCCACTGTGTTGGGGGCAGAGTAGGAACTGGCTGCTTGGGCTGAGGCTCAGTGAGAGCAGTTGTGTCCCTGGGGGACATGGCCCAGTGGGACAGGGCTTTTGGGCCAGATCCCAGTGCTTTCAAGGGAGGGCTAGTCTGAGAGATCAGGGCCATCCTGCAGGAGGAGAAGGCAGCACAGGCCTGGGGGCCAGAGCAGCCATCCAGTCACGACTGTTGCAAACTCACCTGTGGCCCTGCCCAGTCACCTCCTGCAGGTCCTCAGCACTCCCTCTGAAAAAGGAGGCAGTGGGCCTGGATCAGGTGCTCTGCTTTTTCTAGCTGTGGCACTCCAGAATGCTGGCCCCGAGCCCTCAGGTCTTACCACATATTTGTGTTTTCTACAGCTCACTTTAATGCCAAGGAAGCTGGGGACTTGTCTACACTCTTTGATGTTGGTGGTATCATAGGTGAGGCCTTTCCCTGCTCTGCCTCTAGGCTGCACTTTTCTTTAGTGGTGGAGCATGACCTGGGCTGGTAGCATCAGAGAAAGAAGGTCTCTCGACCAACTGGGTGGCCCTAAGAAAGATGGCCCTCGTATTTATTTAGTCTTCCTGTAAACAGTGGGTACACGGAGGGCTTCAGTGGGAGATGCTCTGCTGAGTCTGGATGCCCAGGCCCAGGCCAATGGTGGGCAGAGTGATGGGGCCAAACTTGGGGTACCATGTGGGTGGGAGGCTGTGATCGTGCCTGGGGCAGCAGTGGGTGAGTTGGTTTGTGTTCCAGGCGGCATCCTGGCGGGGCTCATCTCTGACTACACCAGTGGCAGGGCCACCACCTGCTGCGTCATGCTGATCTTGGCTGCCCCCATGGTGTGTATAACCTCAGGGCAAAGTGCGTGTGCGTATGCACACCTGGGCCCTTATGCACATGTCTGTCTCTGTGTGTGTGTACATCGCTGTGCGCAGCTCAGGGAGGAGAGGCCAGGGTCAACACAGAAAAGAGACCCAGACTGAGAGTTTCAGAAAAGGATTAGTGACTATTTGGTCACCAGTTGATAAACTTCTTGCCCAAGGAAAGAATAAGAGTTGGGGAAAAGGGAAAGAATAAATTACCACATCTTAGACACCCGCATCCCTGGGACAGTTAGAGACTGAGAGGTCTGGATGTGAGAAGGGAAAGGAGTAAGATGACCTGTGGGGTTCCAGGACAGGAGAGGGTTGTCCCAGACTTCTGGGCTCAGTCTGACAGCGGGGGCCCGTGGGAAGACCGGGTGTGACTCTGCCTCTCCCTTTCTCTCTCAGCTGTTCCTGTACAACCACTTCGGCCAGAACGGGATTGTCAGCTCCATCGGTGAGGAGATGTTTGCAGGTCCTGCCGGGCTACGGGAAAGGCACTGGTGGGAGGCACAAGGAAGTGGGGATTGTCAGCCTGATACCAGGTGGGTGGGTCTCACCTGCCTTGGGGCTGGGGCTGCTCGTGTTCCCTCATCTCTAACAGGCCTGTCTCTCTTACTGCCTCAGTAATGCTGATTATCTGTGGGGCCCTGGTCAATGGCCCTTATGCGCTCATCACCACTGCTGTTTCAGCTGACCTGGTAAGTGGGGCCACCTCCCTGGAGCCCAGGGATCCCTTTGGGGGCTTGGACAGGTCCATTTCCCTTCCTTTGGTCTGCAGAGACAAGGTCTTCAAAGTCCCTCAGAATCCACCATCGACCCCCCTTTCCTCTCAATTTCGAGCCCCGACCCCAGCCTTTCCCATAGTCAGCCCCTCTCCTGTCCCAGAGCTCGGTGCTGCCTCGGTTTGGGTGCTCACTCTGCTCTCTCTCCTCAGGGGACTCACAAGAGCCTGAAGGGCAATGCAAAGGCACTGTCTACCGTCACGGCCATCATCGACGGCACCGGGTCCATAGGTCTGTGACTAGCTTTTGGCTCCCGGCTGCTGAACGCTGAGCCTTGTCTTGGGCTGCTGCCGTCACGTTGGCGGGGGTCCGGGGTCCCTTGGCAAGTGACCTGCTCTGACTCTGTGCTCCGCACAGGTGCAGCTCTGGGGCCTCTGCTGGCCGGGCTCATTTCCCCTACAGGCTGGAACAACGTCTTTTACATGCTCATCTCTGCTGACGTCCTGGCCTGCCTGGTAAGAGTTCTTAGGGTACACAGATGGATATTGCGGGGGGGGTGTCCTGTCTTGCTGGCTAGAACCCTGGAGGTCCAAAGCATTGTCCATTAGGTGCCCTGGGACAGCAGCCCTTTGCTCAGAACCACGTCACCTCCCATGGTGAATAATGCTGTGTGCCCAGCCCTTTCCCCATTTCCAGCCCAGTAGTCACCAATACTAGGGACTAACCACATGCTCTAGGCTAATGTTTTCCTCCCTTCCCTCTGTGCCCCAAACTCCCCACAGCTCCTCTGCCGGTTGGTGTACAAAGAGATCATGGCTTGGAAGTCATCCCTGAACAAAGACGCGGGGTGAGTACTCCAGAGAGCTAGAGCCTCACCTCTCGCCTCACTTCAAAACACATGGTCAGGTGCTCTGCACCCAGTTTCAGCCCAGCTCCAACCCGGTCTTCGGGAACTCATGTGCTCTGTGAACACCTGCCCTGCCTCGGCACGGCTAACCTGCCCTCTGTTGTCCCATGTGTCTCCATAGCTCTTGTCTGGCCCTAACCCACACGCGGTAGTATTTTCCTCAAGTCTCGTGACTTCTGTGAGTATTTTCTTCAAATCTGTGACTGATGTGCCATCAGAGCGGGACCTGCATGCAAATCCTCTCTCCTTCAGGGTGATTTTTCCAACTTTCTTTTTCTTCTTGGTGGCCAGTTCCAAAGACTGTCGACCCAAGCAGAGCATGGTGCTTGGAAAGTGTTTCTAAGAGGCCTGAGCTGCCACCAAGGTTGGCAGCCCCTTTTCCTCAGGGAGAGCAGTGGGGCTTTGGACGTACTCCCAGGACAGAGGAGGCAGAGTCCGGGGGTATAGTTTTCCCTCTGAACTCAGACTCTGAGCTGCAAGTGCTCCTAAAAATGAGAAACCAAGGTCATTGGGCCCCTCTGCTTGGGATGTACAGAAAGAAGCTACTACTGATCAAAGCCTCTGGGACAAACTTGAATCAGTGTCCACGGCTGGCTGGTGTGCTCTCTGTTGCCCAGTGGTGGTGGGTGTGGAAGCTGCACAGATGGGTTGGTGGCTGAGGCCGAGCCAGCAAGAGGCTGGGCTATGTGCTCGTGCTTTCTGGTTCTCCTTCTGAGCAGGAGGCTCTTGCTCACAAGGAGCTGGCAGAGCTGCGGACCTGGTCTGGATGGTAACTGTAGGGTCACGGTAACTAGCACACTCTGTGCGGAAGCACTTCCTTTTAAGGAGGGGTCGTCCAGGTTGAGGGGCGAAAAACTGAAAGCAGGAGGCGTTCATCGTCTGTCCTGCCTTGCCCTGCCCTGCCCTGGGGGAGCAAAGGGATTGGACCACTGACTGGTGTCCTTCTACCTGCCTTCCCTGGGCCAGACCCAAGGGGAGATTGGGGGGCTGGGACAGGGGAGTGGAGGAAGCAGAAAGAGAGGATGAACACTTAGAAAACATCTGCTCTGTGCTTAGAATAAGCCTGACTTCAGCTATATTAGGTCACCACTCAGCCACTTTGAGAAATAGATATGCTCATTTAGAATTGAGAGAATGGAGGCTCAGGACTTGCAGGACGTGCCTAAGGCTTCAGCTAGTCCCTGGTGTGTAGGGTTTGCTCTTCTCTGTAAGCTGGTCCATCTCTGAAAGGCCTCTACATGGGAGGCAGAGTAACTTGCAAGGGCAGAGGGAGCACTGGGCTTGGAACCAGAAATCCCTGGACAGTCCTGACTTCTCCGCTCACCTTTATCTATAAGACCTTGGGCATGTTCTCTGAACTTTTGCATCCTTATGTGTAAAATGGAGCCACTTATCCCTAAATATCTGACAAGGATGATCTGAGGCTGAGATGAGATAGAATATGTGACATTGCTTTGTAAAGCTGTCAAATGTGGTAAAAAAAAAATATTAAGTTTTAACATTTAATCTGGCTCTCTATTCCCTGCTGAAGAGGTGAGAAGGAGCCCGGACTATAGAGAACAGGAATGAAAGGCAATTATTAAGGGACCTTAGAAACCCGCCTTCCCTGCCCCACCACTGGGGCAGCAGCTTATTAACCCGAGACTCACTCTTTCTTCCTTCGCCTCTTTGCTCCTCATGCAGGTATAAAGAAATATGAGGCCTCCATTGGAAGAGAAGCGTGGAGGGCCCCAGTGGGTCCCAAAGTACTCCCCCGGGCAAGACAATTAAAACTGCCACAGACTGCTGAGGCAAAGCCTCCGGACCTAACACCAGCCCGCAGGAATGCTAAGGGACAGGGAGAGAGTCTCCATGGGAAGGGGACCGCCAGGCAGAAGGGATGGGGTCAGGGCTGAATGGTGTCTCCATTTTGCTGAGGGAAAGATCTGCGGAGACTCCTGCTCATCCGGATTTCAGGACAGAAGGCAGAGGCTCCACAGAACCAAGGCTGGAAAAGGCGCATCCCTCCTTCCCGTGTTAAATCTGAACCTCTGTAATCAGCCTGTACGTACAAGTGGGATTCTGACCCTACGTAAGAGCTGCCTAGCCTTTCTTCATCCCTTTGTCCACAAGCCTTTTTTCTCTCCGTTTGATCCTGTTTCCGACGCCTGACTCATTTGGATTAAAGTATTATTGCTGTAATCTCCAGGGCTGGGACTAAGGTGAAGGAAGGAAGTCTCACCCTTGAGCTGGGGCTTGTGCTGCTCCTGAGAGTGAGGGTCTCCCCTGCCTCAACCTTGTCCGAGCCCTCTGTGTCCTGAGTGGAAGATGACATGTGAGGACAGTTTGTGGGGGCAGAGAGGGTATGGAGGCCATGACTGAAAATGCCAGTGTGTGTTTTGATAAAAATACCAGTGTTGTTTTTTTTTTTAATTAAATTTATTGGGGGTGATATTGGTTAATAAAATTATATAGGTTTCGAGTGTACAAAATACCAGTGTTTGGATAAAGAAGTACCAGTGGTTATTGAGTGCTCACTGGATGATAGTTCTTCTCAAGGAATGGAGTAGACAGCGGACACAAAAAATGACTTACGTCCTGAGCACAGGTGCCAGGGTGACAAGACTGGTTCATTCAGGAGCTTTTACACGTGTGGCTTCCTGGAGCTCTCTGCAGTGGCCTTTTCTCTCTTGAGTTCCTGATGTACTGGTCTGTCCACCTCTAATCTTGGAGTGCTCCAAGCCAGCTAGCTCTTGGCATTTCCGTCTGCCCTCTTCTTTTGCTGGCTGAGGCTGTGCTAGTCCTCATTAGGGCTCCCATGGGTTGTTGGGGGCAGTGTCCCAGGACCTCCAAGTCATGTGCTGGTCACACTGGTCACTCCCAGAGGAGATGCTCATGACAACACTGAGGACACTGATGGCAGTGGGGCAAACCGAGAGCTTAGAGCCCCACGTAAGATACAACCGTTGTATTAACTGGACACCGCGTGGGCCAGCACATTAGCTGCATACCAACCCCCCAACGCTGAAATAGGTTGTACATGCCCCAGTGGTGACACATACCTCAGTCTTCAAGTGCTGGACACTCTGGCTTTGAGAGCAGGAGCCAGTCAGAGACCTCAGGCCCCCACAGCCAGCCAGAATGCTAGGCTTCAGGCTCAGGATTCAGGAATGCTTTTTTCAAGACAAGAAAAGTCTTGTCTGACATCATCCCTCAGGGGAGCCGCTAGATGGTGCCATAACCCCATGGTAGAGCCCTACGTGAGCTTGGGCTCCGTTCTGCTGTCCCTCAGGGGGACAGAGAAGCAGAGGTTTTTTCACTTGCCAACTGTCAGCTTTCTTTTCGCTGCAGACAGGTCCAGGTAGGAGGGGGGCGGGATATTTTTCCTCTCTGGCATTTTCGAGGTCTTCTCTCCCACAGCCTCATCACTTACTAGCTTTAAGCCTGTTTCCTCATCTAGAAAATAGTAATAATCACCTGTGTGAAAGGAGACACATAGGTAGAAACCGCGCCCCCCACCTCCTGCCCTCGAGGAGCTTGTCTAGTGGGGAGGAGAACATGAAAACGTTTGTAAACAACACAAGTAAAAACACCAGGGAATGTGACTCAAGTTAGACTTTGCCATCCACTAGTCCAGCCCTGAAGGGATGGCAGAAGGGTGATCCCAATGGCAGTGGGAGGAATAGATGTGAAAAGCTTATGAAGTAAGAATGAATGGACCTGGGCAATTAGGTTGCTAAGGTAGCGAGGGAAAGTAGAAGAAGAACGAAGTTAAAATGAGTACTTATCAAGCCCTAATGTGACAGGCATAGGGACCATGAAATGAGCAGGACACACCTGCTCATGCCAGCAGATTAGTGTGGCACTAGAAAGAGACAAAAGGCACGTGGGAGCTCAGATCCTGGCCTTGGAAATGAGGACTTGGTTTGTAGGTGAGAGTTCGGGGAAATACCAAAGGCTGGGGAACCCCAGTCCTGATATCCAGTCTTCCACACTTGTCTCCCAGGTCCCAGCGTCCTGGCCCCACCTCAGCTCTGGGCACTGACTCTTCCCCAGAGGCCTGGTACCTGCCTTCTCTCTGGGCCTCAGCACTCACTCGGGGCTAATGCAGGAGCATTACATTAATTAGTTATTCATTTAATTTAACTTCACATTCTGTCTCAATTAAGCTTAAAGTGTTCTTCCTTATAGATGTTACAATAGCACTTGTAATTAAAAAGCAATAACTCTTTGCATTTCTCCTTTAGCGATCCATTGGGAGGCTGGGCTAGTGAGGGAGCAGGGGGAGGAAAGCAGCAATGGAAAGGGAAAGAAGCTCTTGGTAGATCTTAGTACTCTGAGGCTACCACTAAAACGGAAGTTGAGGGAAGGAAATTCTTAACACACCTTGGGGTTGAGGAGGGAGCCCTGAGAACTAGAGAGGGGTACTAGAGATAAAGGGGTGGGCTTTGTATATTAAGGAGTGGGGGTGAGGAGAGGATGGAAGATGGAGGATGGAAGATGGAGGGTGGAAGTGGGCAATCCTTAGAAACGGAAGATGGCGCCATCTTCTCTGTGGTAGGCAGAACGATGCCCTCTCCCCTGAGAGGTCATATACTAATTCCCAGAACCAGTGACTACATTATCTTACATGGCAAATGAGACTGTGGATGTGATCAAAGACTGTGATATGGGGAGAATGCCTACCCTGGATTCTCAGGGTGGGCCCGATGCCATCACACTCCAGAACTGTAAGATAATTTTGTATTGTTCTAAACCAGCGGTCCCCAACCTTTTTGGCACCAGGGACCAGTGCTCTTGTGAGAATCTAATGCCTGACATCTGAGGTGGAGCTGAAGGGTGATGCTGGTGCTGGGGAGTGGCTGCAAATACAGATGAAGCTTCACTCGCTGGCTCGCCACTTACCTTCTGCTATGCAACCCAGTTCCTAATAGGCCACGGACCCGTATGGGTCTGCAGCCCAGGGGTTGGGGACCCCTGTTCTAAACCACTAGGTTTGTGGTCATCTGTTACAGCAGCAATAGAAAACTATTCCACGTTTTCAGTGTAAAACTGGAGCAACATCAATTTGAAAACAGGAAAACTGAAGAAATCCTCAAAGATTAAAAAAACAGTGGAGGGATGTCTGGGTAGTGTTCAGGTACTGCATAGTCACTACCCCGAGAGTTCTCGGAGAGCAGGGCCTGGGCCAAGTGCAATACCCAATAGGATAACGAAAACCGGAAAAATAAACTTTCTCATTCTGTCCATAGTGCTGGGCCCTGGCTTTGATCCCTGCTGTCATTTCTTAGGTCCTAGGAAACCGAGACAAAGGTGCATGTTGGAGTGGGGTGAGAGTGGGAGGGATTCGGAAACACTTTTTTCCTTGAGTTAATGGCAAACGCATTGATCTGCGAGAAACAGAGATCAAGAAACAAACATTCTTGGCTTGTGGCTTCACTTCTTCCACCTCTGAAAATCCACCCAAGTATCAAACTATCCAGATGGACAGTGCTTAGGAGAGATTGCTGTGTAAGTCTTTCTTGAAAACACAATTTAGGAGCTGTCCCATCGGTTAGTATTGCTAAGCAAGGAGAAAACACAGTCCAACAGAGCAATAGGAGTTTATCAGTGAAGTTGTCTCTGAGGTCCCACATGGCATTTCACTGTTTTGCTTGGATTCCTGGCCAATCTCTAAGAGTCTAGATTTTCCATTAGACTCAGCTGCTTCTCCTCAGTATTTCTATCAACTGGATTTGAATTACCTGAGCTTGGTCCCTCCTTTTTCTTTGTTTTCATTTTGTGGAGCAATGTGGTATATAGTCATTAAGAGCTTAGACTGGAGCCAAACTGCTTGACTTCAGATCTTGACTCCTGCTTAACCCCTTGCGGAGTGACCTCAAGCAAATCACCTTACCACTCTGTGCCTGTTCCCCACCTGTGAAATGGGGCTATTAAGAGTACCTACTTCACAGGGTTGCTATGAGGATTACAGCTTACAGGGCACTTAGAAAAATGTGTAGCACATGTTTGTTGACTATAATAAAAACTGTGACTTCAGCATGTGAAGAATGGAATATTCCCAAGTTTTGGGATGGAAACAGAGATCAAAAGTTGAACTCCGTGAACTGTAAAACCCCTTCAGCCCTGCATTTTATGCCCCTGTGAGGGTAATCAGCACTTCTCTAGATTCATTCTCATGTGGTTCCAGTTCCCATATCTGGAAGCTTGCTCCTACAGAACAACCGCCAAATACTTAAAGGTCTAAGTAAAGAAGTTATGATAAAAGGTTTGTTATTTGTACTGTACTTGGGAATGCTTCAATGAAACTTTTACTTTTTAAATATGAGTTAGGGAAATGATGCGTACAAATAGCTAAGAAATAGTGTTAGCCAATGTAAAAATAAGAATAATTTAAAAATAATCTTTAAACTATCTGAAAAATGAGCTATCAGGAACCCTGGTGTCACGTTTGAGCCCCTCTAACTACCTGTGAAACTTGTAAAACCCTTCATCTCTGCCTGTTTTTCATTTGTTGAATAATTGCAGCAGGTTTCTTTGCACATTGAATTAAAATCAACTGCAGTGGCAATGAGATAGAATTGATAAAAAAAAAAAAAAAAGTTTATGTCCTAGGGAACAGAACAAGAAATGGATTAATATTAGAATAAAAACATGCAGAAGTGATTCGGATGCTTTCGTCCCAGGATGGAGTTAGGAAGACGGCCTAGACACCTCAGAGTCTAGTCCTCGGATTGGCTCACTCCACAGGACCAGTGCTTTATACCCAATACCACTGAGAAATGTTAAAAACAGCAATGCCAGTGCATGCAGCAGGAGTGAATGGCTAGTAACTGGACATTGGTACAATAATTTTGATGAAATTTTAGATTAAATATCTGATATCATGCAGCAGTAGAGAATATTAGCTTTACTTCCATTTTGCAAGTCAGAAATTTAAGGAACTTGTCAAATTACCTAGTACGTTTTGTTGGCTGGAGACTTCTAAAATATGACATACAGCGTCACCTAGTGGATAGGACGAATGTCTGCACTGTTGGGGGAGGGTGGTGTCCTGCTAATTTAGCTTTCGTCAGGGTATGGTTTTAAAAGGCTATGAAATACAGCCTATTTTCTGATGTAGAAGCCCTGATTTACTCTATTTTATAAACACTGGGGATCACCACTGCCATAGGATCTCTCTGGATTAGAGAACAGTACAGCACAATCAAAGAATGAAAGAGACACTAGATAATTTCTATTTAAAGGACCACCTCCAGGAAGGCCACATGCACAAGGGGTGCCGTATCAGACACTGGTTATAGGCGTGCCCATGTAGAATTCAGTGAAATTCATCTTCTGCAGTTTCGGCCTAGTATTTATCCCAACACTGTGGCATTTTGGGAACAGTTGGATATGACTACTTTGAGTATGAAAGTAGAAAGTAATTTATCATTCATTTCACCACAGCTGGTAGTTATGGACAGGATCTATGGAAGGCAGGCTAAACTAAAATACACTTGGTTCTAAGTATGATTTTTGCCCATAACACACAACAAGCCTGTTATTTACATCTGTGAAAACAACATCATCAACAACAAAAATTGGACAGCAGTGGTGTTTGGTGATGAATTTAGTTTCTGACCTTAACACATTTTTCTCCACTTGAGGAGTCACCCAAAACTTCATAGCCATTATACACCAATCTTATAGTTGGACACTTTTGTTGTGGAATAAAAAAGATGGACTCATGGTCAGGAACCTACAAGAGTTTTCCCAGATTGGCTTTTTCAGCAAGTCTCTCAGGAGAAGGCGACAAGTGGCAGCCTGTGCATCGGGAGTCAATCTGCACTGGGCTGGCTCAGCGTCTCCATAGAGACTTGCCAGAATCTGGGGGCTTCAGTGCCGTTGTCCAGAGAGGGGCAACACTCTCCTGCTTGCCTCAATATTTCCGCATTCTCCTTTTTCCCTCCAGTCCACTGGGGCTGGGGGATGTTTCTGCTTTCTTTTCTTACCCGAGGGTCCTAGGCCAGATTGAGAAACTATTTCCTTTGAATCTTTCTCTGACAAAGCCTTATCTGCAAAGTTTTTCCAAACTGAATAAGATAGAGACAGTTCAGGGGTAGGGATAACTGCACCTGGCCCTCATTGGCCCATGACTCCCCAAAGCCACCTGTTCTCTCCACTTTTAGTTTATAGCTTAATCCCCACTGGGGTGGCAGGACCCTTGCTTTCCTATGACAACAGGATCCAGGAGAGGAAGCAGAGAAGTGGCCCTGACTTCCTCATGCTCTCAGTCAAAATTCCACAAAGCTCGATGTGTTTTCTTTTTAGTTCAAGACCGGTCCTGGAGTCTGCCATCCCTGGGTCTGCACGCTGGCTGTTATGGGAAGCTTGGGCAAGTTAGTTCATCTCTTCAAGAGTTAATTTGTAAAATTAAGTAAATTCTATTTCAAAGGAACTAGTGTACTGCTGGCATATAGCATGTACTCAAAGTTCTCCTTTCAACTTTATTCTGGTTCTTAATTTTAAGCCAGAAATCCTTTTTCATAAAGCTCTAGGGAGTCAGGATGAGACTGCTAAAGTGGAACTGGCCTGAGCCTCTCCATTTAGTGACAGATTTTACTTGGCCTGGGATCTCAGACAGGTATAAAGTTATATCTAATCTTGGGAATATACATTCCCCAACAGCTTTGGGGAAAGGGCTACAAAGATGAAATAGATGACAATAACCCAAATGGACCCTCATGGTAATTAAATAAGGCACGCAAAGGCCCCCAAATCCTGAGAGAATCCAGAGATACATAGCAGCAGGATAAACAATACTTCCACTCCCTCCTTCTAATACCTAAGTCACCTTGACATACAGAAATACTAGACTCAGAAAGCTGTGACCAGGAGTTTAAAGTGAGAGCCAGTCATTCGGTTGGTGTGAATCGCTTTATTAGTTCTGAGAGACACAATGCCATTGCCTTCAGACAGTTTTGTGGCATGATATGCAGAGCGGTCAATAACCAACACCTGAGTAAGTCTTCTAAATCATCATATTAAAACAACCTTTGGATCTTTGAGTGTGTTCCCTTTCCAAATGATCCCAACTTTATAACCAAGAATTTTATATGTTATCGAAAGGACCAAATACTTTCATTTATTGGATAGCAGAAGCCAAGTGCTTCTTTTCCCCAAATCTACTTTACTGACGCCTTGATTGAAAAGCTGTTCAATGCAGACCACTGTTACTATTTCAAACTGAATAAGACAGAGAGAGTTCAGGGGTACGAATAAATTGCACCTGGCCCTCATCGACTCATGACTACCCAAAGTCACCAATTCTCTCTCTTACTATCCTCTTTACAAAACAGATGGAAAACCTGAGGTATAGGTGCTAGGAAGAGCAATGTCCCTCTTACACTAGTGGAACTCTATCTCCGAAGAGACAATTTTGCAACCCTGTGTCTGGAAACCAGGATTCGAGAGATTTATCTTAGCGATGAGTCGATATTCCCCTGATCTTAAGGCATGGGGCTGTCAAAACAAGGCTCCAAACAGTGCCTTTCTGCTCATCGATGACCTCAAAGTGAGGGAAAGAACAAGGTTTTAGTTTTCATGAATAGTGCTCAGTAGGACCTCAGTGGTTTGGCATAGATTGGCTCCAGGATATGATGAATTAGAACCAAAAAGAGACCTCCAAGGAAGATAGCAGCGAGGAAAACCAGCAGGACGTAGCGGCCAATGAAAAAGGCATCCACAATCTGAAGAAAGAAACATCAAAAATGAAATTACTATCACTTCAGCACCCTGGCTGTGCTCATCTGAATGGGCCCAGGGTCTGTTCATTTTTGTAGCTTCCAGTAACAACCCGCCCCGAGTCTCCACTGTAAATGGTTAAGAAAGATCCTTTTCTTAACTTCCTGAGCTGGAAATATAAGATAAAGGATTAACGAAGTACAGGAAACAAATGGCTTGATTTGGGAGGTTCATAAATACTTTGAACACCCAGGATGAGTTCTGTTATATTCTGGAATCCTATGCTAGCTTATCTGAAAGCATTTGTGAGAAATCTGCTTGGTCTTAGAAAGGTTCATATTTCTTGCTATCTTTTTATTATGGAGAATTTTAAACATACATGCAAATACAACAGTATAACAAACCCCACGTACCCAAGATCCAAACCCCTAGATCATCACCCCATTGCCAATTCCAGAGGGTTCATTTTCAAAAGGAAAATTTCACTCTTTAAAACTTTCATCAGAAGACTTCTGAACCCGAATATTCATAACCCAGCATTCTAAGGGTTAGGGAAAATGACCATTTACCTGAGATACTAAAACACTAAGAGGACAGATGATGTGCCCCAAATCACACAGTTGGCTGTCTGGAACCAGTCAGACTTCGGGCCCCAAAGCTGTTAGTCTTTGCTGACAAAAAGCTATAATTAGTGTTGGCTCTATCCACTTGTTTACTGTCCACTGCCAGAGCTCTACTCTCCTTAGATCTAAAAGGTGGTGCTTAAGTTTGGGCCGAAAAAAGCAATTTAATCTACAGACCTAATGGAGCAGCTACTCAAACCAAGCAACTGGGCGACTTTACAGTTTCCAAAAGCTTTGAAAACCCAGTACTTCAAAGAGTATCCAAAATACCTGAAAGGTGATTCTTGTGGACAGAATGATAGTGCAAGAATGTCCACGTCTTAATCTCCAGATACTGTGAATACGTTAGATTACATGGCAAAGCAAAATTAAGGTCATAAATGGAATTAAGCTTGTTAATTAGCTGACCTTAAAACAGGGAGATAGCTTGGATTACCTAATCTAGGTGGGTCCAATATGATCACAGAGTCCTTAAAAGTGGAAGAAGGAAGCAGAGTCAGAGAGATGTTACTTTACTGGCTCTGAATGTGGAGCTAGGGGTCCCCCAGCCAAGGGCAACCTCTAGAAGCTGGAAAGGGCAAGAAAACAGATTCTTCCCTAGAACCTGAAGAAAGGAATATAGCCCTGCCGACCCCTCAATATTAGCCTGGAGAGAATGATTTTGGACTTCTAACTCATAGAATGGTAAGATAATAAATGCGTTGTTATCTAAGTTTGTGGTCATTTGTTACAGCAGCAGTAGGAAACTAATACAGGGATGACGCACCAAGTACTTGTCAAGTCCAAGCACAGCTACGATCACTGAAACCCAAAGACACCAAGAAGATAGGGCTGCTCCAGAGATACCCCCACAGCCAACTTACAACAAAGGTCAGTTTGATCAAACAGCTTTAACATAACTTTGACCTTGGCTCCAGTACTGAACAAGTCTCTGGTGGGCTGCATGTTTGCTCGTTCGACACGTTTCTCTTTTTAATTAGCCAATTAGCAGGCCGTGGGTGCAGAAGGCCCAGGTCATGTATTATTGATAGGTATTGAGCCAGGCTGCTGCAGGGGCCAGTTCTCAAAATCTGAAAATGAGAACTCTGATCCTGTTGGCCATGCTGACGAACATCTTTTGCTCAAACCCCATTCTTTTCTCCTGGGTCTGAAACTCATATGACAGAGGATAGAGGGATCGATTTCAGAATAGTGTTTGCTCTGTGCCTTTCTTTCAACAGTCACATCTGCAGCAATCCAGAAACATAGCAGCCTTCATCGCTCTCCCCCTTTAAGACAGGGAAGCTGAGGTGGAGCCTGGCTCTAGCTCACACTTGGTACTCACACCACCAGAGTGGTTTTCAAATGCTGACGAAAGAACCTGGCATGGATGAAAATAATTCCTTAAATTGTGTGGTAAATATTATTTCCCTTGGAGTTTTCAGAACAAATTTCCTCCTTTTTCCATGGTTAGTCCTAGACAGAGTTGAAAATACGTGCGAATTTTAATTCAGAAATTATATAATTTTGTGTACTATTGTCTAGTGTCCAAATAGTCACTTAAGAATTCTCTGTAATGGCCCCTAATATTCTGTTGAGTCCCCAAGGATGAAGGTTTTGAAGACAGAGCCCAGCTTCAATCCTTGCTCTGATTCTTTCTACATACGTATGACCTTGGGCAAGTAACTTTAATCTCTTACATCCTCCGTGTCCTTACAGATAATATGGGGATAATAATAGTACCTACTTCATACTATGAGGGTCATCTTGAGATTTAAATGAGGTAATACAAGGTACTTAGCACAGATTTCATACACTGTAATCCCTTAAAAATGTTAGCTATTATAGTATCATCATTCCTACTCAAAAAGTTAAAGTGGAAGTTGAGAGTAAAGAAGCTGATAGAAGGAATAACAGGACACAAGAATTCAATGCCATTATCGAGATCATAGGTATCTGATACCAGCTGGTAAAGCTGGAGCCCCAATCAGGAATGAACCAGATAGGTGGGGTGTCCAGAGAAGGACTATGAGAAAGATGATAAAAATCCATCCAGAGAGGTGGGTACTGGCAGATGTGGTTCTAGGAATGAGGACCAAAGGAACTCCCAGAAGACTGTGAGTATTGAACTCAAATCTGTATAACTTCTGCTTTCCAAAAAACTGTTCTCCTTTCCTCACTGCTCCTCCCTATGAAAAGTATTCTTTTCACATCAGAAGTATAAAAATTCAAATACGTGGAAGTTAAAAAACAAACAAACAAAAAACTTCACATCTCTCAGCACTTTGAGGGCACTGCAGAAATTTAGAGCCAGATCTGCGTTTCTGAGCCCAGGCCACCAGGAAGGGGCATGCTTATATGACAGGACCAGGCCTAGTCCTCTTCTAACTCATTTTTCCTCTCCCTGCCCCATAGTATGAGGTGGCTTTTGGACATACTGCTTGTTCAGCTTGATGCAAACCAGAGTTAGAATAAGATTCTCTTCCTGAGTGAAGGTGTGGAGAGTTTAAACCTCTCCCCGAGCTTTCCCCATCCTTGCTTTAACTTAACAAATCTTCCTCCCCGGTTCAGCCAACCAGGCATCAGGGAACACCCCAGGGAAGGGGCGAGGTCTAGATCAAGAGAAACAAGAGTTACAGCTGAGGAGGCAAAATAAAACCAATAGCTCTACCTTCATTTCAACCGCTGGGGCTGGGATTTCACTGGCTCGGGGGAAGAGCAACAGAACTGACGTGATGATCACAGCAACGAGGAATACAAAAATGACAGAGAACCTGGGGTCAAAAGACAGAGTGTTAAAGCACTGTTTATAGTTTCTTTTCTAGTCAGTCAGGCCTGGACCGGCTCTTCCCTGGGGCCAGTCTTTTATGTTTTGGCCCATTAACAATGCCCAGATACCTGCTGTCCACATTGCCCTGTGAATTTAGAAATGTTTTCCCCTTTATCCCAAAGCCCTTCTTCCTAGACAGGTACCAGCTGGATGCATTCCTGTTTATTCCCAGTTACTCTAAATTCCTAAGAATGAGAATTGGTAGTTTTTATTTTTGCCTCTGTGTAGTCATAATCATGAAAAACCAAAGCAGCTCCTTCCTCACCCCCACTTCTGTGTTTTAGAGCAGAATAGTTTAGTAAATTATGTAACTCGCTGCTTCGTATGGACACTGTCTGGCCAGAGAGCGCAATGCCATAGTGTTGTTAGAGTCAGCCTACGGCCTGACTCTCTTCTGCAGTGAGCATGTGATGGCCAGCCAGCCGTCATACAGCGTGTCTGCAGGTTCCCCAGGCCCAGGTCTGGACTAAGCATCTGTCATTAGTCTGAACAATTAAGAAACTCACCTCAAGAAATTCAATAGGCAGAGAAGGCAGATTTTCTTTTCATCTCACATCCCTCCATCTCCTCTACAGGGAGAACTGAAAAATACTTCCCATCTCCTCCCACCTCTACTTCAGAGCCAATAACATAGTTAGTGCTTATGATAAGAGGTCAAAATCCAACTCATTCAAAGTGTCCATAATTACAAAATGGATCTTCTGAATTCTAAATGCGTAATGAGCATCAGCGATTTCGCTTCTAATTGTTTCACTGTGGGCTCCCAGCAGGAGAGAATGCCTTACCTGGCTACACCGGAGGCTCTGGACAACAGCACACACAGCAGCAGCACCAGCACCCAGAGCAGGGCTAAGATGAACACGCCGGCACCCACTCCCAGGACAGTGCCAGCCATCTGTGGAGAAAGGACGGATGAGCCCTGCACTCTACTCTGCCTGGGCCTTGGGGCGGGACAAGGTGTCCCCCTGGCTCCAGGTTCTGCTTGCTTTCAGCATGCTCCCAGGGTGCATGAAGGTGGTCAAATACCGAAAGTCCAAATTCATTATGAGGAATTTCTGATGATTGGTTTGCTAGGTCTTTGGGAATATCTAGTCTCAGAGGCCTTAATAGGAATCACACATTTAGAATCAAACATTTCTTTCTGGTGAGGATTAAGAGGTTGCTTTCTGCTCCAAGTGGGTCATTCAAGTCTGGCATCTGAGTTCTAGTCTGTCTGCCCTCAATCCGCAATAGAAACCTGAACTGTCCCTTGATATAAAACCCTACTGAAGGGCACCAGGGCCCGAGAGCACCACAGTCAATGTGGAAGTTGGAGCGCTCAGGTTAAGTCCACAGTATGAGCTTGACTCACCAGGCAATCACCAGACAGAAATGTCCCACTCTATTGTTGAGTTTTTACTCACTAAGGGAAGCAAACTCATAAGTCCTTAAAGAGGAAAAGGTGGAGGAGGGGAGTCATCACTATTTTTGGACATTCAGTTTGTACTAAGTACTTTACAAATATATCTCATTTAATCATGGCAATAAGCGTCTGAGATAGGTATTATGTCCATGTGATAGCAGAGGTAACTGAGGTATAATGGTAGGTATGTGTACTAAACTGGATGGCTTGCAGCAACAGAAAGCCATGGTTCTCTCACAGTTCTGGAGGCCAGAAGTCTGAAATTAAGTATCATCTTGGCCACACTCCCTCCAAAGGCTCTGGGAGAAGAGTTGTCCTGCCTCCTCCAGATTCTGGTGGCTCCTGACATTCCTTGGCCTGTGACCACATCCCTCCAATCTCTGCCTTCATGTTCACATGGCTTCTCCTCTGTGTATCTGTCTTTCTCTCTTGTCTTTTATGAGGACACTTGCAGTTGAATTTAGAGCCCACCCAAATAATCCAGTATGATCTTATCTCAATATTTTAACTTAATTACATTTGAAAACACCCCCTTTTCCAAATAAGATCACATTCATAGGTTCTAGGGGTTAGGATGTGGACATATGTTTTGGGGGGCCACCATTTGACCCATTATAGGACCGCCCCTGGTTTTCCCTTGCTGTATCAGAGACAAATCTAAAGCAAACAAATTTTTTCTTCAGGTTAATAGTTTTCTTTACCCTGATGGTTTAGCTACCACAAAAATTATTATCTATGAAAAGTTCTGTTATAAAAGTTTTGGAAAGGAAACTCTAAGCATGAACTGCTAAAAACAAACAAACATTTGTTCGATCAGCATTTTTTGTGTGCCTACTATGTACAGTATTGTGCTGTGGGCTGGGATCACTAGGTAACTAAGACATCTTCTGACAGAAGCAGCTTAAGGCCTACTGGAGAACACTGTCATGTAAATAACTATCCACATTACATTCTGAAAAGTAGAAAACAAAGTACAATGTGAACCGAGACGGTGAAGAGGCAGCTTTGCATAGCCCATGTGGGGAAGAATCTGTGTGGCGAGACGACAGAGTCAAGGGAAGAGCGGGTAGAGAGGCGGCAGCAGGAGGCGTGGCTCCCACTTGCCTTGCAAATCTTACTGGGGCACACTCGCCCCTCATTAGAGCATGTGGGTGTCCTCTCATTAACTCTGGATCCTTGTACTTGCTGTTTCCACTCCCTGGAATCAACCCCTGGCCCTAAACAAGCCCTCCCCTATTTGCTGGGCTGGCTTCTCCTCAACCTTCTGATCCCAGGTTTAAATGCAGCCTCCTTAGAGCGATCCCTGACTGCCCTAAAGTAACCCCCAAAACGATCACTCCCCATCACGCTATCTCCTTCGGAGCACATGTCACAAACTGTAGTTCACATTTTTATTTATTGTTTACAGGTTTATTTTCTGTCTCCCAAAGTAGAATAGAAAATTCCGTGAGGAGAGACTTTATATCTTGCTCACCACAGTATCCCTACTTCTTATCAGAGATTATAATCAATAAATATTTGTTGGATAAATAAATGAAGCAGTACTAACAAGTCCATGAAAATCAAATGCAGGAGTGACGGGATCATATCTTGTTTTAAAAAGACGACCGAGGCTTCAGGTAAACATGCTGGACAGCGCTAATGAGGGCAGTTCTTTGCACAACAGCGAACACAGAAAAATGCTTAATAAAACAGAACAAAAAGAATTTAACACACACTGGAGCTTGAAAGCAATAAAGAAGAGCCTGTAAATGCTACACACAACAATGTAACTCAAAGCCTGAGTGGTGGGGGCAGGAGCTGAGTCCAAAGGTCCACTGGAACCTGATACAGCCCTTAGGAGCTGGACAGATGAGGTCTCAGACCCATGATCCAGAGAACTACAACTAAGAACATGACATAAAGGTAGGCCTTGAAAGGGCTCACCTGTCTTTGACAGACGGACTCAAAATGTTGCTGCTGACTTAGTTGGAAGAAAGCTGGCCAAGTTCTTCAGGCCGTGGGTGAAAAAAGAATAATCCCAGAGAAATCTAAATCCCAACCCTATATTACACACATGTGTGGGGTTCAGATCACAGGACCAATATGATATGGAATCTCAAGTAATAAGATTAACATGAAAACGAGACTAAAAGTGAGAAGTCCAAAGTATGCCAGCAGAGACAAACTAATACCCCTCTGTAGGGGTGCCACCAAGGTCAGCATGAAGGTTCCCACAAGAATGAGTGTCAAATAAAGATGTTTTCAGACATAAGAAGGCTGAAATGGAATTCTCTCTTGTAGATACACTTCAACAAGAAGGAGAATGAACCAAGAAAGGTGTGAGATGTAAGGAGGGTGAGAAAAATACTGGAAAATACCGACAGTAAACCTTTCTTTAATGAGAAATAATGACTAATTTTTTTGAGTTAAAAAAAAGAATTAAAATATTCATAGACAGTTATATGGAAGATGAGAAAGGACAATTCCAAGTTAAATCATTATTAACCTCGGTTATTATTTTGCTCTGAAGAAGGTGAAGGTTAATGATTACCTGTAGGCTTTGTTAAGCTAAATAAGCATGTTTAAAAAAATAGGTAAACACCAAAGATGGTAAATCTAACGTTAAGTGTTTATTACTACAATTAAAAAATAAGCAAAACTAAAAAATAATCTAGGGAAGCAATATTAGTATCAAGCAGAATAGAATGCAAAGCTTTGAAAAATATTAATATAGACAGTTGCAAAAGGAATAATTTAACAGAAAGATACAACTTGAAACAAATAGGAACCTAAAACAAACCCTAAAAATATATAAAGCCAAAAATCAAAAGAATCATTGCAATAAATGGACAAACCCATAAATTTAGTGGAAGATTTTATTATCTCTCTCTCAGAAACTGATAGAGCAGATTAAAAACAAGACTATTTGGCAAAAAAGATATATAAATGGCCAATAAATATGTGAAAGGTTTATTAGTCATCAGGAAATTACAAATGGAAACCAAAATGCAGTACCTCTAGACACCCACCAGAATGGCTAAAAACCCAGTAATGTGGATGTTTCACAAATATTGACTGAAAAAAGCTGGAGGCAAAAGTTTGTACTGTGTAATTCCATGTATATAATGTTCAAAAACAGGTCAAACTAACTTTGGGGTTGTAAGTCAAAAGCATGGGTAACTTGTAGAAAGTAGTGAGTGGAAGGAACATGAAGAAGATTCTGGGGTGCTTATGAAATTTTGTTTCTAGGTCTGGGTGTCCGTTACACGGCTTCATTAATTTTGTTAAATTGTATTTATTTAGCTTTGTATACTTCTGATTTGTATGTATACTTTTCTGTATGTGTGTTACGTTTCGCTAAATTTTTAATATGAAAAAGTTAAGAGTCCGAAGAGCCCTATCAGCCAAATGTAATTTATGAAATTTGGGTCTTGATTCAAACAAAACCAACCATAAAAAAAAAAAAAACACACAACTTTTTATGAGATGACTAGAGAAATCTGAATAGTATAGTATCTGGATATTTGAGGATATTAAAAAAATAGTTATTTTTTAAGTTAAAAATGTTTTATTTTAATGTGATGGTATTGTGTTTATATTGCTAAAAGATTATGATATACACCATAGATACATACACATGATACAGATAATAGAAAATGATGTCTAGAACTTTTAATTATCTGGGGGAGACGAAATGAAGGGGGCTAATATGAAACGAGATTGGTCATGATTTAATTGTTGAAAATGGGTGACGAGTACATGAGTGTTTGCTATACTATTTCGATACTTTTGAATATATTTGAAACTTTCATAATAAAAAGATGTGTGTATGAACATGTATATATGTATAAGCAGGAATAAATCCAACAAAAGATATGTAAGATTTTTATAGCAAAAATTATGAAACTTTATTCAAAGATTTTTTTAAAAAGGATGTGAATAGAAAAATAAAACAGATTGGAATAAATAACTCATGTTCCTGGATAGGCTGGTTCAACCTTAACATATCTTAATTTTCCTTTATCTATCAATTCAATGAAATTCTAACCAAAAAATCTCAATATATATATATATATACATATATATATATGTATATATATATAGTGTGTGTGTGTGTGTGTGTGTGTGTGTGTGTGTGTGTGTGGAACTTGAAAAGTGATCCTAAATTCATATGGAAGAGCAAAAGCCCGAGAATAGCAAAAACAATTTTGAGAACTAGGATGGAAACTTGCCTTTCTTGTTACCAACTGCCACAAGACAAATTATAAAACCAAGGTAATTAAAACAGTGTGATTGTGGCATAAAGACACATGGACCAGTGGAATAAAATAGAGAACCCAGAAACAGATCCATGCATTTATGAGAGCTTTGTACAGAACTGAGCTGGCTTTGTGATTCAGTGGATTTCATAGATAGAATTGGGACGAATGATTATCCAATCAAAAAATAATAAAATTACATCTCTACTTTATATCACACAGAGAAGCCAATTTTAAATGGAAAGTAATTCATAATAAAACAGCATATGTTTAAATATACAAATGTTCAGGCTGACTATACTAGAATACATAATGAAGTACAGCAGTCAGATGCTTGCACCTAAACTTAGAATCGCCATGAACGCAAAAGCTACAAATGCAGGCTGATGCAGGTGTGTTGTATGGCAACTCAAATACCACGAGCTGGGCTGCCTTCAGTTATGCGATTTTTCTAGAGTGATGAACAACTCTTGTTAAAGTTCCAAACCACAAATAAGTATAATTTCCCCTTGATTTACATTAGAGTTGCATTCCTGGAAATTTTACTACATTAAACTGTGCCAAAAAATACAGTATGTTTATATAAAAAATAAAGTTAGATTCTAGGCTCAGATTATAAATGAGTATCCTGTTGGACACTCAAAAACTGCACAGGATGTAGGACTGTTCTTCACTGTGAGGGACTGTCCATGCACTGCAGAACATCTAGCATCCCAGCTCTGCTCTGTAAACCCCATTGTGCCTCCAAAATCACAATAACCAAATATGCTCTCAGGAATTTCAAAATGATCAAGGGGCAGTACTGCCCCCTTGGAGAACCACTGTTTTAGAAAAACTTTTGCACGAAGAGACATTTACAAGGATGTTCATTTATATAGGAAAACATCTGAAAAACCTAACTGTCCATCAATAAGGAAATTGATACAATATTACATACTCATAACGAACACTTAAAATGAATGAACTTGGTCTATCTGTATTGATATAGATATATCTCAGAAATAATGTTGAGTGACAAAATCAAGCTGCAAAATGAAGCCCATAGTATGATACTACTTGTATTTTTAAAATAGAAAAACCCTAAATATCAATATATAGTGTATGGTGTATACATATACAGTGAAAGTATAAAAACATGGGCATAAATGAGACATAATAATTTCAAAAGTGTGTTTGCCTCTGGGGAGGGGGGAAGGAAGGGGCATGGGAACAGGAAAGAGAACAAAAGGGATCTGAACCTAATCTGTGGTGTTTTATTTCTTAAAAAAAAAAAAAAAAACTTAAGCAGATGCGCCAAAATGTTAATGTTTGCTAACCTAGTTGGTAGGGCATAGGTATCTGTTATACTACCCCATATAACATTAACTATTTTTGAAAAATTTCAGATAATTCTTAATTTTTAAAAAGGTAACTCATAGCAGGGTTCGTATGAATTGAGATCAGAGAACAGAGACTGATGACCAATTGGGATGCTATTGCAATTTTCCAGATAAGAGATGTTGAATTCTGTCTTAGCTGTGGAGATGGAAAGGAATATAGGGAGGTGTTTGAAATGATGCAGGTTTCCCGCCTGGCTGACTGAGCTGATGGCACTGCCCTTAACAAGATAACTGGTTAAGTTTAATTGCTGCTGTTTTGGATATCACACAAATAATCTGTAAGACTCAGACCAACTATAACACCTAGATTACAAGGCAAATGTTAGTTGAAGCTGGGATCACATGAAATATTGCCCATCAACCACCCACAGAAGCATAAAAGTTCAGGAGACACTGGGTTCAGTATATGGTATGGATTTAAAATAATGAGATAAATATCCCCCCAAGCTCTGATAAGAATGAGGTTTATCACTTTATAACTAAACCATACATATTCTCAGTAAGAGTGAAAGGAAGGGCTGGATACAGCATAGAGTGCTGTTGTGGGGAAGGAGTGAAAATCTAGTCATTTTATCTTGTTAATTCAGTGTGATCTTAATATGAATAATACTCATGATTATTTTCCATACTGGAATAGGTAAATTATTGAGTAAAATTTGATTAAAATTTAAAATAAAAACAACTTTGTTTTTATTTAATGTCCAGGGCTTTTACAAACCGTCTTTGAGAATTGATAGTTTAGCTAATCTGGTTCCAGAGTAAGTCCTTTAACTAAATGTCTGTGGCATTTAAAGCAGGTAGAGTAAAGTTGAAATAAAATAATCTGTCTAAATTTGAACACCAAGAGCAACTGCAGGGCCAATTTTTCCCCTTTGCACTCATGCTGTGAGGTCTTGCTTTGGAAAGAGTTTACCCAAAACTTTTCTGTAGTGCATTCTTCATTTAAAAGTTGGGCGTAGGTACTTTTCATCCAGCTCTCAGAGAAAACTGATAGTGGCATACATCAAGGTGACTGACCAGTGCACATCTACATAGCCTATTGTTTTAACAATGCACTGCTCACCAGTGGATCACATGTGAGAATACTAATGGCCATTACACAATGACTTACTGTCCAGTATAAAGGTGGATTTCCTATAGGGTAATGTGGCCCTCGTGCTGCTCTGGTGAGGGACAGATAACTCACCCACTCCCAGATTTTCAGACTCAAGCCCACGAAGGCAGCAGAAAACAGTGGGTTACAAGAGTGAAGTGCCTTCTGGAGAATTCCTTTTCGTTTTCCTTTACAGCTGTTTCAAACCTTCAAAAATAATTGGGGGGGGGTGGTGTGCTTAACGCTTTATTTTTCTGCTTTAATCACTTCACTATAGAGTAACATCTTTACCTTCGTAATTAAGTAAAATGCAAGTTGGGTAAAAATCAACTGCCAAGCTAACTAAATGCCATGGGTGTGGCATCATCTTTACCTGATAGAAAAGGAGATCAATGGATGCAGACCACGTCCTTCTCCCCTTTTTCCTGGGCAGTGCTGGCACGTGGCAGTACCAGGCGACGCCTGTCTGTCATTACATCACCCAGGCCCAGGACCAGGAACTTAGAGTTACAGAGCGGACACATCACTCACTGGGACTCTGGCCTCTCTCCAGGCCTGTGCTGATTCTGTCCAGCAACAGGAGAACATGGCCTGAGTCTCACCTTCCCGCCCACCCGCGGGTTTCAACATCCCCCGACCCCGCCCCGGTTCCTCGGTCCTCCCTCCCTTCTTGTCCCAGACCTCGCCGCCGGGTATCACTTTTACAATGTTAGTCTGTAATCCCCGGGTACCTGGGACAGAACTTAAGGTTTGAGTCATAAGGTACTGAGTCAGATGCTAACATTTTACTTTCCTAGAAACATGAAAAATAAAACATTCCTCCTTCTCTCTGCCTGCAATTAAATATTTACTGGTCACTGGACCTGGGGTCCGGATGGACGGTCAGAGTGGTCTGAGAGGTCAGCGCCCCGCCCCTTCCAGCCTCCTTGGCCCACTCTCCTCACTCAAGACCCTTCGGCCCCAGCCTCAGTCATTCTCTCCTCCATCATCCTCTCCTCCACGGGTGGCCCCACTCCGCACCTCCGCCCTCCCCGGCCTCCCCTCTGGAACCCCTACTCACACACCTAGTCCAGCGGGTTCCAGCCCATGGAGGCGTTGGTCTACTCAGGACGAATCACAAGTGGGCTTTCATCCAGGCGGTCCCAGATTCGCTAATCAGCGCCGCTCTTTCAACGCCCAGCTCCCCTCCATTTGCCTACACCCGCCACGGCCTAGGGCCGCGCAGAGAGTGGTGGGTGGGCACATCGTATTTGTTACGCCCTCCGATTGGCCAGGGCCGGTCGGTCCTGGCTCCAGCCTAAAGCACGATTGGATAGAGGTAGTCCCAGCTCCGCGCACGCCCCACTCATTGTCAATCACACCATCCCTTAGGTAACCCGCGGGACTATTGGTCAGTCTAGCCGGAGGGCGGGATGTAGGGCGGAAGAGAGCTGCTTTTCCGGCCTCCCTTGCTGTTACTATGGAGATTTCATTGCCCGGCCAGGACGCGGAGGTTCTTGGCGCTCCGATCCCTCTACCTGTAAATAGGGAGATAGGTACAGCAGTCTAGACATTAGTGCAGGTTCAGGGGTTTGATGAGCATCTCAGTTCGCGACCCACTGGCGCTGGTGGGGAAGTCAGATGGGGCATTGGAGAGGGGGCATGCCAGATAACATCAAGTTTTCGTTTATTCTTACCTCGCCTTATTTTATGTGGCCTCATGCTTACGTCATCCTTATGGCACAGACTGTGGCACAAGACAGAACTGGGAATAGAGGCCAGGGTCAATCAAGTGAGTCTGTAGCCACACAGCCAGGCACCTGGAACTGGAGCTGCTCCATGCTTTTAGCAAAGTGCTCTAAATGCGAACTAAAACTTGCTATGATTTCGTTGTGAGGCTGTAGCCTGTTAGACCAAAAGATCCATAAATCAGGCCAACCCAAGGAAGTAGGACGGAGGATGCATGCGCCATTGTTGAATCAGGAAGGGAAAACAGACAAAAAACAGTACCAAATTTGAGAGCTGTGATATTTGAACTTTTGACCTTAGACAACATTCTGAAACGTGAAGCAAACTATTCAGTCCTGGAACACTGAATCTTTGATCTAGGGGAGTCAACTGCTGAATCATAGCTTTATAGATGAAATGGAAGAAGACAATTGAACTTCATTGAATGTATGCCTCAAATTATTCTACTTTCAAGATTTCATTTGCAGTCATGTGCTAACCGACGATTTCTTAGGTGTTTAACGGCTTGACCTTACTTGGCCCAATGAGGAACTCTGTAGTTAAGAAAACTATTATTTTAATTCATGTCATTGAAATTGAGTGTTAACTGTAGCTAAGCACTGGTAGGGACTGTGAAGATACAAAAGAAATACCTGTGACTCTTGCCTTAATAGCCTGTGGTTTGCTAATGTCAATAGCATATGAAACAATTAGGAAACATTTTAAAGCGAGTTATAACAGTGGGCCAAATGTATAGTTAATAGCCCCAAAAGAATAAAATACTTCATGTTTACAGAGCATTTTGTAGTTTCCAGAGAACTTCTTCACTTGTATTACTTGGGAGAAATTTGTTTTGGCTGAAGTTAATGTGGATCTTCATGGCATAGCTAGAACTAATGTGGAACGAGAAAGGTGGAACAGAGGTGGAAGGGAATCCAGGAAGAGAAAATCATTTGAATAAGAGGCTCACACAAGAATGAGCACTGAGTATCTGGGAAATAATGTGGAGACAGGTCCAAGCCAGAGTGGAGACAAATAATGAAAAATAACATTGTGTAGACCAACTGGTCAGGACCAGTTCTGAGTCCTTAATGTTTTGGGGAAAAGTGTTCAAAAGTTTGAGTTTGGAAAAGTTAATCTTCTTATACTTCTAATGGTCTACTTGACTTTTGTTAAATTATGAATTAAAAATAGGGTATGAGGAAGAGACGCTGCAAACTTCTTAAATCTTCATGACTGAATATAACATTTTAGGTTTTCTCATAAGAAAGAACCCTCTGCCCAAGAACCATGTCTATCTCACCCTTTAACTGGGAGAAATTATTAATTTTCTGATTAAATAATGGTATCCTACCCTCTCATTGAAATTGAGAAGTGCTATCATCATAGTACTCCATCTTTTGCCATCTCTTAATCAAAATTCACTCTAAAGAAGATTTACTACTTGATTATCCAATCTTTCTCTTTTTAAAAATTGTCTTCTGTATGTGCGTTACATAGTGCCTCTCCACGTTGCTTCACATCTCTGCTACATATGTATCACTCATAGTGTACTTGTTCAATGCACACATGTGCCATATAGGTGTGCATATCATTTTGTTTAACTACAATTTTCTCCTAAAAAAAACAAAAAAGTCCAAGCAACAACCACAATAAATACCAATGTCTAATTTATTCTTTCTCAAACGTATAAAATCATTTATTGTGCTGCCTGACAGAGGTAGAGTAGCAAAAAGAGGTCATTAGGGTTATGGAGTACAAAAAATGATTTCAGAGAAGACAAAGTTTTCTTATTCATTTATGGTTATCAAAACTTTTTCTGACAGGAAGCCCTGAAATTTTTGTATACATTTTCTTATGTGTGATTCTTTTAGCATTTCTGCAGGTCTGAAAATGTACCAAAAACTTAGGTAATTGTTGGTTATTAGCTGAGACTCAAAAGCTACCATTGTTCTGTTCTTCTAAATTGAGAAATCAGGTAAATAAAAACTTTCCACAGTTATATTGTCAGTAGTTAAACCCAAGTTACTGATCTTCCAAGGTCACCCAGAATTACCACCATGATTTTTCCAGATTATAATATTTACCTTATGCTATAGACCAGGAGTCAGAAAACTATGGCCTGTGGGCCCAGTCTGTCCTGCCATCTATTTTGTGTATACCCTGCAAGCTAAGAATAATTTTTACATTTTTAAATGGTTAGAAAAAGTCAAAAGAAGAAAAGTGTGAAATTCAAATCTCAGTGTCCATAAGTAAAGTTTTGCTGGAGCACAGACATGCTCATTCATTTACATGTTGCCATGGTCGCTTTCACTTTATAACAGCAGAGTGGAGTAGTAAATACAGTATGGGTCATAAGCCTAAAATACTTACTTTTGGGCCCTTAAGAAAAAGTTCTGATCCTTTCTATCTCAGAGATCACTAATGAATCAGATCCCATGCAATGCTGGAACTGAAACAGACTTTGATAATCATGTAATGTTAATTAAAAAAAAAAAACAAAACACTTCACATCAATAGAGATAAGTTTCTTCTTGCCTAAAATCACATAGTTACTGAATGGAGCTAGTATTAGAACCCTGGTTCCATTGGCCAAAGGTTTCTTTCATATATGCTGTGTCTTTTCTCATGCAGAGCTTATCTTAGGGTGGGAAAGATGGTATCTAGTCTGGAGGCACGGAGATTCATCAAACACTTCCTTGATTTCGATCACATGTCTCATCCAGACAAATGCAGTGCACTGTAATCTATGTAATCGTTGTCTATTGTTTTCCAGTTTTCTCATTATTCAAAAGGTGTACGGCCATTGTGAAAAACTTTTTCACTTTTATGCTCTTTCTCTCTTTTACAAAATCTTACTCCTTCAGCAAAGGGATTCAGAAGCAACTGGCTTTCTGTTCCAGTCTAAGGCTCTTAAAGGGAGGCGAGGATGGTTAGAAAGGCTTAGGACAATTTTCTCTCTGGCGTCTGTGGATGAACCATATGTGTGAAGAGGGGAGGGTGAGTGTCTACAAACCCACTGAATGGTAAGGGTTAGTGTATATATACATATGTAGGCTTTTCCGGGGAGAGTATGCATATCCATTCTAAGATTTATATGAGTCCATGACCCCAAGAAGATTCAGAATTGTAGATATATAAAATATGTGTTTGGGAGAAAAAGCTGCTCAGTGGTGTGGTTGGGGAGGATACTCAGCTTATGAGGGGAGAGCTCTTTGCCCACTCACATCAGACCACCCAAGATTTTTACCTTCTCTGCCACTCATACAGGTGATAAAAATTCATTAGATTTGCAAAGCAGTTGAACTCGGATAGTGATGAAATCCCAGTATAATTCTCTCCAAAGAACGTTCTGATTAATAGAAACTGCCGAGGAACTAATTTTATGAAAATAGCAAATGGGATTGCTTTAGCTGAAGCAAGCTGGGAGAGGGGGTTGCTGATGCAAATAGCCCCATTGTGTGGAGATGACAGCTCCAATCTGGCTATTTATTTATTAAATGTCTTTCCACTGTAAATTATTAAGCTTAAATTCTGGGACATAAGGGGAACGAACAGAATAAGACAATAGAATGGAAAGCAAACCTGGACAGCTTCCTTCAGCATTATAGCAGCATTGTGTCTCTTGAAAGCCTCTGACTCCCTAGTTTGGAGGACGAAGATGAAATTCATCTTTGGTGGGGCTCAGCAATGGATGAGACAAGTAATATGTTTTCGATTTTGAAATTATTTGCCAGTTCTCACAAATCAGAGTGTTCTTCAGAGAAAATTTAACCTGTTGGCTCAACAACTGGGGGCCAGGTATTTTGTCTAGTCTCCAAAAGGGCTTTTTTGCCCAAGCAAGAAAGAACTTGGTCTGTTTTGACATTAACAAGTACCAAATTAAATGTTTTAGGGTACTCAGCTGCCAAAAGATTGGCTTCATTTGGCTTATTTGATAGCTGGACAGGCCTTTCATGCTGGGAAGGAGTTCTAAGATTTCTTAAGGTGAAAAATAGGAGAAGCCTGGCTGACAGGGAGTGGAGCTCTTTGTACATCATCATTTGAAAAGCTGGAATTCTGGTAAATGGGGGAGTAGTTAGTTTATGTGAATCTTAGGTTCAACTTTTAGTGCTCTGTTTTATGAACAGCATAATAGAAGACAGGGGGCTTCATTTCCTGGCTGGGCACCACCTCCTTATTTGCTTAGGGCAAGTAACCATATATCATTAGTATGGAAGCTTGAGAGCAGGCCATCCATTCACTGTTCATTCATTTGACAAATATTTATACTGAGTATTCCTGTGTGTCTCATGCTGTTCTGCAACGTGGGGATAAAGCCCCTGATCTCGTGGAAGTTACATTCCAGTGGAAAGAACCAGATAATCAAGTAATATGTAAGATATTGTTGGTTTTAGGTGCTATGAAGAAGAAATGTGGGGTATGGGAATAAAGATTGATGAAGGGGCATTAGGGTGGGATATTATTTAAAATACAGGGTGATGAAGGAAGATCTCTTTGAATAGGTGACATTTTAACAGTGACCTGAAATGAGAGAGTGAAGAGACAAGGGCCAAGCAAGCGTGAAGGCCCTGAGAGGGGGTGTAGGTGTAGTCCAAGAAGAGCAAAGGAGGCCGGCATGGCTGGAGAGGGGATGGGGTTCACCAGGGGCCTTATAGGGCTGGAGCTAGGTTCTGAGTGACAATGAAACCATTAGAGGAGTTTTACAAAGAGAAGTCATGTGGTTTGACTTGGCAAAAAACAAAAACAATGAGTATGTCAGATACCAGTTAATGCAGCCTGTGATGAGAATGGAGACCGGTTCTTGTAATACCAGGCCACTAATTAGCTCTTGGTGGTGCCTCCCCAAAATGTAGACTGGGAAAGCTTATTTTTCCACATCTGTAGGGTGCATAGGAGTTCTTTGTTCTTTGTAAAATGGCATCCTTTGCTGGAGAGTGCCAAAGGTGGTGATAAAGTGAAGTTTCATGTCCCTTTGTTCTCCTATAGACTAGGAGGAGGATACAAAGCATCAAACAGCAAGAGAATCTGTTAGCACTGGCCCGGCCCAGAGCTGGGTTTGCAATCCTGCCATCCTTTCTGGGGAGCTGATATGAAGCGGCTGGCAAGAGAAGGATTCTGTGAGTTCTGATTTCCTCAACTCTTGTGAAGGAGGCGAGGACTGCAGCCCGAGAGGCACAACACCAGGCAGCTGCTGGGAGGATATATATGGCAAACTCAGCTGGAGCCTATACGGGAACATTTGGTAGGTGGGGGAGAAAACTCACGATGCTTTATGGGGAGTGTGAGAGTATTAGAAGAACCATGGGGCTTCTGAATTAGCAGATGTCTGGAGGCATTGCTACAACCCATAAGAGGCTTGAGCCCCATGCTTCCTGACACGATGTCAAGTTCACTCTGCCTAAGAAGCAGCTGAAAAATGCTTCCATTTGTGCAGCTGGGGTCACACCAATGAGCGCTTTCTGTCTATTCTCTCAGAGTATTTTGGAACAGGGTCAAGCTGAGACTTTGGGTAGTGTAGGCACAATTATTGAGCTTGGAGTGAAAGGAGATAGCTGTACCCATAATGAAGAATTTTTAAACATAGATACAAAATTTATTTGAGCTTTCAGCTGCTGAAATCGAAAGCCTTTTTACAAACTGATGTTATGTTCTGAGATTGAAAGACCAAATACTTAGGAAAGAGATGTCAGAGCTACATCAGGATTAGGAATATAATTCTCTCATACTAGGTAGGGCCCAGTATGAGAGTGCAGCTCACAAATATTCCGCATGTTTAATTGGTGAGGGCCAGTGTCCACAGGGAGGAAGAGAAGCCTTGAAGATTTCAGTTCTGGGAATTTTTGCCCCAGAACCTATCTTGCTAACCTTTGGGGCACCAGCCAAACTATCCTCAATAGAAAATGCTAATGTATGAGTTTGGTACAGAAACTCAGAGGCCTTGAGGGCAGTAGAAGTGATTTTAGTTAATCTAATAAATAAATGATAATAAATAGAATTGCTTCTTCGATTACTTTGCCAACATATTTCCCTGTTTGAGACAGTTAGGGGAGTCAGGGAGCATATAAGTAGGGGACAAGGAGAAGAAAGGAGGGGTGACAAAAGGCAGGAGGCTAATGAGGAGAATGAAGCCAGATCCCTCAGGGAGAAAGGAAGCATGGTTTGTCATTGCTTCTGTGTTTTATGATTGAGAAGGATAGCTGTTCTTGAATTGGTCATTTCTCCAAACTCTCTATTTCTGGACATGATTGCCCACTTAGTAAACTAGATTCTGCCTGATCCCGTGTTTTGACCCAAAGAAAAAAGGGCTGAGGCAATTCACTTTAAAAACTGAATATCTCCCATTCATTAAGCAGTGTTCTAGAAATGGGGGAAGATATGCTACAGTCCTCTTCAAATTGTTAACACTGTACTGTTTGAGACAAACAAGGAAAATACCCTGTGTGATAAAGGCTACATCAGAGACAGATCTGGGGTGCTTCCTAAGTACCCCAGAAGGAAGGAAGGAAGGAAGGAAGGAAGGAAGGAAGGAAGGAAGGAAGGAAGTAGAGGGGTCAGGGAAGGTTTCCATGGTGACAGTTGAACAGGGTCTTTATGGATTACTAGAAATTAGCCACAGGGAGTAAGAGGAAAGGGGTTCCAAGCACAAGGAACAGCACATGCAAATTTCCAGAGGTATGAGAGAGAAGAGTGGAATAGGTAAGGGGCTGGGAGTTCAGAGTTTCTATGTTGTGCACAGTGCCAGGGCTGAAAGCACAGGAGGCAGATAAGCACAGAAAATAAAGCGAGGGGTTCCTTGGGATCATGTCATGAAGAGCTTGCATGATGTGATAAGGAATTCAGATAGCATCTTGCAGATTCTGATGACCCATCAGGAGATTTAACAAAGGAAGTTATTTATATTTTATGCATATAAAAATAATCTCTTCCACAAATTTCTTATAGGTAGTTATCTAATTATCTGGCCTCTGATTGAATATGTTCAGTGTCGGGGACCTCTTAACCTCCTAAGCCGCTCACTTCATTGTTGGATGGCTGTAAATCTTATGACGTTCTTTCTTACATTGAGCCAAACTCTGCCTCCTTATAATTCCTACTCACTGTGTCTAGTTTTGCCATTTGCAGCAACACATAGAAGTCTCCTTTAAAAATATTTGAAGATACCAATGAAACTTTCCCTTAGTTTTTAATTTTTCAAGTTAAGCACACAAAGAGTTTTCTCATTCTTCATTTATTTCATTGTTTCCAGACTCCTTGCCATCCCTGTCACAGCTATCTGGATGAGCTGTGGGTTTATTAAAGCACCTATTAGATTCTGGCACTAGAATTGCTCATAAGACTTCAGATAAGCTCAAAAGGCATGGAGTACAGTGATGCTATTACTGTTTCTTTTGAGCTGGACACTATGACCATCAGGGACTTGAGTCTCCTTAGTCTGTTACTGGTCACATCCCACTGTTTGCTCTTAAAGCTTTTGATTAACTGACGCTTCTAACTCTTCTGCACATTAATTACAGCCAAGTAAAATCTCTAACATACTCAGTATGTGAAATTTATTTTTGAAGTCTAAATATAGGACTTTACATTTATTTAAACTTTACCTTGCTAGTTTTCCAGACTACTAGATTCCAGCCTATTAGATTCATTTTTCAAGTCTTGATTCTCTTTTCTATGACATTGGCGGGTCTTCTTGCACATATGATAAACATTCATTATATGTTTTAATCCAAGTCACTAATAAAAATGTTGTCTAGGAGAGAACTTGGTAGTACTGAAGACCTTCTTCCTATCTGAGCATGTGTTCAAACAGCTTCAGTTTCGCCTAATGACCTATTTTACAATATTATTCATAGTGGTAAATTTGTAGATACACTGTGTTTGCCATTTCTTCCCATTCAAATGAAAAAATGTTTATTGTTTGTCTCCTATCTTCTAAGCTCTGTGTTAGGTGCTGAGGACACAGAAATATCAAGATATCATTCTTATCTTAAAGAGCTTGCAATTTAGCAGAGGTGACAGACATATACATGCCAGCTCCAAATCAATATGTGTATAAATAAATATGCATTATCTCTATTTGTATTGGAGGTATATATACTTTTTTAAAGATGAAATATAATAAGTAATATATAGTATGTATTATATTGTACATTAGCAGTGTAAACAAAGCATATAGAGAACATGGAGCAAGGAGAGTTTACTTTTTCATGGGGAAAAAGAGTAAGGAGGGCTTCACAAAAGAAGAGATATTTTAGCTGGACCTTAAAAGATATGTAGGATTTTGGTGAGATAAGTAGAGAATGGAGATTCCTGGGAAGATAGTCCAGAGTGAAGAAACAGGATGAACCAACTGTGGAGGAACAAATGTCTTCAGAAAGTACAGGAACAACAAAAAATCTCATGTGGATAGAGTGCCAAATTTAGGGAAATAAGTGGCAAGAAATAAGACAGTATGTGGAGGCTCTCCCATGCCATGTTGAGAAATTCAGGCTTTATCCTATAGGTGAAGAGTTTAGACAAATTAGAAGTCATTAAGCAAGAGAATAACGTACATGATCTGATGTATCAGCTTCATAACTCTCTTGCACAGAGAAATTTGTTCAATTTGTCAAACTTATTCTTAGTGAACCCATGTTGGTTCTAGTATTAACTGACCATTAAGCGTCTGTTTAATGAGCACCTCAATCCATTTGTATACGTTTTGCTTCTACTCCTTCAGTGTCTATGTATTTCCTGACTGTTGCTTTGACTTTTTGGTATCTTCCTTTTGTCCTTTAGGCATTTGTTCTGTTGGTCTATTTGTTTGCCCACAGCTTGCTCTGATCTTGACTATTTAACATGTCCTCTGCTTCTGGCTTCTGAATCACAGCAGTTCTTACTGTCAGAGCTGGCCTAGCCGTTGCTATGGATTGCTCACCTGCTACTTGCTTTCACTTCCCCTGGTCTGCTGTGATCTCTACATTTTTTATTCAGTCTTGGTCTAACCCAGTCTCATCCTTCGTGCTACCATTTTTGCCTCAGTTCTTTTGTTCTAGCTCCCTGACCTGCAGGTTTTATGTGTTTGCTTACTTTGGTTTCAATTCTCATGATAAAATGTAATCTTTTTTTTCTTGGAGCTATATGGTATAGTTGAAAAGATAGGACTAGCACCACAAAAAACTATATAAGTCACAACTGACTGACAAATTAGATATACTAACTAAAAAAGTAATATAAATATAGAGAAAAGATTGAATCGAGAAATTCAAGAACTTTAGGAGGAACTGTCCTTTCTAGTTAACTCTTTTTAAAAAAGATTTGGATATTTGAGTCACAAATATTTCTCTGGGAGCAGGAGTGGAAATGTAGGGCGGAACTTCCTCTGGACTTCCCTGTGATTGGCTCCAAAGCTGCTTATCTTAGAGGAGCTACCTTGTCTGTACCATCTAGCCGTTTTTGCCACCAGAAGCCTTACCCGCCTCAAGGAGAGAGCAATTTAACGCCATTTCCAACTTAAGCACCATATCTACAGGGCGTGAAATTAGTTCCAGCAAGCAGCAAATTCACTGCTAATAAAAATATTTAGCGATTCACTTGTCTTTAAATCAGCAGCAAAATATTCTTTTACTTGCATCAATGCTCGTTTCTCCCAATTCTAATATTTGGTAATCAAGCTAGCGTTGTTTAGCTAACGCAGTGAAACAGCAAGTTCTTCAGCTCTGCAAAATGTGAGTTTCCTGAGGAAGAATTTTTATCTCTCTTTCGGTCAGAAATAGGCCTAGATGATCTATGGATCATGGAGATGGAACACTTTTACTGGGTTGGGGGGTCTTGGAAATAAGTTTTTATTCTCTCCATCTGCCAATATTATCTCCTGAGTCATTGCACGTAGAGAATCTGGGGCGCTCAGGAGGACACAGTTTCTATCTCATGTTTAGACACAGCTTTACTCTGTCTCAGTGCCAAATTCATTTTAATTTCTTTTCTGTCTCTTTTAGCCTCTATCTACTCAGAGTAAGGGTAATGTAAATACTGAAGAGATATTGTAGGATATTAAAACTTCTTTTTCATTTATTCAGCAAATATTTATTGGGCATCTACCATATGCATTCATTGTTCTAGGGTCCTATTTGGATCAGAAGTGTTCCAAGAAGCCTAGTGGGACAGGTAAGAAGCTGAAATGGCAGATGACACCTCTTCTCCAGGTCACTGGAATAGTGGGCCACATACATGCCTACATTGTTTTCTTTTCCTTATGGCGCTCACAGAAGGAATAAAGAACAGCAGACATTCTCTCTCTCATCACTCAATTGGTCTAAGGGTCTGTACAGATCACTTGTTTTAAAGTACAAATAATTTAAAGAGAGAATGCAGTGTCACCCTGGGGACCCTGTCTTCCACCCCAGAGGAGTCTGGCTGGATCATTTTTCTTCAGCTCCTGCTAGAAATAAGTTTTGAGCATCCTGACAGGAAATCAAGATGTAAGCAGCTTCAGACATGCACAATTATATTTTTTTCAGAAATGAGTCAACACCAGATGTTTAGGAAAGCAGGTATCTTGGTTAAGAGAGGGACCTGGGCAGAGCTGATGACAGGGAGTAAGACTTGAAGACAAATGAAACCACCTAACTGACACTAACTTCACTGTTGGAAATATTAGAATGGGTAGATTAAAGAAAGGCAATGACATCAGAGAGTGACACTTGGCAGTGGCCAAGAGATCAGCATCAAGTCTCAGGAAGGGGAGAAGCCTCTATGTAAAGCAATAGGAGGTACAGAGGTTTGGGGATCAGAGCATGTGGGCTCTATTCTCGTCCATTCTCTCAGGTACATGACTCTGATAAGCCCCTTCTCCTTCCTTGATGTCAGTTTTCTCATCTGTCCGAACAGATGAATTTCCTCCTTTCCCAGATTCTCTTACTACAGCATGAGTAGGTTGGATGATGATTATTTTAAAAAGCTGTGGGAGACTCACTAGTGAAGTACTGTGATGAAAATCTGTATTTCTCCCGGATGGAGAGCGCAGTTGCGTGCACATTTAAGTTCTTAAAAGCAGGGCTTTTCCAAAGGTAAGGGGTATGAGACCAAATGAATCGGAACTGCTTGCCCTGAATGAGATACGTAACCACCCATCATGCTCTAGTCTCAAAATTCCAAGTATTTGTTATGCAGTGAGGGTCAACTGAAGTCCCTAGTGTTTAAAATCTTGATGATTTTATTCTAGCTATAGAGTGATGGGAATCATCAGATGTGAATTGTTGGAGAAATATAAAAAGTGATTTGAAGAATATGCTCTATCAATTAAGTACATAAGCAAGAACCAGATTGAAGATCAGGAGAAAAACTCTAAATAATTTAATAATTAAAATAGAAATAAGAACATTCTCCAATCCTGGTTCTGTCTTCCTCATATGTCAATATGTAACCAAGAAAGACTTTTAGGGAGTGAGTATACAAGGAGAACGGGTGGTTTGGAGGATGCAGATTGAATATTGACAAGAACAGCTAAGATGAAGCATAGTATTGGGGTACTGGGGCAGCAGGGCACATAACAACAGCCAGATAAAGGAGCTTTGAGAAGAACTGGAGAGGAAGGAGGGAGCTGGCAGAGGAGAGCCCCGTAGTCTTCTGCAGCCCCTTTACCCTCGAGGCAGAGCTGACAAAGGCTGGGGAGAAGAATGATGAGGTCAGAGCCGGGATGCTAGCCTTTTCTGCAGGGCATCCTGGTCCCTTGGTGCCTCCTAGCTGCTTCTCATCTCAGTGTCCTTCAGGTGAGCTCTTTGCTTCTCCATGTCTCATTGCAACAGCCTTGCCTCCACATGCTACCACACTGGCAAGGAGGTCTCAAGCCTATGGCTCTTTTGCTGTCAGGTGCTAGAGCTGGGTCAAAAGTTAAGTAGGTTCTGAGGGTGGATTAATGATGCTTTAAAGTGTCTGATCCCCATCTGTTTCTCAGGCATTTCTCGTAACAGCATTGATCATAGGTCAGCCATTAGATGTCCCTGAGTTGTCCTGAATTAATGCACATACAAGGTAGAATCTTAGCAATGCTTCTGCAAAGTCTGGATGAATACAACCCCAGGAGGTTGGTAATTCCAAACCTAGGCTGGGCAGAGCATATGATCAAAGATCAGTAGTCAAAAAGGCCTTTACAGGTAGAACGAATAATGCTTGGAGGCATTAAGTCACTTTGTAATCTCAGAAAGAGGAGCATGGCTAACAGGTTGGTTTACAAAACAGACTGGCCATTTGCAGAATTTCTAAGGAAGTAGGTTGCTGATCTCATTAAAAGCAGTTATCTCAGAGATCATGTAGCAGATACTTGATTTCTTTCTAAGGGAAACTTGGCCACTTTCCTAGCCCTTAGCATCAAGGATTTGCATTGTTGAAATCAAGGCTGGATTCTGCATATTAAGGGGAGGAAATGTGTATGGTGCAGAGCTGTCAAAAGAAATGCCTTTGCTAAAACATCCACATTCCAGAATCGAAACTTCATTCAAAGAGTGCCAACATGAGAAATAGAAGCGATTTTAGAGGTCACCAAAAAGTCACATGATATCCTGAAAAGGATACAGGCACTTGTGTCAAATTGCCTAGGTTTAAATCCTTTTTCTGCCCCTAAATGGCTGTGTGACTTTGCGCAAGTGAGTTAATTTCTCTTGTGTTGTCATTTTCTCACCTAGAAAACCAGAAAAAAGTTACCTACCTCAAAGATTTGTTTAAGGTAATAAATGTTAGATATTTAGATCTTTAGTAATTGATTCATGACAAATGTCTGGAAAGTCCTTCAAAATGGGACACTCTATATATATGAGCCCTTTCTGCTTAATGTAACTAGAAAACTTCAAAAACACATACCAATTGGATTCACTACAAATGTATGCTCTTTAAGCTTGGGTAGACCTGTGCAGCTGCTGAGCAATCCTCCTACCCCTCTTTCATTGACTTCTTAGTGAGATTTCCTCAATGGTTGTTCTAAAGCATGGTGTCTTGACCTCGCCACAATTAACATGTTAGGCAGCATAATTCTTCGTTGTTGGGGAGCTGTCCTGTGAATTATAGAATGGTTGGCAGCATCCCTGACCTCCACAAGGTGCCATTAGATACCAATAGCACCTTCTCCCCCAACAAAAAATGTCTCCAGACATTGCCAAAGGTCTCCTGAAGGGTGCAAAATTGCCCTGGTGGAGAACCTCTGTTCTAAAGCCTTTCAATCTTCCTCAAGCTTGGAACCCCACCTTCAGACACCTACTTGCAGCTGATATTTATGCTCCTGTTTTCTTTAGAAAGAGATCATCTGATCTAGGTTTTTTGAATACCCCTTTCATCTGGACATTCCCTCATCCTTTCTCTTCCCCATGAGTCTGGTATTGTCCTCTTTTTCCAAAACTGATCATTGCATTATGTCTTTTATTAAAGTCCATCCTAGATTCTCCGGCCCTCACCTCCATCAGACTGCTACTCTTCACTGTTCCTTTAGTCTTTGTCTTTTTGAGGCCTCACTTCTGTCTGGATGCAGCCTCCACTTCTTTTTCCCCCCAAACACTTACGTACTTAGTTATCCTCATCAAGCAACTAGACTTTTTTTTTTTCTTCCATTTAATCATCATGTTTCTCTGAAAAATAACAACTAAAATTTGTGGCACACTTACTAGATGCTGGGGACTGTGGGTTAGATTCGACTGCCTTGGCCTCACAGCATTTTTGAGCCTGGCTTTTCCCCTCTACTCCATGGCACTTTTTTCCCTCAGTGATCATCTCATTGCCAAATCCAATAGCCTTTCTTGGTCTCCAATTTTTTACTCCCTTTAATGCTCTTCACACTGTTGACCATCCCTTGGTTAAAACTGTTTCCTCCCTTAGATTTTAATTTCCCAGCTTCAATTTGATTGGCTGAAGGTTAGCGGAATTAAGAATTCAAGTGATTCCTAAGACCCTGTTGGTGCCAGAATCTTATACATCTCAGCTTCTGTTTTCCAGATACTTGCAATCAGAATATTAGCTTTAGAAGCCAAAGGGGGTGCGGCCAAGGAGACCCCACTATATAGAACCTTGGTGAAGTGACCTTTATCTTCTAATAAGACCCTTATCTTCTAATAAGCAGCTAACTTTCTCAAGCTTTGCTTTCTCCCCAAGTACCACCATTATTCTAACCCAGGCTTAAAAATCATTGGATAATTTCATTTGATTTTTGTTTTATGCTTTGCTTTCCCTTGCTCGCCACATTTTATTGGTCCCCAAATCCAGCTTCTGTGCCATCTCTCAAATCCATCTTCTTATTTTTATCCCCAGAAGCCACTCCTCTAACTCAGAGCCTCATTACCTTTTTTAAATTAAATTCCTCTTAAGCATTTAGTCCGCATTTTCTAATCTAAAAATCATTATTCTTCTAATGCTTGCTTCCACCCCTACCCCCAGCTTTGACATCACTATCGTTTTCTTCCTCTGGAAGATGATAATTTAACTCTCTGAGCCTCCTGATTTAGTTATTATATAATTTTTGGTTAAATTATATTTATAGTATTTATAGTATTATATTTAAGTATTTACAATATTATGACTATCATTTGTAGCTAAGCCATGTCGTGTACTATAATTACATTTCTTTTCTTTAATGTTTTATTTTTTTTTTTAAGTTAATATTGGGGCTTTAAAAATTTGCTTAGTTTTATATGTACCTGTCACCAATTCTGCTCCAAACTTTTTAGAATTATAAATTCCCTCCAATTTGGCCATGGATACCAAATAATTTATCAGTTCCATATCAGTTGAGTCTTGTTTTCTTTTTCTTGCTTCAGTCCAGACTGGTCAATTTTTAGGCCTGTGGCATTTCTTTGTGTCAGCCTTTTGGGAATTCCTTTCATGTATAGGAGCCTCTTATTTCCTGGATCCCATGTCTTCCTCTTTCTTAATTTAGTCCCTATTTTGATGATATCTAAATCTTCTGTAAGCCTTCATAGAAAGGATTCACAGGCAAAAAGAGTTCGAAGTACTTGTATTTTTGGAAATGTCTTTGGTCAACTTTACAGTTGATTCATAATTTGTCAAGGCATAGGTATATTAGTTAAAAGTCATTTTCCTTCAGAATTTAGATGACCTTGTTCCACTATCTTTTTTTGTAGTCTACTTTCAAAAAGTTCAATTCCATTCTGATTCCTCTTCCTTTGTATGTAAACTTTTTTTCTCTCTGCAGGTTTTTGGGGGTTACCTACCTACTTAACTCCTTCCTTTCTCTCCCCTCCCATATATGAGCTTTATTGAGATATAATTCATTTATCATACAATTCATTTGTTTAAAGTGTATAATTCAATAGTTTCTAGGATCTTCATAGAGTTGTGCAACCATCACAACAATCAATTTTAGAACACTGTATCACACCCCGAAAAAAGCCAAGCTTGTACCTATTAACAATCAGTCCCCAGTCTATGGCCATACCACCCTGAATGTGCCTGATTTCATCTGATCTCAGAAGCTAAGCAGGTTCAGGCCTGGTTAGTACTTGGATGGGAGAACAATCAGTCCCCAGTTGTCAGTTGCCACCCTGCCTGCCCTAGGCAATTATCAACCTACAGTCTATCTCTATAGATTGGCCCATTCTGGATATTTCATGTAAATAGAATCATACAATATGTGGTCTTTTAGCAAAATGTTTTCAAGGTTCATTCTTATTGTAGCATGTCTCAGTATTCATACCTTTATACTGCCAAATAACATTTAATTGTATGAATATACCACATTTTGTTTATCTATTAATAAGTTGATGGATATTTGGGTTGTTTCTACCTTCTGACTATTATGAATAACGTTTCTATAAATAGGATTTAAAAAAAATTCTGATCTTCTGAAGTTTCACAGTGACATTCCTTGGTGTCACTTTTCCATTTATTGTGGTGGGTACCCAATAAAACCCTTTCAACCTAGGAAATTGTGGCCTCTAGTTTTGGGAAGTGTTCTTATATTATTTCTTTGATAATTTCTTCCTATCAATTCTTTCTTTTCTCTCTTTCTGGAATTCCTATTAGTTGGCTTTTGGAACCTCCAGATTGATGCTCAAATGTTCTTATTTATCCCTAGTCCTCTCTTTTTCATTTTGTTTTCTTTCTTTATTCTATTTTCTGTGAGAACTCCTCAAATCTTTTCCAGCTTTTCTATTTAATATTTTATTTTTGAGTATTTATTTTAATATTAAAAAGCACATTCTTGTTCGTTTTTTTTTCATAGCATCCTGTTTTTTTTTATTTTTTATTTTTATTAATACAGTGTAAGCTCTTGATTCTCTCAAGTTTTAGTTATTCTATTTTTGAAGTTTCCTTTTCTTACTGCATCTGTTTCCTCAAAATTCCTTTATTCTACCTCTAGGTCTTTCATGTTAGAGATTTTCCTCAAATTTTCAGTGATTCTTGAAAAATTTCTTTAAATTAGTATTTTAAAATGATGTCCTCAAGATGAGATAGAGATTTTTTTTGTGTGTATGTGTGAGTGTGTGTATGTGTCTGTGTGGTATATGAGGGTGTGTGTAGGGGGGTGGGGTAGCTTGGCCTTGGTGACTAATAGGCCTTATGGCAGAATGATTGGTCAGGGATCTGGTCATTTAGTTGGGGGATCCCAAACATCAGTATTGGTTAGTCTTTTCTCTGTAGCTGGTAAGTTTCCCAAGGAAGGAATTCTCTAGTCTTCTGCCTAAGGAGGTGAGTATAAGCAGTACATAATCTTTCCCTTAATCCCCCTTGTTTCAGAAATCCTTGCCTCTACTTTTAGCTGTAATGCTTGTTCCTGCATGTGGACCCTGCACAGTTCAGTCTCTCTAGGGAGGTCCTGTCCCCTGCTGGGCTTGGCGGAGGGAGAATTGGGTAGTTACCTAGCTGCCCAATTACAGCCTTACCCAGGTTCTTGGCCTTCAGAAGCATCTGGAGCTTCCAATACCAAGTCAGATTTTATTGACATGTCCTGTCTACTGTTGTCTCCTTTTCCACAGTCTTTGTCTTTCCAGATTCATGTCCTTTTTATTCATTTATAGTCATGTTAGTTGGATTCTATGAGGGAGCACAGACAGACAAGCATGTCTAACCCATCATGCTTAACCAGAGCCCTAACTGCTTTTGATTGGGCTCTTCCATCAAGCCTCATGCTCATCTGTTTTAAGGTTGTTTCTACTTTGACCCAATCTATAAATTTTAGCCAGATCAATCTTCCTAAAGCCCAGCTCTAGTTATATAACTCCTTGGTTAAAAATTCTTCACTGCTTCTCCATTTTACTGTAGAATCTTTATGGGTTCTTCAGACCAGTTCCCTGACTGAAGCAGGAATCCTATGCCTGCAGGTAGGTCAGTGGGCCTCTGCCTGAGCAACTCTGGTGACGAGGAGCTTACTTCCTCACCAGGTCGTCCTTTTTATCATCACACAGTTCTCTTTGTGAGAAAGTCCTTTCTTACACAGAACTGAAGTACCGCTCCTGAAACTTCCAGTTTTTAACCCAAATTCTGACCTGTAGATCCTCAAATTAAGAGCCGAATCTCTCTTCCTCATGGTAGCACATTATATAATTGAATTATTACTACAATGTACCCCCTTTTCTTCTTCTATTTAAAAATCCCTAATTCCTTCTACCATTCCTTCTCTGACATTTCCTGCTGAATAATGTCCAAAATCCCGAATTTCTATATCAGGACCTTCTGTGACGTGACTCCACCTTCCTCTTAGGATGTCGTCTCTCATGTTCTATTTTTGCTATACACTGTAGGCACACGACTTTGCCCTTTCTCTTCTCATATCCTGTTCTTTACCAGTAATACCATTCTTCTCCCCTTTCAGTGAATATCATTTGCATCCAAAGATTAGGGCTGATACACACCAAATTGTTAAAGTAGTTACTTTTCAGGGGTGGAATAGAATGAATGCAAGGGGATTTCTTACTCTATACAGTTTTTTTCAAAGCAGTAGAGTTGTTGATCATCTTTTTAAAATGTTATTTTTTCAAATACATTATATTTAATTTAAAACATATATTAATAACAAATTTTATCATCAGTTGCAATTCATCTCAAAATTTATATGGCCCAGGAAACCTTTGATTCTTCCTTCTAATATGAACTTCCTACTCTGAACACCCAGAGCATTTGGGGGTAACTCTCTTATCACCATTACCATGTTACACTTTACATCATAGATTATTTGTGTGTAAGTCTTACCTTTTTGCTAGGCTGTAAACTCCTAGAGACCTAGGATTCCATCTTACTCACTTTGGAAGCCCCTGCCTTTTAACATACTTACATGCTACAGGAGCTCAGTACATTTTATTGCAAGGGTAGGTTGGTGAATTCACATTGTAATTCACTTATGCTCCTTCAAATGTGGTCCTCTATTTTTCTCTCGGGAGAGAGTGAACTCTGGGTACTTTAGCCTCTGGTCAGCCAGTGAGTCAATCTTTTCCCAAGGTGCAGACGAGCATCAGTTTTTCTCTCTCCTGAGCCTCATCTGTGTCAGTGTCTGGGTGTGAAGCTAACCCAGGACCCATGTAGACCCTGAAGAGGGCAAAGAATTCTAGAGTCAGGGGAGAGGGTATGAAGAGCTGATGGCCTGGATCAGGGCCCAAGGAAGTGAACAAATTTCTGTTACAGAAAAAAATTATGCAGGAAAGTCAGAGGAGGGCAGATGCGGGCAGGAAGGGAAGTAGAAGGCAGAACAAGTTGCCCAAGTCTGTGTGGCATCTGGCTTAGGGGCAGAGAAAGCTGCTCCCCTAGATGTAAGCAACTCCCTCCTGACAAGTGCCATAAAGACCTCTTGTTCCATTGGGCGCTGGAGTGATTTGAGAGTGGGATCTATATTTCTGTCTCTCTCCGTCTCTGTCACACACACACACACACACACACACACACACACACACACACACACACACACACTTTTACTTCCACCTTTCTTTGTTGGTCAGGATGTAACTACCTCTCATAGCTCCTTACAACAAGGATAGACATGGCTTCCTGATTCTTGAGGATGCCCCTGGTTACATGGATAAGGAAATATAAGTCCTAGCCTTTTTACCTCCCTTGCTTTTTCTATTTCTTGCTTACCACTGGCCCACAGGCATAAGATTAACTGATGTTTAGTGACAGAAAAAAGTGAACAAGGGGAGGGGATGCTTGCATACTGCAACAGGCAAATGTTTTCCTTTATTTGTTTGTTTGTTTCTTTTACATTTTGGACTTTGGATGGACATACTGAGTGGATTACACTCATTTATGTTCTGCTGTCATCACTGGTCCAGTGAGACTCTCATTGATTTACTAAATTGCTTTCTCCTTTTGTTCCCCATCCCCATTTCTGTTCCCTTTTCCACACTAAAGACTCTCACTCTTGATTATTTAGTGTGTTCCTTAGATAGAGCTCTCTGGCAACAAATTCTGAGATAGGAAGCTGCATGTGGGTTTATCAGGGTACTCTCATGGAATACATGTGGAAGGAAATGAGGACAGTATGAGACTGAAGGTGAAGCTATGGTCGCAGCTGAGGACTCAGCTGAGCTGACAGAAGCTCTGGACCTGGCATGACCTTTTAGAGTTTTTCCAAACTGAAGCAAGGGGCACTAAGCCTTTGATATCCCTGTACCAGCCAGCCATTGACAGCTCCCTCTAGAAGGGGCATAACCTTAAATGGGCATTCCCCTGAGGATGCATCCTCAAGCCTACTATCTTCACACCTGGGAATGGGTGCATTGTCTCTGAAGAAGGGAATGGGTAGAGCACCCCAGTACCCACTGTAATCTGTATCCTTCTAGTTCACTTTCCATCGGAGTTTATTCACCCTTGAAACATATGTGGTGTTGCCTTGTGCTTTTTAAAATTTTATATAAATAGTAGTGTGTTATAAATCTATCCTTCTTTTTCCCCTCATGCCAACTCTGTTTTGGAGATGTACCTATCTACGTCACTTTAAATGGATCTATTTCTTTCCTTCTCACCACTGCACAGAGTTTTGTCATTTGTAGTTACCACAATGTACCCTTCTGTTCCCTTGCTGATGGACATCCAGGTACTTTGCTACCACCATCAGCAAGTTGGTGGACATCGTGTGCTTTCATGTGAGAGTTTCTGCAGGGTATGAGTACCCACAGAGTGGCAGTGCCGGGACATAGGCTCTGTGCAGTCTTCCTTTCAATAGGCTTATGAAATGCTCTCTCAAATAGCTGTACCAGTTTTCACATTTGTCAGCATTCCTGTTTCCCCACATCTTTGCCAGCACTTGGTGTTATCAGACTTTCTAATTTTTGCTAATTTTTAGATGTAAAGTGGTATCTTATTTTTCTTTTGTGTTTTTTATATTATTTGCAAAATTAAGCATCACTTCAAAGACTTGTTAAACATTAGGATTCTCCTTCTATGAACTACTTCTTTATGTACTTTGCTCATTTTTCTATTGCTTCCTATTTTTTTCTGTTAACTCTGTCAGTGGTGTACTTCACTAACAGAAAGCTTTAATATTGATGTAAAATCCATCCCGTTTTCTACTTATGGTGTTGTTTTTGATCTTGTTTAAAAAATCTTTTCCCACCTTGAGTTCACAATATATTACTTTAATACCTAAATGTGAAAGGTAAATTTATAAACTAATAGAATATACTAGTTTATAAATGTATTAGTTTATAAATTTACCTTTCACATTTAGTTATTAAATCCATATAGAGTTCATTTTCTTATACAGTAATGATTTAGCAATTCAAATTCATTTTACTATTTACAAAATACCATTGATTTCTGATGCCAGATTATCATATGCCAAGTTTTCATGCACATATAAGACTATTCCTGGACTCACTCTTCCAACCCACTAGCCTGTTTCTCTCTTCCTGTGCCAGTACCATACTGTTTTAATAAATCTGGCTTTGTAATATTTCTTAATGTCTGGTATGGTGTGTTTCTTCTTTTTGCTATTTTTTTAAAAATCTTGATTCTTCCTTATAAACATTAGAATGTTTGTCAAGTGTTCCTCTTCCCCTTTCCCCCAGCCGAATCTACTGGGATTTTGACGGGAATAAATTAAACTTACAAGTTAATTTAGGGACGGTTGACATTGCATAGGGTTAAGTCATCCTTTCCATGAGTATGATAACTTCCTCTATTTATTCAGGTCTTCTTTTATGTTCTTTAATAGAGTTTAAATTTTTCTCCAAGTTTTATATATTATTTTTTAGACTTGTTCTCAGGTACTTAAGAATTTTTGTTGTTATTATAAATGGCATTTTAAATTTGTTTTTACTGATAAAAAACAAATTATGTTTTATTCTCTTTTGGTAAGACCATTGATAATTTATACTAAAAAATGTAATATTTGAACAGCTTCTGAACTTTGGTGTCAAATAATGACTTTGAAAATGCTGCAGCAGTCTGGGAACTACTAGTGTCTAAATCCTCTACTAAGATGTCACTAATTTCTATTTGTGTGCTATTTTCCAAAAAAAATGTAAAACTCAGTTGGCACCAACATGCACCCCAATCCTCTCTTCGCCTGTTTGCTCTCCTTCAGAGAACTCAGCACCTGGAATTTCCTATTGAACAGACCTGCCTGGGCTTTACTTCGATAGGTCCAACCTTGACTGCAATACTGCTGATTGGAAAGCTGGGTGAGAGCCAGAGCAAGAAAAATTGACAACTCTTCCCCAGACATCGTTAAGTAATATCATTTCGGTCTCATTTCCCAGACTGACTCAGAGGGGATCCCGGAAGGCAAGAGAACAAAGAAAGCAGACCTGGACATGACTAGGGCAGCAGCTCCTGTCAACACCTTCTCCGAGCCTGGATGGACAGATGGCCCTGCAGTGTCTCTGAGCCAATGAAATTTCCACAGGTTCAAGGCGAGCTTGTCTTCTGTTCCCTTCCTTCTCTTCCATGGAGTCTTTTTAGGTTAAAGGTGACAGAAACGACAATTCTTTTAATCCCATTGAATTCAAGCAGACAGATCTTATCTCAAATTAGACTGCTTACCCTTTATTATGATACTATGGAAAAACACTTTTCACAGTGCTTTGAGCAACACTTTTAAAAAAATTGTTATTCCACACCCATTATCTCATTTGATACTCATAGCACCCCTGGAAAAGCAAAACAGCACATATATAACTCCTATTTTCTTGCAGAAACTAAGTTACAGGCTTGCCCAAGTTGCCCAGCAAATTATGACAGAATCAGGCTCCAAAACGTTCTGACTTTCTAGGCCAAAATTCTCCACTCTACCATTGTTACTCATTAGGTTAATGTACAGACCCTTTCTCAAAGAGGAAAAATATTTTCTCATGTCTAATATGGACCTAAATTTTTCATATCATAACAGAAGGTACAAACAAAAAAAATAGGTATGATTTCCCAATGTTTACAGCTTTTTACAACTAAGAATTAATTAAATGCTAACAAAATTCTGAAATTAAAAAATGATAAGTTTACAGTATTAATTTGAACCATAATGTCATTTTCCGAAAACAAAGTCTCTGCTGTGGAGGAGCATAGAGCCGTGACCATCAGTCAGGGTTCTTTTTTATGTAGTTCACCTGGTGTGGTGGGCTCCACTGTCCTGGATTCAAATTTCAGCAAAACTTTTGTTTATTGAAATCTCCATGGCACCATTTGGCCTTCACTTGCCACAGATGTGTCATTTATTGGTATATCTTGTGCCCATTGCCTCGGTCTTATGCCCTTTCAGAGTTGATTCCTTCAGAAGGAAAAACAACTAGCAATTCTTATCAAACCCAGCTTTCCAGCATAGACTATGGTGGAATCAACTCTTTGCATGATGTAATCAAGTGATCCTCATGAGGAGAATTAATCATTTCTAGATTTAGGGGCTTTAAAACATGATT
>CM053510.1:86986038-87035111 GCA_028627145.1 Eidolon dupreanum | reverse complement strand
TTTGGGCTGAATTAAATGTTCTTTCCAATTGGGTTGTATGCATAGAAACACCCGCAGCTTCTGTGATCCCCTACTTTCCTCTAATAGATAAACTGCTGCCAGAGCTTCCAGCTTCTTTCTCCATGGTGACCAAGCTCCCCATTTTCATTTAATCCCAGCCTCCGCCTCCCCTGCCCCCGCCCTCCCCCATGGGAAGCCTGGCGGTTTCTTTCTCAGTCCTCTTGGCTTTTCTTTTACTCTTTCCTCCTCTCTGGCAGTTCTCCCTACTGCAGGGAACAAACATCACCATGTCCTTGGCTCTTTCCTTTCTCTTTATCGCTGTTTTCCTTCTCCTTGCTTCTGCTTTGGTGACTCTTAGCTTCCTGTTGTCTTAGATCTTCAAACATTTTCCTTTCAGTGCCCCCTCAGGCCCCCCTCTGGCTAAAGGATGCAGAAATGCAGAGAAGGAAGGGAGAGGAAGGGGCCCTTCCTTCTCCTCCGCCCTCTGCTCTCTCCGGACTCTGGGATTCTCCTTGGACAAAGATGAGTCTATGGGCTCACATCAGCGCAGGTGGTCAAGCCCCTCAGAATTTTGTAAAACAGTGCCTGGAATCTGCTGCTGCTGGAACCTTCGCAGGTGCCTCAGCCAGTCCTCTGCTCACAGGCAGGTTTTGCATACAGGTGAGAGGAAGGACAAAGAGAGCTGAACTCTGCACCTTGCCTGGATTGTGGGGTCCAATTCATTCTATGGGTCTCACTGACAGGTTTAAAAAATTCTTTTCATACTTTTCCTCCACTCCAAGGCCTTCCTACCCTAAGCAGTGGTCATTTTGCAATGAATAAGGGCACCTGTCCATTACATAATTTTTATGGTCTAGTCCTTTACAGAATACAGCTATTCTTACCCAAGTTTTCTCATTTGGGCCTCCGAATAATCATGTGATTCAATTTTGTAGATAGGGAAACTAAGGTTTGGAGAAATTAAACATATTATCCAATATTTGAACAAAGGAGTGACTGATGGAGCTGGGACAAGAACCCAGCTTGTCATACTCCTAGTTCATTACACCTTCTCTTTAGTGGTCTGAGGAAGGGGGTGGGGAAGGGGAGAAGGCTGCATACTGTGGCACAAGGCAAGGTGTTAATAGGAGGGGTGAGTTACAATTTCCCCCCTTCTGCCACATCCCCTCATGCCCAATTTACATTGCTATACAATGCTAATTTGTACTGTTCTTGTTAATGTCTCTTTATAGATGTTTTAGTTGTGTCTGCCCCATATGTGTGTCTGATTTTTTTCTTGGACTCTGACCTTCTTATGGGCACTTTGCACTACACGACTCCCCCCGGGGTCAGCACAGGCTTCTGCACAAGGTCCCGCGTGTGTCTGACTTTGGGCCCTCCAAGGGGCATGAGAAAAGAACGCTGACACCTCCTACCTTGGGGCAGGTAGCAACCCACCTCACTCTTGCTTTCTCATCTCCTGTTATAGCCAGGCTTCCCAGCCTCCTTGTTAGCCTCTGTGAGAAATTAAAGCCCCAATAATCAAATCAACTCTTGTAAATTCCCTAGAAGCAGCTCCAGAGCACCAAGGAGCCAGCAAACCCCAGACCCAAATCCATGTCAAATTTCATAGATATAATTTAAGTAGGGATCAAAACCCACACTAACCTAGTAACTAAGGCTGCTCAAAATGCAGAGTTTATAGTCCATCTGCCTCTCTGCTTCAGGGAGTCTGTATTAAATTTATTGCAAAGTAAAACAAATAAACCCAGGCAAAGGCAGGATGGAAATCTGCATGCTCAGATTATTAGCAGCCCTCTCTGGTTAGGAAGGCTGCTTCTCAATTTGCATCTCTAAGGAGTTGTGACTGGGCTGGGGGCTGGGAGGTTAGGGGCAGGATTGAGACTCGCAGCAAGTCTGCCCTCTGCTGACATAATATTGAACTGCAGCCTTTGGACCTGTGGCAGACCAGGTGAGGTGCTCACCCGGGGCCCTGAAAAAATGAGAATCTGCCTCTAGAAAAAATGTTGGCAAGGTGTGGAGGCCGAAGCGCAGGCATTTTTGCCCAGTACTGTTGGCTGTTGGCTGTCTGCCTCACGTCGATTGTGTGAACCCTTGTAAAGCTGTGCCTGGGTTTCAGAGCTGGGCCACACTGGAGGGCTGTGCACACAGGCTAACACTCAGAGGACCCTGAGATGGAACCTCCCTTAAATCTTGCCTTGCCTCAGGCCTGCCTCTTCTCAGTTTGTTCATCTATGGATAAAAAGTGTAAAAAACGAGATGGCAACTCAGGCTCCCTTCAGCATGAATATTCTCCACTTCTATGACTCTGTGTCCAGAAATTTGGGGGTCTATGACATACTATGGGAAGTATGCTATAGATCCCCATAGGCATACTCCCATAGGTATACTCCAAGGAGCCTAGATATTCAACTGGGATATTCCCATCATCCTTCATGACTGACTCAAATGGCACTTTCAAAGCGATGCCTCTCTGATTCTTTTAGGCAGAGATAGGCCAGGTGTCCTCCTTGTAATACTTTATAGATATATGGACATATATTGACAGATATATATACATATACATATATATATAATCATACTATAACGATTTGTTGTATTTATTTATAGAGCAACTCCATCTCCTAGAATGAGCTCTTTAGATGAGGGCAAAGGGAAGGAGCAGGTGAGCGTCACAGTTATTCATAGTATTTACCTGCTCTTCCTTTCCTGTTTTTCCAAGCTCAGTGCCTGAGACATAGTAGCTTCTAAATAAATATTTGTTGAATGAAAGAATAAATGAATAAGGTGGCACAGGATGATGACAGTTTGGCTGTATGATTTACCCAGAGACCTGGGTGTTTCTCCTGGCTTCTTATTTCTCCCTGTATCCCTCTCCCTTATTCTTCATCTTCTCTGTGACAATTCTATCTAGTCTACTTCCTCAGCAGCTCTCAAAGCCATATGCTTCTTATCCATCCCCTCAAGAGGTTAAAAGTATAGACTCTGGAGTCAGAAAGACCCCCAGAACTTAAACTAGCCATGGGAACCTAACCGAGCCTCAGTGTCTCTGCTTCCTCCTGCCCCCCGCTTTTTTTCCTTTTTTCTTCCCAAAGACAACATGGCATTGAGGTTAAGAGTATAGACACTTAAGCTAGCCTGCCCTGGTTTTAATCCTGACTTTTTCATTTAGCTGAGTGGCCCTGGGCAAGTGGCTTAAAAAATCTGTGCTCGGATTCCTCCTCCAAAAACTGAAGTTAATAGAATCTACTTCATAGGGATGTTGTGAGGATTAAAAGAGCTAATACACATAAAGCCCTTAAAACAGTGCCTGGTACATGGTTAGCATTAGTTATCTCAATAAGCACTATGATTATTAACAAAAAGCAAAGGGCTTTTGCAGAACTGAAGGCAAGTGTCTGAAGATGCTCTGAAAGGTGAAGAGGAAGTGGATGGATGACAAAGCAAAGCATTTCCACCAGGAGCTTAACGCACACATGCCTAAGAAGGAGTTCCCTGGCTAGGGCTGCAGGAAAGCTGACTCTATACTTCTCTGTGCCTGAAGATCCAAGTTGGCATTGTTTTTTGTTTTTTTTGTTTTTTTTTTTTTTTGGCAGAATGAGAAACATCAATAGTGAGAGTCCAAAGTTTCAAAAGGTACAGCAGCTTCTTGGCCTTCTAGATCTTCAGGGACAGGTTGGCTTCTGAAACCTCTACCTGGCTCCCTCGTCCCTTTTCAGTTTCATGGCTGCTGCTCTTCCTCTGACACTCCAGGCTCTATCCACAGGAAATGTGCTCAACTCCTGCAACAGAACTCTCTCTCCTTTTACCTCCATGTCTTCACACAGGCGCCCTGCCCTGCTAATCCTCTGACCCCATAGATGTCAGGTCCTCTGGGAACTTTCCCTCACCCCTAGACTGGGTGAGACAAGCCGGTCTGTGCTCCACAAGGCTGTGTCCTGCCCTTCTCCTCCCTTGTATTAGTCTGTCTGGGCTACTGTAACAAAATACCACAGATGGGGGCTAAAGTACCCAAGTTTGTTTTCTCACAGTTCTGGAGTATGCAAGTTCAAGATCAAGGTGCCCGGGGGTTTGGATTCTGGCGAGGAATCCCTTCGGAAGCCTTTCTACTCTGCCCTCACATGGGGTCTGTCCTCTCATGCGCGTGTGGGAAGGGAGAGAGGGAGAGAGGGAGAGAGACGAGAGAGAGAGAGAGAGAGAGAGAGAGAGAGAGAGAGAGAGAGAGAGAGAGAGAGACAGGGAGAGAGAGAGAGACCGGGAGAGAGACAGGGAGAGAGATAGGGAGAGAGAGAGACAGAGTGCGGCGAGAGAGCGAGCACACACACTCTGGCGTTTCCCTCTTCTTATAAGGACACCTGTCCTGTCAGATTAGGGCCCTACTCTTATGACCTCACTTAAACTTAATTACTTCTCTAAAGGCCTTATTTCCATACAATCTTTTTAGGGTTAGGGTTTCAACATGTAAATTGGCAGGGGGCGGGGGGTGGGAGGCGGGGAGGACACAATTCAATCCATACACTCCATTGGATTATAAATTCCACGAGCGCCCACCTTTGTCTATTGCTTATTTCTGTGTTCCTCAGCTCAGATCTCAGCCCATCTCTTTGTAGTTCTCTGTAATTCTACAGTACCATACTTATAGCAAGGGCTCAATACATGTCTGTTGAATGAATGAAACTTTCAATTACTCATGATGATAACAAGAGCTTTAGAAACATAGAAACATTCCGATGTGATCTAGTTTAGGTTCCTAGCGGGGGGCTCCCTGCTAGTTAGTGACAGAATGAGGACTAGACGTCAGATTCACCATATTTCCTTCTTCTTTGAGTCCAGTGCTCTTTTTACCTGGAAAAAGAGTTCTCAAATAGCTGCATAAAACGTGATTCTTTTTAAGTCTTTGCCTGGCATTTCCTTGCAAAGAAAAGGTTGTTGGTCTTTCATGGACAAGCAACAATTCTCCCTCACTTTGTCTCTCCAGCCACATGGCAGGTTGCCCTCTGGTCCTGGTGATCTGCTAGAGCACTTGAAACGCTTTTCTATCTTCCCACCAGTCTGGGTCGGGGCAGCAAGATTTGGTCTGGGCAGGCAGGGACTCCCTCACCACGGGTTCTGATTCTTATGCCATGACCCAGGTGTGTGGCTCTGTGGCTTCCTGCTTCTCCGCTAATGGGTTTTGTTAACTGTCATTTGCTTATGCAAATCCACCTCTTTCTGCATTAAAATGGACCCAATTATAAAGTGAAATCTCACAATTAAACCACTTAGTGAGGGACATTAAGCGAACAGAAGGAACTGATTTGTAAAAATTTCAGCGATAATTACAAAATGTTTCTGAAATGTGACTAAGTTCTAGGTTTTTCTTTAAACAAACATATGTACGTGCACATTTTCATCTACATACCGCACAGACGCATGCACATATTCTTACACACCTGTTTTCCATCTTCTCACCATGGGACTTGTTCTTGCTCCTTCTCTGGGTCTAAATTTTCCCCCAAATAGAGGAAATTCCACCAGCCATCAGATCATGTCTGCAAAGTTCTTGGAAACCTTCCAAAAGAAATGGCCACTGGGCTGAGGAAGCTGGGGCAGGCAGGAAAACAGAAGAAGGTGTAATGGTTTTAATAAAGTCTCTTTGCCATCTTGGTGATTGATTGATATATTTTGGCATTCGCTGCCCAGCTCTGCTGTAATCGATAGCAGTTATAGACTGAGGAGCAGGAAAGGGTGGGGATGTGGGATAGGGCAGTATTGATTGGTCTTACAGGAAAGAGCCTCGCCTGGTGACTGCAGTGTGTGGCCACCAGAAACTAGACCTTTCTGTGCCAGAGGTTGCTTTTCCTTGCACCCATCTGAGCTAGGGGACACAGAGTCCAGAAACTTGGTCATGGATGTGAATAGATGGCATCCACCTAAAAAATCACTCTCTGGTATTCGAGGGAGCTAGTCACACACACTTTCCTCACCACCCCCACAATTAGACAGTGGGAACTCTAGTTTCCTGGGCGCTGGTGCAGAGACAGGGTGGAAAGGGTCTTTAAGGGCAAGGGGGTGATAGTATGTTTTGGTTGCAGGCTACATCTATATCCAGGAACAAATCCAACTCACTTGGCAGTCTGCTGCATGCTCCAGCAGTATAACATAGAGGTGAGTTTAGCACAGACTCTGGAGCCACATCCCTGGGTTCAGAGTCCAGCCATGTCACTCAATGTGTGACCTCGGACAGGTTAGTTAACCTTTCTGTACCTTGTTCCTCTGTCAATAAAATGGATGATGATAATAATACCTAATTCCTAGGCTTCCTGTGATAGTCACGAGAGTCATAATATATGTAAAGAACTTGGAACAGTTCGGCAATACAGTAAATGCTCTGCACATGTTGTCATTATTACGTGATGGTGGTGGACACCTGGGCTGGCATCCATGATATATGTGTGGAAACATATGGCACAATTTCTCTAACCAAACAGGGTCATCACAGCATTTGTCTTCTGCTGATGAGAACACAGGGCTCAGGATCCAGGATTTGTTAAATAATTCTCTTACTATATCGACCCATTAGTATAGGATTTCTCAACCCTTTTTAGATTTTCCCTCCTAAAAGCTTAAAAAAAAAGTTTCAGATGGAGACAAAGAAGAATAAATTAGATTAAGAATGATAGCTTTAGTGCCAAGAAGTTCAACCAAGATAAATACTTATTCGTTCAACAAACACAAAACTCCTACTATGTGTGAGACAGTTTCAACTGATGTGACAATTCCCATGTGTGTTGATACATTCAAATGTGTAATGCCAGCACTCTGCAATGTCCCGAAAAGTAGCTTTTGTGTAATGAAGATCCCTCTATCTGGACCAATGTGTTCAAAACAGGAAATGTGTGTGTTTTTTTTAAATTGCCACTTAAAATTTTTGTTGAAAACTTATTCATTTTTAAAGTATAGTTTTATGTCTTTTTTTTTTTTTTTTTTTTTGGTCATGGGTGAATTTTTAGATTTTAGAAATTCATTTTAGCATGTGAAATAACTTTGGGCCTTATTTTCCTTTCAGCTGTAGAACTGGATACCATGATCAACAGAAGTTGGCCGATGGGCAAGCAGGTAGTAAGGAACCTAGGTTGGGGGGTTCCATTACAGACTCCTAAAAGCTTAGAAGTGGAAGGGACCCTGGAGATCCTCTAGTTCATCTCCATGTTCAAGACGAGCCCAGGGAAGGGTCACAACTTTCAAAGCCTGACCCAAGCCCATTGCTGGTCCACATACCATGAACTTGTTGCGGACACATTCCCAGCTCTTCATTAGACCCTTTTTCAACTCTCCTTCTGTTCTCAGGTTTAGACTGCTGCTATTGTTTGACAATTCAGTTTAAGACAATGAAGATGCCCCGAATACCTACTCAGTGGCAAGCACTGTGTTGGGTCTGGGATACGAAAATAAGATGTAGACCACATCAAGGAGACTGTAGTAAATGGTATCAGTGTATCCAAGTACTTGCTGTCTTTACAGGTGAAAGAATTATACTCATCTCTGCCATTGACATCAGACTTAATCATGCAACATGCTTTGGCCAATGACATTTGAGCAGAAGTGATATGTCACTTCTGAGCAGAGGCTTTTGGGGACATTTTTTGGTCCCACCCACACTTTATTCCCCTATCTACCAGGATAGTGATATGTCCGGAATAGGGATGCATCTCTAGCTGGGTCCCACATGAAGAGAAGACACAGAGTGGAACCAGAGCCCCAGCCAACATATAACATGATGAGAGATAAACCTTTGTGAGATGAGTGACTAAGATCTGTGGTGCTTTACCCTGCAGTATAATAAGCATAAGCTGTCGGCTATAGAGAGGACCACAGATTAGTTGGAGAGATGGCTTATTTCCAGCTGAAACATAGGGTGAGAAATGCTTTGCTAGATGTATACACAGAAGATTCAGAAGTAGGCCAAAAGAGGGAAAAAGAACTCTCTGGAGACAAGGCGTCAGGAAAAACTATCTAGAAGAGGCAATAGCTTAGAAGAGTTTTAAAGACTGAAGGGAAGATCACTGTATTAGGGGCTTTGGAAATTTTTTTATTGAGGTATTCTAGTAAGAGAGACCAGCATGCACAGATACAAGGTATTAAGATGTGTTTGAGAATTGCGTGTAACATCCACAATTATAGTGCAGGATCAGATTTTTCAATCTTTGAAAATTTTTGACCACCAACCACTGTGTCAGATACCCAAGGGGGTATATGCAGACACTTGGATAGAAGTACATCATTTATTTTGGTTAGAGCTTTGGCTTGCAGTCATCCTCTGACCTCATATCCTGAGGAGCTAAGATGGGCTATGTGTGAGCCATAGGGACCCTTTTTCAAAAGTTTAATTTTTTATTTTAATCAGAGAATACAGATTTATAATTTAGAAATCAATAGTTGCCTTGCCTTACCTCTTCACACTCTGAAGTCCCATTCACCAAGGCAATCACCATCAACTCTTACAGTTTTCTCTTTTTTATATATTGCCATATTTTAAAATAACATACTTATACTGCTAGTTCTTGATTTACTAATTTTATAAATTATATATTGACTTTCTATCATGCTAGATGAGAATACAGCTTTCCCACACCATTCTCCCCCAACTTCATCCTTGCACTTCCCTCCTTCTATCTCTCCAACATAAACTTTCTTTTTTTGTTAACTCTATATTTGGGTTTATATGCTAATTACTATGCAAATGCAAATAGCATACTCTCGAGTCAAGTAGTGCACTGTGATCATGACTCCTCTTTTGTATAATCCTTTTTTTATCCTGGAGTTTATGATTGCCTCCTTTTTTTTTTAATTAACCTGGTATCCAAATGTACTTATAATTAATTTTAAAAAATTATTCAACCACTCTACTACATACTTGTCAATACTGTGTTCCATACATTCAAGCCCATCTGTTCCATTTTTCCCCTATAGTTATCCCTCCAAGAACCTTCTGTTTTTCTATTCCAATCTGGATTGGCTGCTCTTGGCATTGGAATACTGCATGGCTATCATCCCAAAGCTTCCCTTTACCATCATTTTGAATATTTTTCTTTACTGCCTTCTTATGTTGCATACCCTGTTTCCTGAATCCCCTACCTTCTTTATTAGATTATCATCTAACTTTAATAAACCCCATCCTTTAATAACTTCTTAAGAATGAGTGCTTGGGAAGTAATTTCTTGAGTCATTGACTGAAAATATCTCTATAGTACTCTGATATGTCACAGATAATTATTTGGGTGTAGAATTCTAGATTAAAAAATGTTTCTTTGAGAATTTAGAATGTATTTCTCTTTTAATGTCTGATGTTGCTTTTGAAGAAGTTTAATGTTCTTATTCTTGTTTCTCTTATCAGTTTTTTTTCTTTTTAGAAGATTTTGGGAATTTTTATTTGGCCTTCATGACTTAAAATGTCATAATAATAATAGTGGTGGGCATTGGTATATATTTTTTACATCGTTTGTTCTGGGCTAATCAGGAGATTAATATCCTTTCTTTTTTTCTTTCTTTTTTTGCTTCACTCACTGGAAAATTTCCTCATCTTTGTCTTTTAAACCTTATGAGTTTTTGAAAAAGTTTAAAATTATATTTTAATTTAAAAGAAGATTTTTTCACTTAAGTTTTCCTTTTTATTGTAATCTTTTCTTGTTTTATGAATGAAACCTTTCCTTTTATCTTTTCGAATTCATCTTATTCCTCTTTTGGAACTTCTACTTTTTCTCCTTGCAAAATCTTCTATCAACTCAAATATCCTTTTTTCCTATTATTTGCTCCTTTTTTCTTTTCTTTTTCTTGTTGATTCACACACATGTATTTTAAAAACATCTACAAGAGTATAAACATACAGAATTCTAATACTGTCGCAACACAACATGAAGTGCAAAGTCTAATTTCAACAATTAAATTGCAGATTTAATTTTCAGCCTCTCTTTGGAATCTAATGTGAAAATGGCTTTTGACATATTCCACATTTTCTGAAAATGATCAGAGGAAATATTAACGGAAGCAGACCAAAATTCCACGAGTCTTGGGCTTGGGTTTTTTAAGCTGAGTCCACGAAGCTTTTTTATGCATGGTGATGTATTCTGTAGCTGTGTGCAATTCTTAAAGACCGGAATCTCACCTCCTGTGAGCCTAGTAGGTGCAGCGTGTTGGTCCAGAGGTACGCGTCGCTTGTATCTACAGAGGAGCTGAGTGAGTGGGTCATAGCCAACTGTGAGCACCAGTGGCTGGCAATGCAAGGTCATCGCCAAACCAAGGCCGGATAGGTGTTCATGGCAGCACAACCATTTAGCTACTTCATTCTGACCCCTCTACATGTCCACACCAGTCAGAGTTTACCTAAGAATTCCAGACCTCAGGACGGCCATTTCCTGTGCTGTTGTTCCCAGTAGGGAGCATGAGTCAGCCCTATGTTGCTGCTCATAGCAATTTGCAATGGTGCTTGACTTCCTGGAAGCTGTGCAGTGAGTGAAATTGTCTTCCAGAGCATAGAAGCAATGGGGCATCCTAAACGCAGGTGAGGGGTGGGCAAACACAGCTGGATACATCTGACTCCATGTTCTGAGCCAGGCAGAAGCTCCTAGGTACCCGCTAGAATATGTAGATAGACTTTTCACCGATGCCATGCACTGTCCAGCCAGGTGTCTGGCTTGGCACCACAGAGCTTGATGCCTCTGAGGGCTGAAACTCTCAGGGCTTTGCAGAGTGGATCAGCCCCCACTGTAGGCCCTCGACTTGCTATTTCTTCTCTCTGTTGATCCAGCTACCACTCTCCCTTCTTTATCCTATTAAAAAAATTGCAAAACTCTCTATCATGTTTTTTCCTCCCCCATTCTTGTCCTTGGTTTATATCTTTGTAGTTTCTAGAGGTTGGGCTGCTGATCCACAGGCCTTCCTGGGGTGACAGCCACTAAGATGAGAAGATAGGTAGGTGACTGGGTTTTATTCTGGGTCTCACAGCCCCTCAGCAATCCCTATAGGCTCCTCTTCTTTATATTGTCCCTTAAATATTGTTTTTTTTCTGAGACTTCTGCCTTATGAGGACTATTGTTGTCCCTTTAGTATAAGATGAAGACTGGGGGCAGGCCCAAAGTCCACTCATGGTCCCTTTCCCTGTGCTTACCTCCTGGTTTTGGCTCCTGAACTAGAGAGGAGGAAGTGGTGAAGACTGAGAAGGCATGGCCAGGCTTCGCCAGCTGCCCAAGGACCCTGGGCCTCAAATCCTTTGATTATACCTTGGTGCTTGTCTGGTCTTCAAATGCTTTTCTTTGACCCAAAGAGAAGGGCTCCCAGACTGGCCCAATTATACCAGCCTTGTAGGAGGGCAGAGATGTAGAGAGCACCCCCTTTCTTTAGTACAGTCCTGTTATTCTAAGCACCAGTCTAGGTGTTGGCATTCTACTTGTGAGAAAAGCAGACTGGATACTACTTACCCAAACCTTTTAATCTGGAAAGACAACAATAGTAACAACAAAACAAATACTCCACTCCCTAGTAGAGGCCCCATTGTGTCTCTACCATCCATTTGGTTCTTAAATGACTGCTGAGCTCCTGTTATTTAGGCTTGGAATAGGAAGGATGGGGAGGGGTATCATGGGTGAAGCAAGGAGCTATCGAGTAGGTGGCCAGTACACATGATGCTATTTCATGCCTCCAGGTCATCTTACACGTGTCATTTCCACTTACATCGACTGCCATCACTTGCCATTTTGACAACTTCCATTTGTTCTTTAAAACTGTTCCATAAGCCCTTCCTCTGCAAAGTCTTCACTGAGCCACCCACCATCCAGCATTAATCACACACTCCTTGATATTCCTCCTTCCTTTATATAATCAATAGTGTCCTGAGTTAGGCACGGCTTCACACACTGAAGGCACAATATGGGTGAGACACTTTACAGGATATGGGGACACAGTGACATGGGTTGAGTCTCAGCTCCCCCTCACACTAGCTTTGGCCTTGGGCAAGTGGATTAACCTCTTGGGCCTCAATCTTCTCATCTGTGAAGGGGGAATAATAAAATCTACCATGAAGTGTTATGGTGGAAACGAACTATAAAGTGCTGAATGAGAGCAGATAATTGGCAATGAAATGTTGGTCTTCGTTCCTTTCTCCTTTTAAGAAGCTACTAATCTGATAAGGGGAGAGTGACAAGCAAATCAATAAATGCAGTCATCTGTCATAGGTGCTGTGATAAAGGATACGAACTAACTGCCACTGATTCATGAGTCAGCCTCCCGGCCTTTCTCACCGGACCATGAGCTCCTTGAGAGCAGGACCGAATGATTCTGTCCTGTCAGCGCTGTTCTCCCAGCACCTCACTCAGTGCCTGGTGTGAAGTAGCTTACTCAGTGAACGCCTGAGTAAATAAAGTGGAAATGACTCCTGCCGCCACCTGACCACGGTTGGCTGGTCAGAGCCATACTCAGCATTGCCTTTTTTTTTTTTTTTTTAATAGTTGTTTCTACTGCAGAGAAGGGAAAATGTGAGAAACTTCTCTTCTCACTGGAGGCTAATTTTTTGAAACACTATCAAAGTTTGGGACCTGAACATCCCCCCACCTCTCTTGGATGATAAGAATGCATCACCAGAGATGAGGGACATCTCATCCAGTATCCTGTGGGAATGACCTCCCTTGCTCCCTTCCCTGAGCACCCAGACATACAGACCTACACCAGTCTAGCCTCCTTTTCAAGTGAGTCTGTCCCCCAAGAAGCAAACGTTTTCTCTCCCTGGCCCTGACTTGAAATAAAACAACTTAGCCTGCAGACAGTTTTATGGTCCCTCGCCTTCCATTCCTCTTGTCGAGTCATCACACTGGTGAGAGCCCAGCCCAGGCTCTGATTTATACAGCTCTCCCAGGCCCCTGTTGGATTCAGAGTCTGGAACAATAAGACAGGGCTATCTATCACCCCTCTGCTCAGATCTCCCTGGACTCATTGGAAAAGAAGGAGGGGTGGGTGGCAGGGAAGGCAGCCTCGGGGGTCCTGCCCAGAGAGCATTTGTCACATTGATCGAATATGCAGGCAGGAGCGGGGTGGGGTGCATGGAGCCTTTTTGTCTTACCTCAGGCCTCCCCTGTGACAGCAGGGACACAGTAGAACAGAGACAGGAAGGGAATTAGAGCTTAGAAGGCTGATCCTGACTATGGACACCACTCCTACTTGCTCCAACTCAGACTGTAGCAATCACTGGTCCAACTGTGTTCGATCTCTACCCATCCTGGCACATAGTAGGCATAAGACTAAGAGCTGTGTTTGCTGACTGACTAAGCCTCTCTTTCCTCTATACGTCCTTGACAGATCTCAGGATCAAGGGTCATTCAGAGAAGTCCTTGCACACATACACATACTGCTTCTATGCTTGTGCAGATGTGTGTCCTACATGTTAATCTGTGACAAGTGCTCATGTGTGCCTGCAAGCTGCACACATGTCCACAGGAGTCTACTTTCTAAGAGCCGAGATTCTTAAATTCCAGAGTGGGTGACCCAAGAGAAACCATAACTTTAGCTTCTGTTAAGAATTGGATCACGCTCTGCCAGGAGGGAAGGGGTTGGTGGGGCTACCTCTAATGGCCTTCTATATTTTCTGACTCCTGATCAGCCAAACCAGAAAAGGGGCTAGTATGTGGTCATCATCTGTAAACAACTTGAAGTAGTTATTGCTCCCAGGAACCCTACTCTTTAGACTTGGGGAGTGCTTTCTAGGAAAACAATTGTGCTGGGGACGGGGCCCAGAGGTTTGAGAACAGCAACTCTCTCTACTGCTACCTGTGCAGATGGAAGGCGCCACTTCTGGCAGAGTGCAAAGACCCTTCCTTGGGAGAACATTTTGGTTGTCAGGAAATTAGAGGCTTTGTTCAAAGCCAGGAAAAGAAAATCGATGCTGCCCAAATCAGAGAGCTGAAGAAAAGAGAATTCAAGGGCTGCCGTGGTTGTGGCTTTGTCATGTCTTTTTGTTTTCATGCTGCAGAAGTGATAACACGTGATGGCCTGAGTGTCGCTGCCTCCCAGCGCCCGGGTAGTTGGCTGACCTGAGGAGAAGCCAAGGGTGGCTAATGAGTCATTAACAGTCTTTATCAAATTAGGATTATAATCCATTTCAACATGCAGAGGAAAATGTTTCAAATTATCTACTTTCTTAATTGCAACTCAAAGATTTGGCAGGAAATGATCATGAAAGATAACGTCTGGAAATTGATGGATTATGCAGATGTGTGTCTAAGCTTCCAGAACTCTAATAGCTGGAGAATTCATCCCCATACGCATGTACATATGCTCACACTGATAACTTGTACATATAAACACACCTGCAATAAATACTAATTCAGGATCCTACCAGACACACACACACACACACACACACAGTTATATCTGTGCACAGTAAATCAAGCCATTGATTTAGGCAATTTGAATAGGTTGAGGTTGCCACCAAATGCTGAGAGACTGGGCAGGGCAAGGTAAGATATGAAAAAAACACTTAATCTTTGCCTCTAAAGAAGCTCAAAATCTTCCAGGGAGCCAATGCATTCATGTTTGAAATAGAAGAGCATGTTTGAAGCAACATTCAAGTGCATGTTACTCTATGGGAGATATGAGCACACAATTCAGAAAGCTACAGGACGTGAGTGTCTTGAAGTAAGCAGACTTTCTGGAGAGGATGAGTTTTGCCTGGATTGTGGACATTCCCCCGTGCATTGTGATAGCAGCCAGTGGTGACGACTGCTGAAGAGGACATGCCATGTTTGACAAGAAACCTGCAGCACCGCAGAGACACAGCTGTGCTTGCAGAACCTTCAGGGGAGCGTGGGGTTGCTTTGGTTAGTGAACCAGGTCAGCTCCTACTTGCCTTATTAAATCAGGTGAGATTTGAAGCTCACCCTATCCTTGTCCCTCCTACTGGCCTTGGTTTCTCTGCCTGCAGAACGGGAGTGTGGTCTGAAGGCAGAGTTAGGATTTTCTACATGGCTCTCAGCCCCTGAATACTTGTGAGATCTCTGTGAGTTCAGGGATTATAATCTATTCATCCTGATAGCCTAAAGGCCTAGCATGTGCCTGGTCAGCCTAGATGCTAAATAGGAACTGATGTTGGTACGGTTTCTAGAGGCTATCAGTATATGCATGTGGAGTGAGTGAAACTGCTAATGAATGAGGGGAGAAGGGCGTGAATGTTTGCGCTTTCTGAAGAAGCCATGCAGAATAGTAATTTGGAATGTGGGTTCTGGAGGCAGAGCACCAGAGTGCACACCTGGTGACGCGTTTACTCCCCTTATCTAAGCCTCACAGGGATGCATGTTGAGCACTTAGCAAATAATCAATACATATTAGCAATTATTATTGCTCGATGTTTGTTTCCTTCTTCCTTGCTAAGCATACCATGCTGGATAAGTTGGGTATCTTATTCCCTCATTTGATCACTCTTTCTCTGCATTCCCCTATAATGTGATAAGACAGGGGTAGGTTCTGCTGGGGATGTGGTCTCATCCTTTCCCAGAGTTGTTGCTTGGTTCTTTGAACTGTGCTCTGGCTGCTGTAGGTCTCAGCTGCCAGAATGAAGTTGGGAGCCCAGCTGTGCAAAATCCTCAGCTCAGGAGGGCTTATGCAGCATCAGAGGCAACAAATGCTCACAGGGCTCATCGCTGGAGACAGGGAGAATCTAGATATTCCATGGAACAGGCAGTTCTGTGAGAGGTGGTGATGATGAGGGTAGTGAAAATGAAGTTAAGGCTAAGGGAGAGCTTGGTGACAGCAGGGGTAACAATTGTAATAGTGATAAGGAGGTTGAAAAGGAAATGGTGGACGAAGGGTTCAGGGATGTGTGCTCTCATATGCAGAAGAAGAGGTCTTTGTGTTGGGAAGAGTAGATGTTTCAAAACCACATGTCACCCTGGGCATAGAGGAAGGAGAACTGAGCAACTTCTGTACTCGGAAGGAGGAGGTATTGAGTGTCCTATTGGCTTCTCCCCATCACCCCACAGCTGATCCTGGGTCGTGTTGGTGGGAAGCTGAATAAACTGAAGAACTGGGGAGCCAGAGTGACTCGTGATTAATGATGAAGTTTTCAGCATTCAAACATAGTTTATACTAGGTCAAAAACAAAGCCCAAAAGAGAGACTTTAATAAAAACTGACTCTAAGTCACACAGGAATTTAAAATTTTCTAGTAGCCACATTAAAAAGGTAAAAGAAACAGTGAAAATATTTTAATAGCCTACTTTTATTTAATTCAATGTAAACATAATGTTATCATTTCAATATCTAATATATATAAAATAATTAGTAATGAAACATTTACCATTCTTTTTAAAATACTGTCTTCTAAATCTATTATGAATATTACACTTACAGCACATCTCAGTTTGGACCAGCTGCATTTCACATGCTCAGTAGCTACTTGTGGCTGGTGGCTGCTGTTTTAGACAGCACAGGTTTATATCGTCCTTCCTCAAAATTTTGTGGCCAAACTCTTGGGATGCCATTTCCCACAGTGCCACTCTTTGGAAATCATTGTAGCATTTTAGAGTCTAAATATTCTCTCTTTCAATATTCTTCTTTCTCAGTTCTTTCAAACCGGCTGTGATACTGCCACCCCTTGCCAGAACCTGGGAAGAACTACAGAATCACTCAGAACTCCTTTCTTGTGTCTCACAGAGCCTCTCTTCTGGAGCGAGGGCTGGGCAGTTCTCTTGGGAGCTTGTGTGCATGCATGTGTATGTGCGTGAACTGCATGCATGTGTGTCATGTACGTGTGTTGGGGGTTGGGAAGTAAGGCATGGATGAGACAGTGCTGGATGAAACTTTCCATATGAACATCAGTACCATAAGAAAGACAGGCTTTTCGAAAGGCTTTGGGGACTCTATTGCTCCTATATTAGAGAAGTCAGGTAGAGACATGGCCCAGTTCATTGCCTATCATGTGCCCAGAGGACAGGTTGCATCCCCCATGCTTCAGAGGATGGGGTGGAAAGAAGGAGCAAAGATGCTTTCTCAGGATCAAAAAAAAAGGAATCAGAGATGGATGAGGGCCTGGCCATCTCAACTTCCAACTCAGAGCAGAATCCTGGAGCCCCACCTTTCAGAAGACTTACAGTGTCTGAGTTTTCACAATGAGCAGTCCCCCGCCATTGTCTCCAAGGGGTGTGCGCTTATGCATTTGATCAGAGCAGAATCTTCCTCGCTTGGCCCTGGGTGCCCCAGCACCACAGTCTCACCTGGTTCCAGGAAGGAGGTCTGAGGTAGAGACTACCTCCCTCCTTTCTGTGCTCCCATTATCTGTGCTTACAGCCCTCAGAGCCTGTCACAGCATTCTCAGTAAGCACTATTTCCCTTCCTCAGGTCAATTAAGTAAGCGCTATAATAAAGGCACAGGTAAGTGCTGAGGAAGCCCGGAGTAAGGGCTATTAAATCTAATGGCTCCATTTGTTAGAGAGCCTCCCGTGTGCCAGGGACTGTGCCGAGCTCTTTGCCTTCATTATTTTATTTAATCCCCAGCGGGCTCATGAGTTGGAAACTATTATCATCCTCATTTCACAAAGGCAGAAACTGAGCCTTTGGAGGGTGTCAGTCAATATCTTAACGTGACGGGGTGAAAATTTGAGCCAGGTCCCTGTGACTTTGAAGCTGGTGCTCTCCGCTGGGGAAGCCAAGGAAATTTTGCAAAGATGTGATATTTGAGTTAAGTCTTAATGGCAGGTGGAATTTGGGAAGGTAAGAAAAAGGGGACTGAAAAGTCAAGGCTGAAGGAACAGTGTGAGCAAGTGCAGGAATAGTTGAGCCATATGGGGCGTTCTGGTCTACATAAGCTCTAGGGATGGCTGAAAGGGAAGTGCCCAAACCTCTCACCTGCAGCAGCTTTTTAAAAAATATTAGTAAACTGATTTTTTTAGGGGAGTTTTTGGTTCATAGCAAAGTTGAGCAGAAAGTGTGGAGATTTCACACTTACGCTCCTGACCCCGCCCCCGTCTCTTACACTATCAACATCCCCCACCATAATGGTACACTTGTTGTAATCAATGGACTACTTTGACATATCATCACCCATAGTCCATAGTTTACATTAGGGCTCAGTCTTTGTGTTGTACATTCTGTGGGTTTGGACAAATGTATAATGACATGTATCCATCATTATAGTATCCCATGGAATATTTTCACTGCCTAAAATCCTCTTTGATTTGATTATTCATTCATCTTTTCGCCATCCATCTCCTGGCAACCACGGCTTTTTATGATCTCTACAATTTTGCCTTTTCTATAGTGTCATATGGTTGGAATCATATAATATGTAGACTTTTCAGGGCTTCTTTCACTTAGTAATATGCATTTAAGATTCCTTCATGTGTTCTTATGGCTTGATAGCTCATTTCTTTTTAGTGCTGGATAATATTCCATTGTCTGGGTGGGCCACAGTTTAATTATCTATTCATCCACTGAAGGATATCTTGGTTGCTTGAAAGTTTTGGCAATTATGAATAGAACTGCTATAAACATCAGTGTGTAGGTCTTTTTTGTGGACACAACTTTTCATTTCATTTGGGAGTGCAATTGCTGGATCATAACGATTAAGAGTTTGTTTAGTTTTATAAGAAACCACTAAACTGTATTCCAAAGTGGTTATACTATTTTGCATTCCTACCAACAATGAGTGAAAGTTCTAGTTGCTCCACATCCTTGTCAGCATCTGCTACTGTCAGTGTTTTGGATTTTGGTTGTTCTAATAGGTATTTAGTGGTATCTTGTTGGTTTAATTTGCCTTTCCCTAGTAACATATAACACAGAGCACCTTTTCACATGCTTCTTTGCCAACTGTATATCTTCTTTGGTGAGGTGTCTGTTCAGGTCTCTGCCTACTTTTTAATTGAGTTACTCATTTTCTTATTGTTGAGTTTTAAGAGTTCTTTGTATATTTCGGATAACAGTCCTTAATCAGATATGTCTTTTACAAATATTTTCTCCCAGTCTGTGGCTTGTCTTCTCATTCTCTTTGTGCAGTAGCTTTTAAAATATGGATTTTCCAAGCCCTTCTCCAGATCCACTTTTTCTAGGGGTAGAACCAGGAACCCGGAACTATAATGATCTTATGCAGTAAGTCCATGAGTCAGCACTGGGAGCCTCTGGAAAGTGGAGTTGGGGGATGTATTGGCAGGGATATAGAAGATTAGCCTGAAAGGGAGATCAGGGTCAGTCGGATAAGGAGGAGATACTTAGATGTCATGCTAGGAATGGGGCATTCAAAGTCCTTTTTTAAATTATGAGTCTCAAAAAACATCTTAGGCTAAATCTCATAAGTAATGGAAAGTCACTGAAGATTCTGAGGGGAAACCAAGGTGTGATCTAACCTTTGTTTTAGGAAGAACATTCTGGTGATAGTGTATATGAAGTATTGAAAGTATTGGAGATATTAAACCAGTTAGGAAATCATCAAAATATTCTAGGTGACTGTGGTAAGTCACTCAACTGGGACTGGACAATAATAGAGAATCAAGTTCCATTCAGTTCAATGCAGCAAATAATTCATTAGCATGTTTTCTAGACTGAGCAATGTACCATGTTTTAATGATCCTAAGATGAAACAAAATATTGTCCCCATCCTCGAGGAACTCACAACCTATCAAAATTCGTCAGATAGAATTAGTTTGAGAACGAAGGGAAGTGGTAATTGGACAGTGTTATAGGCTGAATTATGTTCCTCTGCAAAATCACACGTTGAAGCTTCAACTCCCAATGTGACTTTATTTGGATATAGAGACTTTAGGTAGGTAAAGTTAAAAGACATCATAAGGGTGGGCCCTAATCCAGTAGAATTGGTGCCCTTATAGGAAGAGGAAGAGATACTGGAGGGAAGTCTGGTGTATAGAGAGGAAAGGCCATGTGAGGACACAGCAAGAAAGAGCCATCTCTAAGCCAGGAAGAGAGGTCTCACTAGAAATCAATCCTGCTGGCGCCTTGATCTTGGACTTTCAGGCTCCAGAACTGTAAGAAAGTAAATGTCTATTTTTTAGGCCACCTAGTCTGTGGTATTTTGTTATGGCACCAGAGCAGACTAATACGGAGTCATAAATTTTTATTCAGAGGGTGACATAGACGTCATTAGTCAGGCAAGAACTTGGGCTGCTTATACTAAAGACAAACTAAGTGGGGATAGAGTGAGAAGAGGGCCCAGAACCAAGCCTTAGAAACACCAACATTTAAGAATGATAACTAAGATTGGTAGAAACTCCTGTTTGGTTATAATGTTGATGTGTTGGTGACTTATATGACACGTGGCTCCTCTCCATCCTCTTCTTCATTCTCAGCAGTATGAAGGAGGAGAAATTGTAGGGTATCTGAAGTGAATTCTACAGACTCACTAATAGAGCCAACATTCAGGTATTGAACCTATGGAGTTTGACGTATTATGGAATCATACGATTCATTTATCATTTGCTAGCTTGTATCTGCTGTATTCTTGCATTATTATTATTTATTGTTTTATATATTGGTGATTTATCTTCTTCCACTAGAATGAAAGCTCCTTGAAGACAAGAGCTAGAACATGAACATCTTTGCTTCTGCTCTTTATCCTTAGCACTAGCGCACAGCTGACATTACAGTGGATACAAAACAAATATTTGCTCTGAAGGATTATGAAGATGGTTACATTTAAGTTATAATTTTTAAGCTTTTGCAAATTACAAAAAAAAATAGTCAAAACAAGATACACTTAAAAAATTTAAAATGCATGTTTAAAGAATTGAAAGGGTATTAGCAGACATCACAGTATTTTAAAAGGCTCCAAAAGTCAACAGCTCATGGCAATGGACCTCCTGATTCAAAAAAGTGTTGAGCTCCAAACTAGATTTCAGAAAATGAGGGGTGTGACAAGTGAAAATCAGTGATGCATGGCTGTTGCCTGCAGTACTATTTACGGCTCACTGACACCTCTCTGATGGGGTTAAGTATTTACATTCAGCCTGATTCTCCCCTCTGACTCTTGCAGGCCACAGCAAGTCACTTAGAGCCCAGGGAAAGAGGGAAACCCTCCCTGCAGGGGTCCTAGGCAGGGGCTCAAATGGATCTCCCCTCCCCCTCTTGTGTTTGAAGAGAGCTTCCCTCTGGGACTTTATGGCAGCCTGACCTCCAGCCTCTGGGTTGGAGAATCTGGCTGCTTCTGTACTACATAAAAAGGGCAAGTGCATTCATTATTATTATATTATTATACAATGTATAATATATAATAGCGATTATACTGTCAGCAGCCAGAGTCTCTGACCACAGATCAGAGGCTGGGGTGTCATAAATCCACCTAGTGAAGCCTTTGGAGGTTCTATGTGAAGGTGAGAGGATTCAACCCCATCTATAATGGGGGCTTTCAGTAAAGAGTTTCTTCCACAAGCAACTTTGGAGGTTGAATTTGGGGGGACTGGAAGGTTCTGGACAAACAGTATTTAGTATATTTGGGATGTGATGCAAAAAAGGTCACAATTGCCTCCCCTGAGCCATGCAAATCTGATGGTTCTCCACCCTGCCTGTGTTGGAGGCAGAGGAGGAGTGACCCAGAGGCCTGGAAAGAGCAAAGGGGCAGCCTTCAACTTCTGGGGTCAGATTCTTTACTGAAAACCTGGCCTGCTTGGGTTTCACTTTCTGCTTCTCTGCTTACATCAGTGTCTTTGTCTAGGCTTTATCCAGGCCCCCTGCCTTGTCTGGGGTCAGAGGATCAATCGCTGGCTGCCTGACTGTAGCTGAAATGGCTCCTCTACCGGGAGCAAGGAGCAAATTTCAAGGGGGCAGAAAGAGTCCTCTTGTCCCTTTATGCAGAGGGCCATGTGCTCAGTAGTGAAAGCAAGCAAGCCAGCATCTGTAGGTGCTGGGTGTCTACACTGGCACTTGATAGGACTTCAATCTTTGTGGAATCAAAGAAGGCACGTGTATGACCACACATGCTTGCACTGGTCTTCCTCCTAGAAGGTACTTAGGCGAATATCCTCTCAGAAGTAGAGGAAGCCACCCCAGCAGGCCCAGTCTGAATCAGCCCAGCCAATCTCCCTTTATATCACGCCACCCTGACCCCCAGAACCCTGGGACTTCTTGGAATGAAAATAGCAGTGGCTTAGAACAGGCTTGTCTGGCATTTGCAAAGAGGTGATTTACTGACAAAGCCTCTACACTCTTTTATCTCTAGCTCAGCCTCATCTCATCATGCAGTCTCCCTTTCTGTGAACCAAACGCCCCAGGAAGCCCACAGCAGAAAAAGCTCTTGAGAATAGGAATAACTAACCGGAGTGTCATCTGAACACCTTTTCTGGGGCCAGGGTAATGAGAATTATTCAAATGCAATCATAAAATGAGGCCAACCTGGCAGAAATGGGGTGGGGGTGGGGGTGAGGGGAGAAGTGGGGGTGGAGGGAAGGATTTCTTGCTAGTTTTAAGTTGCTTAATTTCTGGAGAGTTCTCTTGGGGTCCTCGTCTCCGTCTACTCAGCACGGAATGCCTTGGAACTCTGCCTGGGTGATTTGCCGAGGAAGCCTTGGCATAGGGGCAGGGGCAGTGTCTCTGAGATCCTAGGAGTCCACTACATTCGTACATCGGAGGCCAACGCACAGTCTGAGGCTTTCTGTCCAGCGCCGCTGTGCACCCGCCGGCAGGAGCAGGCGCGCCCGGCGTCTCAGAAAAGCCTCCAGCAGAGGGAGACACTCCGGCGGCTCCTCTGCCTGGGAAGCGCCGGGCCGGAGCGGGTGGGGGTGGTGGGGGTGGGGAGAGGGGGAGTGGGGAGAGGGGAGGTGGGGGGGGCCCGGGGGCGGGTCCCTGAGCGCTGACGTCCTGAGCAGTGCTGGGAAGTATAGGCTGTGTTGTCACGCCGGTGTCAGTCTGATGAAGATTGGCATCAGGTAAGCTGTCATTCATTTCCATGTCAGAGCAGCTTCTGCAGGCGGCGCGGCTGCGGGCGGCTGCCTCGGAGCGCGTGTGTTTTATTCCGGTCCCCAAGCCGGAGTATTATTCATTGCGACAGGGCGAGGAGGAGAGCGAGCGAGGGAGGCAGCGGGAGGAGAGAGGGAGGCGGCAGGGAGGAGGGAGCAGGGAGCGGGGAGGGAGCGCGCAGAGAGAAGCAGGGGAAGCGCCGGCGAGCGCGGTGCGGGCGAGGCCGGGGAGGAGGCGGCCCAGCGCCGGGCTGCCGAGCGCGCAACCCGGCCGCTGCCGCCGCGTCGCACGCTCGGGCCGGGGCCGGGCGCGCATTGTCAGCTCCGGAGGAGGACCGCCGGGCCCGAGGCCCGGTAGCGGGCGGGCGCGGAGCTGCGCGCGAGGAGCGCCGGGCGCCGAGAGCAGGGACGAGCGCGCGGGCCGGAGCCCGGTGCGGGCAGGTCGGAGCCGGACGCTCCGTGAGCGAGGCCGGCTCCAGGTTCACTTTCTCCCGGCTTTGGGCGCCCTTTGGGCCAGTGCTGCCTGGCTCCACTAACCTGGGGCTGCCTTCGAGCGGCTGGAAGCGGGAACGGCCCCAGACTCGGGCCGGGCAGCTTGAGTCAGAGCCAACGGCCGCGTCCGGTCTGAGGAGTCAGGGCGAGTGGGGTTTGCAGGCGGATCGAGGGGACAGGGAAACACGAGTCAGGGAAGCCAGATTCCAGGGGCCAGCTCAGGGGCCCCCGCCCCGGGAGGAGCGATGATTTGTAGGGTTACCGGCTTTGAGCGGATTTTTGGGAGTCCTTGGTGGGGGAGGCGTGGGGCCCACGGTGAGGCTTGGGCGTCGGGAGCCCTCCTGGCTTGAGAACTAGGGCACGAGTTCGAAAAAGGGGATGAAGAGCAGAGGGGGATGGGGCAGGATTTCGAGTCTAACGCGCAAAGTTTGCGTCTCTTTCGGGTTAGGCGTGCGGGCTCTCCCGGCTCCCGAACCCGAGGAAGAAACAAGAGAAGCTGGCCGCTCTTTCCGGGTCTCAGGGGGAGCGCCCAAGGTGCCGGCACCGCAAGGAGACCCGGGCTGCGGATAGGATTGCGGTGAGGCCGGGAGTGCTGGTGCGTCGGCTCTGAATTAGGGCTAGGTTTCGGGGCCGGGCTGGAGTTTGGGTTATAGGATCCAGGCTGATTTCAGAAGGGCCACTGAGTATTTTAGACTAGCGCAGGGGGCTTGAGGTTACATCTAAGGCTGGAGTCGGAGAAACGGGTGACCGTTTTAGGATTTAGGCACAGATCATGGCTTATTATTGGGATTGAGGCTATTGGAATTTGGGGATGGTCGCGCGCGCGGGTCTCCACCTTCCGTGAGTGGAAAAGCGTTCGGCTAGGCGGTGAAGTAGTTGATCTGAGACATGGCAGGCGAGCCCCGAATTTCTACTGCTTCCCCCCGAAAGCGTATCTGGAGGAGAAGACTTAAGACGCGCAGGACCCGGTCCTAGGAGAAGGATTCCGGGAAGCGGACAAATCGAAGGGGGACGTTTTGGGTGAAGCGACAGGGCAGCCTTGCAGCGTTCGAGGTGAATCCGAGGACCGTGGCGGATCGGCGGGCTTCGGAAGCCATTCGGGGTCTGCGGGCACAGCGCGGAGGGGCCGGTGCTGGTGGCCCGCTGGGGCCGCGGCCTGCTCCGGGCGCCAGCAGCGAGGTGCTGCATCGCGCCCGGGGAGTTCGGGCTGCGACCGAAGGCAGGGAGGACTCAGACTCCGGCGCCCTGACCTGAGCCTCGGGCTCTGGACACACAGCTGTGGCGGGGTCCGGAAGCCCACGCGCGGGGTCGCGGGCACAATTTTCCGCCTGGGACGGGGGAAGCTCGGGGTCCTCGACCCTCACTCTCTTGTGCCGGGACTTCTCCAGCGTGTTGACTTCTCGGATTTCGAACGCTCTGCAACTGGTGGAAGCCAACAGCTTCGCATTTTAGGCAGATTTAGGCGACCTTTCTTCCAAACGAGAAAATGATGGTGTTCGAACACAGGATAAATTACGTGAAGCCTAACCCCAGCCCCCCTTCCCCCGCTCCTTATTCTGCCTTCGCGAGGCCTCGGGACCTTGGGGGAAGGAAGGGGGTCTCCTGTTTCTGAATTCGCGGTCTCTCATTCGAGCCGCATCCTCCCCCACCCTCCCCCACCCCCACCCCCACCCCCACCCCGACCCGGCTCAGGTCTAGCTCAGAGGAGTCCTGACCCTGGAGGTAGGTTATCTCTCTGGCCAACTAGCGAAGCAGTGTGTTGGGGGGTGTACGGAAGGAAGGTTTGAAATTTCCTCCTCGCAGTCTTGAGCTCACCCTTCCAGCCCTCGCACCCCTCGCTGGGGCAGCCAGACCGCGCTTCCGGGGCGCAGAAGACGCGTAACCCACGAGTGGCCTCGGCGGCGCGGGGTGCGGGGACCGCCGGCTGCGGAACTCCACGCTGTTGTTCTGCGGGCTTGGAATTCGTACGCTCTCTCCCGCCGAGAGCCTGTGTGCGGAAGGGAGCCGTGACCCCACCGAGACTCCCCGGTCATCGCCTCCCCTTTGTGAGCGCGAAAGGCATGAAAGCCGAGAGAAAGAGAAGCTGCTCAGAATAAGGGCAGGGGGTTACTGGAGGGAGATGGGCCGGCCACCGCTCACAGTAAAATGCCTCGTGCAAATTGCACTGAAGTGTACCGAACTCGAGACTGGCTGTTTTATGATCCTTTCTGGGAGTTTACTGCTCTCTGCTTTTAAGTCTATAGATTGCTTTAAGTTAATGAAAGTGCTGCTTTCAAAAGGGGCTTTTATTGTGGGGCCATGGCGAGTCCAGTACCTCCCCTTTACTCTTCCAAAATGGGCCTGCTTAAAAAGAGAGACTCCTGGAGTTCCCACATGGGCAGAGCTTGGGGCGGGATGCCATGTGACAATGAGGATTAATAAAAATCAATGTCCAAGTAATTCAGAAAGATGAGTTTACTTCTTTTTCAGTCCAGTGTCGTCTGTACGTTCCTATCTCGCCTTTTGGACTTTCACTGTGTCTGACTTTAAATGTTGCTTGGTGTCTGCCCCTTACATCCCGTCTCAACGTTGCTTTTTGCAGGCCTGACTGTTCAGTTAAAGGCAAACTGGATTTCAGGATTTCAACTGACTGCCAAATCAAAAGGCAACTAAAATATTTACTTGAGGACTGGGGGAGGGGCTTTGCCTTGCATTTAGTAAGATAGTTGTGTTAAAATGTCTCGGAGAAAGGCTGGAAACCTTGAGAAGAAACACGGAAGACTATTTTTTCAGCGCTCTTTTCTCTTTTCAATCTATTTGGCACAAAAGGTGAGATGACAAGGTTTTTGACTAGGTTCTAACACAGAAACTGCAGTGGGGCTGGGCTGTGGCTTTGACCACATGTCATAACCATTTAAACTGTGGTTAGTTGTTCAAAGCTCAAAGCTTCTCCAAGCTGGGTTTCATTAACTCTACACCAGTTGCCTGGAAGTTCAGTAGCAATAAATTGTATAAACACATTTGAAGTAAGTTAGTGATGAAATAAGGAGAATTACTGTCTTGTGAGTGGAGAATCCTGAATTCATGGAGTTCTAGCTTAACTGGAAACATGCCTCCTCTCCCTTGGCCTTGATGTTTATGGGTGTACCAGCGTGTGTGTTAAATTTCTTTCTGCCATGTCCATCTTCAACCCTGGGCTGTAACTCATTAGGGACCAAGCATGCCTAGAAAGCAAAAGGGCTGAGTTTTAAAGGGGCTTCTATTAGCCTGATTTAGAAACCAAACTAAACCATCAACCTGACTTTCTTACCTTGGGTGAATGCAACATGCAACATGAACAGCAGCAGAGCAGGCCAAATTAGATTTTTAAATGTTAGCAGCTTAATAATACTGTGTTGTTAGCAATTGAATTTGTTTTTATTAAAGAAACAACCTATAAAATTTATAGGCTTCCAACATGTTGCAAGATTTCCTTGCTATTTATTTAGTGCACACCCCCCCTCAATATTCTATCTCCAGTTTCAGACTTTTGTTCCCGATTTATTTAATTTGGAGCACATTTTTTAAATTAGTTTGAGGAAGGTGAGAAATGCTGTTGTAAGTTTTCCTTTTCCTATGCTGTGTGGCACAAGGCCTGTGATGCTGAGATATATATAAACGTGTGATGCAATTGCTAGAGGTGACGGCATGGGAACCAGAGTGTCTGATCAAACAAAATGAGGATCAGAATGTGGAGAGGGTGAAAGTGATGCCACAGAGGAAAATCAGAGGAAGTTCTATGGAAAATGAAATCATCGTGAGCCACCGTTAGCCTTGATTCCAGCCAACACCTCACGCTTTGTGTAAAATGCTTCAAATGAGACCCATGACTTATTGAAGATTTAATTCTATTGAGAAGCAGAATTTAGAGGGAAGGAGCTGCCCCGGCTGGGTTCTGGCCAGGTTGCCTGGCCAGCTTGTTGCAATGGGGATCTGCTAATTTAATTAAATCCAATACCTGGTGGGAAAGGGAGGAAGGAGATAATCAAGGTTGGCAGGTCAGCATCCCGAGCTAGTGTTCAGGCTGAAATTTGGGAGCCAGGCAGCTTTATACCCTGTAACTGTCTGGCTACAGGATTCCAACAGCCATTTAGCTTCCAGATCTCAGTTTCTCTATCTCAGTTTCTCTCTATATATGCGTCCCATGAATTGCTGGTAAGGTTCTGAGCAGTGAATTCTGTATGAACCCCTCACTGGGTGCACTCTAAATAACAAAGGGAACCAGAGAGAGAAGGCTTCTGAGCAGCAGTCACATTCTTTGGTGTGTTTTCTTTGCCTGTTTGGCTCCACAGCCCTTCCCCACAATTCTCGGGAGTTCTAAGACTTGGGTGAAAGGGCTGATCTCCTGCCTTTTTTTTTTTACATCCTAGAATTTGAAAACCCTACTGTGATTCCAAAAACCACCTGCACTTCATCAGGAGGGACAATTAAGTTGCTGAGTTGAGGGAACCGGCATGCTTATTCCCAATGGTGCTACCTGGAATAGCTTTCATGCATCAGATGAACACAGAATCTGACCTATCAGAAATCCAGCCCCTTCTCTTTATGCCATTGGGAGGAAGAGGCCTGAGCACTGACTGGTGTGTGACATCTGTTCGGGCTGGGGGATGGGCGCTGGTCGGGAGCTAGCTTCCTGACCCTCGTTTAGCGCAGTCTCCATGCTGGCAGATCAAAGCAGATCCTGGGCCAGAAAGCCCAAGAAGTTACACCCGGCACTTATACAAAAGTGTATGCACTTGGAGACTCCTTCTGTTCCTGTGTCTGATTTTTCAAAGCCAGCCCTGATTCTGGAGACATGGCTCCAGTGGCAGTCTTGCCTTTAATTCTCCCTTGTGTAGGGACTTCTTGGGGGTAATTTTTTCCTCCACACAGCCTTCTCCAGCATTCGGCGCAACATCTTAGTTTCCATTCTGACTGGGGGTAAGAGCTAAAAGACCGGGTTGGGGGTAGAAGGAGCACTAGTTTTGCTAAGAGAATGCATGAAAACAGGAAGGCCCAGTCCTTTTGCCAGATCCCCCAGGAGTGAGGGAGAACGAAGCCCCAGCAGCTCAGGAGGAGCTCGCTGCAGACGCGGTGTCTTCAGGGGGACCTGCTGTTTGGCTTGGAAGCCTCAGCGCAGGCACTGCCTGCCTGGGTTTCTAATTACAAGAAGGACGTTTCTGCTAAGACCTATCTCACTAAAAACACATCCCTGTGTGTAATAAGAAACTCTAAACCAGGCAGGATATTTTAAAACTGAAGCAATGAAGATTAGATTAAGTCTCCACCAAACAGCTTCGTTCTCGTATTATTTTTGGCTGGAATGTGGAGAAAAGCAGCTGGCCCTGGGGCCCCGGGCGGACTGTGAGGGTTCCGATGGAGCTGGGGTGGCTGGTGTAATTGTTAGTTTCTCTGCTGAATAGGAACGTGGCCAATTTCAGTACGGCTCAGTCAAGGCTGTGGGGGTGCCCAGCAGGGAACTGAGGGACCCCCCCAGAGTTGGGGAGGAGCCAGAGAATCACCAAGAATCAGCCGGTCTTGGAGCACTGAGGACGCTTCTAAATCCCCCAGCTCTTTAGGATATAGTCTTTTGTGTTCAGCGGATTCTTCCACTCCCACAACCGTTCTCTGCCTAGTAAACCCACCCATTCTCCACGAGGTCTTTGGAGGAACTTTAATATACTGGGTACTTTTCTAGGTGTAGAGAAGGAACAGATAGTTGTCTAAAATTCCTAGAAATGGAGCCCAGGAACCTGGCATCACAAGCCTCGTCCTGCCCCTCTTGGAAGGGGCAGCATGGTGTCCTTCATTCGGCAAGTATGCAGTCTCTCCTTTGTGCCTGGCACAGGCCTAGGCATCAAGGGTACAGCAGCAATGACAAACAGAACACACACATATAACCACCAAGTTCCTGTCCCCAGGAGCTTGCATGCTGTGGAGACAGAGCAGAGTACGGGCTTGGCATTAGGTAAAACTGCAGCGATAGCCTGTCTCTGTAGTTGCTGATCGGATGAATTTAGACATGTTGTTTAGCATCTTGGATCCAGTTTCCCCACCTGTAAAATGGGAAATAAAAATTATAAAGCTCAAAGTATTGTGGAGCGAGCGTTTGTAAAGTTCCCAGCACAGTGTCTGGCACACAGGAGAGACCAGTCAGGGCTCTCCTCCTCGCCATTATTTTGGACTGAAGATCCAGTAGGTGGGCTGCCCAGCTTCCTCTTCCTTTTCCTTTTTGCTTCCTCAGAACATGGCCTGGCCCTTTCGCGGGTCACTGGCACCATCAACAAGGGATGAACAAACAGCTGTTCGTGCTTTGCCCTGTGCTGCCTGATATGCGCAGACGGCCGCAGGGGCTGTGGTTGGAATCTGCCTGTCCTCAGGGAGGTGCAGTCTGGGGGACACACTGAAGTGACATGACGAAAGGCATAGGTCATTGTTAATCAGAGGAGGCAAAAGCAGGATAGGATGCTGCCAGGTAACCAGGGTGGAGGTGAGCAGGGAGACTTCTAGAGGAGGTGAGCTCTCAGCGGTGCTCACGGGGATTGCTGGGGGCAGCCTGAACTAGAGTGAAGAGTTCAGCACCCTCTAAGCACACCAGGGGGCCAAGTGGGTCACCGCTGCCTCAGGAGTATCACTTGGGCCTCCCAGTTGGGGACTGGCCTCTGTCACACATTGAGGGACTCTTAAGAGGATTTTCATGTTGACTTCTCAATGGGTAGAATTTAGGTTAATGACTTAGTGCATGAAGCAAACCAACTAATTCCATTCCTGACTACAGTACAACTCTCTACCCAGTATTCTTGCTTTTCCTAAGCTAAGAGAGCACCCATTATAGGCCCACACCTGACCCTCTCGGGGACCACAAAACTGACCTGTCAGAGTGGTTGGGATGGTAGGGAGAAAAGGGATTTGGATTGGCAGTCAGAGGATGGTGGTCACTGGCTTGTGTGACCTTGTAACCAATGACTGACCTTTGGATAATGGTTTCTTCACCTGTCCAATGAGGAGCTTGAGCTTGCTCTCAGAGGTCCCCCTCAGCTCAGAGTTCCATGATTCTGTTTCCTCCCAACTGGATTGCTTCATGCCTGGGCAATTATTGACCCCCATCCCCCAATACCACCCTCGGCAAGCATGGTGACAACGCAGCCTCAGAGGCATGGACTGTGAGGGTGTGGCCCCAGGTTGCCTCCACGAGGGCAGCATTTTCAGTCTGAAGACTCACTGGCCTCTTTCTAAAAAGCTACGTTGGCTTCTTTTGTACAGACAGTGTGGTGTTGGGAGAAGGAACACAGGCTTTGCAGTCAGATTCTTGATTCTGATCCTGGTTTTACTACTAATAAGCTGTGTGTCCTTGGGCACATCACTTAACCTCTCTGAGCCTCAGTTTTCTTAGCTGTATAGTCAGGATAATAATAATACAGAGCACATGGGAATATTGAAGAAAATATCTAAAAGTGCTTGGCACAGGTAAGCTCATGGTGGATATTAGTTTTCTTTCCCAATTAAGCATATTCTCATGTGTTCTCTCATTTTTGATCCTCTCAACTTTGTGAAGCAGGTGAAATGGGTATTATTATATCATTTTGTAAATGAGAGCTTAGATAGAGGTGAAAGTGGCGGGTCCAGGAAGAGAATGTGGTGTGTCTGCCTGTTCACGGGGAAGCGCGTTAATTAGAGTAACCCAGGTCTACCTGTTACAACCACGGGCCTTTCTTTAGCCTTATGGAGATAAAGCAAGTGTCTTGCTGAGCTCTGAGAGCTGCTCTGCCCTGCACTCCACCTATTCCTCTCCTGAGAATCTCTTTAAAGGAACCAGACAAACCCATCTCCTCTGTCACCCATACCTTTGTCTGGCAAACACTGGGGAGAGCTGTCAGCTGTTATGGAAACACAAACCTAGAAGAAGGTCTGTTTTTTTTCTACTTCCACAAAGCCTTCAGTTACAGGTGGGGCTGGGCTGGCCAGCACAAAGAAGTGGAGATAGATTTAGGGACAAGGAGGTATAGTAATGGCAGTGGCTGGTAGTGGCAGAGCTGCAGTGCAGCTTTCCTGCCTCCCCACCTGCCAGCCCAAGCTGTAAGGGGCCCTTGGTGACAAGAATGTGCCCAGGGGCTGACACTTATGGTTCTCCCACTCACAGTCTTGACAGACACCAAGGGACATTTACCCTATTAGTGGAGGGCTACTGTGATTAAGTGGGGGGCGGGCATAGTCTCCCTAATTCTAGGGTGGCACAGGGTCTGTGATAAAGTAGGAGCTGTGAGAACTGCCCCCAGAGGTTGTCTAATTGTCCTCCCTCTGTCAGTTTGATGTCACTGAATACTGCTCTATCCTGAGGCCTTTGCTAAACTGTGGGAGTACAGGCCTGCTGCTGGTCTTCTCCCGGGAAGCCATGCTCTATGTGGATTGTGGATTCTAATTCTAGGTCAGAGGCAAGAGAAGCCCAGACACTGTGGGTGTGTGCCTAGGGCCTGTAGTCATAGGTGCTTGTTCTCATTCCCGAGCCTTTCCTAGCAATCTGTCCATCCATCAGCAGTGTGGCCTGAGCCCAGCGGTGTTCTGTGTGGGGTCAGTGCCTGTTCCTGTAGGAGCTACAAAGTCCCATTGGGAACCTGAACAGAACACATCAAAATGAAAACAAACCGTGTGACTCTGACACTTTCATAACTTCCTTGGATCTTAATATTATCATTTTATACAAGAAGGAGGTTAGATGGGATTATCCTCAAGGCCTCTCTGGGTCTACTAGTCTATGACTACATGCTAAAGCATGTGGTCCAGACCACCAGGCACCACAAGACTGGAGACGGTGCTGGGACACCAAGGAGTTTTAGTGCTAGGGCCTGTCACTCAGACGAGGGGATGGGGATGGGAAGACATAGATGTAGTGGCTGTGGGCCTCAGTTATTTGGCTGCAGGGGCTGGGAGACCACCTGCTGAGAAGTCTCCAAGGCTCCAGGAGGACCAAGAGGGCAGAAATCCAGCAGGAGAGCCCTGTGGTATGGGTGCTCAAGGCCACTGCTCTCCTGCAGCAGGTGTAGAGTGGTGGTCTTGCCCTGCTGCCATGAGGGAACTCCTCTCCCGGCCTCTCCCCCACCATGCCTTCTCTCAGCTCTGAGAGGAGAGGGCTTGACTCACAGTGAGACAGCAGCCCTCTGAGGCACTCCTCTCTGTGACGTGATCTGGAGGAAATCCAGGGAGCTCCATGGATTCCCCCAGCCTTCCCTGGAGGCCATTTTCAGAGAAAGCGACTTGCTCCTTGCATAGGCCTAGCTCCCCTCCGGAAGCCACCTCCATCCATTGGAGCCCCTTGGTGGCAGCAAGATGGGGACTGCTACCTCCTGCTGACTTCCAGATTGTTAGGAAAGCCCCTTTCCAAGCTGGACATCTGGTCTGCTGGATTACTCTTCAAAGTCATTTCCATTGGATTTGGAAGGAAGGGGTGGAAGGAGAAATTTAGTACTCCTGGGAGTACGCTGGCTGGGAAGCGGGGGCAGGGAGGACGGGAACTTCCAGGGCATCCTTTTGCACAGAGCCCTGCTGCTGGGTCCCTGCCTGATCAGGTGGAACCGGACCCTTCCGGGGAGGAGGGGACAGCTGCCACAGCTCTCTCGTAGATCAAGGGAGAAGGATTTTGCTGAGCTCTGGGTTTCTGGATAGCTGGACAAGGCCACAGATTGGAGGCTTCTGCACTGTGTTGGGGCCTCTCCTTCACTGTGGACCCTGTGCTGGGGACTCTCACCCCTTTATTTTATCCACGCAGCTGGTGCTGTGTGATCCTGGGTCCAGTGGTCTTTCTAGCCCAGCTTACTGCCTGCTCCAGGGAGTTGTCTGTTTGGGAGAACGTTTCTGGATTCCTTGCTGCCTTCCTTCTCATCCCCTCCCACCCCAGGCCCCATACTCCCCTGCATATGTGGCTCAGTGTAAGATATAGAGCTCTGGCCTGGGTAGGTCACTGGTAGTGGTGTGGGACATTGCAGAGCAAGCCAAAGGCTTGGGTCTGAGCCTTGACTCAGCCATGGGCTCACTGGGTGACCTTAAAAGCTGGCCCCACTTTCCTTGTCAGTAATTGGTGGTGATAATGCCTGTCAGGGCTGTGGAGAGTTAATGTACGTAGATGTGTCAGGCACGTTATACACACATAAATGAAAGCGCCCACTTAGTGCCTGGCATGTAATACGTGGGGGGAAAATTGGTTGGCAGAGACTCTATGTTTCTTATTAGATTAAAGTAGAGCACACACGCAAACACATACCTCTCTCATACTCACTCACAGAGTGATGACAGCCTATTTAAAGCTTTAAAGCTGGCCTGCCATGTCTGTCCCACAGCCTGGGTATGAACCATTCCCCTTGGGAGGCTTGCCAGATCCTATCAGAGAGCCAACGAACTCGAATTGCATGCCTACTATGTACCATGGTTGTCCTCATTTATGTTTTCCCATCTAATTCCAGTGCAGAGAGTATGTTTGGGGCCTGTAATAGTCAGGCTCCTGCCAGGTCTCCTCAGCCTGAACGAGGCCTTGGGTTCCTCCCTGCTGGTAACATTCATTCGATTGATTTTTTATTTAGCACCTTCTATGTGTCAGAACCTGCAGAGGTACTGGGAATACGACCATGAACTAGACAGCTGGGCTCCCTGCCAGGAGAGTTTAGAGTCTGTGGGGAAGGCAGGCATTCAAGTTCTGTAGGTAATTAGTGAAACCAGGACGAGAGCCATGGAGGAGTCCAGGAAGTCATGAGAGCATAACTGGGGAACGTCGCCTCCTCTGGGGGTCTTGGAGGGCGTCCTGGAGTCTGTCCCTCAGATGAAACCCTTCCCAGGGAGAGATTTGGCCAACTCTTTTATCCCGGGGGTTCCTTTTCCATCCCAGACAAGGACAGAACAAGGCGAGAGGAAGACAGTAGGCACCAGAAAAATACAGCCAGGAATTTTTGCTTTCACCTGCATTTCCTATCTCAGCTGCCTCACAGAGCATAGGCGGTGCTGTCACTCTCCTACCCTAGCACACCATCAGACTCCGTGAGGACGCAGCTTTCCAGAGGAGCCCTTAGAAAAAGCAGCCATCCCCTCCCCATTCTTCCTGCAGCTCCAGCTAGTGTTGCTATCATACCTGGGGGTACTTGGTGTTGTTCATATTCACATCTTACCTGAGTCTGATTTCTGGGATGCCCTCATGGGCAGCAGCTGTGAGCTTAAGGGGAAAGGTTCACCTTTCTGTCTCAGCACCAGCCGGGAGGATGTATTTATTGGAAGACCTGGCTCCATCCTCCAGAAGGGATGGAGTCAACTTTCTAACAGTGTTTCCTTGGTGCAGTGGCCAAGGTTGTGCCATCTTTTCGGAAACACTGGGGATAATTTGTGGATGTTCTGCAGTCTGGTACTTTGGAGGGGGCAATGAGGAGAAGCAGGAGAGAGTAACCAGAGAGATTAATGGATTTATGTAACTAGGGCCGTGAATTCAAAGTTACATGGATATGAAAAGAAAAATGCTCTCAGGGAAGGGCCGATGGTGCTGAATAGATTCTTGTGGGAGGTTCAGGCACCCCTGGGCTGGCAAAGGCTATTTGCCTCGGGGTCAAACAGGTAGGGGTGAAAGCCTAGCTTCTGACACTTGCTGGATGTGTGATCCTGGGCAATTTCTCAACCTCTTTGAGCCTTAGTCTCTTCCCTTTTGTGAAAGGGGATAACAATGGCTCTTTGCAGGGGATTAAATGAGATAACACAGCCAAGAGCCTGGTCTAGTTCCTGGCCTCTGGGCGGTACCTAGTATATGTGCATTCCTTTCCTGTCACTCCCTTTCCTGTCACTCTCCACCGCCGGACACAAGACCAAGTACCTGACCAGGAGGCAGGAGGGAGTGGGATGCAGGAAGACCCTGGGCGTCTCTGGGGAACACAGCTGGAACGGTTGTGTGGGGACACTGCAGGCAGGGACGCAGGTGTCAGAGCCCGGTGGGGTTTCCTGGACGGCAGGGGAGGCAGTGCTCAGGGTCTCTAGGAGGAACCAGGACAGTGTTGGTGGCCTCAAGTAGGGTTGTGAAGCACAGGTTCTTTGAAGAAGGGAATGAGGAGGAAGGAAGGGAAGAAAAGAGGAGGGGACAAAGGGAGGAAGGGAAGAAGGGAAGAAGGGAAGGCAGAAGGGAGGAAGTGAACATCTATGAAGCGTCTACTAGGTGCTTGCTGTTGAGCTAGGTACTTTAGCATCCATCATTTTATTTTATAAATTTCGAAACATAAAATCTTAAAGTCATGAAGTTTTAGAACCAGACAGTACATGAGACATCTATTCCAACCTCTCTATTTTATATCTAGAGAAGTTTAAGTTCAGAGAGGGGCAAAAACTTGCCTAAGGTCACACAGGAAATCAGTAGTAGAGCTGGATTAGAAACTGCAGGGACCAGGGCAGTTGGGGCACAGCAGGAAGAGCATAGACCTCAGAGTCAGACCAGGTTTGACTACAGACACGTGTATAGGAACTTATTTACTTTCTGAGCCTCAGTTCTCTTAGATGTAAGATGGGATAATAATTCTCAGCTCTAGTGGTGGCCATGTCAAGGAAATAAGATAACTTGTGTTAAGTGCCCGATGTGATATCAGGGGCTCTGTGGACTCAGGTCCTTTGCCCTTCCAGCCCTGCTCCCTCCCTACTCAGCTCATGGCTCTGGCCACACCCACAGAGCCCACCAGAGAGCCCTAAGTTGGTCTCACTTTGTGCCCCTAGAAGACCTGGGGTATGCATTCATTCTTTTATTCAGTTGCCCTTCAAGTTTTTGTGGGTCTCTCCAGTGTGTGCCAGGCCTTGTTCTGTGCCTGGGATAGAAAGGTGAGCAAAAAGCCTCTATCTTGGTAGAGTTTACAGTCAGATGGAATACAGAAGTGTTAATTGAAAAAAAAAAACAAAAACATACAAATAAATATGAGCGTGCATGTGTAATAAGAGCTTTGAAGGGAAGAACATGAAATATGACAACATTTAATAGGAAGATTTTTATTTGGAAAGAGAAGGAAGAATGTCCCTGAGGAAGTGACATCTGAGCTGAGACCTGAAGGAAGAGCAGGACATAAGTGAAGAAGACCGAAGGGAAGGGTGTTCCAGTGGGGGCAACAGTAGGTGCAAAGGCCCTGGGGAGAGAGGAAGGGGTTGATAGGTGGCAAGGAGGTCGGGGCAGAGTGACAGGGTTGGTCATAGAGTGACAGCTTGGAAGAGCCTGGGGCAGAGCACAAGGAGTCTGACTCTGGACAGCTGTGCCTTTGGGAGGGGTGGGAGAACCCTGTCTGAGATTCTGCAATGGAGACCAGGCTAACGTTTGGCTCTGGGCCTGAAGAGAGTAGCAGATGTCTCCAAACTTCAGTTTTTCTTCCCCCAATGAAAATAATAACGATCAAAATTATAAAGGTGACAGGTCCATGGTGGAGAGGAGGGAGGTAAAAATGAACGAATGAAGAAGGCACTTCGCCTTCATCATGTAAGCAAAGTGTCAAATTCGTTTATGTTAAAGCGTTAATGATTTGGATTCACAGTAGAATAAAAGTGAACGTCCTCACCATGGCTGAATCTCCACCTCCCAGTTCAACTGCTGTCATAGTCTTCCTCATTCACTCTCCTCCAGATGCCCCGGTAGTAACTGGGCTGCTTCTACCTCAGGGTTTCTGCGTTTGCTGTCCCCTCTGCCTTGAGCACTTTCCCCAGATATCTGCCTGGCTTGTTCCCTTGATCTTTCCAGGTGTCCACTCTGATGTCCACTCTGATGTCACCCTCTCAGCGAGGGCTTCCCTGAAAGTCCAGTCTAAAATGAAATCCTTTACTCCAATCCTTGGCTCTCCCTACTCCCCTTTATTTTCCTCCAGTAATTATCAGATTTTGTCTCTTGTTTTTCCACTGCTATAATCTGGAACAGTGCTTATATATAGTAAAAGTTGATGCTTGTGGAATATGGAGAGCTGGTTGCTTGTGAAAAGATTTGTTAGGTTCATTCAAAGATGCTTTTTTCCTTCCTCTGAAACTGGCTTGTGGAATGTCAGAATTGGAAGGAACTAAGTAACTGGTCTTTGAACAACCTTCTCTTTTAATATCTGAGTAAACAGAGGCCCAGAGAGGTCAAGGGGCTGATGGAAGCTCACACAGCAAAGAGCAAGGATAAGAGCCCGAGGCCTCTGGGATTCACTCCAGGACCCTTTCTACAGAGTTTTGGATTCTCTGCATGACACAGCTCCTGGGGTTTGCTTTGTGGGCTCCCAACTTCCTAGAAGTTGGGGAACAGAGATGGGGGGTGGCCTGAACGCTCTGGCTTCCTTGAATTCTTCTCCTGGGGCCACAGGGCCTGAGGAGCTGTAATTCCATTCCAAGATTTCTGTTGTTGCTGCTCAGCTCCTGTGAGACATTTCGGGGCTGTCTATGGAGGTGTTCGTAAAGGTGGCCGCTGGCTACTGACAGGCAGACATGCCTCTCTCTCAACACTCAAAAGTGGAGTGAATGAGCTGTCAGTCTTTACAAAGGTCAGTCTACAGGAAATGATTATGCAGCTCTTACTTGGTGCTTCTGCCTAACATGGGACTAATGCAAATAAGTGTCAGCTAGGGAAATACTTCACTCACATCAATATCAATATTAAAATAATAATAATAATAATAATAATAATAATAATAATAATAATAATAGCAGCAAACATTTAGTGAGTGCTTCCTATGTACCAGGCACTGTTCTAAACACTTTATCCCTATTAACTCATTTAATTCTCAGGACCCCTCACTGAGATAGGTGCCTTACCTCTTTTACATTTTCATAGGCTGCGACACACAGAGGTGAAGCTACCTGTTCAAAGCTAGTATGTGAGGGAGCCAGGATCTGAGCTCAGGCGGTCAGTCACCAGTGTTCATCTTTTTATTCATTAAGTTAAATAATAAATAGCACATGACAAGAATGCAAGACCCATCATGAGAAGGTGGTTTGAGGTCAAGGGAGGTTGGTTTCCGCTGAAGGCTGGGTTAGTCAGGGATGGCTCCCTGGAGGAGGTACTGTCTAAATCAGAAAAGGAAGGTTTGGACAGCCAGAGGGAGGTTTTGCCTTCTTGATTTCCCATCCTCAGATGGAAGGGAACAGTGCTGAGGACTGCCTGGTGAGGGGCTTGTGGTGGGGGTGAATGCTCTCCTTTGATGCATGTGTTTGGAGATGACGGACATGGATGAAGCCCTCCACCACCCCCCGCCCTCCATTGAAGCAGTTCCCTATGGTCTCACTTCATAAAGACTCTGCCTAGGTTCTCTCCTGGGCAAGATTTAGAATTTAGCTTCTCAAATGTTTGAGGGAACTTCCGAGAAGGTCCTCTAAATGTCTCCCAGATTGTGGCTCTTCTTTCTGCAAAACGGGCAGGTAATTTTCCACTGTGGAGTTGTAGTGAACATTTCATGGAGGCAATGTCTTGAAAAAACCTGGCCCAGTTGGCTTCAGGTACTGAGCATCTCTGCTCGTCTGTTCATGCCCCTCAAGCCCAGCTCATCCCAACTGGCCACTCTTGGTCTGAGCCTGGAGTTGGGGCACAGAGAGAAAATTTCTTTGTGTGACCTGGCTCTTTGGGGCTGTGCTGGGGGACAGGCCTCAAACTATTCTACTCAGAGTGGGAGTCACTGATAATGCCCCTCAAATTATGTTTGTATCCTGAAAACACATTTGCTTTCTTTTGGAGCTACAAAGCACAAGGAAGCCTCAGTCATAGGGTGGCCAACCATCTTGGTTTGCCTGGGACTGTACTGGTTTTAGTGCTGAAAGTTTCATGTCCAGGGGACCCTTAGTCCAAAGAAACTCAGGGCAGTTAGTTATCCTATGAGTCAGTCAGGAGGTAGAGGATGTTGTGGGACTGGGGCTCCTGCACCCACCAGCAGTTGTCCCATTGCCCTTGTCCCATTTGGCTTCTGAATCTCCCAGCGATAGAAGTTCATAGAAGGCCTGGTTGAAGGATAAAAGGCTTTGGCTTCAGAAGGATCAGGGTTCAAATCCCACATGTGCTGCATATGGTCAGCTTGGCTTTGGCCAAGGGTCTTAACCTGAGTCTCAGTGTCCTCATTGGTCAAAATGGGGATAATAATAACGATGTCGTGGTGCTGTGTTAGGAGTCCCATGGCCTGATGCACATAGAGCTCCTAGCACGTGACAGGTGTTACGTGTAACTGGCTAAGCCCTCTGAGCCCTCATTTTCATTCCCAGTACTGGGATGTGATGGTAGAAGTGGCCGCTTCCTTCTCTCAGAGTGGCAGTGCTGGGAAAAGTTCTCTTCAGTTTCACCAAGTCAGCTGTACATGGCCTGCCATGGCTGTGTCCTGGCAGCAGCTCTGGAGAGGGGCCTGTGAAGGACTCTTGTTTTTTTTTTTTTTTTTTTTTGTGAAGCAAGAGATGGAGAAAGGTGACCTGCTGTTGTCCCTGCCATTGAGGCTGAGCTGACGGGCAGAGTTCTAGGGCTTTCGATGTGTCTCTTCCTCTTTCCTTGAATCTTCTGACTTTCTGGAAAATAGGAAGGCTCGTTGAAAACAATGAAACTTGCAGGAGGGATGTTGGAGAGCTGCTAGTCTCATTTGGCCTTCTCTCAGGTGAGGACTTTGGGACCAGGGAAGTTGTGACTCGCCTGAGGCTTGACTCCTACTTAGTGTGCAGGCACTCCCTACCACAGAACCTGGACCAATAAGCTGTGGAGTCCTTTAAGCTCCAAGGGACATGGGACATTATGGCTGCAGTGTGGTTTGTCTGCTTTGAATTCCTGGCCAGCTACTCTCTGCCACTGTCGCCTCCTTCTGGGCCATGTCTCCCTAGTAGAGGGTGAGCTGGGCCCATGGGACATCGACCCTTTTTTTCTTTTAATTAATATTTTTATGTGGACTCTTTTTTAATGGTCAAATGAAACTAAGAAATAAATATCATTTCCAAAGACATTCTAAAATTCACAAGAAGAGGTGATTTTCTTCAGATCAACTATTTTCCTGGATTAGCCACACTACAATTGACTTTAATGAGCTGGGACGTCAGCAGATTTCATTCACTCAATGAATGGAGTGTTCATTAAGTGCCAGTATGGGCAGGGAATGGTTTAATCCAGAGCAGAGAGTATGAATGGGCTATTACTCTGAATTGAATATGTCTGTTTCCTGTGGGGTTTTCCTCTGTTGCCTGTGGATCCTCCATTTGCTCAAATATATTTTAATTTATTTAGCACCCACTGTGCACTGGCCACCATGGAGGGAGACAAAAGAGGATAAGATTTGGCCTCAGTGTGAAGGAGCTTACAGATGGAGTGAAAGTTAAATTATTTTGGAGGAGTTACATAATAATACATGAGAGTGGTTCATCACGAGATATTACAGGACACAGAGGAGTAATTACCAAATGAAAGGCACTAATAAGAGTGAGGCTCTCAGAAGAAGAAGAGATCAAATGGGCTGCAGGGATCAGGAGAGACTTCATGGAAGAGGTGGGTGGTGTGCCAAACCCTTGGCACTTATTACCTGATAGCAGGCTTGGAACGTGGGTATGACTAGCCCAAGTTTTACATATGGTAAACAAGGATGGTAAGTCTGGGTCAGAACCCAGGCCCATCTGCACTTAAACTTTTTCCATTAGAAATCCCGCCTTGCATGAGCCAGGCCTTGAAAGGTTGGGTAGGATTAAATAGGCAGAGAGAGGGGAACCATAAACAAGGGAGTGTGTGTAGCAAGATGATGAGCAAAGAAATTACTTTGTGGTGGGGCTTTGAGCCAACCAGCCTGGAACGGGGAAAGCCAGCCTGGTCCAGGGGAGAAGAGCCTGCAGCTTCGGGCTCCTTGTGAAATAAAGACCTGAGCCTCTGGAACTTTGCAGGTTCTGACGTGTTCCCTACTCTCTCCCTAGGATCTTTCCTCCCCACACCCAAGAGCATCTGATTGCTTTCCATGGCCTCAAGTTGGATACCTTGAGTTAAAAGAGGTTGCATCTTCCAAGAAGAGCTAGTAAATCCCTAGTGACAATAGTAATAATAACAGCACATCTCATACCTATATAATATTTTTCTTTCTACACAATCCTTTCACTTGAAATCTTAAACAAACCAATGAGAAAGACATCCTGGTGGATGAACATAGTCCAGGGCTCCAGGCCACTGTTGCTCAGACCTCAGAGTACAGGCCAAGTTCAACCTCCTCAGGCAAGTTATTCACTGTTTTCCATTTTGTGTGCGCAGTACCTGGCACAAAATAGGTGCTCAATAAACATTTGTTGAGTGAATGCATTTTAGGAGTCCCACTCCATATGTGGGTACCTATGAAGAAAGCAAACAGCATCCCTGGTCCTTCTTTCCTGGAGTTTGCTCAGTGTCCTGTGTGCCTAGTGTCCCCATGCCTCAGATGAGTAGAGGCCATTGCACAGCCTGTGTGCATTTACAGCTACTGAATTCAAGGTCAAAAGAAATTTTTTTTTTCCCCTTTAATTAGGCTATCTGGTTCAATTTAGCTTTACATGAGAAATTAAATAATTATACTCTATCTTTCTACTGTCCTTTTATAGTATGCTAAAATATATATAATAAAATTTGCCACTGTAATCATCTTTAAGTGTACAATTTTGTTGCATTCATTACATTCACAATGTTGCACAAACAGCACCATATCTATTTCCAAGACTTTTTTTTTAATCACCCCAAACAGAAACTCTGTACCTATTAAGCAATAACTCCCCATTCTGCCCTCATTTCAGCTCCTGTTAACCTCAAATCTACTTTGTCTCTATGAATTTGCCCATTCTAGATATTTCATATAAGCAGAATCATAATATATTTGTCTTTTATATGGCTATTTCACTTAGCATATTTTCAAGGTTTACCTGTGTTATAGCATAAATAAGAAGTTCATTCCTTTTTATGGCTGAATAATATTCCATAGTATGTATATACTATATTTTGTTTATCCATTCATCTGGTGATAGACACTTGGGTTGTTTCCACTTTTTGGCTCCTAGGAATAATGCTGCGATGAACATTGGTGTACACGTATCTGTTTGAGTCCTTATTTTCAGTTCTTTTGGGCATATTCCTAGGAGTAGAATTGCTGGGTCACATGTTCTGTGTTTAACTCTTTGAAGAACTGCCAAAGTGTTTTCCAACATGGCTATACTGTTTTATAATCCCACCAGCAAAGCACAGGGGTTCCACTTTCTTCATATCCTTACAAATGCTTGTTATTTTCTGTTTTTTTTTTTTTTTTAATGATAACCATTCTTGTAGGCATGAAGTGGTACCTCATTGTGGTTTTGATTTACATTTCCCTAACGACTAATGATGTTGAACATCTTTTCATGTGCTTATTGGCCATATGTCTATTTCCTATGGATAAATATCTATTCAAGTGCTTTGCCCATTTTAAAATAGATTTGTTTGTCTTTTTATTGTTCAGTTGTAGTTTTTTATATATTCTGGATATTAAACCTTTATCAGAACATGATTTGGAAATATTTCTATCATTCTGTATGTTATCTCTTTATTTTCTTGATAATGTCCTTTGATGGACAGAAGTTTTCAATTTTAATGAAGTCCAATTTATATATTTTTCTTTTGTTGCTTATACTTTTGGTGACATATCTAAGAATCATTGCCACATCCAAGGTCATGAAGATTTACTCCTATGTTTTTTTTTTTTGAAGTTTTATGGTTTTGAAACATGGTTGTTGATCCATTTTGAGTTAATTTTTTAATGTGTTGTGAAGTATGGGTCCGGCTTCATTCTTTTGCATGTGGAAATCTAGTTGTCCCAGAACCATTTGATAGGGATTGCTTTGAACTTGTAGATTGCTTTGGGTGGTATTGACATCTTAACAATATTTAGTCTTCCTATCCATGAAGATGGGATGTGTTTCCATTTATTTAAGTCTTCCTTAATTTCTTTCAGCAATGTTTTTTAGTTCTCAGTGTACAAGTGTTTCACTTTCTTGATTACATATATTCCTTTTAGAAGCTATTGTAAGTGGAATTGCTTTTTAAATTTCCTTCTTAGATTGTACATTCCTGGTGTAAAGAAACACAACTGATTTTTGGATATGATCTTGTACCCTAAAACTTTGCTGAATTTGTTTTTTAGTTCTATTTGCTTTCTTGTAGATTCTTTGTGATTTTCTGTATTTAGGATCATATCATCTACAAATGAAATTGTTTTGCTTCTTCTTGTCCAGTTTGGATGCCTTTTATTTCTTTTTCTTGCCTAATCTCTCTGGCTAGAACTTCCAGGATATGCTGCATAGTAGTGGTAAAAGAGGGCACTTATCTTATTCCTGATCTTAGGGGGACAGCTTTCAGTCTTTCACCATTGAGTATGATGTTGGCTGTCTACTGCCCTTTTGATGATGACCATTCCTAGGGTCTTGGCTCAGGTGAGGTTGAGGGCAACTATTTGCTTTATTATCCAACAGATTTCTCCTGAAGGAGAACATCTTAGTTTGGGCTGATATAAAAATTACTTTAGATTGTATAGTTTATAAACAACATAAATCTATTTCTCACAGTTCTGGAGGCTGGCAAGTCCAAGATTAAGGCACTGGCAGATTCAGTGTCTATGGAGGGACTAGTTCCTGGTTCATAGACAGCAGACCTCTTGCTGTAACTTCACGTGGCAGAAGGAGTGAGGGGCTCTCTGAGATCTCTTTTATCAGGTTGCAAATCTCATTCATGAGCACTTCACCCTCATGACCTAATCGTTTCCCAAAAGCCCCAGTCCTAGGACCGTCACATTGGGGATTAAGAATTCAACATATGAATTTTGGGGGAACACATTCAATTCATAGCACAGAATCATATTTGTAGTCTTCTGCAGAGAAAATACTCACTAATTAGAAAATATCAATTTCATGGCAGCACTAATCACGCTTTTAAAATGTCAGTTCGATTGAAACCCAAACATTTGTTAAGTTCCTACTATGTTGGAGGCACTTTTATTATGTCATTTGATCCTACAACAGCTCTTGGGGACAGGCTTTTATTATCACCACCCCCATTTAGGGATGAGGAAATGAAGGTGAGGGGGCGAGGTGATGTGTACAGCTGGTAGGTGTTCAAAGGAAGTTAGGTGTTTGTGGTAAGGTTCCTTATCTGTAAGTTGCCTTCTTGTTTTCTGTCAGTAATTGTTAAGGAGAGAGAGTGGGAACCGCCCTTCATGTGGGTATCTTAGAATCTCCTAGGAGGGTTGAAGGGGTGGGAAGCCTTTCTCAAAGTCACTTTCACCCTTCAGCCTGTCCTGATAGATCACTTTATCGGGGGTGTCTTGCCCCTGATAGGATTCATTGCTGCAAGGATTCACCAGAGCTGACGAGAGCTTGCTGTGACCTGCAGGTGCGTGCAGTGGAAAAAGGGTTGAGAGCCACTGTAAACCACAATGTCGTCTTTCTAACGTGATGCTGGTGGCACCAAATCAGTGAGGAGACTTGTGGAGTTGGTTCTATCATATGATTCCAAGAGGGAACTTTTCCTGAGGATTGGGAGCAAATTCTTTGCAGCTCAAAGAGAAGTGCTGAGTTGGGCAACTTTGTTCTACCCAAAGCCCCTGTAACTGTTAACTCAGTAGTAATCAACACTCTTAGGGAGATTAGCTTTATCAAGTAACTACAGACACAGGTACCTGGATAATTCATAGGCAATGCTTAGTTTCTGCCTCAAATTTCTGGGTCACTGGAGCTCTGTCAGATCCCATTCTGGACATTGTTATGTGACCCAACTAGTGAGCCTATGTGTCTGCTAGAAAAGTATGGGTGTGAGCCCAGATAGAGTCCCTCCAGGAGCAGTGGCAGTCTGTAGGAAAGTCCTCGGATTTCTGGGTGCTGGTCTTGGGTGCTAATCTTCAGCTCGGATGAGACACAGCAGAGGGTGTTGTTGACTGTACTCTCCTACACACAAAAGTCCATATCAGCCCAGGGCAGGGGAGGCTGCATTTTTGTTCTCTTGATTTTTTAGGTTGAATTTCCTTTTTCTTTTGGCTGCATTTTCTGCATTTTAGTAGGGAAGAGAGGCATGGGTGATTTTAGTTCCCTGCTCCTTCTATCCTCCTTGGAGTAGGATTTGCTGAGTCTCCTGCTGGTGCTTGCGATTTTGATGCCCGTCTAGGTTTTCAGTGCACATTAGAATCATCAGTTCTGGATTGAGACTTCCCCAGGCTGCAGATGGCCAAGGGGACAAACCCACTAAGAGACGTGTCTATTGGAATTCTAAAAACATACTTGTAAATAAACAAAGCCTGGGTAGAGTGGTAGCCCTGCCTCCTAGTACCCCAAATTTGTCAGGTCTTCATTGTCTCAATTCAGTTTGGCAGATGTTTACGTGATAATTTAGATAAGATGCAGTTCCGTTTTCAAAGAATTAAAAATCTGCTTCTAACTTTTTTCTTCCTTTATTTCTCTGATGCTCTATGCCACCCCTTTCCCCCATTCTCCTACTTTTCCGTGGCAACTCTCATATTTCCCTCTCCTGTAGGCTTGAAACCTTGGAGTCCACCTTTCCTGTCTCTCTCCTTCATTCTCTGGTCCAGTCTGCCCAGGACAGTCCTGGTTTAAGTCTGTTGTCCCAGTGTAATTGTAATAGCTCCTTTTTCACTTTCAAAAAGTATCCAAGTTTGGGCAATAAATAAATGGTCAGCCAGACTATAATCTTTTTGAGGCCAGAGCTTGTCCTCCCATCCTTCTCTATGCCTGGCATATCACTATATTCTCACTGCCACTCCCCTGGGTCAGACACTGTTACCTCCTGCTTGGACTACCGCAGTTCCTCTCTGGTTTCCTCACTTCCTGTGCCTCTCCCAATCCATTTTGCAAATCATTGCCTGATTAATTCTTTCAAAGCCCAGTATTCTGTGCTCATTTCATTGGTTCTTTCTGCTTATGGGATACAGTTCAGACATCTTAGTTTGGCACTTAAAGCCCTTTGCAGCCTAGCCTCTGCTTTGTTCTGCAGTCTCCTCTTGGAGTTTTTCAGCATGAAGCTCATTCCCATTCTCATTGGATGATGGATGCTCTGTCCCCTGACCCTGCCTTTTGATGACCACCAATGCTCATAAAGGTCCACTTACCTGGACTCATGCCCTGGCCGTTCTCGCAGATGCTTCAAGCCCAGAGTCAATTCCCACCTCTTAAGCACAGCTTCTGTGACCAGCCCCTCTCTTAGCTCTCTCTCATCCTCTGAACTCCTCAGCCTAGAGCAATTATTGTCTGCACAATTCATTTGGCGTCTAATCATGTACTGCCTCATGACTTTTTATGCATTGCTATCTCGAACTAGAGCTGAAAGTATTTGCTGTAATTTTACCTTTTGTTCTCATATGCCTTTTTCCTCTGTCAAAATTGTAGGTTTCCTGAGGACAGGAGCCCTGTCTTATTCTTATTTTTATTCCTTATGGCACCAGGCACCTAGTATCAAATAAATACTGCCTAGAAGGACCCTTCTAATCATGTAGTTCAAACTTGTATTTTGTAGATGAACCAAAAAATGAAGACAAGAGAAGTCAGAGACTTGCTCAAGGGCACGTAGCTCACACAAATGCCAGATCTTGTCACTGGAAGTTGGGGCACTTTCCCCATCACCAGCCTACCTCCTGTGTGTTGATTTTATTTTGTGAATGAATTACAACCATTTTTAAGGTTGAGCAGGGATTTAGAAAGCAGAGGGCAAGAAGGCCAGCAAACCAGGAGAATGGCATGTCCTCAGCAAAGTCCTGGAGACGGAAACTCTCGGCATAATTTTGGGGAGACAGCAAGATAGGCAAAGATAGTTCCTGTGTAAGAGAGTTGTGGGGGAGGAGTGGATCAGGGAAGACCTTCGATTTCATGATTTTGGGTTACAGGATGTCTGTCACAGCTGAGCCACCAGCCAGTGCCTTAGAGGCACGTCTCATCTCTCTACCTGGTTTTCGGAAAGTTTGGAGGGGGTGGGTATAGGATGTGGGGGACAGCTCAGGAGAGCTGGAAGAGGACATGGTAAGCCCTGCCTGGAAGGCTGCTGGGTCACATTTGTTTTGGCTGTAAAGAAACGTTACTTCAGTGGTACTGAAAAGTGCCACCGGTAATGCTGTTATATATAGCTTTCAACTTTAATAAGGTGTTGCAAAAACTATGAAAATACATATAACTAAAAACACATTTCAGTGGAAGCTTGATCTTGAATCCCTTTCTACTGCTCCTGTGTGGTGCTTCGTGCTGTCAGTAGAGCTATTAAAACACAATGGAAAGTGGGTAATTGTGCATTATATGGCTTTTGTTTTCCGTTATGAAATATCGACATCCGAAAAGCGAGTGGGATTATTGGGTGGAGGGCACTGTGGAAGAGGCGGGAGAGGGAGGCTGAGGGATAAGGACAGAGGGTAGGAGAGCAGGAATCTGGCTGCTTTCCTTCCAGCTGGTCTGGGTCTTGGCTTTTCTAACCACAAACCTGGGGAAATTCACACATCTCCTGGCATCAAGAGGCTCTGAGCTGGTAACCAGGGTTAGCAGAGGACTCTGGGGTCCTGGCATAATGTGCAAAGGAGGGCAGTGCCTGAGGCTAAAGAATGTGTCTGAAGGCAGTTTGGGAAGATAAGGGTGAAGTAAGTCAGGAAACAGGCGCAGGAATTGTTTCCTGGGGAAAGCTGTGCCGTGGTGACCATGCCCGCATGCTGCCGGCCAAGGTTCTTAAATGATGTCCTGACACCGGGAGCCTGGCAGGAGCTGGGTCCGGAGAAGGCGGAGCCTTGCAAAGGTGCCCTCTGCCCAGGACATGCCTGTTCCACACATACCAACTACCATAAAATAATAATAGCTGCTCTTTATTGAGTGCTTGGGGCAGGTGCTTGCATCCTTTTATTCCTTAATTCTCACAACAGCTCCACTTTCTGGACGAAACTGAGGCCACGTTGGAGAACTCTCTGTCGTATCTCCCTGTTTCCGTGGCCCACCTTGGAGGGAAGGACATCTGGGAAGACATAGGAAGCCTCGGCTTTCTCGTTTTTTGGGGGAATCAGCACTGGCTGGCAGGCAGGTGGCTGTGAGCTGTCAGTGGGCTGTGGGTTGTCTCCTCGAGGGGAAGAGTGCCCTGAAGTCGCCTGATGGCAGCCCTGTGTCCATACAGGTGACTCACTAGCTGTGGTGGACCTTCAGGGTTATGTCTCTGGGCTGTGCAGCATTGTGGGATCTGCCGCTGGGTTTGAGGGATGACCTGTCTCTCTAGATAGATTACATTTGGTTTGCTCAGAAGGCATTTATGGCTTTATAAAGCTCTTAAATTGGCTCTTTTCCCCCCTCAAAACATTTCTTCAAGCTTACAAGGCCAGTTTTAGAATAGCAATTACCAGCTCTAATATCCCCCAGCAAACTCACGCTGTGCTGTTGTGTATAAACTGCCTGGGATATTTGTAACGCTGCCACACAGCATATCTGCACAGCAGAAAGCCCCCGTCTGCACTGAGGCCCTTTCTCAGCTCTAATTTATGGGCCACATAAAACTCTGTGAAGTTGCCCTGCATCTTTCTGAGGCAAAGTTGAGGTATTTTACTGTTTCAAGCTGCTAATTTTTATCAGTTAGAGCCAGCCTTCTGCCTGTGCCAGCGTGCATGTGTGCATACAACTTGGCCACTTTAATTTATGTGCCTCTTTCTCTCTGTAATGCTCATAACTTACAAATGTGTGTGTAACATACAGCCAGCTCTTC
>CM053510.1:86941666-86985538 GCA_028627145.1 Eidolon dupreanum | reverse complement strand
TCTTTGGTGTTCACTCTCTAGCTGTGGCTGCCTCCCACCGGGGTGACCGAGTGGTTTCCCAGGACACGGGACCTTCAGTGGGGAAACCTGCAAAGTCTCGGGAACACTAGGATGAGTTGGTTACCCTAACTATCCCACTTCTACTTCTAAAAATATGCAGAGGTCAGGATCCCTGAATTCTATTGGGCACAGCCTGATTTTCCTCTGGATGATACACCGACACATGTGTAAAAGGATAAACTGCAGTGTGACACCATGGTGTGTAGAAGTGGCTTTGGGATCTGCAAGCCTGGGTGGAAATCCCCTTTGTCACTTTCTAGATGTGCAGGTTTGGGTGAGTTACTTGATATTTCTGAGCCTCAGTTTTCTTATCTGTGATAAGGGATGGTAATATCAATCTCACAGGCTATGAGGATTAAATGAGACTATGTCCGGTGCATAGCATGGTGCCAGGCCCCTATAGGAGGTAGTAAATTTCCCCCACTCCTCCCTCTCTTTCTTCCTTGCATTGGGGTGATACCCATTCTTCAGATGGAGGAGGGAAGGCTGATGAGCAAGAATCTTTCACTCTGAGTCAAAATGACAGAATCAGAAACCAACAACAGACTTATAGCTCTCGTCTGCCATCTTCCTATTTGGGAGTGAACAAGAGCTTCTTTGTCGGCGGTGTTTCCTGAACAAGGTGAAGGAAACTTTTTATTTATTTGTCCGTCCATCCATCCGACAAATATTCGTTGAGTACCTACTATGTGTCAGGCACTGTTCTGGATGCTGGGGACCAATTATTAACAAAACACAAATTTTCCACCCTCATGAAGCTTATGTCCTGGAAGGGGAGATACATCATGATAAGCATTTAGCTAGTATAATGCATAGTAGTAATGATTGCTATGAAGGGAAAACAAAGCAAGTTAAGAGGGTAGAGAATGGCTTTGGCCTGGCAGGGCATTATTCTATTGGGGTGGCTAGGGAAGGCCTCTCTGAGGAGTGACATTTGATCTGAATCCCGAAAGAATGCATCCTGGGTCTTAAGGCCTGATGTCCCCTCCTTCTGGAGCTCCCAGCTCAGCCCAGCTGCCCCAGGGTGGAGTCAGCTGCTGAGGAGACAGTCAGTCCCTGGTTTGGGCTGTGAGGTAGGTGGCAGCGCAGCTGTTTCTACCAGCTGTCTTTGCAAGGCACTGACCCCTTTGCTGTTCTGAGCCTTTGGGATAAGGGAGGGACCCAAGCTGGAAGCTTAGTATTGAGGGTTGGATCATACATGAAAATGATAGAAATGGGCTACTTTGCTCCACTTGGGGGACGCTCTACATTTGGGAAGAAGTCACAGTGTGTTTGGTTTCCTATACAGCTCTATTTCTTTGGCATCTCCTTTTCCTTTAAGAAAAAAATACAGCTCTGTTTGGATTGCATGGTAAATGATTTATGAACATTATTCTTCTCCCTTAGTTCTACCTGTAGGAACTCCAGCCCTCGCAATCCTTTTCATGTTGATTAAGTACATTTGAAAGCAAAAGGAGACTGTCTGAAATTGCTTCACAATATAGACTAGCGGCTTCCCTGGACCCAGGAGGCATTCTTCATCTTCCCTTTGAAAGAGTTCCTTTGCAGCTGGTTAAGCAGCAGATCAGTCCAGAAACATGTAGCCTGTGTTGTGTGTGCCGAAGGAGGCAGGCAGAGCGTTCTCCCTGGAGCTGGTAGTTATGGATTTGGGATCCTGGAATCTCCAGATGGGGTGTTCTCCAGGAGACATCCTTCCAGTCCAGGTGTAATTCCACCTGGCTTGGCCCTGACGGGTCAACCCTGGTCGGGAGGATACGACGGGGTTCTTAAAGGGCCTATCAGAGCTCAGTGTTGTCAGGGGACCCCACAGAGTAGGGCAGGGAGAGAGGAACATCACAGCCCATCTTGTATACTCTGGGTGAATGAAAGGGGTGTATGGAAAGAAGACACAACCCATGAGCCAGCTCCTAAGCTGAAGGTCCTCTTGGCTGGTTCTGTAGTTAGGGCAGGACCAGTGGCCTTCGCTAGTTCTTCCCCTACCTCTGTTCATTACTGTCTGATGGAGATCTTGCATACACACTTTGTAGATGGGTAGATAATTAAGGGTCTGGCCCAGGGCTCCTGTCCACAGGTCTTCGTAGCACAGATGAAGTATGACATTGTCCCTGAACCCCAGTCTGCCATAGGAATTGTGTGAAGTTGTCCTCTCTTCTCTGCCTCCTTGCCCCACAGACGTCCCTCTGCATTGCCATCAACTTTTGGTCTTTCAGATTCGGGTCTAAGGATTTATTTGGAATTCCCCATCTTCTGAAAAGGATGGTTCATCTAAGACAAGTTTTGTCCCCTTCTGAGTTTTGCCAAGGCCAACCCTGCTTCTGTGTCAGTTGAGCTGAGCCTTGGGGCCAGCCTCCAAGATCTGCACCCTGCTGTCTCAGTGCCCCACCATTGTGGAATACAGCCTCTGCCTGTGGCATTCAGAGTTGTGATGAGAGGTTCTCATCCCCTTGCCAACACTCAGAGACACGTGCGCCTTCCCTCACCCCACCCCCACCATTTCCCTCTCTGTTTCTTTCCCTTCCCCACCTTGATGTGGTGGGCTCAGTCCCACCGAAGCGCCTCTTCACTTTGAGAGCCCCCTTCTCTCTTCAGAGTAGCTCAAAGGGCCTTTTGAGTGGGGGAGTGGGGGCACGGGCAGCTTGTGGGCCTGGGAGGAAAGATAAAGGCATGAGCTCCTGCGAGGGCTTGAAGGGTCAGGGGCTGTGTATCTGGTGACTTCTGAAAGCCAGCTCCAACAAAGAGAATTCTGTGGTGGGAGAGCCTCAGTGAAGGAAATAAAATCTCCATGAAAACAAACTTTTGTTGGAAGCTTTCTCCTCTTGTTTTGGCAGCGTTGCTAAGTCCTACAAGGGGAAGGCCGCGTCTTCCGGAGCAGTTGGGAGGCCCTCGGATTGTCCAAATATCAGCTTGCTACTAGGGGACTGTTTTTCTTCCACCAGGAAGACAGGGCTTGGAAGTTAGTGCAGTCGTAATTGGTTTTCTAATCAAGGCTAGAATGAGAAAAAGAAAAGCTGGGGACAGTGCAAGAACTCTGGACTGTGTGTTAGGGTCGCGGCAAGCACAGCGCAGTGTGTGTGACACAGTTCTGTGACTTGGCAGGACCCTGCCATCCTCCATCCCTGCCTCACTTTTAAAAATGGACAGAACTTGGCCAAGGTCTTCCAGCTAGAAATACAGGGTCCAAGCCAGGATGTAAACTTCTATTTTCTATCACCCTGTAATTCATAAAAAATAGAGGGTAGAGGTGAAAGAAACTTTGGACGAGGCCAGGGAAGGTTGGATAGACTATCAGTCTGTCTTCCCCAGGCCCAGATGGGCACATACTATGATTTAGTGTATGCATCTTGTTTTCCAGAGAAGCTAGGACATTCTTGAAGAAGGGCCTTTTCGGTTAGTCTTTGCTACTAAATTAAATTGGTCAACTCCACTGTTTCTCTCTAGTTTGATTTGGGGACACTGGGTCCTCGCAGCTTTTGGAGAATGCAGAGAATGACGCTTTCTCCAAGTGCTGACATGGTTTTAGGTTAAGTAAGTACAAGGATATATTTTTTTCTCCCTGGTATCTAGCAGGGAAAGCATGAGTATTTGTGTTGAGTCCAGGGCCCATAACACTGTCTTCTTATGCCCTGCTCAGGGAGAAATCTTTTATGGTACAGTTGTCTGGCAGAGCCCAGAGGACTCTGGAGTGGCGGGTAGCCAGGGGTTAGGCAAGGATTGGGAAGAGCTGTGGTTTTGAATCTCTGCTCCCAACAGGCTGTGTGACATTGGGCCCCATTTCTTTAACAATAAGCAGAGTGAGGTGGGAGGAGAGGGAAAAGGAGACAGAAGTTTGAAGGAGTCCTGGTGGGGCTGACAGGGCAGAGAGCTGGCTGGGAGCCAAGACCGCTACCTGTCCTGCAGCCTTCGTCCCCACTCCCTTCCTCGCTGGAGGCCAAGGCTGCTGCTGCACTTGTTGGTTTGGGAAGGTGTGTGTGTGTGTGTCCCCCTTTACCTGCTCCCATCCCCTGAACGTCTTTGAAAACTGAGAGACACGTGGGCAGAAGTGCCTCCCCAGCACCCTCTCTTTGACTGGAGGGGCTGTGATAAGCTGCATTTGGGAAGGTCCATCCAGAGAAGCCTGACCGAATTACAGAAGGCACCTCCTCCCTCTCTTCTTCCCTCTGCTGTCCCTTCAGCAGCCTTTGCTGGGTCAGTCATGGGCTAATAACAGAGCTGGTGATGCTGATGTCACATGGCTGGTCAGAACTGCCTGAAACAGGGGGCCATTGTTAAGAGGCAAGTATATAGGTGAAATTTCCCATCACTGACCACATGCAGAGTTCATGTGGGGCAGGTTTGGGCTTGACGTGGCCAGGGTGCGAGTATGCATTGATGTCAGCAAGAGGCCAGCCTGTGCAAGCTCACCTCCCCCCAACACACATACACACAAGTACGCACATGCACTCATGTGCATATACACATGCACGGTCATACCCATATGTAACACACAGTCACACAGTCATGTATACATGCGCACATATGCAAACACAGAATCATACAGTCACACACATGCGCACACGTACAGAGTCACACTCACAGGCATGTGCACATGTGCAGTCCTACACACACACAGACATGCAGGTGATAGGAGAGAAATCTTTCCTTAGAGCTCCTCTGTTCATTCTACCATTTCCCTCCTTTTGCTCACTCCTGGCTCTCCCTCCTCTCCCCTCCCTGGTCACAGCCTCCAATTTTATCAGCAGAGACACAAGTCCTGGGTTTGTGGTTTGGAGCCGAAAAGCGGTAGTAAAAAGAATTCCGTCATGAAAGCCAAACAGAGCTGGGTCGAGACCCCAACTATCCCACTTAACTGGGTTTGTGCCATGGACACGCCGGGCATGTCATTTATCTCCTCTAAGCCTTACTTTTCTCCTCTGTAGAAGTGGACTAAAAATACAGCTCACAGGGTTGCTGTGATGCATGTGCGCGGTGACAGGCACGCACCGCGTAGCACAGGCTGGCGCACGGGAAGCGCTCAGCGGATGTTGGCTCTCTCCCCTCCCCGCTTCCCATGAATGTATTTACGCTGTATGGTCATCATATCGGTGTTCGGGGTCTAGTGAAGTGTTTAGGGTCTGCTGTATGTGGACTTTCTCTTTACCTCGGGCCTGATTTCAGCTCCAAGGGAGAAAATGACATGTCATTTACTCAGCACTTCCTGTGAGACAGTTACACTTGGTTCATCTTCATAACAGCCTGCTCATCCTTTTTTCCCAAATAAGGAAGCTGAGGCACAGAAGGCAAAAGTAAATTCTCTGAGTTCACACAGTTGGTTAGGTGACCAGGGACCTAGGTCCTAACCCCGACTTTCTGCTGAAATAGATGATTTGCTCAGCATCAGGAACACTGGCATGGAGGCCATGCCTGAGGCAAAGGGCACCAATTAATCCGATGATTTAATAGCTCATCTACTTCCCTTCTTAGAGCAGGCCCTTTTGGATGGACCTTTCTTCTAGCTTCTCTGTAAAGTGACATGGACTTGGGTAGGGCCTAGGCTGGGGGAGGTCTGAGGAGGCATCTGTGGGAACACATGAGATGAGAGTAGGGAGCTATGTTCAGGTTTGCTAACAATGGTTGAACACCTGTCACGTGCTAAGTCCTGAGTTGGGTACTGGGGATGCAGAAATGAATAAGATTTTGTCTCTGCCTTAAAGGAAGCAAGGCAGGGTGGGGGCTCAGGCACGCAAAAAAAGATGTATAGACAATGAGGTTAGTGCAGTCATAGAGGAAAGCACTGCATGCTGCATGGCGGTGACGGAGTAGGGACGGGGGCCTGGTCTGAAATTTGTTTGGAGGAGGTGATGATAGAACAGACTGTTCCGGAAATTAGGGGAAGGAGGGAAAGGGCCCTCCAGGGAGGGGGGAAGGGTGAATAACAATGTGGGGGTGTGAAACAGCAAGAGCAGGAAGGGAGAAGTGGGCAGGGACAGACTCAGCTGAGGCACTTGGATAAAATTTTGCGGATGAGGGGGAGCTTCTGGGGGGAGCTACTGAGGGGGAGCTATTTATTATTTGTAATAGGGGAGTGGCATTGTCAGGTTTACATTCTAGAACACTGGCCTCAGCAGGAGTGGGGATGCATTGGAAAGAATCGGACTTTTGCAAGAACGATTAAGGTGTGTACCAGTTAGAATGCTTTTGGCTAAAAGTAGCAGCAAATCCAATCCAAAGTATCTTAAACAGTACAAAATTCATTTTCTTATTTATTTTGAAGTTCAGAACCAGGACTGCTCCAGGGTTGGATAAATTCAGTGGCCTGGTGACATCAACAGGCACTCAGGTTCTTTCTGCGTCATCCTCTGGGCATCAGTTCTGTTTTCAGACTGGTTTTCCTCTCGGTCGTATAATGGCGGCAGCAGTTCCAGGCATCGCACCAATGTCCAGGCTGGCAGTTAAAACCAGTAAAATGATGAACTGTAAAACCGTGGGAGTAATGGAGGCTGTGACAAATGGCCTGTTGGAATTTAAATAAAAATTTTAGAAAGCACCAGCAAAATATTTTAAGTAAAGTCAAGAGACAAGTGAGAAACTGGAAAAATATTTTTGCAATTCACATTACAGGGCTGTTCTTCTGAACACACACAGAGCTCCTAAAAATCAACATCAAAATACAACCCAATCGAAAAAAATGGGCAAAGAATTCAAACAGACTATTTATGCACACACACACACAAATACAAATGGCTCTTAACATATGAGAGGATGTTCAGTTTTATACATAATAAGAGAAATGCAAATAAAAACTGTCCTGAGATAGCATTATTCATTCATCTCTTAAATGGGCAAAAATTCAAAAAGTCTGTTATGACGCTGTATTGGCAGGCTCTGGGGAAACAGCTTATCTTATAGTGTAAATCAGTACAACCCCTTTGGAGGTCAATTTGGCTCTATCAAAATTATAAATCATTTGCCTTTTGACTCAGCAATTTCAGAATGGGGAATTGCTTTTAAGATATACTTGCGCATTTATAAAATGACATATGTTAAGTTTATTATTTGCAACACTGTTTGTAATAGAAAACAATTGGAAAGAACCCAAATGTCCATCGACTGGGGACCAATTAGTTAAATTATGGAATATCCTGACAATGAAATACTATGCATTTAGAAAGAGGAATGGGAAAGCTCTCTTTGTACTGATATGGAAAGATCTCCAAAAATATATTAAGTGTAAAAACAAAAAATCCACCAAAGTTTAGAGAAGTGTGCACAGAACATGGAAAACAAGACTCCATATTTGTGTTTATTGGACAAGTGGGAAACAGGAATGAGAGGAAGACATTTCAATATATACTTTCATATACTTTTTGATTTTCGAACTGTTTCATATTACCTTTTTAGAAACAAAACAAAACAAAATCAGAAACACTATTCAAATCCCACAAAAATGTCTGAAAAGAGTTGCTGATTTTCACTCTGAAGTATGTAGGTAGTGGAGATGGAAAGGGATAGATTTGAGAAATCCAGGAGTGAAATCCCCCTGGGTTGGGGGTGGGAGTGAGAGGGCAGAGGCAGAATCAAAGGTGGTTCAAAGAGTGGGTAACTGATGGAAGATGGAACCCTTCTGAGATGGGAACACCGGAGAGAAGCATACTGGAGGCAGCAAGGAAGCTGGAGAATCATTTCACCTCTTGAGCCTAGTCTCTGCAACCCAGTCTAAAGTACCTTGTCTTATTTCTCCATCTGCCCATAGGTGATATTTCTGGCTACAGACTTCTGGTTTTAGGGTGACCTTCCCTCCAGCCAGACACACAGTCAGCACAGCCCCTTGGGTGTGAATCCTGAGACAGAGTTGGGTCTGTCGGCAGCTCTGGGCAGCAGCCTGAGCATGGGGGTCTTCCAGGAAGTGGAGGGACTGGATGTCTGTAGCATTGGGGACAGGGAGGAGGCCTTTCTAAATGGACACAGCAGCAGAAACCCCACATTCCTCACTGGGTCAGCATGTCCCAGAGAAAAGGGCAGGTCTTTCTGTTTCTTTTCTCATCTTTATTCTAATTCTTTCTGGGGAGTTCATCTGTTGCTGGAGAGAACTCTGGGGCCGTGAGCCTGGTGCTAGGGCCTCCCAGGAGATAGCGGCCTGTGTTCTCCCAGGACAGTTGTCAGCCCAGGGGCACCATGGCACTGATGGCTGTAGGAGAGGTGAACTCTGAAGACAGGACCTGTAGGCAAAACAAACATGTTTTATGTAGCATTCACGTGAGAAGCGTGACAGGATGAGATGTTTTGGGAGTGCGCCTACCCTTTACTGACCAGAGCAGTTCCCCCAGCTCTGGGCCCTGCTCCAGGCCCATCTACAGAGTTGGGGGCAAGAAAGAAAAATAGACTTGTAATTAATGGCAGCTGTGCTGGTTGGCCTTGGAGGCGTTGTGAACTAGTATGTGAAATGTGGCCACACTCTTGGTTTTAGTTGTAGCTAGGAAAGATTAGAAGACAATTAATAAATCATTTAGTGCCCTGAGTTTAAGTAACTTATTATTATGGGCTGCATATCTTTATTATGCTTCACTGAGCAACATTGGCAAATTTCTTTCAAATGTCACACAATTCGTATGCAATTTGTTTCAGAAGTTTTTTTTTTTTTTTTTTTTTTTTTTTAAAGGCATATATAAATTATTAACCTGAATTCTTCAGGACAGATCGCCAGAATCCCAATCCCCACCATCCCTTATGAGTCTCATAAAGACTTCCTGTTCCCAAAACGATGACTATGCCAGGCCTGCTATCCCAGGGCCTGGGGAGAGGATGCAGACCCACTGGCTGTCTCCTTGGGTTTGGCACCTGGGCGGAGACCTAAAGGGTCTGCGAAGAAAACACACGAGTTTTGGATGATTGGCTAGAGGCTGGAGAGAAACAGTTCATCAAAAGCCTTCCTTTCAAAGCTTTAATGAAGATAAATCAGGCAGGCAGGGTGGGTCAGTCCTTAGATAAAACAGGGATCCTGTTGACTAGGGAGCTGGGAGACACTGATGGCTCCAAACTGTTCATCTCATCGATGGGAAGCCAGGCCCACAGAGGCCTACGACTTTTTCTAAGACGCAAGAGAGAATCTTTTCCATGTTTCTCAAGGCCTGCTGCTATGTTTTTTTTTGTTTGTCTTGGTGGTACACTTTAATGTTTTGGTGAGATTATATTTTAGTTGACTCCTGAATTATTATAGCCCCTCCCCACAAAGATTCTCATGTGAGTAGCTAGAGACTGAGTCAAAGGACATCCTGACTGGCTCGCCCCTCCTCCTTCGGGTGCCTTTTCTAACATCTGTATGACATGCATATGTTCAACACCTAATGTATAATAGGTGCTCCTGATATGTGTGTGCCTACGTGTGAGTGTGTACATGTGCACGTGACTGTGTGCGTGCACATGTGTGCATGTGTGTACCTGGATGTACATGTGTGCATGTATGTGTGTATGCATGCGTTGCATCAAAAGATGTCTCTGTCTTCATCTTGCTTTATGCATGGTTGCACATCATCGCACATCATCACTCTGCTCCAGCATCCTGGTGACTGAATGAATGAGCCAACCAGGAAGCAACATAAGCAGCTTCTGAATAAGCTCAAGACAACCTATAGGAAACACTCAGCAGCCTAGAAGCATCAAGAAGGATACTCATTTGGGATTTTCCAGACAACTGAAAGTTTATTTCTGAAAGTCCTCCATGGGTGTTTGAACATCAGTAGCAGACATGCTTCCTGTCTTCCTAAGTGAATGATCCAAAACCTCCTGTGATGTCCTCTCCTTGGCCCACCCCTCATGCTCTTGGCACACCTTCTGGGGAAGCCTAAGCCCCCTTCTCTTTTATTGATTCTAATCAGCCAAGGCCAAGATACCCGATACTGAGCCTGTTAGAGACGGTATAAAATTAAAGAAGCTCGAAGTAAGAGCCTAGGCATTTCCCTTATGAGAAGGTTCATAAACTTTAGAGCAAAGATTTTGTGACTTATACTTTGACTGCTCAGAGATTTTTAAAACCTGTTATCTTTCCAGTATGTTTATATTAGGTTGGATTTATGGGGTTACTGTGCAGCTAAATTACATGCTGGTGAAGAAGGCTTTTTTTTTTTTGGTCATAGAAACTATGGCATATCTGCTGGGAGGCTGGAAGTGAAGTGGTGGGTTGGTAAAAGCATTTTATCTACTAGTTTGCTTTCACAAGCGTCTCAGGGAAAGTCTCTGATTCAGTTATTTTAAGCCACAAGAAGGCAATTTCACCACAAGAAGGCAATTTCACCACGAGAAGGGCCTCTCTGACAGGATTTTGCACATTGGTCTTGAGGAAGCATCCAAGGCAGTCCTTATTCACCAGTTTTTCCCTCCCCTTTGCCCTGGAGGGAGCTCGTTCTTTACTCTGCCAGAAACAGAGCTGCTTTTGTGTTTTCTCCTGAGGGAAGACCTTACTGCAGCCCAATAGAGGGCCCTCCCAGCAAGTCCTGCCTTGAGAGGGCTTTCTTGGTCCCCTCTGTGCAGACGGAGAATCGCCTGTGTCAGCTGATGACACCCACCAGCTCTTTTGCTGGCAGGTGCCAGGTGGAGACAGCTGCTCAGGAGAGAGATTGTTTTGGGTAGTTACTGCTAGCAAGGGAATCTCATTTTATCTACCTACCATCAGTGTAATCTGTCCTCTGCTGTAGGCACCTCTGAGGAGCAATGAGCAAGTGCAGCAGATGGCAGTGCAGCCCGGTGACTCTGGGTGACTCAGGCTGGAGATGGAAGGGGCCAGCCTGTATTGGGAGGCTGCAGGCACTGTGAAACGAACTCAGGAAACCTCTCCGCCGTCCTCTGGTTATGGTGAAATTGGGCCTCCTTCAGGAGAGGCACAGTTTTCCTACTTGGTTTGTTCTCAGATTGGTGTTACACCCTGGAGCCAAATTAGTGGCTAAGAACAATTGAAAATAAATGCTCTTTCAGCATCCCACTGTGATCTGGGATCCAGGTGGGGACACCAGCCGTGGTTGCCTTCTCCACTGAGCCATCCCTCCGCAGAGAGTGAGCATCCCAGCCAATCAGCCCAGCCAGAATCCTCATAGTCACCCTATGCTGCGCACATCTGCCTAACCTCAGTTAAACAAGCTGGAGCTCTGTTAAGTTATTTATGAAACAATATTCAGGACCAGCCCCTGGAGGCGAGTTAGGAATAATGAATGGGGACTGCTATTCAGAGTCGCCTGCTAATTAGGGCCTGGGGCTGGCCTGTTGGAGCTGGGCTCTCTCCCTGTGGGGGCTGGACACTAGGAGGCTTCTTCTGACTGCCGCCTGGTGGGTATCCTTCTCTGAGACGTGAGTGGCTGTTGGCTTGGCGCGGACTTCAGAATATTCTCCCTACCTCCAGCACTGGTCAGGGAGGTGGCTGACCCGCACCTCACCCCCATCTGGATGTACCTGCTTGAAGTGGGGAGGCCCCTCCTCCGTGGTCTCTACATACCTGCTGGATCACACTTAAGCTTTCAATCCATTGGTGTCTGTCTCTCCCATTAGACCATGGGCTGCTTGAGGGCAGAGATCTGGGTTCTCCAACCCAGTAAAGGGTCTGCACTCAAAACACATCTTGTAAATGATGAAGGCACCACTGGCCTGGCTTCCAACTCTGGATATGTCTCCATCCCTCTCAACCTGTTTCTGCAAGAGTGAAAGGAGGAGGTCAAAATAAATGATCCTTAAGTTTCCATCCAGCTTTATGCGTGGCTGATTCTGACCCGCTGGCTCCCCCGCTGCCTCTGGGCTGGTTCCTCCAGAAGGGCACTGCCCACTGTGGCTGAGGTCCCCTCTGCCCTGCTGACCCTGGCTTGGTCATCATGCAGGGTTCTAGTTTGGATCTTGCACTCTTGTGGCCAGATACTGTCCCCTGCCTGTGCTATTTCCCCTTGATACATCCTCCCTCTGTCACCCTTCTGAGTCACACAGTTGAAAATTTCCTCCCAAGAAAGCCAAATGCAAAATGAGGACTCATTGGCACAAAGTGATGCATTTGTTCTGTCCTGGGCCACACCTCCTGGGAAGGATGCATTCACTTTTCTTTCTGGCCTGGACCCCTTTCTACACAGGGAATGAAGGGCCCCTTCATTTGAACCAAGGAAAGACCTACCGCCATCACGCCCTGGATCACACTGCCTCTGTTCAGGGGAGTGGGATGGGCTGGGTCTCTCTGTGTCTCTGTACCTGGTGCAGACCTGCTCTTGCTCTCTGTGAAACAACAACAACAATCATATTTACTTTCATGAAAGAAATAATTTTAATTTTTCCAAGTATATAATTATTTTACTTCATTTTTGCAATATGTCTGTGTAGCAGTCAAAACAGGAATAGGCATCTTGATTTATTTGAGGCCCAAATATTTATTGGTGTCTAGTCCAAGATTTCGTGGCATCTAAGAACTTTCTGGCTGAATGTGAGCCTCGTGAATATCTCATCCACTGATTCTTAACCTCTCTGGGGACTTGGACAGCTTTGAAATGGTGGTAAAATTTGTAAATCTTGCTACAGAAAAATATACACACAAATGCCATTCTGGATAAAATCTCAAGGGGTTCGTGGACCCCTAAAACCTTAAGATTCTCTTGTTCTGATCAGTTCAATAGATGAAGAAATTGAGGCCAAAAGAGTTAGGGTGACACACATAATGTCAAAGGGTCATGAGGACCAGGACTGGCTCCTAGGTCTTATCTAAAACCCTTTCCAACAAACCAAGCTGCTCACCACTGCATCGGATTAGGAATTGCTTATTCCCATCTCCTTTTAGATTTCCTGCTCGTTGTTTTATTGCTGTGGATGCATTCCTTGACCGTCTTTCATTTCAGACTAGAGAGGGGCCCAATTCTCTACCAGTCACCTCTCATCAGTTTAAAAAAATTTTTGCCTTTTCTTTTTTGTCCTAAATTGTGTCTCATTTGCCTGGCATCAGCCCTCTTGAGTGACCTAGGCCCAGCTGTTCCCACAGGAAAGCTGCCTCCACTGTCAGCAGACTGGCCTAGGATCCTAGCCCCTTTTTTCCCGGCAGCCCTCCCCTTTGCATTCTCCCCACTGTGGCTTCAGACACTTGGGGTTCCCTGCTCTCTCTGGGCCACCTTATCCTCTCCTTGGCTGTCTGCTACTCCTTTTCCTGCTCTTTAACGTCCAAGGTTTTTTATCCCCCCCTGATAAAAATTGGGAGAATTTAGTGGTGAGATGTGCGCGCGCGCGTGTGTGTGTGTGTGTGTGTGTGTGTGTGTGTGTGTGTGAAGTATCAATGCTACCGAACGATACACTTAAAACGGTTCAGATGGTAAATTTTATGTATATTCTGGTAAAATACACATAAAATTTACCATCTGAACCGTTTTAAGTGTATCGTTCGGTAGCATTGATACTTTCATGTCATTGTGTTACCATCACCGCTATCCATCTATAGCACTCGTTTCATCTTGGAAAACTGAAACTCTGCATCTATTAAATCATAATTCCCCCATCTCCCGTCCCCCAGCCTCTGGCACCCATCATTCTACTTTCTGTCTCCATAAATCTGACTAGTCTAGCTCCTCGTGTGTGTGGAATCATATAGTATTTGTCCTTTTGTTAGTGAATTATTTCATTTATCATAATGTCCTCTTGTGTCAGAATTTCCTTCCTTTTTGAGGCTGAATGATATTTCATTATATGTTCATATCGCATTTTTGTTTATCCATTCATCTGTAAATGGACCCTTGGGTTGGCTCTTGCTGCTGTGAACAGTGGTTTACAAATTATCTCTTCAAGTCCCTGCTTTCAATTCCTTTGGGTATCTACTCAGAAGTGGAGGGAATTTTAAGGTGGCTTAATTATTCTCTGTTCTCCCTCAACTCTATTTTTATTTTATTCTTAAACTGACATCTTTTGCGCAACTACTGACCTCACTGGATCTGTGGCACATGCCACAAAAGGCACTTTCTCAGAGAAAAAAGGGCTCTGGAGGCACTTTCCTGTCCCCTCTCTCTAACACACTCCCCTCCTCCCCCCTCCCCAGTCACCTTCACTCCCTCATCATGCTGTTTTTCTTCTTAGTGCTTATTACATCTTGACATTATAAATGTATCATATGATTGATATATATATATATATATATGTATTATATATATATTTATAGATTGTTTTCTCCATTAGATGTGAGCTCTGTGAAAGCAAGATCTGTTCTGTTTTATTCATTGTTATATCTCTGATGTTAGGCACAGTGCCTGTTGTGTATGTTTAAAACGTAATTATTAAGTTATTATTAATAGTAAATGGAATAAATGGATGATTGAATGAATGAATAGATAATCAAGGCACTGAACCTACCCATGAGGAGCTTATAGTCTGGTAGGGAGAGATTCACATTAAAACTGTAATATAAGGAAAAATATAGGGGCCCTGAGAGGTGTGTAACAGCGTATCGTGAGAGTGCTGGAGAGTGACCCAGAAGCACCTCTGTGCACTGGGCAGGTTATTCCATCAGCGTCGATAAAAAGTCCCATGTCACTGAATAGCTTTAAATTCATTTTCTCATCAGTCTCCCCACAACGTCACACTCTGATATTATTATCACCAGTTTTCAAGTGTGGAATCTAAGATCCAGAGAGATTAAGGAAATTGCCCAAAGCCACACAGTTAGGATGTAAGGTGGATCTGAAGTTGGGTCTGGCTGCCTATCAAGTCCAACCTCTCTTTTATCAATTATTTTTCTTTTCTTTATTAGGTTTCTTTTCAAAAATTACAAAAGTGGCAGTGCTCATTGCAACCAGAAACAAGGCAAAGATATGCTAAAAATGGTGAGCCTTCATCCCTCTGTTCCGGTTCCCCCATCACCACCAGTATGAACATTCCTGGCTGTTCCTTCCACTCTAGCGATGCTCACACAAACACATGCAAATGGTAAATTCATTCTAGTGTCTTCTCTGTTTTCATAAAAATGGGATCACACCGCACATATCACTCTGCTCCTTACTTTCCTTACGTTGAGCATATGGCCAGGTCACGTGGCAAAAGATAACGGATCCAACTTGTTCTTTTTACGGTATAGTTGTATCCCAAGTTATCCAGCCATTCCCCTATTGGTGGACATCGAGGTTGTCTTGCACATCTTCCGACTGTAGATGCTGCCTCATTATTCTTACACACTGCTACTTCCTTTTCTATGGGATACATTCTCAAATTGGGGCTGCTCATTCAAAGTATATGTGATGTGTATTTTTAATGGTAATAGATATTACTGCTTCCCCAAAACATGGTAGCAATCCAGTGTTATGCTTTTAACCACTGCAGTTTCTAGGCCCAGAGACCACCCCCCATTCTTCCCTTCCCTCTTCTCCTTAGAGCCCAGTGCTCTCAGGCTTGGCCCAGCCTCTTCTCACCTGGCCCAGGACTCCCCAGAAAGCCTGGAGGGACACCTCTTCCTTCTCTAACCCTGTGGCCACATGGGCCCTGGGCATTGCTCTGTCCTCTCCCTCAGCCAGTGAGAACTGGCTGTCAGGGAACCTGGATTATAGTCCTAACTCTGGTTGACTTTGGGCAAGGCACTTAACTTTTCTGTGTACTGGTTTTATAAATGGGAGGTTTTTGGGTCAGATGCTCTTTAAAGCCCTCCCTCTCCAGCTGACCTTCCCAGGTTTCAGACACTCCCTGAGCTCGCTCCCAGGTGGAACACTGGGGTCTGTCTGCTCTGGGATGGGTTGGGGGGATGCTGCGGAGGACATAAGAGATACTAGGCTCACTTCTCTCAAAAGACCTCCCTGCTGCTTCAGCTGCTGATTCTACAAGGAAATAGTGTGTAAGGTGGGGATTCTGAAGTCAAACTGAGTCAGACCGGGTTAGAACCCAGCTCAGCTGTGTACCAGCTTTGTGGCCTTGGGCAGCTTGCCTTACCTCTCTGCACCTTGATTTCCACATCTGTTAAACAAGCAAGATAAAATGGCCTCGATACTTCAGAACAGTGCTGTGCAGTACAGCTTTCTGCCACGGTGGAAGTGGGCTCTATCAGAGCCTCCCGGTACAATAATCACTAGCCACATGTAGCTCTTGAGCAGTTGAAATGTGGCCGGTGAGGGTGAAGACTGAATTTTAAATTTTCTTTAATTTTAAGTCATTAAGAGTTGAATTTAAAAAGCCACATGTGGCTAGTGGCTACCTTACTGGACTATGTAGCTATAGAGGATGAAAATGGGATATAGCAATCTACTACATGGAAAGCACTTAGCTAGCCCAGTGTCTAGCACATAGTAAGCACTCAATAAATATTTGCTATTTTTAGGTCTTGTGTGTCTTGCTTTCCGGCCCACCGCTCCTAATGGTTCTCAGTGACACCCCACACTGGCTGTCCCAGAGTCACCTGGGGGAGGGCGGGAGAGGGGAGGTGTTGCTGCGGTGGTGGTGCGTGTCTGTAATGAGCCTTTCACTCGGCATTTCTGGTCTGCTACTTTCCCTGGAGGGTCATGTGAGCCGGAGTGGTATGTGGCCTGCTTTGCAAGTGATTAACATGGTGTAAGCAATCTACACAGAGAGAAAAACCCTCCGTTGGTATTCCATTATTCTATTAGAGTTTCAGAGCCGGGATTAAGTGGACACGATTTCTTCCTATGGACCATTAATTTTGTTTTATTGCTGGTCTGATGGCCATTACCCTTTTTTGCCAATGCATTCCCCCATTAGGTTTGTACAATTAACAAAATATGTGCTGTTAGGGCTTTGATAGGAACAGTGGGATAGAAATAACGGGAGGGGGTGCAGCACCACAGAGTTGGGGATGGGGAGAGACTGGACCCAGGGGTGGGGCCTCAGGAAGGAATGGGGTGGGGCTTCTTCAGCACCTTCCCTGTAGCCCTTGTCATTCCTGGAGAACAGCCATGAAGCCTTGGTCAGCTCCCTTCTGGCTGAGAGCGGAGCAGATGCCCAGGGGAGAGGGAAGGACACTGGATAGGCCCGCCTGGTGGTGCTGGCCTTCCTCTGGATCCCCTCCTTCAGCCTCCAGCTGGGAACAGAATGAGCCACCCCACCTAACCCACCCCATGCCATCACCTTGAACTTGAAATTCCTTGGTAGGCGGTGTGTGTCCGCCTCTAGGCGGCTGGCCCTGTGATGGGAGGGACTTCTGGGTGATGCCTGCCCTCTCTCTATGGGACAGACAGGAGGACGTGTGCCTGATTAAAATGGAGCAGCAGGTACTCAGTGTCAATGATTGCCACGTGGAAATGCAGATTGGTATTATTAGGTCATCTAATTTTTAAGAAAAGTTAGAAATCTGGATTTTTAAATGTGAGAATTCTCACTTTTTAGATGTTAGCATAATTTATAAAAACACTGGACAGGGGAGAGTCAGCCTAGGGACTGATCACCAGCTGACCATTTCTGCCAGGAAATTAGGAGTCATCGAAGGTTTTAAGGACAAATGGACGTGATTAAATTTGTGTTTCAGAAAGATCCTGGGATCTGGGGAGGTGGTGAGTGGGCAAAAATGAGGTGAGGTTGCAGGCCAGGAGACCAATTAAGGGCCAGGGAAGAGAAAGAAAGAAGGAGTAGGTCAGTGACATGGGCTGGGAAGAAGAGCAGTGACATTCCTGGCGGAGAATCAGCAAGTCTTGGTGTGTTCACACCTCAGAGGATGTCCACAGAGCCAGGCAAGTTGCTTTGTGAGCAGGGCTTCTGTCCTGCAGCCCTGGGAGCTCACACTTCTCAGTGTATGTAAGAGCTCATGGTTCTCACTCTCATCTGTTGTAGACAGGTCATGAGTGTCTCCAATTCCTTCTCCCACACAGGCAAATCATTAGGGTTAGCCTACCAGTGCCAACAGTCCTTACAGGGTTTTCTGTACACACCTGTCCCTACAAGTACAGGCCCAAGATTAGAGTCTTGGGCCTGGGCTGGGCCTAGGGAGTATGACTGAGGGAGCTTTCCCACTGTCTCTGCAACTGCGTGCCCAGCACTGCCTATAGCCCCAGGGGACAAATGGGTGTGGAATTAGCATTGGTCCTTACCAGGGTCCGAGGAAGCCTGTGCAGTACCCTTCGTGCTGAGTGGGTAAGTGTCTCAGAGCCAAGCATTTAATGCCAGGTTGTAAGTTAATGACAGAGTCAGGGCATGATCCACATCTGGTGACGCCTGCTGCTCTCTGTGTTAGACCCATGGCCTGCTAAGCCCCAAGCTCGCTCTCTCCAGCCTTGCAGCTTACCTAGATGAGCTTCATGGGTGCTCACTCAACTGTCCTTGAGCACATGCTACCTCCTATGGGAAGCTTTCTCTGCCCTCCTTCCCACTTCTTTTCCAATCAAACATAAGCATTCAACAACTTCCTCCTTGTTTACCATTTCATCAGTTTCCTCATATTTATAATGTGGATGGTCAGTCTCATTTATGGTTCCATTTTACTTTCATGGTGAATAAAACAAGCCTGAGTTTAAATTTTAGTTGTATAATACCATGGCTGCTTGTCTGAAGGCCTTTGACGTGGTCACTAGCCATCCAGGACCACAAACTATTGGCTTTTTGGAAGGGCCTAAAATATCGTGCACATGGATGATTTTCCAGCATGGGTCAGTGCCAGTCCAGGAAGACTTTCCACTGGTTCATGGTCATGAGTGAAAAATAATGGCAATGGGGAGAGGTTGTATGTGCACATGTGCATGCATACACGTGTGTATGTGTGTGTGAGAAGGAGGCAGACACAGAGACACATAGAGAGAGAGATTGAAAGTGTTTTTCATGATGCCCTGTTTAATTCAAAGAACTACCCTTCAGTTCTCCTTACTTTTGGGTGTTGAACTACTTTATGAAATGATAGTGAAAGAAGACACTATTAATGTTTTATCCACATGTAAGTTTGTTCTCCTGATGCTTTTTAACACTGTGCTGATGCGTGAAACCACTTCTGGGAGACCATGCATGGGAGGCAGCTCTTCCCTGGTGCAGGACTTTCCTTCCAGTGTTGGCGAGCTCACTGCCCTCTGAAGGGGCCTAACTCACTTTTGGATGGTTCTTATGGCCAGAGTCTTCTTTCTTACATTGAACTGAAGATTGGCTTCCTCTAACATCCATAAACAAGTCCTAATCCAAGTCCATGGTCCAGAGTAATGCAGTTCCTCTTTCATAGTTTCTTCAGACATTTGGAGAACCACCATGTGGGAGAAGAGTCGCTGCTTTAGACAGTAGAACTAGGACCAATGGGTGACATTAGAGAGGGACAAATGAAGGTACAACTTTAGTTTCTTCTGTATCTTCTACTTCGCAGCCTCCTAATAAAGAAAATAACAATGATAGCTAACATTCAGTGAGTGCTTATTTTGTGCAAGGCACTGTTCTGAGCACTTTACAGAATGAGAAATGATTCAGTCCTCACAACTAACCTCAGAGGTAGAGCCCTTATTAGCCCTATTTTACAGATGAAAACCTGAGGCACAGCGACGTTAAGTAACTTGCCCGTGGTCATACTGCTTGTAAGTGCTGGAGCTGTGCAGTATGATTCCAGAGCTTGCGCTTTTAACTGCTGATTTTTTTTTTTTTAACGAGCTCTAACCACTAGACATCTTTGCTCATCTTTGCTTTTTGCTGTCAGAGTTATTAAAATGTGATGCCAGGACTGCATCCATAAGTCCAAAGTGAGGGGACGATTCACTTGTTGGTTAGACACCACATGGCTATTAATGCATCTGAGATTATATTTAATGTGTTTGGCAGCAACACCATACTCTGGGTTCATCCTGAGCTTGCATTGAACTCAACCAACCTTTGTTTTTCAACCAGGTCACCCTATTCTGTTTTTGCAATTGACTTTTGAATATAAAGGTAGGATTTGGTGCATATATTCTTGTCATTTTTTATATAATGCTCAAAAAAATAAAAACAGATTTGCATGTGAACATAAAATAACTTGATAGTTTACAGTGGTGGGATTGTAGGCACTTTTTCTTAATTTTCAAAATTATTTCCTTTATGGTTGTCAAGACGTTAATGTGCAAGAAATAAAGGCCCATAGAGGAAAAATTGACTTTTTAGTTTTATTCCGTCCTTTCAGCTTGTGAAGAGCTTTATAACACTCTTGAATCCATCTCTCCAGCATGGCAGCTAGCCTCCCCAGCTTTGAAGCATATGCAAATGGCAAGTCTGCCGTATCTTCTTCCAAGTTGCTGTTGTCTCGACAGATAGTCCCAGAGGGCAGGGATAAATCACCACTCCACACAGTTCAATCTGGACACTCGTACTGAGTTCATGTATGCTCAGTGGCAATGTGTCAGTGCATTAGAAGAATACAAGTTGGAGCTTATTGCCAGCCACGGGCTGGTTCTGAGATGCTGGTTGTGGATTCTTGTTGGAATGAACAGAGTCCATCATTAAACATTTCACTAGACATTTGCTGAGAACGCGATGCATGCCAGACACTCTGCTAGGTTCTAGGGCTACAGAGACGCATAAGATGCAGTCCTCGTCCTCAACAATCTGTCATCCGATGGTCTGGTCTGGCCTCTGAGGTCATGTGGATAGCAGTAGACAGCCCCAGGGGAAGTGCCTTATCCTATTGGGCATCATTATGAATCATAGGGACATTTCATTTCCCTGGGCATGTCACCCTACACCTCATGCCCGAGTCTTCTATCTGAAATTCCACCTCTTCCAAGAGGCTTCTTTAGTATTTAGGAAAATACTAAAGGTGGAGGGTAGGGATGGGTAGGACTTCTCTTCATGTCATTCCCTTGTTGCAAAACCATTAAGAGTAACTTTATATGTGACGGAACGTTACTTGACTTGTGGTGATCACTTTGTAAGGTACATAAATGTTGAATCGCTATGCTGTACACCTGAAACTAATATAGTATTGTTTATCAATGATAATTAAAAAAAAAAAAAAAAGAAAGAAAAGAGAAAACCTTCAATAGCTCCACGAGCTCACAACCCAAGCCTGGCCTCTCTCTCTGACACTCCTAGCCTTGCATGCTCTGGCCCATCAGCCGGCTCAGCATTAGTCCTTCCTCTCGTCCCTCTCAGACAGACCAGCCTCTGCATGTCCCAGGGCTCTGCACACTTCTCCCTCTCGTCTGGCCTGCTCAGATTGTCCCCCGTTTCTCAGAATACCCTCTCTCTCCCTTCCACCAGCCAAATCTTGCCTGTTCAGTCCTCTAAGACGCCACTCAGGTTCTGCCGTCCCTGGAAACTTCCTTGAGTGTCTCAGCTCTGTCCCTGATTTTGTTTCTCTGTGGAGAGAGAATTATAGTCTCTACCACATGGTTTGGCACTACTTTATATATAGTCTTGTGTTATCTGATGCTCTTTCATGTGGTTATTCTTATTTCCCCAATGATGTGGCAGCACTTTTATAATAGAACTAATGAGTTTTGTTCCTGTTGTACCTTACGAGTGTAGATCATGGAACAGATAGATACCTGATGAATATGTGCTGGGATTTTCTTGTTGTTGTCTTTATAGCTTTTTTCTAGAAAAAGAATTAAAAGCAGTCATGATTCTGATCTTCCCAGTCTTTCCTGATCATTCTTCTCCATGCACATCCTTTTCCTTCCAGCTCAACTGGACTCTTCATTCTTGCTTAAAAGTTCTCTCCTTTTTGACTTTTCAATGTTCCTGCCATAAACAATAGCATCAGTTTTGGTGTTTGTTTGCGTGTTTTTTGCAGCCCTTTCCACATAGACTACAGCTTTCTCAGAGGCTGCTCAGTTCTGTCCCCTGTTTAGGGTTTTCCATCAGACAGGAGGCATCAGTAAATGATTATTGCCTTGGTCAGCTCAGGGCTCTCTCCAGCCATGAGCTTCTCTCTCTCTGGGACTCCTACAGGGAAGGGGATGAAACTCAGAAATCGAGGCACCAAGCAGGTAAGGAGAGAGTGATACAGCCTCTCTGTCCTTATGAGCTGTCTAACAATAATTGTTTGCACCAGGAATCCTTTGCTCAGGGAACTTAACCACTCAGCACTATGGTTCAGGATTGTCAGCCTTGGCTTTGCTCCAGAGCCAGACCCATTTCTGATTTTACCCTAACCTTCACCTTGGCTCTCACTCGCAGCAGAATCATATAGTCTATAAAAATGTGGTTTTTTTTTTTTTTTTTTTATTGACAGGTGAAGTCTGGAGCAAGACTCTGAGGCTTTCTGTGTCCTCCATGCCGCTTACCAGAAGAGGGACTGTGAATTGTAAGTAACTTTGATTGGTGTTTTCCATGCTGACTCAATCAGGTTATGGGTTAAAAGACCAGCCCTGAACCTGATCTTTAACAGCCATGCATTGTGCAAGAAAAACACTCAACAATGGGCTAGTCAGAATGTAAAAAACAGTGGACTTCTAATTAGATTTTGTCTGAATGTGACAAAGAAGCCCTGTGATATGACATCCTATTTAATTAGACTATCGATTGTGCATTAGGTGGACTTGCTATGTTATGTGTGCCATGAGTGTTGGAGAAGCAAGCTCTTGAGTTTTCAAGGCTGACCTGGACCCTGGCCACTAGTGTCTGTGGACTACGTTTAGGAAGCAGTGAGAGGAGGAACTGGGCTGAGGTTATAGACTGCACTCGCTTTTATGTCTGGTTATTTCTAGGGAGGGGTGAGGGAGGACAAGGAAATACTGCCGGTCACTTCGCTTCCATTACACAGTAACATTCTGCCTTATACTTTTGCTTATTGGTTCATATTGGTTTCCCCACTTGGCAGAGTCCACCCACCTTTAGGGTTCCGCCTAAGTCCAGTCTCATCAGTGGAGACTTCTTTGGTAACTCCAGCCAGAAGTGATTTCTCTCTCTTCTGAAATTCTGCTGCATTCACAACCGAGCATCCCTCTGGCCCACGCCTGGCTGGGAGCTCCTGGAGGGCATTCTGGGATTCCCACGTCTTCATGTCCCCACAGCAGTTGCAACCTTGTTGCTGCTCTGCGGATGTGAGCTGGAAAACTGGGTTGCCCTGGATCTGTGGCTTCTCCACCCTGCTCGTGGGGCCACCGGAGGCTGAGCTGCTGCTACAACTTTGATAGTACATTGGCTTCCAACCAGTCCATGGAATTATAAATGATTAACCGTTATCAGCGCACATCTTCACCTCTGTGTAAAAATAGATTGACTATAATGAGTATTTGAATAAATCATAAGAATGGCTGCCCTATGATCGTCTAACATCCTGCCGATGGCTGCCCGGTGAGTGAGCAGGGCGCCGGCCCTCCTGCCTAATGGCCTGCAATTCAGTGCTGGTCGCCTCTGTGATTGACGGCATGGCTCCCGGGGCACCTCCTCTCCAGCCTCGGCTCTGGAGTGGTCGGATCCCCAGACCCAGGGGGCAGGGAAGGGTGCCTCCCTCCATCCTGTTCCAGGAAAGCCTACCTAGGAGTTGGGGCCGGGGTGAAGGAGCCAATGTAGAAAGATAATGACCTTTGTGAAAATCGATGTCTCCTTGCACCGGAGGTTAGAGGGACCTCATAAGTCAAGTCAAGTACAAGTCAAGTACGAAAGGAGCAAGCTGAGCGTGAAGCTTAATGAGAGTGGAGTGTGTTGGGGGGGGGGGGAATAGGTCTGCACGTTCCCTTCTCGTCCCTGAGGGCAGCCAGGCACCTGGGCCACCCACAGCCAGAGAGAGCTCCCTCACGGGAACAAACTCTTGGACCTGTGCTGAGGAATGAGGGAGAACGGGTTTCTTAAGGTGCCAGGAACTCAGACATGGGAAGATCCAAATAATCTTTCAGAGAGTGGTTTACAAAGGGAAGGCTACCGTGGGGAGCGGGGATCCTGCCATATGGGGAAGTGGAGCATTGGTAAGAAGAGGATGAGGGGAGGCAAGGTCAGAGGGACCAGGACCAGCTGAGGAGGGAATCGCCTGAAAGTCTGGAGTCTCAGAGAGAAGGCCAGTGAAGGCTTTATTTGATCGGGAAACAGCAAACATTCTAATTTAATTTCAGTGGTGTTCCAGATAGTACAGCTGTGTAACAAACTACCCCCAAAACTTAATGACTTAACAACGTTTATTATGCTCATATAGTCTGTGAGTCATGTCCAGTGGGGCCAGGTGTCCTCTGCTCTACCAGGTCTGGGGGCTCAGCTAGGGTAACTCGAAAGCTGGGTGCTTGAATCATCTGAAGGCTTCTAATTTGGGAGTGGGAGTTGATACTAGTTGTTGGCCGAGATGTTAGCTGAGCCATCACCCGGACCCATGTGACCTCTCCGTGTGGCCTGGGCTTCCTCACAGTCTGGTGGCTGGATGCCAGGGGGAGCCTCCTGAGAGAGAGCAAGAGCCAAGAGGAAGCTCTATTGCCTTTTGTGACCTTCCCTCCAAGGTCAGGCAGCATCACTTCCACCAAATTCTCTTGACTGAGGCAGTTACAGAGGCCCCCCTGGGTTTAAAGAAGGGAACATAGAACTCCTCCCACCATGTCTCAAAAGAGGAATGCAACAGCACGGTGTCGATCATGGGGGATGAGATGCATGTCGTTGCAGTCATCTTTGGAGAGTACAGTCCACCCCAGCTGGTGTTTGTCAAGTCCGGTAGAACACGGCCCCAGCTATTTTCAAAGACAGGCTAAAGAACTCCCCACCCTGGCTAATAACACTGTCCCTTAACTCACAGAACATCTGGATTTAAAGGGCCCCCCAGAGTCCAGGCTAGCCTTCCTCCCAAGGTGGGACTCCCCGAGGACACGCTGGTGTCAGGAGGTCCTGCAGCTGGCGGAGGCCTCTGCCTTAGAGTCCATCTCTGCAAGAGTGGGTCCAGTTTGCAACCCACAGCTTGACATGCCAGGTCTGGAGAGAGACTTAGACTTGTGACCAAGGACTCAACAAGCCTTAAGACCTTTTTCATTGCCACTCAGGGCTCCCCCCCGCCCCAACTCCATGGCCTTCTAAGCTGGGGTAGGTTCCAGCCAAAGGCGAGGACATACAAGGCTGTGAGGGCTGTGCTGGAGACAAGAGTTCTGGGCAAGTCATCCTCCCTGACCCCCGATGTCCTCTCCTCTTCTCCCTTCCCCTCTGACATACTCTGTAACCTGCATCCCAAAGGGCCAAGCTCTTTTCCCTTTGTCATTTTCCTGACCCAGATGCAGCTAAATTTTGGAAGAGAATCTGAATGCCCTGGATGTCTTGTGACTTAAGGGGCTAGAAACAAAACTCAAGCAACCAAAGAGTGGACACAAAACCAGTCCATTTTCCCAAAGGGCCAAGATCTGAGAGTGGCCAGTGCGAAAAAGGAGAGACAGGGACGAGAGGAAAAGGCGGGGTGGGTTTTATGGAAAGGTGCTGGGATTTGGAGCCTTTCATAAGTTAGCTTAATAGTGACATTAATAACCAACCTTTATTGAACACTTACTACATGCTAGGCACTAGGCTAAGCACTGACGTGCATCTTCTCATTAAACACTTACACTAGTTTATGAGATATTGTTATTATCTCAGTATTACAGAAAAGAGCAGAAGCTCAGAAAACACCAGAAATACCCTAATAAGTAGCAGAGAAAGTTGAGGCAGATTACATCATTTCCAATGTCACCCTCAGTTCTAAGATTCTAAATGTGCAGAAAAGATTCTGGGAACTTGCTCATATATGTCTAAAGTGGGGGGGCCCACTTTCTGGAAAAGGGTTTGTGTGAAAGCATGGAATGATTTTCTGTTCTGTCCTTCCCCCTTCTGTGAAACTTAAGTCAGGAAACTAATGTTTAATTTGGGCAGATGAAGGAAACAGATAAAAAATATAAAGACCATTTGTATTTTCAGGGCTCCAAGTTGAGGGAAAAATACAGTGGGTTTGAAGTCCAGAGCTGGGTTCGAATGCCAACCTGTTTCTCAGCACCTAGTGACCCTGGGCACATCTCTTTGGTCTTCAATTCCTCATCTCTAGACTGAAAATGCTTTGTTTGCCCTCCCCAGGACTGCTGTGGGACTCAGTGAAATCCAGCACGTGACAGCACTAGGGCCATTCTTGGCACACATTAGCTACTTAGAACGCTTCCGTCCTTCATTCACCCAGTAAATAAATAAAAAGTGGAGCTGGAAAGATTGTTCCTCTCCATTGCTTCTGACAGAGATGGTCAAGAATCTTTCCTTTAACTGTACCCTCCATAAAAGTTCACTCATAAACTATTGATATTTTAATAATACACATTAGCATCTTGCCCTTTGACAAATGAATATTGAATGAGCAATAAAGAGGCAAAAGAGTAACCAGGTATACAGCTGCGGGGAAGCTGGAATCATAAGTAGTCGTCAGAGAGAAAGCCCCTTTCCGGCGCCCTGGGCCTCACCTCTCTCCCCAGTGACCCCTAGGAAACTACTCTTAAAAGTAAACTCAGATTCCAGCCCAATTGAGCCCAGCCCAGTCTGAGCAGGTTTTGTCCTCAGTTTTCTTTCACTTGGCTGGAGAGGACTTGGGTGAAGAGAGAACATTCCATCGAAGAGCCGCTAAAGGCAGGGATGTTTCACCCCGATGTGAAATACCTTAGATCTCTCCACTATCTTCACTACAGGTGCAAGCTTTTTTCTCATATGCTGTCTCCTGCTCTATAAATTAAAAGCTTGCAGATAGATCATGTGCGCACAAGAAATCAGGCAACAAGCTTAGAAATAACTCAAACTATTTCCACCGCCTTGCTCGCTCTCCTTTCTCCACCAGATCTTGATGGGCGCCTATGCACGGGGTGTGTGTTAAGGTTTATAAGACAGAATTCCCTGCCTCTCGTGCACAGTGCCTGCTCCCAGCCCCTCTGCCACAGCCTCCAGTTTTTCGTGGCCTCCATCTGGGCTGGGAGTCCTTGAGTGTGCGGAGAATAGTGATGGGGGCTCTTCGTTGGTCCGGCTTAATTGGTGTGATTTAATGGCGTTTTTGGCGGATTCAGATTTATACGGCTTTCTGAGCTGCAAATCTGCTTTCTAAATGTAGAATTTTTGTGGAGTGGTAAAAAATAATGGCTGTTCTGTGATTCCTGCCTCCCGAGCTAGGAGATTGCAATTTACATTATGCAAATAGACATTATGCAATCAAGGCACTTTAGCAGGAATCTGGCGGCAGAGAGGCCGCTGATGAGATGCCGAGGTCTGCAGCCCCAACTGGAGGGGCTCTGGAAGAGGGAGACGAAGTGGGGAGGGGGTGGGGCAGGCGGGGAGGAGGCCTAGACTGCTCTTCTGGTCCAAGGAGGCAAAGTGGAGCCTGCCTGGAAATGGACGCATCCAGGGAGCTGCCAAAGCGACTCTCTCAATTAATGGCTTTGTTTAATCATACCCCCTGTCCAGAGGACTATTGTCTTACGGATAATTTCGTTTGCCTAACGAGATTTTGCTAATTAAATCTCCTTTCAGTTGGTGTGACTGTGCCTGCAGGAGAAGGGCTGTTTGGAGTCTTCTCCGTAAACCTTTCTGGAGGGGAGCTGGGAAGGCAGAAAGGGAGGGAGGGGACCGGAAAGAAAGAAGGGAGGGAGAAACTTCCCCGCTGTGAGCAGGACTGGAGAGGCTGAGAGCAGGGTTTGGAAACTGAAGGGTGGTCACCATTGCCCACCATGCCTTTCTCTCCTGCTCACTGGAAATGCCGTCATAAATCTATGTCCAGCCTGAGGGACTTCCCCATTTTTTCCTCCTCTATGGCTCCATTGTCCCTTTTCAAGTTCTTCTCAAATCCCGGGAGGCACTGAGGGTTTCCAAGCACTGCTCTTAGCAGCTCCGGCTGTGGTGGTGGTGATGGGGAGAAGGGGTGGTGATGCGGGAACCCCTCTCCTTGCCTCTGCTGTTAGCCAGCCAGTCTGGCTCTTCAGAGAGGAAAAATTGCTCCAAAATTGGCCATTTCTCCAGGGATAATTGCATGTATCAAAGAGGAGAATACCTTGTCAAATTTGTTTATCGTCAGAATCAGCCAAGAATAGCCTCCTGTGCTTAGAGGAGCCTAGTGCTGTGCCTGCGCTAGCTGGAGCCTAATTGACACTGTGTATCTGACTGTGCCACACGCATGCTCCATGCCCCCCCTCCCAGTGGTCCTTCTCTGTTTACAGCTTCCTTGGCCTGGCTGATGGGGGGCTTCACAGCTCAACCTTGTCCACTTGTCCAGTTTCATCTACCCCTTTGCTACTCCCTTCTCCCTGTTGGTTACAGACACTCAGACATGGGGCACTTTCTACTCCTGACACCCCAATATGCCAGGTTGTTCAGTTTCCCCCAGATGCCCTCTGTGTAATTTCGTACCTCAGTGCCTTTGCACTGCTGTTTCCTCTGTCTGGAATCTCCTTGGCCTGGAAAACCTCTGCTCCACTCGCAACACCCAGCTCACATGTGTCCCTGTGATATCTCCTTACAGAGCTTCTTTCCTGAAACAGGGCTGCACTCCTTTGTCCCATATGTCATCACAGGACCTTAAATGTGGTTGTTTGTCTATCCAAGTAAAGGACTGAACTTTATTCTTCTCCTAATCTTAGTACCTAGAATCATGCCTGGGCATGACAGACACCCTAAAAGGCTGGTTGAATGAAAAGATGGATGAATGAACCAAGGAGAAGAGGTTAAGTGATGGAGAAGCACTCTCTAGTGGGTTCCTAAATCCCAGGATGGATGGTGTTTGGAGGTCAGGAGCTAAATTCAGTTGGGACCGTGCAGAGTTGCTGGCCTGTGTGTTACTTCTACTGTTGCTTTCACTTGTGGGGCAGGAAGGCCCTGATTCCCTCTGTGTACCAGGCCCTGTACAGGTGTGTCAGTGTCTCTTGTCACATGTTCTTGTATGGATCCTGAGGATGATGTTTTATTTGCTGAGGGAACTGGGGCTCCTTTGTCCTTATCAGAGGGCAGGACAGTGTCTACTTGTAACTGGGCCCACTGGCAGGGCCCATAGAATCTATGTGTAGTAGGTGAAAGCTCCTGTGCTTGCTCATCTCCCCTTCTCACACATCTACCATCCGTCCAACCATCCGTCCATCCATCCATCCATCCATCCATCCGTCCGTCCGTCCATCCATCATTCCTTCCTTCCTGATTAGAATCTAAGCTGCACGTGAAGTGCAGCACACCCTTGCTAGCTGTGAGGCCGACACTCACACATGTGCTGGAATTCCTGTGTGTCTGGCTGTGTGTGCTAGGGGACAGGGCGAAGCTCAGGCCCCACAGGATGATCTCTGACTGCCAATTCTTGACTGTTGCCCAGCCATTGGTGGGGACATCAGGGATGGAAGAGTCTGTGTTCCATGCTGGGGGGCATGGGGACAGCCTGGGAGAACAGCTCAGACCTTCACGTGTGATAAGAGTGTGTGTGTGCAACATGTACATGTGTTGCATGAGTGTCTGTCTGCAGGCTGCGGGGTGTGTGGGGGTTACTGAGGCAGTGTTTGAAGAGAGTGGCTCTGTGTTTTTCTTGGTTCCTGAGGCTCAGCTTTGCTTTTTACCTTAGCATTTTCCCTTTGGTCCAAATATATTTGTCAGTGTCTGTCTTTTCATGTAGGCGTTTTATCATCTTAATATCCCTATCATGCTATGCTCGGAGCCTGAAATATTTCTCAGTACATATAGTAGGTGCTTAACAAATACTCCGTGATGTATTGAATGATGGAGTGAAGAACTGAATGAGTGAGCAAGCATGAACTTGTTGGACTTGAGTTTGAGCCCTAGTGCTATTATTTATGTAGCTGGGAATTTGGGATTTAATTTTCTCATCCAGAAAGCAGGAATACCAATACTACCTATTCTAGCTTTCTCAAAGGGTTGTTGGTGAAGGATTATAGGAGATATGTGAAAGTGTTTTATAAACTATAAAGCACTATACAAGTATAAGAGGTTATTATTATAATGGTTATTATACTTGAAGTGATCATTGTGTTTGAAAATCAAGGATTCTGTTTTCAGAAATATGAAATCATCCAGGCCTGATTTGAACTCTGAGGCCTTTAGAGCAATCACTATAGGAACTGATTCCAGATTTGCTCAACTATGGGAACTTTCAGGGGTTGGGGTGGGAGGAGGGGCTGGTGAAAGTGACCCATCTTCATGTATGCCACCTGTCCCCAAATGGCCCACATAGATGGTCTCTCCTGAGGCTCTACGATCTCCTAGACCTCTGTGTCTCATTGTCTCGGCATATGCTGTTTCTTCTGCCAGGAGTGCTTTTCCACTTTTCTCCGCTGGTCTTTTGACTCTCTCATGCCAAGTTGCTGCACTGTCCCCATCCAGGTTAGAATGTATGCCTCCCTGACGGCGTTTATCACAGTGCACCTGGGACTGCTAATGTCCGCCTTTCTCCCACAGCATTCACCTTCAAGGCAGGTACTAAGACTGAATGGATGGATGGGGGAAAGGTGAAGGGAAGAGTTGGGGCTTTGTAGATGCCCAGGACTTGAGCTTTTGAGGTACACTAAGCTATAGGGGAAAGTAAGGAAGATGAAGCTTCAGAGAAATTAGCACCACCTTGCAAATAATCCCCAAATTTCTCAGATATTTCTTACCTTCTCCCATGCCCAGAAGGTCAGATAGGCTGATCTTCCCTGGGGTCACTGGGCCTGGGGACTTCAATCCCGACTGGACATCAGCCAGGTAGGCAGTGAGGCCTCCTGGTTGGAGCCGAGTCCTGAGGACAGGGAGTCACCTGCCTGTTGCTGACCCTTATAGGTGAGCAGTTACCCACCTGGGAAGGCAGGTGCTGCCTCCTTTCATGCCAGCCCTTCCAGATTCTGTCTCTTGGAGTCTGCCCCAGCTGGTGGAAAATCTGCTGGAAGCCCTCCCAGGAATCAGCTCTCTCACCTTATCCCTGTGTTTGGAGGCATCTCGTCCCCACCCAGCTCTGGGCCTCCCCACTACCCTCCCACTCCCGGCAACTCTCCTAGAGCTCCAGGCAGCCACAGCGGAGTGCCAGGGGCTGGAAGGGTTTTCATTACCGAATGCACTGAACCTGTTTGTGAGTGTTTTGCAAAGTATTTAATCCAAGGTGTTCCCTCAATTAAATTAGTGCAAACATCTGTGTCCCACATCCACCTCCATTTGCATTCTGTGCCATTTATTACAGCGAGAAATTGGAAGGCACCTTAGGAATACTTAGAACTGAATTAGGCTAGGTGGAGGTGGGCGTCTGGGGGTGGGAGTCTGAGGGTGCCTGCAAAACTGGTCCGAAAGGCAGATCCCTCCCCAGGCTGGGACTTGTGGTGGAGCGACTTTCTGGTGCAGGAGACCACAAGAGAAACAGTGTCCGGGCTTGGGACTACCCGGTCTTGTTGGAGAGGTTGGGTGAGTTTAATTAATACCCTTGATTCCCACCTGGGCCCCAGTATCTGAAGAGGCAGGAGGTGTTACTGCTGCTGTTTTATAAATTTAACCCCCCTCCCCCCCAAAAAAAGTACATCACATTTGAGTGACCCACCTGGGTCTCTCCCTGGGGGACCCCTTTGCTGCTGGAAGGTGGGTTTTTTTCTGTTCACGAAAGTGCTCAGCCTTGGTGACTGCATGGGCATGGGTGGCAGCTCTCTTCCTCATACCACATGATCCCTATGACTGTCACTTACTCTGGGAGTCCTACTGTTATACTAATCTAGGAAGGACTGAAGAAGAGTAGTTTGTGCTGTGCAATGGCCACTACATTCAGTGCTTCTCATGCATTATCTGTGGTAACCTCCCATCAACCTTCTGAGACAGGTTCTCTAATAGCACAAATCAGTGAGCGGCTCAATCAAAAATTCATGGTTCCACAGCTAGAAAGAGGAGCAGTGGGATTTGAACTCACGTCTGCATGACTCCAGAGACAATGTGCTTCCCACTGCATTCAGATATCAGTTGGGATTGGCCAGGGCCTAGGGAGGTCCTGGGAGTTTTGTAGGGCGGATGCTGGCTTTCTAGAAGCAAAATGTAAATCTAGGGGAAGGAGCCAGGGTGCGGAGGGGATGGGATGCTGCTATTGACTGGTCTACTAAGGATCTTTCTGAGATGCCCTCTACAGAGAAACTTCCAAATCTGGAGGGCTGCTGGCTATCTCTGGCCTGGGCCCTGGAGGCAGGTCCTGTAGTTTCACCAACTCCTGGGGTTTCTCCTGGGTATGTCCAGGGGGTGGCGGTACCTGCGGAGACAGGAGGGGACCTAGGACCTGGAGCTGGGCACCACCTGCTGGTGTCCTTCTTCGCCTTCCCCTGCCCCGGCTGCCCTATGGAAGCATCTGGAATAATGGAGTGCAATGGATTTGAGCTCCAATCACTGCTCTCCCATGTCCTCCCCTAATGAGATAGCACCACGTCTTAGCTTTAGTTTCCCCATTGGTTAAAGAGTAGTACCAATTCTTATAGGATTGTTGGGAAAATTAAAGGAAATAATAGGCATGTTTGATCCTGCTTTGGGACTCAGAACATTGCTGTAGTTTCTCTTTCTCTTCCATGGCTCTTGTCTACTTTCCGCTGTTAGACCCTGTGCCTGTTCCTGGATATCGAAGGGCAGAGGCCCTGTCTGCATAATGGTGGGCAGCACCCCCCAACCATCTCAGTTCTTCCTCCTCTCTCTTCTTTTCCCTCCCTCTCTCATCAAAAGACTTTAATAACTGTATCTCGGCATGTGGCCCTGCCTGGGGCTTTATAAGAATGAACTGCTTATCTCAACTCTCACTTCCTTGAAATGACAATCTACAATTGACACATTTATTAAGCACTGACTGTGTGTAGTACCCAGCTCTAGGCACAGCAGGGTGAGCCCTCCCCGGGACCCGATGTTTCGTGGTTTCTTTGAATTTGCTGGATCCCAGGACCATTTGCCTTTACCAGCAGGATTTTGGGTTTCTGTACCCTTTTGTGCCTCTCTGCTTCTACACATGAGGTTCTCTTTGCATAGAATCCCCTCCAGTCCCCTCATTTACCTGGTTAGAGCTCAGTTTCTGGGTGATGAGCAGTCTGTGACCAGATCTCAGCTGGGGTTTATCTTCCTTGAGCTGCCAGTGCACATTGGTCATCCTTCTGTGACATTGATCACATTGTATTTCAATTATGTCTTTACTAGAGATGCCTCACTCTCGAAAATAAAGAGTCCAGACTGTGCATCCTAAGGGGTCATCTGCTCTGCCTTGCCTGGAGGCCAGATCATGTTCAGTTCATCCCTAGCAGAAGAGAAGGCCCATTACTAGAATGCCTTCCTCTCCCATTAGCCTTTGGCATTCAGTCAATGCTTGTTTTGTTGGACAAACCACTGGCATGCTTGAAGGGGGGCAGTGGTGGTAGCAGGACTCACTGTCTAGTTTCCAGGATGTTCAGTCTGAGAACACATCCTTTTCTCTTTCATTTGCAATTCTAGTTAAGGATTCTCAGACTCCCACCTGCCTCAGGATGGGCTCTCTAGATGGAGCTGAGGACAGGCAGAGAAGAATGACCTTCTTAATTTACTGCCCCTGTGTCTTTGCCACAGACATTTCCTTTTCCTGAAAAGTCTTTCTTCTCCCTCTACACGCCAAGCCCTGCTGATCCTCCCTAGTCAAATGTCACCTCTTCCACAAGTCTTAGATCCCTCTGTGGAAAGCAGTTCTTCCTTCCCAAGACACTTGGCCAGAATCTTCGACACTGACCAGTGTCCAACTGCATCTCAGTATCTGCATCTGTCCCCATGAAACTGGGTCAGTACAGGGTCTGTGGCTGAATCTTCTGTAGCCCTCAATCCACCTGGCATGGTGCCTGGCACATTCTGAATTTATAATATGTGTTTGCCAAATGAATGAATGAATAGGATTACTCCTAGTTTCTCTCAGAGGAAGGTGTCTGGGTTCTTCTCTCATCCTCAGCTTTGACTTTCCTGTTCCAGGGTTCTAATGGAACTGGAGGCACATTTGTCACCACTTATTGGAAACTGAATGCTATGGCCAGCAAAAGAAAAACAGGTGTTAAATTCTCCTGGTATACTGAGAAGACTGGAATTACTTCTGTATGGCAGGCCTGTCAAGTCCCAGGACACTGATACTCTATACACAAAGTCTCTCTCCAAAACAGAGTAAACAAGACGGGCCATTGGAATAAGAGAAGAAAACTTTACCACTTTATTTATTTGTATTTTTATCTCACCCTATTTAATTTATATTATTGAATATGTTTCATAAGGCAAATTATATATTGGTAGAGTCTATGTCTGATCGATGCACACATGTGCATGTTTCATATGTATTTATTGAGGGTACATTAAAATTTTTTACTGGTTGGGTTGTAAACTCATCTTAGGTTACTGCCCACCATCCAGGAGGTAAGACTAGTGTATAGTCGCTAGTGTTTCTGGACTAATGTCCCACCCCCTAGTGTGGACTCACCTCATGCCCAAAGCTTCACAATCTGAATCTGACTAGCTAGCAAATTCCTTAGAGAAAAGAACTTGAGAATCCTATTCCGCTGTGGGTGTCCAGGGCCTGGCACACTGCAGGCACTCAGTAAATTAAGTGTGGCTTGAATTGTATTTGATTTCATTGAGACTATCCGAGAATCTTTTAAAGTTTTAAGATTTGACTTTGGCATAATCTTCAGATGTCTACAGGCAGTACATAGTACACAATCATTTACTAGAGACCCATTATGCTAAAAAAAAAAAAAAAAAAAAAAAAAAAGTATGTGCTTGTTGTGTACCAGGTTCTGAGCTCGGTACTGAGTGATAAATCTGAGGTCTCGACCTCAAATTACTTACATTCCTTTTTCTCAAAAACAACCAAAGAAGAAACCTTCATAATGTAAATCAGTACTCCCTTTTTCACTAGGGTTATTTTGAAATGAATCCCAGTCCTCCCATTTCCTCTGCAAATGCATCCGTCAGAACTCACAGCCTTTTAGGGAGAGAGACCTGTCAACAAATGCAGTTGTGTTCTAGGAGCTGTACTTGACCCTAGCGGGCACTGCCAAGCCCAGAGCGAACAGCGCGTGGTCAATACTTCCTGGGAGAAGTAGAATGGGGGTCAGGAGTGATTTTTATATAAGTGATGCTTAGGCTGAGTCTCTCAGCTTAACTTATAGGCCCCATGTTGAAATTTCAGAACCAAAGAGGGGGCCTATCAGATAAGAAGTGAACACGAGAGGGAGATGGCCTTCACAGAAGACAAGATAGAATGCTTAAAGATTGCCTCCCTCATCTTAAGATGAGAAAAGTGCAGGCCAGAAGGCCGAGGCTGCAGAAGTAGAGGTGGGTGGTGGCATCGGGGCCTGGGCTGGGCTCCTCCCTGGCCTCCCTCAGTCTCCTCTAAGCACAAGGAGGACCCCTGGCTGTGCCAGGCTGGGCCTGCCTTTTTCACACATTCAGGATTCTATGGCCAGAAATAGCTCACACTGAGCCTCCAAAAGGCTCTGGGCTGCGGGCACTCCCTCCGCCTTCCAGCAGCTTCCAGAGGGGCCTGTGGCCTGCAGCCCTGGAATCATCGTCCCTGCATGTGCCTTCTTCTTTCTTCCTGTACAAGTTGAGCACTTGCTACCCTGCTGTCTGTTTTTCCTTGCTAAGGTTCAGTTCTAATTATGTTGATTTTCTTCATCCCACCCCCTCCTGGAAGCTTATTAGGTTGAATATTTTTATTTATTATCATTTCGCCCAACTCCTGCCAGCATTTCCAATTACTCTCCCCGCTTCCTTGTAATTGTCTTTCTGTAATGGCTCTGAAACAATTGCGCTAAATGAGGTGTCTCCTGGAAGATGAGAGTCTCACTTCATTAAAGGCTAATGTATTCTCAGCTCCAGCTCTGTGGGGCTAGCTTGGAAGGAAGACATTTAAACAGCTTCTTTTATTTTATAGGGAGCAACTTTTCAGCGACGAAGATGTCTGTGGGGTATATGTGGATGTGTGTGCATTGCCTGATTTTAATTTAAAGAAAGTTTATGAAATAGTATAAGTCTCTTTACTGATGCACCTTGGTCCTTGGGTAGCTGAGATTTCTGCAGATGGGGTGTAGCGCTCTGGAGCAGGATGGAAAGGGCCAGTTCATTTGGATGTCCTCCTGGCCTTTCTGCCAAGTCCCCTCCCTTCCTCTCTTGTTCCTCACCTGCTGGGTCATTCCAGACCTCTTCATGCCTTTGTCCTATGTCTCTACCACCTGCGTGATGTGCTTAGTTTTCACTGTGGTGGTGCCCTCCTGTTATGTATTTTTTTTTTTCAGTTTATTTATCCTAACTCATTCCTTCCTTCCTTCATTCATTCATTCATTGTTCATTCATTTGTCCACTTGTTAATCATTCAACAAATGTTTATTGCCTGCTATGTTCAGGCATTATTCAGGATGTGGATACGCCCTTTTGGAGCTCAGAGAACAGTGAGAGAATAGAGACAAATGACAGGAAAGCAGGCACTCCTAGTGCAAGATGTTAAGTGTAATCAGACAAGGGCTGACCACTCTGAGAGCACCTTGGAGGGCACCTAATAAAATTGTGTGCGGTCAAGGAAGGCTCCTAGTGGAGACAGGGGCGAGGGGGACTAGGTTGATACCTGAAGGGTGAGGAGTTAGCCAAGTGACAAGGGAGGGGTGGAAGTACTCCAGGCAGAGGGAACATAAGTAGCTAGAGAGGGCTTGGCAGGAGATGTGAAATGCAAAATTTTCCTTCTGACAGTGGCATCCTGTGGGACAGAGGCTGTGGAAAGAGATGGAGCTGGAGACATGGGATGTCTTGAATGTTGGATGACCGAGGAATGAGTGGGACATAGACAAGTTCTAAACGGGGGATTGGTTTGGCCAGATCTGTGTTTTGAGAAGACTGTTCCTGCTTCAGTATGTAGAATGGATGGAGGAAGGCAAAAAAGAAAAAAAAAAAAGGCAAGGAGTCCTTTAGGAAACTGTTGCAAGAGACGATTCTCTGCCTGAAGGAAGTGGCAGTGAAGAAAGAGAACTATACATTGTCCAGGTGTTATAGGTGGAGAAATGACAGGCTTGGAATGGGGATGATGGTGAGGGAGAGGACACTGAAGATGAGATCCACTTTTCTGGCTTGGGCAGTGGGTGGATGTGTGTGGTGGGATCCTGAAAACCATGACAAGGCATTGTACTTAGTGAGAGGTCCATGTAGCTCCCCTGGACGTGGGACTACCAGGACCAAATCCCAGCAGATGCTGGGTCACTGTCCCCACGGCTACAGACCTCCCAGCACCTTCACCAGTAGGGCCTGTATGTTATTTACAGGCATCAGCTCATTCCTTTAAGGGGTGTTAAACAGAAAATTTTAACTTCCACAGCTAAGTCTTTTTAAAAGAAAGGGTTTATGAGGCCATTGCTAGCAAAAAAAGAAGACTGGTCTTGGGACAGAGAGTCTAAACCACCAGCAGCGTGACTAAAGTAGGAAAGACAACGTATGTATTTATCGCCTGGAAGTCTGCAAGCATTGTTATACATCAAGTAGGGGGAAGGGGGAAGAAAGATGTAAACTGTCTGAAAGAATTTACATCAGCTATAGGCAAAGAGGCTGGAGAAAGTGAAGCAGGGCCAGCTCTGGGATTGGTGTAGAGTCTGCAAAAACAAATGTCTGCTCCTGTGGATTGGCTGTGGGTAGTAGTCTGGAAAGCCCACGTGTAAACAAGTGGAGGCTCCTGGTGTTGGATGGTGCCTGGCTAAGATAATCTGCAGAAATAGCCACCTGGAAATTAATTCGAAGTTCCAACAGATACACAGGAATGTGAGCGCTCCTGTCTGAGCTGGTCCACAGCTATTAACATGCTGACTGCTGCTTCTTTCTCTCACTCTCCGGCTGCTGTAATTTTAATTTGGAACACCTCAGAACTTTCTCCTCGTTAGGGGTCACACGCAGTTACATCCGTAGAGCTATTTAACAGACCTGTATTCACTGAGCTCTGAGCTGAGCAGGTCACCTGTTGGCTCTGACTTCTAGACCCATGCAATATCACCTGCACTAAGGCCTCCTAGTGTCGCCCAAGCAGCTCCCATGGTGAAGGGCTGCCTCTTCTAAAGAGTTTTTCATTTCATAGTCAAGAAAGAGTAGGAAGGCCCTTCCTGATATGTTTGGATTGAAAGTGAAGAATTTAAGCTTATGCCATGTAGTGAATTAAATACATCTAGAAGTGTTTTTATGCCTCCAAGGCATTTTTTTAGAGTCCCTGGAAGCCTGCCAGTGGTAGTAATAAAAATGAAAGTAATAATAATGATTTCTACATTATCAAGGCCTACTATGTCCCAGGGACTCTACGCTTGCACGTAGTATCTCATTTAATACTCACAATCATCCTGTCATGGAGATATTATTATTGGCTCTACTTTAAAGGAGAGAGAATGGAGGCCCAAAGAGGCTCCCCAGCCTGCAGTTTTCCTCTCAGAGTCAAGGAAGGAGGGAGTCTAGCCAGACCAGAGCCAGTCTGGGAGCTGCCGAGGGCCAGGAGAAGTGGCTTGGTTCAGTCCTCCACTTGCTGTTTTCCATATTGCTCTTCATGCCTCCTATCATGTATTACTTTTTTCAGTTTATCAATCCTAACTCATTCATTCATGCATTCATTCATACATGTCCTCCAGGGCCCTGAGTGAATGCTGCTGACCACCAGGCAGGACCAGAACTTCCTTTATACCTGGTTCCCAGAATACATACATTTCTTAATTCTAGGTGCTAGTTTCTCATTATTTCTTTGTCTGTCACCTCAGCTACACTCTGAGTTTTCCCAGGAAGGGATCGTGGTTTATTGCTCTTTATATCTTTGGTGCCCAGCACAGAGCCTGGCACACAGTGGGTTTCCTATGTGTAAATACATGCTGTTAGGGATGCCAGAAGACTCAGCGGGGACCCTGGAGGTCTGAGTAAAGGAGATCCCCTAATCCCTGTCCTTTACAGGAGGAGCAAGCTGCCCAGACATGTTTCAGATTAGGCTCGGCTCCCCAGGGCGCCTGCCTGCAATAAGGGGGCAGCTTTCAGGAACAAAAATCTCCCTCTGCGCTCTGGAAAGTGTGGGCTTGAAGTTAGCTCTCCTTCAGGGCGGGAGACTGAAAGAAGCAGCATCTAGCTGGCTGTTTATTCTGATGAGGTGCTTATGTAACGCCAGGCTTCCTCGGCTCCCGGGGGCTGAAGAGAGCACACAAGGAAACAAACAAGCAGAAACGTAGCCACTTGTGCTGTTAGACAACTGGAGTGAAGAGGTGTGTGCATCCGGCATCTTCCACAGAGATTTAGCACCAGGGCGATTCCCAAGCAGTTTTTTACAAAGAAAAACGTGGCTTTAAATATGCAAGTGCAAAAAGTCACCAACAGTTTTCCATTTGCCTAATCTTGCTCAGATTGCCATTCTTCCAAGGCTGCCATGGGTGTTGAGAGGTTCTGCTCTCAGAAAGGGTGGGTCCATGCCTTCAGCAGCTCTCTCCTCGGCCCTGCAGAAGAGTCAGGGCTCTGGTCATAGCCTGAGGGCAGGGAGGGGAGAAGATGGGGACCAGGCAGTTCTAGCTCTGAGAGGCATGGGTCCTCGGCACTAAAGAGCTGTGTGACTTTGGACAAGTGGCTTACCCTTTCTGAGCCTCAGTTTCTATATCTGTAAGATGAAGAGAATCATCGCCTCTGCCCTGCCTGGCTCTCAGGCTGGTTTGAGTATCTGTACCCTGTGGCAATGCATGGGATCATGACCACTTCATGATGCTGCCTCTTGTCCAAGTTGGGTAACACAATCCTTTTCTTGCTCTGGCCAGCCCTCTCTTCCTCCAGCTCTAGAGCTGAGTCAGGTGTCCCCGCCTCACATTCTGTAACTCTGAAGACAAAGATCCAGGTGAATTCTCAGTCTGAGGTCCTCTGGGTCTCCTGGAAATGACAGATACAGCCTCCTGAGCCCGAGAGAAACAGGAAACTGTTCTGTGTACTACGGGACAATGGGACCCTGGAATGGAGCTAGACAGAACATAACTTTGTTCATTTAATAACCATTTATTGAAGATCTACCATGTGCCAGGCATTGTACTACATATTGAAGATGTAACAGTGAGTACACAATCCCTGTTCTTTCAGAGGTTACAGTCCACCAGATATTCCAGCTTAGTGCCCATTCTTCTCCGTGTTATAGATGAGAGAAAATAAGATTCAGGAGAGGAAGTGACCTCACAGGGACACTTGGTGGACTTGACAGGATCAAAATCCTACCTCGTGAAGATGAAATGAGCTAGTACATGCTGAGGGCTCAGAGCCACGCCTGGAACCTACCTAGTGAGTACTTGATACGTGTTAGGTTTTCAGACTCCAGGAGCACATCCCTGTCCCACACAGTGCTGAGCTCCAGCCTTGCTCTATCTTGAGGCCAGTTGCTTTTGATGAAACTGGGCCACCCCCAAGGTGAGATTGACAAAGGGAGGATGGGAAAGACAGTAAGCCTGAGGCTCTGGACCCTGGGCGTTTTATTCTTTCATTCAACCAACACTTTCATTCAACTAACAGTGCTGGCTTCTTACATTGCATCTTACCCTCTAGAAGTTTATATTTTAGTGGGGGTGAGGGTTTGATGGTCATCCATACATAAGCCAGATATTTTCAGCATGAGATCAGGGTTATGAAAGTCATGTACAGGGTGATATTAGAGATTAATCAGATGGTGGGTTTGGTGATGGTGAAGGTGGGGTACTGGCTGGGTTAAGTTTTGTTCACTTCTAGAAATTTTTCGCTAAATTAGGCAGGATTTGGGTAAACTTCTGCTCAGCTCTAACACACCAGTCTCTAAAGCTCAGCATCCAGAATAAATGGATTAATGCTAAGATCTTCCTTCTGCTGCCCAGCCCCAACCCCCAGCAGAATGTAACGCTTCCAGGATAGGCCCCCTCAGTCTCACCTCTGTCCCCTTGGAGGTCTCAATCACCTCCCTCAATTGCAATTCGGAGTCAGGAGTAAAAGAAATACAGAAAGAGCAGGGTCGTTCCTCTGATGCCCCTTCACCTGAGTTTTCCAGTCTGTGAAATGGAAGACTTAGCCTGCCCAGGAAAATGAAAGAGCCTCCAGAGGTGATTCCCAGGAGACACGAATGAAGCCTCCAGTCCTGAAGAATCGCAGAAAATATTTCGTTCCAGGGCAGTGGCAATGCTGGGGACTATAACAGTATCCCAGTTCCACGTGGAAGAAAGCTATCTCTTCCTTCGCCCCAAGCCCTCTTGGCAGCCTGGGCACCTGTTTATATTGGTTATTTGTTATTATATTTATATAACATTATATATTATATGCGTTCATATTGGAATCAAAGTCTTCCTGTGGACTCGTGTAACCCTGCCTCCAGTCACCAGGTGAGCCCTTGAGTGGGTGGCCCCAGGACTAGCACCCTGGCCCCCATCACCAAAGGGCTGGGATTCCCTAGGCCATCTCATGATTAAGGATCAGCTGGACTCATTCTGGACCCAACTAAACAAAGTCAGGAGACTTCCTACATTGGACAAGCAGAGGTAAGGAGGTGAAGATCTAAGCAAACATGATGGAGAGACCTCATGGACCACAGTGCTGGCTTCTTACATTCCTAGTGTGTGCCTGTGATCACCAGAGATCATCTTGCTCATCCCCCTGTTTCCAGAAGGAACTACACTTAACCAAGCAACCAACCAAAAGACGAAAATCTCTGTTCCTAACAGCCATTCATAAAGAATAAAGGGAGCTCCTGAGAGGAAAGAAATGGATATGTGGCTGAGGTGCCATGTTTTGGGGTGAGTTCAGAAGAGAGAAAGCGCGGCCGTAGGGTCTTGGGACTGGGTTTCTGGATGTGGATGTCCTAAATCATCTTTTCAGATGTCATTGGAAGCATCCTTAAAAGAGGCATTCTACTCAGAATCAAGCGTCCTCCTTCCTGTAGTGTCTTCCCCAATGCCCTGAACTCTGGCTGGGCACCTCAGGGACAAACACAGGCACAACACAGATATTCCCGACTAGGTGGTAGGAACTCACTGTGTGTGTTTGGGGTGGGACGAGGAGCAAGTCAGATTCCACCCAGCAAGTACCCGGTGCTCACTCAGCCATTCCTGGGGCCGACAGACGGACCCCCCCAAAGAGGCCTATCCACTTAGCTCTTGGGATGAGTCATCAGCCAAGCCTCCCCCGCTAGGGTCCTGACCCTCATTGTCCAACCCTCAGAGATCTCTTTTTGTCCACCAACCCCCTTGACTCGGTGGCTCCTGAAAGGTGCTTTCTTCCCAGGCCATTGTCCACTTCCTGGGTTCTCAGCAGATCAACCCTGCTGCTCTTCTGTGGCTCAGATGCTAGAGTGTGCAAGGTTCTCAGTAATGAGCTTCCTCCAAGAGCAGGGGACACGGAGGAGCTGCTGCTGCCTGGCTGCTGCCAACATCAAAGCTTGCCGTGTGGCTTTGGTAGAATGTTAAGAATTGCGAGATAATTAAGTTGCATTTCTGTGCATTGTTTACTGTTGCTCTCAACCAGTCACTATTCCGTAGGGGCTAATCTGTGCAGGGTGTTTTTTTTCCCTTTGCAGTGCCTGTTTGTACCACATTCTTCATTATGCTTCAGTTACAATTTTAATTTTACTATTATTAAATCTTCCCCAAAGCTGTATTATTCTGCGCCTCTGAGCTGGAATTCCTGATTTGGGTACCGTTTGCATCTGGGCCTGTTCACAAATGATTGTTCTTGTTTACAAAAGAACATACATTAAAACTCCGCACTGGAGGAATCTGGCTCCCTTTGCTCCTCCCTGCCTTGCTCACCTGGCTATAGGAGGTGGGGGAGAGGGGAACAGATGGGTCTGGCAGTTTCTGAGATTTTTGCTGTTGAAAGAGTGTCTTCATGACCTCCAGTGGCCAAAGAAGTGGATAGAAAGTTGAGTGCACTGGGCGATGGTGAGCTGGAGGCTTCATTTGCATAGCCTGCTGGATACTAACAGGAAAGGCTGAAAATCTATCCCAGCAAGATGATGTCGCCCCGACAAGCAAGGATACAAATTAATAACATTTTAGAATGCTCCCCTCCAGATGGTAAGGACTTAGGAAAGGATAGGTGAAGTCATGTTATCATCATGATTATTATTTTCTTGTCCTATCTCCTGTCCGTTTTGCTTCCTTCATTGCCCATCTCAAGCTTGCTTGTCCATTAGCTTTGCATGAGAGCTCTGAGGCCCTGGCCTGCCTCCGTCTCTACCATCACTAAGCCAGTGGGATGAAATAGGAACCACTTTCCATGTGCTGCCAATGACTGGGGAATGGTAGGAATCAGTCACCTGCCTTCCCAAGAAGGAAAGAATGACAGGTTCCCACGGGCCTGAGATTGCAGAGCAAATGGGGCCCTGCCCCAGCTGAGTGTCCAGCCCTGGGGCTTTGAAAGCCCAGAGCCAACTGCCAGTGTCCACTGCCCGAGCAGATCGCTGGGCCCAGGCAGAACCAATGCAGCCGGCCTCTCAAGCTGTCCCCCCCTGCACCCACTCCAGTGCCCCTGCCATTTCAACTTCCTCCTGGAGTTTGCTCAGCTTCTTTCTTCCTCTGTCACCCCGTCCCCCCATGCCGCCACGCACACACTAAAACCATAACTTTTTTTCCCCCTTTCCCATTATCTCTAACCCATATACTCTGGGAAGTTTAATTTGTTCTCGGTAGTAATCACCATTAACTAGAAATTGTCTTTCTCTGTGTAAACACGTCATTAGTGAAGCTGGTTTTCTGCAGGGTCCAGATTTCATTTTTATTAAAATGAAACACTTTCAGGCACCTCACTGTGTCCAAGGAGAGAGAGTATAATTTTAACCCATTGGGTTGGCCACAGATAATTGGGCTGGCATTTGATTGGACGATTAGGAAAATATCTCCTTTGCATGCTGTATAATTTGCATTTTTTCCCACTTATATGAAGCTAAGTCATGCTTTCGTACACAGGCAGTTTTAATGAGCATTATAAATCCTAATGAATATATTTTCATGTTCATTTTATTGGCTTGTTTTTATTACTAGAGGTCTGAAAAACAGGGCCAACAAGGGAGCCAAGGAGGAGATGGCAGCGGGGAGAAGTGTTGTG
>CM053510.1:86890541-86941166 GCA_028627145.1 Eidolon dupreanum | reverse complement strand
GCCAGGTCTCCGATTATGGAGTGTAATGACGTTGGCACACCCCAGAGCTGTTCCCAGAGTCCTGTCTGTGGAGCAAAGCCTTCGTAGGGAGAACAGCTTCCCATAGCTCAAAAGGGTGAGAGGATGTGGTGCAGCCCTTCTGTCACCTGAAAGCAGCTATTTTAGGGTGGCTGGAGGGGAAGAGTATTAAAAAGGGTGTTAATTCATGAGGAGCAGTGAGATGGGTTCTGGAGGAGAGAAGGAAGTCACCTGCTCACAAGGCTCAGGTTGACTCCGGACCCAGTTTTGAATGAGAAAGGGGAGTGAGCTATACCTCCACTTGTGGGATCAGGCTCAAGTAACTTTCCAGGGTGAGAATGGGGGTCAGAACAGACCCTGTGTGAGGCAGACTGCAGGGAAATGAAAGGAAGCACGTGTCTGGCTGCCTTGAGAGGATGGAAGGCTGATAGGGCCACCATGCTGAGGGGGCAGGGAGCTCCATCTCACCTCTCCTGCTGGGGGTGTTTGTTTAGCGCCCTGCACAGATTAGCCTGGACTGAGTCTTGAGGCTTCACACAAGGAGGGGAGGCAGGGGCGTGTGTTTGCTCTAGGCCACTTGGGGAACCCAAGGCATTATGGGATGGCAGGAGATGCCTCCCGGAAACGGGTTTTAATACCCACTCCACCTTGGCCCCTCCCCCTCCCTCTCCATTCTGTAGGCTTGTTTTGGGGAGGGAGGGGCTGAGAACCTAGCCTCCCCTTAGCTCCTGGGGCATCTCATTTCCTTTCTTGTCTCCTTCTCTAACTTTGCCACTGGCAACTCCCTGTCTGCCTCTCCCACCCATTACCCACTGCTCCCCAACACATTCTTCTTTTTCTTCTTTGTGTACCCCTCTTTCTATTTCTGTGGTCAGTTTTTTGGTGCTCCTTTTTTTTTCAGTCACTGACATCCCTCACCACAGCCCCCCCCCCCCATGGTTGTGTCCAGGAGTGATGCTGGGTTAAATGCTTCCTGTCTTCAAGAAACAGGTGACTCCGTATTGAGTGCCCACCTGCTGCAGGGAGGGCCGAAAGCAAAGCTCTACTATGCTTGGTTGTGTGACTGGGCCTCAGTTTCCCCAGAAATGCAATGGGGAGGATGTGGCACTACTCTTTAAAGATGCACCATACTCTTCCTTCTAGAGTCAGGCTCTGCCCCCCCCATACCCACCCCATCCTGCCCTGGGCAGACTCAGCTGCTCCCTTCCTGGCTTAGAAGAGGGAGGCTGCACAAGGATTGGAGGTGGGAGCACATGCAGGGGAGCTGCTGCGGACTAGTTTGGGCAAACAGCAGGGACTGCTGGCGGTGGCTCCAGCCCCCACTTACGCTGTAACAGCTGCAGTCCAGCTGCTGGCATCCCTGCTGGGGGAGCGTGCTAAACCTCTCCGGGGTCAGCACTGTGGTATGTCGGTTTCCATAGCAACCAGCCAACGGGCCACTTTCTCAGAACAATTCCCCTACTCAGCCGGGTTCTGGACTTAGCTCAGCCCAAGGGCATGTGGCTGAGGAGCAAAGCAGGAGGGGGAGGCTGCCCGAGGGCCAGACTGGGCCCCATCGAAAGAGGCCATCTCGAGCCTTGTCTTAGCACAAAGGGTGTGGACCAGAGGACAAGACGTGCAGACTCTCTTCCTGTCCTGGCTCCCCTTTGCCCCCTCTCTTGGCCATCCCCCACCCTTGCCTGTCCACAGACCGCCCAGACCGCCTGGTTGGGAGAAGTATCAGGTCTTTGTCTGGATCTGGACAACAGCTGCCTTGGCTGGGCTCAGAGCTGGGAGAAAGTCCTGGAATGATGTGAAATGGGGGAGGGAGGACAGCTTTTACTGAGCTTCACTCTGCACCCTTCCATCCAGCTCTTCCGGGACCACTGGAATCCTATTCTTCCCACCCCCAGCAACCTCAGAGGAAATCAGCCCTCTCCTCATTTTTAGAGGGTGGGGAAGGTCACCTTTTTCAAGCCCCTTAGGAATGAGCTCTCTGGACCTGTGCAAGTTGGTGCCACACCTGGTGCTTTCAGAAGGGAGACACATTAAAGGAGAAGATACAGACTAAGAGCTCGGGGTTCTTGAACTATTTTCTGGGTATGGAACTGAGGCCTGGGGAAACAGATCTCCTGAGACTGGGGTGGGGAGCGGAGCGGGCTTCATGCCTTCATTCTGGGCAGAGGGCATCACTTCCCGGCCTCTCTCCCTCCCGGGCTGAGCTTGCTTTCTGGCTTCAGAAACCGTGGAGGATGCCAGAACGCCTTCCCCAGGTCCCTTGAAATGCAGCTCAGGCTTTTGTGGACTTGGGGGCTCTGGTGACTTTGTCGCTGGACACGAGTTCGTTTCCAGAAAGGGGCCATGAAAAAGTGAGGAAACTGAGGTTAGGGATAGTGTCTCTGAGTAGGCTTAATGGCTGCAAGGTTGGGTGTTAGGTCTGGGAGTTGAGTCCTGAGAAGCGACCTGGGTGGTCCTTGTTAAGACCTGAGGAGACAGAGAGTGTTCTTGGGGTGACCTGTCCACCTGTCTCACTCCTCTACTCTGTTATATGGTTCCTCACTTTTGAGGGGCCAAATTCTTCCTTCCCTTCCCTTCACCCCTATTTCGGCCCCCAAGCCCTTAAAAGGAGGCACAGATGTCCTTTCTTCCATGCTCTACAGCTTCAGCCACACATTTCCCTAATCGCTAGGCACAGGTTTGGAGTGATTCTCAGCTCCCAGGGACCAGGGTGGTCAGGAAGGTGGCTGGTTTTAGAAGTTCTACCCTCCCTGGCCCCATTTGTGAAATAGGAGGGTTGCCCTAGATCAGCATGTCCCAAAGGGGACTCTCTGGCACATGGGGCTCTGTAGGGGGAAAAAAGAGTTCCCACACCAAGCAAGCTTGGGAAGTGCTGCATGAACACCCACTTTTGAATTTTAAACATTTTAAGAAGTCTAGCACTAGAGAAAACCTAGTTCGATCTAGGGCCTCTTAAACAAATATGACCGTGACACCCTTATTTCAAGTCCTGTAAACAAACCCACCCTGGCAAACCTCAGCCTCTGCAAGAAGTACAGCTTCCTTGTCAACGTCTGAGATGCTTGTGCCAGTCCCCAGCACCGTAGCTGGCTGGTTGACAAGCTCCTTTCGTTCCGGCGCTTGGGTGCAGGCACCCCAACTGGGCCTCTGCTCTCCTGCCCTCCACTGCCACCTCCCCTTGCCTGGCTGTTCAGTTTCGCTCAGATTACCTCCATTCCAGGTGGAGACACTGGTGTCAGGTGTTGGAGAGGCCTTGCCATGGACCTTCAGGGAGACAGTACTGAGAGATTGAAGCCCTCACAGCTCCGCCTCCCACTTCCAACTGCCCACTCCCCTGAAGGTTTACGAGTCATCTGTGGTTTTACTGCTTTAGAAAGTGAGGCGATCCTTCCAGAACAAGGAGAGGAGAAAATTCTGGCTGCCAAGCGTCTTGAAAGAGGACCTTGAAAGGGGAAGCTTAATAAAGAAAAAGTGCCCCTCGCCTCGCCGTTGTCCAAACTCTCAGAAATAACACCTCACATTCTGCGGGCTAGAAATTTTCCAAAGGCCTTGCGTGTGCACGACCTCATTTGCCCATCGGGAGACAGCTGTGGCGCAGTGGAGAACATGTGGGCTGTGGAGCAGAACACCGGGCCCCAACCCAACTCCATCACTGACCGATCTCTGTGCACAGTCACTGCAGCCCTCTGCACGGTCTCATCTCTCGGAGAAGGGAGGGAGCATTCCTTTCTCACTGGGTTCTTGTGAGGCTTGAATGACATGATAAATGTGGTAATGGCCGGCCTGCTAGAGGAACTCAGTCAGCATCACCTTAGGAGAATTAACCCTCCCCCACCCTCCCCCCCACCCCCATGAGGTAAGATTTCTCTAATTTAGGAAGGGAGAAATCTGAGACTCAGCCAAGTTAAGTGACTCATCTAAGGTCACAGAGCTGGTCGGTCCCCTAACCTACAATCTTTTGTTTTCCCATTTGACTTCATTTCCAGAAAAACACCTCTGAGTTGGGTACATGTCTCACTGTTTTTTGAGGGCATTTTTCAATTGCGATTTTCTTTACTCTTGAAACTTTCATTCTCCCCGAGCAAGTAAAATGCTTACGGGAGAAGCTTCAAGACGTGCCTGTTCTTTTGGAGGGGTGGACAGGGATGGTGGTGGTGGGAAGGGGGTGTTAAGGACAGCTTTTAAAAATAAAAGTAGCTCTGTGAATTAAGATGATCCCTTTTCAGTTTGCCAAGAGCTCCTCCCCTCCAGGATGGACAGCATTTTCTCCTTCCTTCCTCTTTCCTAGGTGCCCAGACCCCAGGTACCTCCCATTGCGTGTGCACCCACAGTCCTTGCCTAGTTTCTGTCCTTGTACCCCTTTCCTTAGATCAGCAAAGCCAATCCACACACAGGATCTGGGGGTCAGGAGAGGCCTCAGCACTTTCTTCCCACTCTTGACTAGGTTTTAAATCATTTTATTTAGCACAGGAAATGAGGATAGAATGGGGGAAATGAGAAAAACAAGTATGTCTATAATGTGCTACACACACTGCTTTAGGATCTTAGGAGCAGGCCTTCTGCAAACATTGAATCTCTTTTGATTTTTATGTAGGTGAGAGGAGGACTATGAGGAGGAGCCCTTGGGGGAGAGGGATTTTATTCTTGCAGGTGTCAGCACTGTGATTGTATCACTGCGTCTGTTACATTGGCCACAGTGCGGACCCTCGTTGCGTATTCATTTGGCTAATTCCACTCTTTTCTGCTACCTCCATCCCCTCTGTCTTCTAAAAACTTCACAAGTGAAGTTGGGAAAGGTGGGAAGTCTTGCTGGGGAAGCCTCCCAGAGTTTTCTCCACATGCACATGTGTGAGCACCTGTGCCATGCCCCTCTATCGCCTGTCCTGGGTTGTGCTTGCCCCAGAGGCCTGGCCCTAGAGAGGACTGTCTCTGAGCTCGTCCAGTCTGCCCTCTGCCCGGCCCTCCAGGAGGAGACTGAATTATGGGAGAGAGAGGAAGAAGAAGTTACTCAGAGGGGTTCTCCCCTCTCTAGGTTAAGTTGAGGTGATTTTTAGCTCTGCTCCTGGCATTTAAAGGCCTGACCCTCCTCCAGCAGGTATCAGGGGGTAAAAACAACAAACAACCCTGAACAGCTCCCAGCATTCTGATGCCCACCACAGGTGGAGCTCAGCTTCCTGGTGGCGGGAGCCTATGAATCTGTGTGCACATGTGTGTGCGCGCATATGTGCACGTGTGCACGTGTGTGTTTTCTTTGCTGATTTTACATCGACTCGGTAGATCAGCAGACACAGAGGAGCAATGGGGCTGGGGGCAGGGAATTGTGAGCAGAGGCTGATTGGAAACAAGGAGCTAATCAGCACTGTTTATGAAGGTGTTTCCTACCGGGATTTGTGGCAGGCGGTGGGAGGGGCATGGAGTGCGTGAGAAGGAGAAGGGGGGAATTGGCGATTCGGTGTCTGACAGTTACAGTCCAGAGGGCCTGAGAATTGTTGGGACTTCGAGACAACTTCGCCAACGACTCTCCTCTGAGGGTCCCTGGCCTAAGGGTCACCGAGAGTCCCAGAAGGAAAACAGGAGCCAGGACCCGCGGAACCTCCGAGTGAGCGGTGTGCGGTCACTCCGCCCCACGTTGCTCTCACCTCTGAAAATGCAGGCCCATTGAGCAGACCCCCTCGGAAATCAGGAAGTGGATTAAGAAGCATCATTCGATTCGGTTTTCCCTTTTCCTTTAGTGTCCGAGGTTTGGAGACCATATGCTGAAGAGGCTGCTTGGGAACAGTGGCAAGAACTTTAATTCGGGATGGGGAGACCTTGCACCTGTCACATGACCTTTCGCAACCTCGGTTTCTTGTGTGTAAAAGGAAGGCTGATCACAGCGCTGTGACTGCTTCATGGCGCTGTTGGGTCAGATGTGACGTGAGAAAGCGCTTTTGGAAGGGATAGAGATGTATATTGTATTATTATGAGTTTTTTTTTTCCTCCAGCTTAATGTTGGGCCGGCAACGGGGCTGAAGCCAGAAGATGGCACAGATGCCCTCATGCCTTTCTCCAAACGTTGAAGTTCAGGAAGTTATTTCTTCTTTGCATCCAAATTAATTCTGGCAGCAGCAATATTATTTAAAGCATATAAAGCTGATTTGGTAGGCCTGAGAATAAAAGCCTCGGGAGGGCAGGGGGCCGGGAGCTGTGTGTGGCAGGAATCTCTTATTTCAAGGAGAAATCAGTTCAGTGGCTTCTGTACCCACAAGGTCTGGAGTTGGGCAAGCACTTTAAACCCACAACTTGGATGCATCATCTCTGAGAATTCTGTGCTGGGGGGAGCAGAGGAGGCCAGGAAGTGGCTTTGGTTCTATCAGTCATTCTGGCGTCAGAAGCCCAACAGCAGTAGCTTCCTGGAGGGGAGTCGGGGAGATGCCTGATTGGGGGCAGGTGCCAGCAGATGGGGGGGAGAGTGCACTACTGTTCTCATGCCCTTTTTTACCTGGGTGCTGCTAAAGGTGGTTCCTGGAACAATGACCGTAACGTGCCTCATGGGAGGAAAAGGATGAAAGAGATGAGAATTCTTGTAAATTTTTAATCTGAAAAATAAAGAAAGTGTGAATTAGAATTAATGCAGGTATTAAATATTTAAACTTTCTGTACTCACTTTAATATATTCCTCCCTCAAAAGCCTCAATAACGCTTGTCAGATTTGTTCTCAAGATGTCCCTTCTCTCCTCACCTCCCCACAGCTCCGGCCTCAGTTAGACCACAGATATTCATCATCCTGATGGAAATTTTCATTTTATTTCTCTTACAGGAACTGTCTGATCTCTCTCTTTGTATTATGCTTTCTCTATATGACAGCATAAATAATTAATGCCATGATAAATACATCCTATGCAAAATATTTATTAGGAAGAATAACTGTTTAATTTGACATGTCATTTAATTTCATTTTGTAATCATAGCCCATGGGCTACAATTAGTGTAAGGGCTAAGGAATCCAGCCTACCTGCTTACTCTTGCAAAGGTACGCAAGTCTCCCGGCCAGAGCCCCAGCGGCTTCTGGCCCTTTGTTCCTCGTATGCATTCGGTTGGCCCAGGCAGGTGGTGTCCACTGTCCGGTGTGGAGCTGTAAGTGAATCTGGAAGTGAGACAGGAAACTCACTTCTCTCTTTAGCATAATGGGGCAGGAAGAAGGTTGTCTATGTCTCTTTAAGTGCATTTGGTTGAGTGCATTTAAAAGTATGCTGGGACATTGAGATGCAGGCCATTTGTTATATTTGGGTGGGGAACATAGTGGTGGTTCTTGGAGTTTTGGTGACTTCCCACATTTGATTGACTGGGAAAATAGTAACAGGTAGTCTCCTAGAGATTGGAGTTCATGCATGCATTCATTTAACAATACCTACTGAGTGCTTCCTATGTACTGGGTATCGATGCTGGCACAGAGATGCCCAGAGATAGAACAGTAAACAAGATAGGATGAAGGTGAGAATATCCAGTTCCTGAAGACTACCAAGGCCTCTGCTTGTGGCCTTTGCTTGTTAAACATTCTCCCTGGCTCTCTTAAGGAGTCTGCCTAGCAGGGCAGCTCCTCCCTCAGGCTTTTATTAAGGACTCATAACTAGTATTGGGATAACTCAGTGTTCCTGGATGGATTGATTCCCATGGGTGTATCACTGCCTTGCAAGTAAGACTGCAACTAGCACCAGCCCACTCTGCCCTGGGATGGGTGCTGAAGCCAGAGTGACACCAATGTTCTTTTCCTCTGGACTCTCCAGCTGTCATTCTTCCTCTGCAGGTAAATGAGTGGCTCTTTTTAGAGAGTGCTGATCCCTCCATGACATACCTTTCCATGGGTCATCTCAAGGGCCCAGACTTGGGCTGAAGACTTGGGAGTTTTAACATGGCATTTGTTAGCCTTCTCCCCTATTGAATATCTTCTCTAAGAGTCCCCGTGACTGAAATCAGTCAGTATGTGTTCCTCGGCTAAAAATCTTCCATTCACTTGTGGCTCTGACTTCTGTTAATTGGTTCACGGGGTAGAAAATAACAAGGAGACAACTAATGCCCTGGAAAAAAATCTTTATTTTGCATTAGCCATTTGCCATTCTTTGTCTGGGAGGCCAGTGTGGCCTCCTCAGTCTGTGATTTCACTGAGAAGAAAATTAAAATAAGGGGCACCTGCCTCCTAGTTCACCTTCCCAGACAGGCTCTCCTGTTGCCCTCTGCGTTTCTCCAAATCGGATGGTGGGAAAAACATGAAAATCATCAGCGCTCCCACTCTCCTGTCCCAGCCTGGGTCCTGGGTCTAGGTCTGTGACAGGAGCGGGCTATTTAGGGCAGGCGACATCTGACCTAAGAGGCCCTGCGTGAAGGGTTTTTTTCTAGGCCTATCAGAGGCACTTACTTGGCTGGGATCGAGACTGAGCCTTCGTCCTTGGGGATGAAATGGAGAGTTCTGCAGGGATGACTTGGTGACTCGACTTCTGTGTCCTTCACAGGGGGACGGTGATCCTGTCCGAGGAGGAGGTTTTAATGACTTTGGTGCTCTGCACCCTGCCATCCCCTCCTGCCTGCCATCCCCTCCTTCCTACAGCAGTGGCCATCACACTTCACCCTCAGACTGGGTCCTACCCAAGCTCTAGGATGTGTCTCGGCCTTCCTTATTTTAAGGAGCTCTGGGTTAGTTCTGCAAGTCCAACTTGGCCATTTTGCCTTGCTTTTAGAAAATGGGCTTCTGCCTTATTTCTAAGACAAAGTTCCGATTTATCCGCTATGTCCCATTCTATAAGAAGATACATAATTTCCTTCTGGATGTCTTTGATGCTGAATACTGCCTGGGTATGCGTTCTGTGCTCTTTTTTCTAGAACAGACCTTCTCCCATCATGTGTACCCAACATGTTGCTGCTTCCCAGCCCTACCTCCATCCCAAGTCACAGTGTGCACACCTAGTTCAGCTCTCGGACCCTCCTGTCTTCATTCATTCATTCATTCATCCAGTATTTACCATGTAGATACTGTATCCCACAGCACTCTGCCAGGTACTTGGTTTTCAGAGGAGACTTGGTCCCTGTCCCCAGAAGCCTCTGGTTTCAGTTCTACTTAGTTCTTCAGTGTCCATCCTGTCATGAAAACAGCAAGATTAAGAGAAGGATAGTAGTAACTCGTTCACTTTTTCAAGAAAAAAATCCAAAAGAAACATCTCCTCTATGGGCCCTGCTTCCACTCATGGCCCAAAGCCTGTTCCTGGCTCCACTCAGCCACGGAGCCCAGAACTGAAGTGGCTCTGATTGGAGCCACTGAGGGGCCCAGCACGCTGAAGAGGAAGCCGCCATTACCCACCCTGTGACAGATGCACCACCAGGACCCTTGGCCCTGTTAATAAAACCTGCTCTTGTTTTCCCGCTGTCTAGTGCCTGGAGTGGCAGGGCAATAGGCCATAGCGCTGCAGTGACAGACCTCGAGAACATAACCAGCCCAGAGCCATTCAGGGCCTTTTATTAAACTGGCCAAATATCCAATAAGCCTGTCACCTAGTCCCCTCAAACATTTGGAACAAATTTCATGGAAAGGGCGTAAGTGGTGGCAGTAGCAGTGTCTCTGGGTCTCAGAGAGCGTGAGGGTGTGAGGAAAGCACTCAAGTGTTTTTCTGTTGTCTATGTCCCTGTGACTGATCCTAGATCCTTAGGTAAATGATCTGCTAATGGAGTGTCCAACGCTGGGTGAATAATAACTGACATCGACGAAACCCTTCGCCACATACTGAGCACTCGCACATGTATTGTTTCACATAATGCTCACGTCAACCCAGAGATGTATTCTGTTGTCCCAGTTTTACAACTGAGATAACTAGGACACAGGAAGTTTAAGTGATTTGCCAAGGTCACATGACTATTATATTGCACAACCAGGACTCAATCTAGATCTTCTGGTTTTATGTCCCATGTTCCTTCAGTACCCTCCTTCTCCCTCCCCTCCAGAATGGAGAGAATTCAAGCCTTTTCTACCTGGACCTGGGCTGAGGATTAAAGAGATGCTCTATAAGCTTCGATCTTGTCAAGTAAATGGGGCCCAGGGACAGTTCTCCAGCTTCTGCCCAGAGAATCAGCCTTCTATTTCGTGGAGTGTCCCATCTTTGTCATCTCTACTCACTCTGATGACCGAGCACTGGGTCCTGGCATGCACACAAGAGCAGCAGTGAGTCGGTGCTTTCTGGAAGCTGTTTGCAGAAGTCAGAAAATTAGCTTCTCCAGCCGCCTCACTGTTCCTTGCTTCTGTGGTTGAGGGAGCACCTCTGAGGTGCTCTCTCTCTCTGGTCTGGCTGCAGTGCAGGGAGGATGTCCTGCAAGGAGAGGCAAGACCAAAAGCCCCACATGTCACTGGCTCATCACTCAAGAGCCTAAGCCAGCCAACCTGCTACATCAGTCTTGGATTTGAGAAAACTTACAACCTGTTTGCTTAAAAGCATGCCCTGCTGCCCCAGAAGCCCAGGGTGAGAGGCCAAGTGTCAGGCCAGGAAACAATGGCTGTGCTAGTCAGGAAGGCAACTGATAAGATGAGCGAATTCCCCAGGCGAGGCTCACAGGTCATGGATGTATGTTTGCCTTTGCAGTCCATGTTGCCTCTCACCACTTGAAATTCTCCTAAAAACCCAGAGGAGCTGCTGAAAATATCCCAGGTAATATGAAAATGAATAACGGCTCAGCAAACAGAGCCCAGCTTCTGAGCAAACAGCCAAAAAGGCAAGCAACCCAGATGAAACAAGAAAAGGGGAAAATGGAAAAGGAGGGTGGGCAAATAGGAGGAAGAGGGCAGGGGGCACGTGGGGGCAGGGAAAAGCCAGTTCAGGGTCTCAGCCACCAGTTTTCTTGGCACTTAGTTGCCCTGTGTCCTGGAGTCTCCCCTTTTGCCACCTTCCTCTCCGATGGGTGAAGAAAAATGGAGCAAAGAAAATGTTTCTCAGCTTTGGCCTAAATGGAGAGACTTTTTGGTGTAAAATGCCTGGTGGTCTAGTGTCATATACAGTATTTTTTTGCAGTGGAAGAGAATGAGGATAGGCAGGCTCTGTGCCTTTCTGAGGTAGGGGGCCTGAGTCCCAGTTTTCACTATGTGACCGTGTGGACTCCTCTGAACTACATTTCCTTATTAGCAAAATGAGAAGGTGGGACTAGATGATTTCAGGGAGAGTGGGGGAAGGAGTCTTTTCAGCTCTAACATTGTGTGGTTTTTTTGTTTTTTGTTTCCATAATCAACAAAGCCTGGAATAAGTGTTTAACTCCTTGCTGAGCTGTGCAAGTCAAGAAGGCATAGGTGTAGCTGACGCCCTCATCCTCTAGGACAGGTGTCCCCAACTCCCGGGCTGTGAACCTGTACAGGTCTGTGGCCTGTTAGGAACTGGGCCGCACAGCAGGAGGTGAGCGCAGGCAAGCGAGCCAAGCTTCATCTGTATCTACAGCCGCTCCCCAGCGCTAGCATCACTGTCTCAGCTCCACCTCAGATCATCAGGCGTTAGATTCTCATAGGAGCACCAGTCCCTAATGCCAAAAAAGTTGGGGACCGCTGCTCTAGGACACACATGTGATGTGTACAGTCATGTGATCAGCAATCAGCAGAATAAGCATCTTCTTGGATTTTCTGAGTAAGACCAGGGTGGGGTCAAGTGAGAAGTTTCTTCCTACTGACAGAGGTAAAAGTGGCATTGTGCTGGCTCAGGGGCCAGAGGTTGAGGTTGAGGGGCCTCTTATCTACGATAGTTCTCATTTATTGAGTACTTACTATGTGTCCAGAACTATGCTAAGCACTTTGCATTTACAATTTCATTTATTTTCATACTAATCCTTTGAACTATTTTTTATTATCATCCCCACTTTATGGATGAGACTGAAAACTTGGGTATCTTGCCACTGGTCACATAAGCGGGCCTTACCCAGGTTCGAATGATGCAGGGGGTCCATGTTCCTAACCGCTGTGCCCACGGCCTTCCATGACCTCAGGGTCCTGGGAAAGGAAGTGACTGATACAAGAAGGGTGAAGGATGTTTAGCAACAGTCGACCAGGCATCCTAGTTCCCAGAGAGAGTCATATCCCTCATGAGAGCACAGGAGGGAGTCATCCTACAGTGCTGGCCATGTGTACAGGGCTCTTCCAGTTCCTGTAGGAAAGCTCTTCATGAAACCATGCCCTGTTTGTATGTATGTATGTATGTATGTATGTATGTATGTATTTATTTATTTATTAGCTTTTAATAAACTAGAAAAATAGCTACGTAGCACCAAGGAGACACCAAGAACACAGGCAAGGATGTGCAAAAGGAACATGATGGCGACAAAAAAAAGCCTTCTGCAGTGATGAGGATTCCCCCAGGGCTGGGGGCGGGGTGGCCCTGGCCAGGATCTGGGGCCCTGGGCTACCTGTTAGTAACTAGAGTACCTCACCTGACAAGGATGTTGGAATACACAGAAAATCTTGCTTCAGAGGGAAGGTTAATCAGGGATGCTAAGAAATGCCCAGCTCCAACATGCTACCCATGCATCTCACATACTTATATTTATTGTGCACTGACTAGGATCCAGGTGTGGCAGCTGGTCCAGTCCTGGGCACAGAGGTGAGACAGCAGCACTTGCCCCCACAGATCATACACCTCATTTCTAGGTCCCTACCATATCTGTGCTGGTCTCAGAGTGCCCTCTGTCCCCATGTCTAGCCATGAATTGCTTCCTTCAGGCAGACAGTCAACAAATATTAAGTGTCTACTATGTGCAAGGCCGTGTTGTAGGTGCAGAGAACAGTGCTGATCAGGACGGAGCCCCTGCCATCAGGGCATTCCCATTCTAAGTGGGGAGGGAGAAAATGACTAAACAAAGAAGCAAGTATGGAAATAAAATGGTAGGTCCTGGTGACAGTCATGATGAAGATAAGGTATGGTACTATAGGAGCATGCTTCGTTTGGTATTGGGGAAGACCTTCCTGAAGATGGGATGTTTGAATCAAAATCTGTTGAATGAGAAGGTGGCCGCCATGTATGGATAGGGGGAAAGAACATCTGAACATCTCCAGCAGAAGGAAAAGCAAGAGCAGTACCACCAGGAGGGGTCTGAACCCATGCACCTGAGAATTAGTAGAGGAGAGTGAGAATGAAGAGAAATGAGATCAGTGAGGCAGATAGCAGCCACGCAAAAGGCCTTAGGAAGCCATGCGCCAGCATCTGGTTCTCACTCCACTTGCAGTTGGAGCCACTGGAGCTGTATATGGGAGAGTGAGGAGAGCTAACTGGGCTGTAGAAAGACCATCTTGGCTGCTTTATTGAGTCAGGGAAAGAAACATGATGGGAGGCTCTGTGGACTTGGTCTTAGCCATGGAGCTAGACAAGAGAGGTTAGTGGCTGGGTTCGGGTGGCTCTCCTCCCATTGACTTTGGGAGTAGAGCTGAAAGGACTTCCTGATGAACTGGATGGGACTGAGAAAATCGGAGGAATCCAGATGGAGTCACAGATTTTTAGCAAGTGGATGGAGAGGGCACTTTTTACTTAGATGGGGGAGCTTAGCAGGAAGGGCGTGTGGATTTGAGGAGAGAAATTAAAAGATCTGGCTTAAATATGCTAAGAATGGGTTGCCTTTTAGACACCAAAATAGAGACATTGAATAGACAGTTGAATATAGACGTCTGGGGACCTGGGGGAAGATACGGCTGGAAACATACATCTGAGAAACCTGAATGTGTAAGAAGATATTCAGACCCGCTGATCTAGGTAAGATCACGTTGGAAGAAAAGAGGCAAAAAGGGAAAGTGCTGAAGACACACCAGTGTCTTAGGAAATGCCAACAAAGAAGATGAGAAAAGGAGTGCCAGGGAAGTGTGAGAAAACCACGGGAGTGAGGGGGTCACAGAACCTGGCTAAGAAAGTGTTTTGAGGAGGAACAATGGCTAACTGTACCAAATGCTGCTGGGAGAGCAGGGTGAGAACAGAGAACCGACCAATTATTTCAGCAAGATATAGTCATTTTTGATCTTGGTAATTGGTCATTAGTGGAGTGGTGATTGGATAAGCTTTATTTAGTGAGACGAAATCCAAGGTGAGAAAGTGGAGACAGTGAGTGCAGACATCTTTGAATAGATTTGCTGTGAAGGGAAGCTCAAAAGAGGTAGGAAATGGAAGAGGGGTTGGGGTCAAGGGAGGAGTGAGGTCAAGAGAGCATTAATTTAAAGAAGGTATTTATATGCCAATTTTGAGGTATGTTTGCATGTCATTGGAAATGCACCAGTAAAGAAGAAAATTACAATGCAAGAAGAAATAGAAAAGTTGCAAAAAAAAAAAGTGTTTGAAATGGCATAACAAATGAGTTTAAAGCCCAATGAAGATGTTGACCTTGGATAGGAGCCAGGACTCTTTCTCCATTGGAATTAGGAGTGGGTTGGCAGAGTATTGTGGTTCTGATGCAGATACAATACAGGACTTGCTGATGGGAAGATGAGGTAGTTCTCATCTTATAAAAATCTATTTTCTTTATGAAATATATGGCAAGGTCATCAACTGAGAATGGGGTAAGGGAGGGAGTGTTGGAGACTTGAGGAGAGGGAAGGAGATATGCTAGTTTCCCCCAAAGACTGGAAAATTGAATTTTCTAGGCTTTTGAATTGAACCTACTAGGTTTTCTGACAGTGTTGAGTGAGATTTGTAGTCATGTTTGTAGCAAGTCTAGTCAGCGAATTTGTGTCATTTTTCTCCAGCAACATTCAATGGCTCTGGTGCAGGTCCTGAATAAGTGGATAGGATTCCAAGGTTGGAGAGCTGCCAGAAGTTTCAGGCCATTGGCAAGGGAGCAGTTCAAGTGTTGGATGGTGGAATCAGAGCTGAGTAAGGAAGAAAGTGGATACTCGGGGAGTGGTAGCAATGGATAGCAAAAAAGTGGGCTTTTAATAAAATGAAGGTCTTGAGAGGTTGGAGATTTGATAGAGTGGGAGTGTCAGAGTAAGCTAGCTCTAAGGAAGGTCAGAAAGTGGGGCACTGGGAATCTACATTTAGTGAGTGATTCGGTTATTGGTGTGACAAAGTCTAGGGAATGGCTGCGTGAGTGGAACAAAAGCTCATCGGAGCTAGGAAGGTCAAGGAACTAAGAGGACAGGGTATTGGATGGATGATCTTCATGGATGTTGAGGTCTCCAACAATGATGGCAGGAGCAGTGGTGGAGAAAGAGTCAGACATCCAGCTGCTGAAGTCATCCATGACCAAAGGGAATGACCAGGAAGTTGGTAGAAAGATAGCATTAGATGTGTAGGAGGGGTCATGGTGATGGAGAGGTCTGATGATAAGCTCTTCAAGGGAGCTTAAGTTTTCAAAAGAAGAAAGAAAGGGTTTAGATGGGGAGTAAGGAAGGCACATACCCATTTCCCCTTTCAGAAGTATGTGGGATACGGGAGACAAAACTGCCTCTATGGGAAAGGGCTTCTAAGGAAACAAGTCTTTAGGGAGATACCTGGCTTTACCCAAAACAAGAAGGTGAAAGAGACAGTGAGGACCAAAATTTCCAGAGGGCACAGTCAAAGGGTGTGGGGAGGGAGGGAAAGGGAAGGTTAAGGGGATATACACAGCAATGTGGAGTTGAGTGTCTATACAGTGATGCATGATCAAGTAGGCTTAGGCTCCTGATGGTGACCTGGTGAATGGAAAACTGGGGCATGATGGGATTAGTCCTGAAAGTAATAGTGGTCTGTGACCAAGGACATTGGCATAGCAGAGCTTGGCTCATGATGGAGACCTGGGGAAAGGGGCTGACTCGCCGGAGTTAGTACCATGTGATGACTGAAGATCTGGGTGGCTAAGTGAGCCTGCCTCTGGAGGTATGTTAGCTGTTCACATATGGAAGTGGGAGATTAGAATCCTACCATGTAGAACATCAAAGTAGAGAAAGCATTTTAAATATCCTCAATCCACTCTATCATATTTCAGATGAGGAAACTTAGGCCTGGAGAGGTCAAACAATTTATCAAAGGCTATCAAACTAGTAAGAGGGATTAGAACTGATTCACAGCAGAGGTATGTGTGTACTCTGTGTATGCTTTTGTCTAAAGCTGAGACGGAGGGAGCAGGCAGGTAACGGAGGTCTACTCTCCCTACCTGGCTGCAGCTGGGAGAGCGCTGTGCCTCGCTGCACCTGTTCTCACCTTGTAGTTACCATGTTTGCTGCATACAGGGACATGTACTTGGCTTGAAGGGACCATTGTAAAGCAGAGAGCTTGGACTAGGGATACTGTCCCCGTCACCCTCTGTGGCACCTTGATCAAGTGCCCTAGCTTATCCTGCTTTAGGATCTACATCTGTGATTGTGGGCATGACTGTGTGGCAAGGAGTAAGTATAGTGGCCATAACCTGCTATGGGCCTGGCTGTACCCAAACCTCTCAGGACCAGGCTCTGATGAGCCCTGGAGTGGGCTCCTATCTGACCAAATGAACGAACAATTTACTACACCCAGCACTGCTTCCATGAAGCTCAAAGTCTACTTGAGGAGATAGGATGTGCACACAGAAACTCATGGGCTTCATGTTATAAGTCACCTGAGAGGTCTTTGAATTCAGTTGCCTCGCATCTTGGATGAGGGGATGTTGTGGGAGCAACAGACCAGGGGCTCTACCAAGGCCTCTTGACTTTCAGCCCAAAGCTAAGTCACCAATCTGTGCTGCACTTTTATTCGATTTGCAATGTCTGCCCTGCAGCCCAGCATCTGAGGGGCTGCCTGGTGGGCCCCGTGCGGAAAACCTCCGGATCCTGACCCCCAACCCTAGGCCAAGGGCAGTTACTGAGTGGATCCTGATGTCTGGGGGCCCTTTTGCCCTCAGGATAGGACGCCAGAGAATGTGGCCCCAGTGAGCTGGCTTCTGCCTTCCAGGCCCTCTCTCCTTTCAGCCCGCACAAGTGTTAAATACAGCATCAAATTAAGCAAAATTAAATACATTTCCATGCAGCATTTTTCCCTTGACTGAATCAAACAATGTGGTTGCCATAGAAACAGCCTCTTCTGAAAAGGTCACCTGCAAGAAACTGTGTTTTAGGTACAACTCAAGGAGATTATGGGGGATTAACTCATTTTATACATATATATTAAATATTTTTTTTCTTTAAAGGGGCTGTTATGAAGGAATAATATCCAACTGAGCTGGAAGATACCTACAGAAAAAAATTTTAAGTCCCTGATAAAGAATTTTTTTCCTTTCCTTTTTTTTTTTTTTTTTAACCAGCGTGCAGTGGGGGTGATATCTGAAATGGCGACTCTGTGTTTTTACTTGACTTTAATTAAACCTCAGTCGGGGCTGAGAAATGTGGTGAAGTGAGATAATTGCACTATTCCCAGTACAGTTTTTAAACTCCGGCTTTGATATGCACCTCGTGACAGCCTGAACCTGCACCCAGACTCCTGGGGCTGCTTGAAGCTCAGCTTATAACTACCCCTCTTAACCTGCAGGCATCTGGGGAGTGGCCTTCAGGATCTGGAATGGAAAATTAGGGCTGGGGGGAGGACGGGCACCGGCCATCTGCACAAAGGCAAGGGGGTGCCAGCTCTCCCCTAAAAAGTTCCTCTCCAACATCCGGGAGTGTGACTTTCTCCATTGGACTCTGGTATCCAGAATGTTAACAAAGGACAGACAGAGATAACTCAGAGAGTAGGATGGGTCTTCCCTAGCTTTTTCATAATTCAGAGAGGAACTGGTCTGTCTTGAGGAAATCCTCACTGGATCTGAGTTAAAATGGGCTGCCTGGCACAGGGTCCTTTGTGACTGTGACAGGAAATATGAAGGGCAATAGGTGTTTTTACTTCACTTTCTGTGAAGGACCTGCTGGGGTCCTTCTGAGGATGAGGCTCCAAGTCTCACATGCTCACATGCCCACATAGTCCCCCTAGGTTCCATGTGGCCCTCCCAGTCCATTTAGTGATGACACAGCCCTGTCAAGCTTGGTTCTGGCTGTCCCTGGTCCCGGGACGATGGACATCTGCAGCTAAGATGTACAAGGATAATGCCTGACCCCTTGCCTCCCACCCACTCAGTCCTGCTTGCTTTCCAGGATGGCAGAGGCTGGCCCTCTGTTTTAGACCAGGAGGCTGAGGGGCTCCAAGCAGAGGGTTAATTAAGAAAGAAGGGGAAACAGAGAAAACTAGGATCTGAGTGACTGCACAGGCTTCCTGGGAGCTAGCTAAACAGCTTTTCTGGGATCAGGGACTGCTCACACTTCAGAGACAGCTCAGAACTTTCTGGTCTGGGCTGATAACCCCAACTCTCGTGCTGGTGTCCTCTGGCACTCAGGCTGCTTGCTGGGGGCATGCGTCCCCTCTGGCTGGGCCTGTACCAGCTCACTACTACCTCAGGAGGAAAGGGGTTAAAAGCCTCGGATATATACATCTGATCCGGTCAAACAGGATTCCAGCAATGTGTAGACAAGCCCGATTTATACAAATCCCCTTAGAAATGTCCCTTCGAAGCCTTCCTGGTGGCTGACCTGCCATCACATAAAACTTGTTTCTTTTTCTATATTTATCAAGCTGTTGTGCCTGAGATTTTCTCGTATTTGTCCCCAGATCCCCAGAGTCCAGTCCCTCCTCTTAATTTATCCCAGTGCCAGACACCATAGGCTTGTGTAGTGTAGTTAAGAATGAGCACTGCAAAGTAGGCAGACCTGAGCTTGAATTCTGGCCAGCCACTTACCAGTTGAATGCCTCTCTTTCGTCATCTGTCAAATGGGGATAATAATAACCACTCTCTTAAATAATAGGTCCTTCTAGGGTCGTTCCAAAGATTAAATGAGGTGACCTGAGGGAAAGTATCTGGATAACATAGGTGCTCAATGGATGTGTGTTGCATGTTTCAGGAACACGACTTTTGTACAAAAAGGAACCGTGTGTTTCCTTTCCTGTGAAATCCAACTTGCCAGCCTACGGACTTTGCAGAGATTAGAGAAGAAACAGCAATTTTCAACTCTAATCCCCTAATACAACCAGTGGTGGTTTTCTTGACTCTTAAGAAAAGCAAATCTACGGTTATCCTGGAAGAATTTTATTTTTAGAGCAGTTCAGCCTCTGAACTCACATCCACCCTTCAAACAAGATCCCTGAGTGCCTTGCCTTTAAGTTATCCAAATCACCTCATTTCCCCCTTTAAGACTAGATGGAGCTGCGATTGCTGGGTCGGTGCTGTGGTGGCTACTCCGTGGGAGGTTTGGCCATGTCCCTTTTCCTGTCTTGGGTCCCACTGCTCAGCTTGTCAGATAAGAATCTCCCAAATACCTTCCGAGACAGTTGGTAAGGAGGAAGGAGCTCTCTGCCAGCTCCAAACCAGGGCTGTTAGTGAATGGGCCATGGAGTCCGACCAAATTGGGTTTGAAATCTGCCTCTGCCAATTGTTAAGCTGTGTGACCTTGGGCTAGTTACTTCCTCCTCAGAACCTCAGTTCCTTATTTGTAAAATGGGAGTATACTCTTTATCTCACTATATCCGGTGCTACATTTAAGTGAAATAATACTATAAAGTGCTCACCACAGGTGGCATCATTATTTATCCATATAAGTGTATGGGGAGCATTGGAATCCCCAGGCGGGCTTGTTAAAGCAGATTGCCGGCCCAACCCCAGAGTCTCTGAGTCAGTTGGTCTGAGCTGGGGCCTGAGCGTTTGCATTTCTGACCAGTTCCTGGATGATGCTGCTGGCCCACGACCACACTCTGAAAAGCACTGGTCTGTGCAAACCAAAGCGAGGGAAATATTTGACTGTGATCCATTAAATTTGCGCCTTATGAAGCCTTCCAAGTGAGTTATCCAGACTAATGCTATCCAGCAGAACTTTCTGCAGTGAGAGAAATGTTCTATATCTGTGCTGGCCAATTTTGTAGCCACTAGCCACATGTAAAAACTGTATACTTGAAATGTGGCTAGTGTGACTGAGGAACAGATTTTGCATTTAAATTTAAATAACCACCTGTGGCTGATGGCTCTCATGTTGGACAGCACAGACTAGATTCTCATGGATATAGCTTAGAGAAGGCATATTTGTTAACCAAGAAGATATGTGGTTAAGTGGAGGATACCTTGAAACCTGAGACTGGAGTTAAGACACAGCATTACAGCCACCTGCTCCTTCAGTGAGCCCTTCCACATCAGGACCCTCTCTAGAGACTTCAGGAGTGAAGTAATGAAGCTTCCCCCTTCCCTCAAACACTGGCTGTCGAGAGATACTGCTCTCTGAAGGAAGCAGGAACAATTGAAAAATATGAAGTGAGGCATTTAAACATCCAAGTGGAATAAATATGCTGAACCTCTTAGGGACAACAGCAGAGCGGCGATGTGCCAGGGCAATGACTTGTATGTTCTAGGGATAGAAAACAATAAAGACATTTTCTGGAAGGAATAGGAATTAGAAGGTAGTATGATTTGCTCAGGGTTAGAAGACAGAAGAATAGAAGGGTCAGTTTTGAAGGAAACGTCATGGGACCCAAGGCAAGGCAGCTAGAAGCAACTTGAAAGAGGAGAACTAACTCCTCAGGGTGGCGGAGCGTGGGAAAGAAGAGGATGATGTTTGTACTGGATGGAATGATATGGTGATTCAGGGCAATTCTGTGAGTGAGAAACCAGTTAAGTATTACTATTCAAGAGTCACCGTGACGGTACTTGTCCTAAGATCTCTCCTCTAATGCTGTCTGTGTCTGCTCTGCCTGGGAAGGTGATACAACGTGGCAGTAAAATTGTTAATTCTAAGGGTCTCACAGATCTAGTTCAAAACTAGCTCTGCTACCTATGAGCTGTAGGACCTTAGGCAAATTACATGACTTCTCTAAGCCTTGGTCTCTGCCTGAAGATGGAAATAATAATGGTGTGCATCTATGGGGTTGTTTTGAGAATTAAAGGAAATTGTGGATCTCAAGTATTTCACATGAAGCCTGGCACATGACGAATGCTTTTAAGGTGGCAGCTGTCATTATGTTACACACACCACTGACTTTACTCCTAGTCTCTGCAGTGGGCTGGCCCCATGGGCTGTCCCATAAGGCAGTATGAGGGTCAGACTCTGGGAGCCCTTCCCTGAATGAGTGAATGGGGGAGGGGTTGTCTCCTCCTGGATCCCTTCCCTAGGGAGAGGTGACCTTTCAGCCTACAGCACCCGGGGGTGAGGCTTTACTCTACAACAACAGCCATGATGGATTGTGGTGTGTGTTAACGCCAAGACACAAGAAATAGCTTCGCCAGAGACCAACTTAAGCCTGGCCTGATTTAGTACAGAGAAAATGACAGCTGCTGTGCTCGGCTGGCTTCCACCCAGCAGAAGGCTATTTTTGCAAATAAAATGGTAAGTTGCTAATCAGAAAGATAAATTAAGAAGCATTAAGATAATGATGGTCTAATCACCGTCCACACAGAGAATTGCTGGAGTGAATATCCAGGCTACCAAGTGCTTGAGCGCGTTTGGTGATTATTTGTATTATGAAGGGAATGATGGCTTCCAGGCCTGGAATCAATCTAGCTTAGGAAACCCACAAGACCAGCCTCCTAGGGGAGAGGACACCAAGGCCTTCTGGAGGTCATCTGATTCTCTGCCCGCCCCCACCTCCAGGTCTGAGCAGCCTCCCCCAAACCATTCTTCATTTATGGCTGTTACACTACAGAGGTTCCCCAGCTTCTAGGAGGGAGCTTCTTGTTCCAGTTTTTTAGGTACCCAATGCCATTCTGCTCAGGGACTGACTACATGGAGAGATCATCTCTAGTTTGAGAGCAATTGAAGGAGCCCTGTCTGGGAGTGAGCAGGCCACGTAGCAGAGAACAGAATCCAGGCTTTCCCTGGGGCTTTCTGTGGGCTCGTTGGGCAGAAATGCTATCCCATAACATCCTATAGTCTGGAGTCATTGAGACCATGGGGACGGTTGCTTTCCTCATTCTTCAGCTGGGGATGCCAAGGCTTATGGAGGCCGATTTGTCCAATATCTCAGAGGCAAAGCCAAAGCTATAACTCAGGCTGGCGCTCCTTCTGCCTTGAAAAGGGCTCTCATGCTAGACCAAGAAGGAACTTTCAGAAAACCTGCACCAGATTCCCAGTTCTATCACGATGCTTCATGGGGGAAAAGGGCATCAAATGGTGTTGAGAATTGAAACTGAATAAATAAAGAAGGCCCAGTTTATAGTCTTGACAGTCTGAGTTCAGATTTGATCTAATATTGGGCTATAAGTCATTTGATTTTTCTTAAGCTCCAGTGTAGCCTCACCTGGACCCTCATCAGTAAAATGGGGATAATAAATGACCTAACCCATAGGTTTGCTGTGAGGTTTACATGAAAGGCTGCATTTAAAATAATGTGCTTGACATCGTTACTGTGAATAAATGCAGCAGCGTGGCAGTCTTTGGTTTCTAGGCAGTGGTGTGCCGGGGGCCGCTTGTACCAGTTTGCAAGAACTGACTGTTAAATTTTCAAGAATTTCTGCAAGCCAATGGTTAAACACAACCATCATTAAATTAAATTATATAAATTTAAGTTTAGTAAGTTATATTTGGAAACAAAGGTATGGGAGATTCTTGTTTAACGGATGCAGAGCTTTCGTTTGCGATGACAAAAATTCTGAAAATTGATAATGGTTACGGTTGCACAACAGTGTGAATGTTCTTGACACCACTGAATTGTACACTTAAAGATTGTTTTTTAATTGAGGTATAAGTGGCACATAACATTACAGTAGTTTCAGGCATACAACATAATGATTTATTATTTGTGTATATTGCAAAATGATCACCACAGTAAGTTTAGTTAAAATCCGTCACTATATATAGTTACAATTTTTTTTCTTGTAATGAGAACTTTTAAAACTTACTCTCATAGCAGCTTTCTAATAGGCAACACAGTGTCATTAACTACAGTCAGTCACTACGTTGTACATTACATCCCCTAAAAATGTTTTAAGTGGCAAATTCTGTTATGTGTATTTCACTAATATTTAAAAAATAAAACAAAAAAGAAGGTAATCAATACTCAAAACTCATGGGTTCCTAGGATTTTACATGCTACTGTTATCTATGCCCTTGAGGTTATTTAAGAGGATAGTATCTGCACGGTGGAAACACCGTGAGATGGCGTGCTATTCTGCATCTCTTTCCTCATTGTAGCTTGAAATTGGCCATGGCGGGAGTATCACTCTAGAAGAAAGCATATTGTTAAATATTTACCGGCACACCACTTATCCCAGGTGGGCCACCCCTTGCCACCCGCTGAGGTTCTGGTAGCTCCTCCTCCCCACTGCCCACTGCCGGGCCCTGGGCTGTCTGGGGGCGCCCTGTGTCAGCCTGCCTGAGGCCCTGCTGGTCAGGCTGTGTAGCTGAGTTATGGCCAGGGCAGTGCTTTGCAGTACGCCTCTCCTTCCTTCCTCCCCAACCCTGCAGTTTCTTGTGAATCTGGCCTTGGTTTCCCCTGGGAGGGATGTCTGCCAGTGTGGCCCTTGGCCTTTGGCCCTTTCCCATTCTGGGGGCTGGCATTGCTGTTTGCCGTTTGGTCAGAGCGTGCAAGTGATGACTTGGCCAGAACGCACAGGGAAGGCCAGTACACATCATTAAGTGCCATGGGTTCTTCTTGTCCGTTCTGGAGATGGAAGACATTACTGAAGCTTTCATCCTGGAATTCATGTGCTGCTCGTGGAGTCTCCCCTCCAGCTCACTGAGTGAGCAGTTCTGAGTTCCCTGCTGCCTAGGGACTCGCCAGCTGGGAGACCCCCTTAGTCTCTGACCTTCCTCTCTTTCAGGCATTCAGTATTAATAATCTTGCCACATTATTCCCCACCATCACCCTATGAGGTACATGTTTTATTATCCCATTTCGTAGATGAAAAAACTGAAGCACAAAGTGGTTTGTTCACTTGCCCAAGGCCAGGTAGCTAGGAAGTGGTGGCACTGGGACTCCGCTCCAGAGCTTTCTACCCAGAGCCCAGGCCAACCCATAATACTGCATCTCTAAGGAGCAGCCAGTAGAGAAGCAGCATCTCTTTGGGGAGGATTCAGGTGGGAGTTCAGCCTAGTCACTCTCCATCTAGGCTGCCTACCCACTCCTAAGTCCACCAACCTAGCTTAGCAACTCTGGGACTGGTGGGTGGATGACTCACAGTTAAGACCCCTCCTCCAGTTACACACACACACACACACACACACACACACACACACACACACACACACACAGAGCTGCCCACCAGGGTGCAGCCTGGGGAAAGGATGTATTAGCAGCCAAAGGCTCTGAGTTCCTCATGGAAACTGGAGCCTGACTCCTCTGGCCCAGGTTGGCAAGAAGAAAGGGGTCCTCAGGGCCTCACCAGATGGAGTAGTTTCTCCTTCTGGCTCCCTCCAAAGCCTTCGAATCTACAGGCGGACAGCAACATGTAGCTTTGGGCTAGTTCCTGGCTGAGTGAGTGGGGGAGGAAAGGGGCTGGAAATTCCTGAAGACTCAGTCTTCTGGGGAACAAATGAATCTTCTGCCTCCTGGGTCTCCCCTGGCAGCTGCTGAGCTGCAGAATTTATGGAAGCCCTTCACGCTTTGTGACAGACTGCTAATGAAAGGGAGGCCAGGGCTTCTGCATCTGCCTTCTTTGGTTTCTAATTTGCCTGGGATTCTACCCCCAAGAGGGGGCGAGTGACTTGGAAGCCAGGAGGGCCCCACAGAGCCCTGCAGCCTGTCAGCAGGGCTTGGCTTGAAAGGCCCCTGCCGAGGGCCACCCATGGGGCTGCTCCCAGCTCCAAGTACCTGCCGGGGATGTGAAACATGCCCTGGGATTAATGGGAACCAGATGGGCAGGACAGCCCCTCCACCTGGCCTCCATCAGAGAAATGCTCAGATTTCTGGCATTGTGGTGAAGCTTTTCTTAGGATTTCTCTAATACTGCGTGTTTTTTTTTGTTTTTTTTTTTTTGTTGTTTTTTTTTTTGCTCTAGGCTGCATGCCCAGGATCAGGAGCCAAGAGTCCTGATGCTTTCTGTCCAAATGTAAAGATGAGGAAGTTAAGAGGGACCTTTGAGTTCACCCAGTGCAGTGTTTCTCAACCCAGGCTGCCTATTAGAATAACTGAGGGCTTTTTAAAACTACCTGGGTTGAGCCCTACCCCAGACCACTACATAAGTCTCTCAGGAAGGAATCCAGGTGCTGTTTTATTTTAAAAGCTCCCCAGATGTTCTAATGTGCTGCCCAGGTTGGGAATCACTGAACTCTTCCTTTGTAGAGGAGGAAAATGAGGTCCAGATTAAGGAAGTGACCAGCCCAAGGTCACACAGTCCAGACCGGTTACTCTGCCTCCAACTCTGGCAGAAAGTTCGTTCTGCCAGGCCATGAGGAGCCCTCTCTGAGTCCCCACAACTCATCAGCTCATAGAATTTCTGCTAAAGATTGCAGGAGCCTTTTTTTCTTCTTTTCTACCTATCTGTGTCTCTCCCCTCCTCTGAACCATGCATGAATGCATCTCCTCTAGGAAGCTATCCCCCAAAGTCCCCTGACCTGTCATAATATAGGCCATACATGGCCTTGCTATTCAGTGTGCTCACTCAGTAACACCAGCATGATCTGGGTTAGAAATGCCTCTGCTCCTGCCTCAGACTTGATCTGCATTTTAGCCAGCTCCCCAGGCCATGCATTCATAAGCATATTAAAGATGGAGGAACACTGACACTTGTTTAACACACACCCTCTATCAGATTCATTTGTGTAGATTTTGTCTCAGCAATAAAATTCCCTTCCTCTCGAGAAAGAGGACCATGTCTTATGTGTCTTGCACAGAATGCACAACAATATAGCATGGCACTAAGCACACAGTAGGTGCTTCTCACCTTTTGGTCAACCTGAAACCATCTCTCTCCCAGCTGTCCTGGTGTGGACATCTCAGGAGGATGGACATGAAGTCAGGAAATGGTCAGCTCTTCAAGCTGAGTCCATAACAGATGGGTCCCTGCTGACAGGGGATGTCACCTCAACTGCCAGGAGGGAGACTTCCACAGTGGAGGGAGCCCAGAAACAGGAAGGATCACGAGCATTCCCCCGTCACTGACCCACATGTGATCTGGGCAGATCATGCAATTTTGTCCTTCAGCTTCCTTTCTCTGAAATGGAAATTATAGTGTCTGCTTCATGAACCTTCTGGAGTCACTTCGAATTTTGGGCACCTAATAGGCAGCCAATTAATGCTTTGAGCAAGGATCGAGTGAGATAATGGAGGTGGAAGTTCTTTGATGCCTCCTGTCTTATTTACATATCAGGCCATTTTTTTGTTCTTCCCTTTCCCATTTTCCAGATGAGAAAACCAAGACTTCAGTCTCAGCCCTGAGCTTGCTGTTCTAGGTCAGATCTGAGCAGAAACAGTTGCCCCTGGTGTTGCAGCTCGAGGCTCCAAGAAGAAGGGATGCTCATAAAGGGTCAGAACAAACATGACCCCGGCCAGAGCACTGAGTTAGCCTGACCAGGTCCTAATGTGAGAGGAGATGAAAGCGAAATGGAAGACTAGAACCTTAAACCACTTTTTACAAAGAAAAAAATTGCTGCCAGGTGCTCATTAAATGTGCGAGGGCCTTCAGCGGAGGCCTGTGTCATCTGCATGCTTTATTCTGAGCCCAATAACTTCATCTGCCTGTAGCAGCAGGAGCGGCAGCACAAGCCTATAAGGGCTGGGTCTTGCCCGGCAACCACAGTCAGTTCTTATTCATCTAAAAAAATAAAATAGAGAGGATGTTGTGTTTCTCCCCCACCCCTAACATGAAAGAATGAAGGATCAGAACCCTCTCCCAATACCCTCCCCACCTCTGATGAAAAATTAACCAGCTGTGCAGAGTGAATGAATCCCTGAAGGGCAATGAGGTCTCTGATGTGAGCTGGGCTGGATTCTGGGAGCTCCAGAAACCCTTCTGGCTGTTAATTCTCCAGGCCCTGGATCCTTGGAGCAGTGTGGACAGCTGTGTGCAGCAACTGGTAGGGCCGAGAAGGTCAGCTTGCATTTGTGATGTGATGCAAGGCCCTGTGTTCTGATGGGGAAATGGAATAGCTCGAAGCATGCTTCTTGTTAACTTTGGTCTCTACCTACATTATGTAGACTCCTGATGACAGAGACTGAGGAACCTTAGCACCTAATGCATCTGAACCCCAGTACCTAATAGAGTCTGATACACAGCAGCAACTATAATAAATGAATAAGTGAGTGAGGGAGAGAGTGAGGGCTTGACCATGAGGCAAGAGTCTACTGCACAGGCTCATCTCAGTCTTTGGGGTACCGTTTGTCTTTTCACTCATTTATTCATTCAATCAGTAAACATTCATTCAGCAGTATGGTTATAAAGAGCACATGGTTAACTCATTCATTCAACAAATACTAGGTACCAGGACTTGTCCTAGAGATGCACAGATAAAATGCTCATTCTCTGCCCACAAGATGCTCACAGTAGGGTAGGGGAAATGGTCTGTCAGCTGCAACCATCAAGAAGTGCATGATGGCAGTCTTGAGAGTGAATTTCTGAGGTGCTGAGGGAGCCCAGAGGAGGACACCCAACTCCACCGAAGAGAGGGGGTTCAGTAGGGCCCGGGAGTGAGGAGGTGACATCTGAGCTGTGCCTAGAGGGCAGGTGGAGGTGATGGGAGAAGGCAGTTTCTGGCAGACAAAGAAGAGACAGACACAGGACTAAGCCCCAACCCTAGTATCACGACAATGGCAGAGCTAGAGCACTAAGGATGTCTCTACCCGCTTTCTGCCCTGAGCAGCCTCACTTTGCCCAGACCCAGCAATGGCAGATGGTACAGCAGAAAGAAGGAACCAGAAACTTGGGCCAAGTATCATCAGCTCTCCTTGCCTAACTTTCTGAAATGTAGAATAGGAGGCAGATGAGTAGACCCTGAGAGTCTCTGCCCCCTCACTGTGGATTAAATGAGCACTCTCCCAGGAGCTGGCTGGGGACCTGGGGGAGTGCTTGAAAGGCCAGGCTGACTAGACCCTCTTCTGATGCCTCTCGACTCTTGCCTTTCTCCTTCCCACTCTGGGCCAGGTTGGTGGGCCTGCGTGTGCCGTGTGGTCTCCCAAGACCAAGGTCCTCAGAACCTATCTCCTAAAGTAGGGACAGGGGTCATCCTCTCAAGTCTTAGGCTAGCCACTGTAAAAAATAGTCTGGCAGTTTCTCAAAAAGCTAAACATAGAATTACCACATGGCCCAACAATTATACTCCTGGATATAAACCCCCAAATTGTAAACAGACTCTAACAGATAATGTGTACCCTCATATTCACAGCAGCCTTATTCACAATAGCCAGAAGGTGGAAATAATCCAGTGTCCATCAACAGATAAATGGATAAACAAGATGCAGTGTATACATACAGGGGAATAGTATTCAGCCATGAAAAGGACGCTCTGACACATGCTACAACATGGATAAATCTTGAAAACATTATGCTAAGTGAAAAAATCCAGAGCCAAAAGGACGAATATTATTTGGTTCCTCTTCCATGAAATACCTAGAATAGGCAAATTCATAAAGACAAACAGATTAGAAGTTTCTGGGGACCCAGGGGTGCTGGGGATGGTTATTGTTTAAAGGGGACAGAGTTTCTATTTGGGGCGATGGAAAACTTTTAGAAACAGTGGTGATGGTGGCACAACAGTGTGAATGTAAGTGACACCACCAAATCATACACTTAAAGATGGTTGAAATGGCACATTTTATGTTATATATGTGACCACAATTTTTAAAAAAGAACCCTAGACTAGCTTTTGCAGAGGACCAGCCAATCAATACTTGATCAGATAGACCCTCTCTGGCCTGCCTCCTTGGCAGCTTTTCTCCCCCACCCACCCCCAGGGATTTCTCTCAGCATTGAGTTCTGCCAGGCTGGTGTGTTTCATTTTTGTTTTTATTTCTTGCATCTGCATCTGCTACCACCAGAATCTATTATTGCTCTCTGGGGCTCGTGCCCCTGACAGCGATTATTTGTACATGTAAATCAGAGAGCAGGGACAAAGCTTTAATGACAGTCTCTTTGGAGGTGGCAGTGACAGCCACATGAGATGAGTGAATGCCAACCCTCACTGGGCTCCCTTTGGTGGGTGCTCAGGGGTGGGGGTGAGGGTGAGGGTGGGGGTGAGAGGCTGACTCCAGCCAGTCCAGGTTTAGGAAACTCTTTCTGGTAGTGATGTTAATGCTGGATTCTGGGGGCACCGCCTCTGTGTCCTTTAAAGGCAGGACTCGTTTTTGAATCCCCAGCTCCTCCTACAAGGCTGAGCACGTAGCGGCACTCGGTCTAGGACTGTTGGAACTTAGCCAGTCGTGTCGTGCATGGGAAGGCAGCCTTCCTTCATGAGGCTGGTGACAGCAACCCCTCCCTTTTCCTCTGGCTAGCTATCAGAACTTTGCAATCCTGGAAAGCAGACTGGGGTTTCTCTCAGACGTAAGTTTACATTATCTTATACCTGAGAAGTGCTTGCCCTAGAACTTCTGGGGGACCCCAACCCCCAGGCCAAGGACCTCTACTGGTCTGTGGCCAGTTAGGAATGGCAGGTGAGTGTGCCGAAGCTTCTTTGCAGCGCCAGCATTGCCGCCTCAGCTCCACCTCAGATCATCAGGCATTAGATTCTCACAGGAGCACCGGTCCCTGGTGCCACAAAGGTTGGGGACCGCTGCTTTACATTAGTTCAGGACTAGGGAAAATTTATCAACTATTGATATGCATGTGAAATGTGGAAGTGGGGGAAGAGGTCCAGGGAGCACCAGAACCCAGAGACTAGTATGCACTGTGGTGCTATGGGCTTGTTTTGAGGGCAGATGGACAGTCACTGTGGACCACCTACACTTATGTACAGGCCAACACCAAAGGGAGAAAGCAAGATACAGAACAGCATTATAGAGCACAGAGCATACTGCCATTTATGTCAAAAACATACATGTTTGTATGAGCATAGAATATCTCTGGGAGGTAGGCATGAAAGTTGTAGCAGGAGTTGACTCTGGGGGTGGGGTGGAGGAATGGGGGATTCAGGGTCATAAGTAGAAGAGGCACTTAGCTTTTCATATACATAACTTTGTGCTGCTTGAATTCTTTACCTTCTTTGCTGATACTTTTAAATGCCTTATCACAACAATAAATTTCAATTTGTTTTAGGCCCACACCATGTGCTGTAAGTGGGCAGGTGGCTGACTAATGGGGCCAGTGAGTGAAACACAACGCTCCCTCCCTTTGATTTCTCTTGGTGAGTGTTTTTCAGAGGGTGGTTGGAGAGGGGCTCTCTGTCCCTGGGGAGATCTCCCCAGTGTGAAGTATTACTTGAATTTCTTTCTTGGGAGGAGATTTCCCTTTTTAAATAGTTCATTTCCTTGTCCTTTGTCCGGCCTACTGAACAAACACCTCTGGTCTCATATTTGAAAAATCCCCCCTCTTACCCTCTGGGGTCGTTTGTGTTTTGAAAATCTTTTCTCTTCAAACTTTGGAGAGAATCAGTCTTCATCAATGGCCAGGCTCATGTGAAGGTAGTTATTGTTGGAGTAGTTATACCACACGCACAGCACACACACACACACACACACACACACACACACACACACACACACAGAGTCCCTGGGGAAATAAACATCTTCTCCCTTTTCCCTCTTACTTCAAACTCAAATGTCTTCAAAATGGCTGTGAATATTATCTTTAATCTCATTTCCCCAGACATTGATGGAAGGAGAAAAAATTCAGAATGTTACAGAATATTTGAGCAGTGGAAAACTATGTGTAAGGGAAGGAAGTTGTCTCCTAAGCTGAACTCTGTAGTTCACTGCCACTAATGTTGTAATAATATTTTTCTTAAATAGCAAAGCTTCCTAACATTACTATCCTACCTCACTTGTAATTTCAGACAATTATTTCCATGTTAACTAGAGGAAATTAACACATTAAACAAATGAAATACGAATGATTCTTGCTTGCAGTTGTTTTGAATATCTCTGTTAAGGAACTAGCCTAACAGAACCGTGGGACATCCGGGAGGCTGAGATAGGCCCCTGCTCTTAGGGAGCTTGCAGTTAGTGTGGACGACTTTCTCTAGCTAGGTGGTCAGAGAAAAGTGCAGTAAAGAACTGACTTATGCATGAAAAGAAAGGAGAGTTCAGTGTTTGGTGAAGAAGTTGGGAGAAGTGAAACTAGATGAAGAAAGAGACCTGGGAGCTGGGCCATGAAGGATAAAGGAGGTGGGGGTCAGGGGAGAGGGTGAGTGGAAAGGTGGCACAGCAGGGCACTGTGAGTGAATAGGAAACAGGAGCCAGCTCCCCATAGTGGAAAGGTTAGAGCATAAGCATGATAGTGTAGTATGATGGAGAGGGTGGGCTTTAAAGTGAAAAAGGCCTGAGTGTCAATCAGGGTCTGCTGCTCACTAGCTCTGTGACTTCCAGGATGTCACGCTTAGTAGGAATCCATTTCCTCATCTGCAAAATGAATATGATGATGTCTGCCTGGCGAGGCTGTCGTGAGGATTACATGAGATAATGAATGGCACATACTAGGTGCCCAACAATTGCTGGCTTCCTTCACTACCTAGCACAGGTGGAATATTGGGTTATGGTAAGAGATAAGAGTGAGATGTGATGGTAGGGGGAGGTAAACACCAGGCTTGAGGAATTGGAGCTCTGTCTCACTAGGCTTGAGGACCCACTGGAGTTTTTTAACAGGCTAGTAGAATATAAGGTTATGCTTTTATCACATCAATCTGGCAATGACCTTGGGGAGGACTGAACAGACAGAGAAGCTAGAGGCAGAGCCACAGTGTGGCAGGAATTCAGTCATGAGATCTAGGAAGTGTCTCCTAGAAAATGGGAATGGGGTTTGATGAATTAGTGGATAACGGACGGCCAGGGGAACAAGTCATAAATGAACCTAACGCTGGACCCAGAATGTTGGAACAACCATGATGGCACTGACAGAAAGGAGCAGGCAGCATGAAAACTGAGGGAGAGGAGACACTGAGCACAGCTTGAACATGAGATGACAACTGAACATCCAAAGGAAACGTCCAGTTGAGATGAAAGTCCTTGGGAGGGTGGCAGCTCTAGAGATACAGATTTGAGAGTCACATACTTTCAGTCATCAAATCCACATGTCTACATGTGCGTATGCATGCACACATGTATATGAGTTCATATCTTGTGCATGCGTGTGTGCATGCTTGCATGGGTGTGTGTTCGTGTGTGCATACGTGTTTTGTGTGGGTACGTGCATACGCGCACATGCACGTGCCACTCCACTCTGAGCCAGAGAGCACTGTGGGGACTCGGGCGTGGTCTTCGGTAGACTTCTGTGTTTGGAGAAGAGTTCCCAGTGACCTGGAGCTGCGGGAGACGGGGCAGCACTAGGAAGCTGTAGGAGGGTTCACACGGAATAGGGCAGATCCCCAGAGTCAGATGTAATGAGTTAAAGGGAAATGAGGTCTGAGACGAGATCCCTGGATTTGGTGAGAAGGTGGCTTTCAAAAAGGCAGTTTCAGAGCCACAGCCAACACAATTGATCTCCTTCCTGACCAGCCATAACCTTTCTTGTCTATGCTGTTTTGGCATTTAGCTTCTGTTTGATTTATTCTTTTATAATTGCTGTTTCCTATTCTTCTCTCATATGTATCATGTGTAATTCTCCCCCTGCCCAATATGTGTATATGCATTGTGAGAACCTTCTTTTGTTCTCTCCACCTCTGTACCACCTGGTACATGGCGGGCAGCCTTCTCTGTCTCCAGAGGAGCCACTTCCAGGTGCTCAGGTCAGATACCTTGGGGATCCTCCTGACCTCTCCACGTCTCTCACATTCAACCTCGCTGAATTCAGGAACTGTCAGACCAAGGTGCTCATCACTTTTTCTCCCTGGTCCAAGCGTCCACTGTCTCCTGCCTAGATTATTGAAATAGCTTCCACACCTGTTGCCCTGCTTCACCCTTTGCCTGTCCTCAACCCCACAGCCGGAGTCTCCATCTCAAATGGTAATCAGATCACGCCACCCTTCTGTTTAAAAGCCTCCAGCGCTGGCCTCCCATTTCATTCAGAGTGAAAATTCAGAATCTTCCCCCAGCGTTGCCTGATTCGGGTCCTTGCCTGTCCTGCCACGTCTCCTGGCACTCTGTGCTCCAGCCATGCTGGCCTCTTCACTGTTCTTCCAACACACCCTCCTGCCTTGAAGACTTTGGTAGCTTTAAGACTCTGGTCAAATGTTGTATCACTGGTGAGGCTTCCTGACCACCTTATATGAAAGAGCAACCCCACCTGACTCTTTGTGCCCTCGATTCCTTTTATTCTAGCTTGTTTTTCTCCACACTTATCTCTATGTGGCATACTATGCATTTGCTTGTTTATTTATTATCTATCTTGCCCAGTTAGAAGTATATCCTATGAAAATAGGAAGTGTGCTTTGTTTTGCTATGAACCCAGTGCCTGGCACATAGTAGGTGATTAAAAAATCTGAGCTGAATGAAAGAGAAGAGAAACTAACATTTATAGGGCACTTACTATGGGGTAAGTTGTGTCTTGAGCACTTTCACTTTTATCATTTACTCTTCAAGACAATCTATAGAGTCTTATTCCCATTATATAGATGAAGAAACAGATAAATATATTGAATAATATATTTAAATAATAATATTGATGAAATAATAATATTATTATTTAAATGGAGGATTCAGAATGGAAGCAGAGAGCAGAGAGTGAGTAGGTCATTTGACTTTAGTTTGCTCCCTTTCATTCATTCCTTTATTCATAAATATTTAGGAACCAACTGAGTATGTCAGGCCCTCTGCTAATATCTGGGGATCTAAAACTGAATACAAAACTATTACTGATCTCTAGTCTGATGGTGGAAACAGCCATTTAAACAAAAGATGTAGAGCAATGTGATAAGTACTATAAAAGAGGCAGGAATTCATCATTCAGAAAGAATGGGTAGGAAAGTGCTTAATCCTGGAAAAGTCAGTGAAGGCTCTCTGGAGGAGGTGACATTTGAGGTGAATCTCTGTGAACTAGTGCTATATAATCAAGAGAATTGGCTGTTCCTGGAAAGATAAAGGCCAAGCTCTTGAGCCTGGCCTGTGTAGTCCTTATATCTCGGCCTCCACTCCCCTCACCAGTCTGGTCTCCTGCCACCCCTTCATTATAGACACAACCTGCTTGTTATTTCCTGCATCACAATGCTATTTCCTACCCTTGCAAATGCTATTTCCTCTGTCTGGGACGCTCTCCTCCCTGCACCTTTTTTCCGCATTGCAGCTCAGCTCAGCATCTTCTCCTTCAGCCCATATTACCTGCCCCATAGACAAGCTCACTGTCACATTTCCGTAACTCCCTCTAAGCCATACCCTTCCGAGCACAACCAGTGTCAGTCACCTTTGTTTTTGATGCTGTGTGACATCTTGGACCTGTCCCAGGTTGGACACAACCTATTGTTGTTTCTGACCTGAGCCTGCACTAGGGGGGAGAAGAGGGTGTGAGGGCCCACGTGTCATGAGGGCAGCTGGGGTCAGTGGTTGGATAGGTACTGAAGGAGCTGTGGAGAGTGGAAGCTCAGGTCCCAGGAGGTGGTGACAAGGAGGCAGAGCTGCTCCTGGGCCATGGAGGTGAAGATGAAGGGCAGATTAAGGGCCCTTGTAGGGCACCCTTTCAGCTGGGCATGGAAGGTCCAGAAAAGCCAAGCTTCCTGCCGAGGGTCATAACCCTTGAAGCCATCTGTGCACATGAGTGTCCTGGCTGGAGACCCAACATGGAGTGCCTTAGAGCTGGCAGATTTGTCACGGGCCTTTGGGAACATTACTGCCTGCTTCCTGCACATCTGGGCTGCTCATCCCTCAGCCTGCCCACCTGAGCAAAGGGCTTTTTCTAAAGCTGGACTAAAGCATAGGAGCAGTGGCTGTCCCGGAGTCTGGGTCGAGGGTGGATAAAAGCAGAATCTCTGTGTTAAACACATTGCCACAGTCCCCAGCTGGCAAGTAGTAGTAGAATCAAGATTCAAATTCTGGCATTTAGACTCCCGAGCCTATATTCTTAAACATTATTAGTAAAAAGAAAGAAATGGTACATTAATGTAACAGAGTTGCCTTGGTGCTCAGTGTGCTTTAGGAGTACAGGTGAGTGAGTGAGTGAGTGAGTGAGTGAGTGTGTGTGTGTGTGTGTGTGTGAGAGAGAGAGAGAGAGAGAGAGAGAGATTGAGAGAGAGAGAGAGAGATATGGATGGATTCAGGGAGAGTTGTAAATGCCTGCTGAAGCCAGGTACTGTTTATCCTTATAGAATCTACCCAGATCCAATGGGCAGAGCCCTCCATGTGTCTCTATGGGGAAACCTGAAAGCAAAGCTCCCAGACTCAGGGAAGTTCCTGAGACAGGAACACAGTGCCTGGCACATGGTAGATATTTAACATTCATTAGATAACTCAAAGGATAGATGGACACATACAAAGGTTTCTGACCTAAGGGTGAGAAGAGAAGGTTTCAAGCTCTAGCAGCTTGGAGTACGGGGCCCTGGGCATGTTTTGTCCTCTATCTAGTCCCTAGTCCCTTTCTCCAGGAAGTGAAGGTGCTGGTAATAGATGCTTATGTCAGCCCCAGGCTGAAATGTGCTGCACAGCTTGAGAATCTGAACTGGATGGCGTCAGCCGGCTCTGCTCACCTCCAGGGCCCTAGGCTGGCTCTGGCTCAGGAAGCATGTTTGGAGTTCAGGTCAGATACTGCCAAGCCACTGCTGGGACTGCCTGGGAAATGACCATGGGCAGTAGCGACAGAAGGGTGAGGAGGAAATGTCCCAGTCCATCCTGGACACTTCAGGAATCCAAGAGCCGCCAGCCCATATCCCCTGGGGGAAGGTGGGACGAGATGTGCCTTCGTCTTCAATTGCTCAGACAGAGCATCCTAAATGCTCACTCCAAGACCCTTGGAGAGAAACAGGACCTCCAAAGCAGGACTGACTTCTGCATGCAAGAAGGAATATGGCATCTGATTTCACTTCCCACAGCTGGCAGCATAAAGTCGATATTTTTTTGTAGTGCAGACAGAGTAAAGAGAGAATAAAGTGTTGAATTGTTTGGCATTATCAAGGATTTCAGCTCCCCAGGACTCCTGCATAAAGAGATGGAAATATAGCTGCTGGAGCCAAGAAACATACAGAAGTATATGAATTTATTACATATTATCTTCCCTCCTTCCAAACAGCCCTAGAAATGTCAAAAGATCATCTATTGTTTCATCGTTGATGAAAAACAGTTTGGGTTTGGTGGGCTTTGGGCTTCGGCAAGAGGCAGGCAATGGGAAAGAAAGATAAGTGTTTTCCCAGGGCAAACTTCAAGAGACCCCACTATCCTTCTAATTCTTCCTTATTGGGTATTAGTTTCACATGTGTAATTTCAGCCAGGGCAAGCCTACAATTACACATTTGCATGCTTGTAAATGTGCAAGCGACTACTATGTGCAAGGGTCTGATGCTGCTGGAGACCACAGGGTGTGTTAGCAAGCTCATGGCTACAAGAAGCTCAGGGCGTGGTGCTGTCTGACTGTGTGCTAAGGGCAGTCATGGCATCTCAGACACAGCCAACTCTGCCTGCCTGTAGAGTCCAGAGCAGGGGTGGCTATGCTGTCTGGAGAAGATCCAGGAGGGTTTCACAGAGATGACATCTGAGCTGGACCTTGAAAGATGAGTAGACTGTCTACCAGCAGAGGAGGAAACAAAGGCATCGCAGGAAAAGAGAAGAAAGTATGGATGCACAAGTTGAAAGGTCACATTCAGCCATCAGACCTGGAAGTTGGGCCTGGAGAGGCAGAGAGTACCTGACCCAACTCTCTGGCCCTGAGCTGACCCAGAACCTGGCAATCCATTGAGTAACTGAAGCCGTATCTGCTTGGGAGTCCACTTTTTATGCTCTCCTCTGATGCTGCTACAGGTATAATTTTCCTGCGAGATTCCCACCGACTGTCCCTTATGCCCTTGGCAGGCTGGCCCAGACCTGCAGCTGGACTCAGAGCCTTCAGGGAAGAAGCTGGCCTCTGGCTCACCTCCCCTGCCACCCTCCTTTGGCTGGAAAAACACTGACTATTGGGGAGCTCTTGACCACCCCAGGTACTGGTGGGGCCATGGGGCCAAGGGGGTTCAATCAGGCCCTCCAGGAGCTGGGCTGTCCCCAGCTCAGCCCCATTGCATGGGCTGGCAGTCTCATGTACATCCCAGTCCCTGATGGGGAAGCAGTGCAGGGAGATGGACCAGGAGCCTCATAGCCTTTTTTTCTTTTGGCGGGAACCTCTCTAAAGGGAGGCCCGCTAGCTCTTCCTCTAGGCCCTCTCCACTTCTCTTTTCCCAGGAGGGCCTCTGAAGCAAGGGAATGTCTGAGCCATGAGAAGCCTCGGAGAAAAGCAGAAGCCTGCAGAGCGAAGTGCTTGTCCAGCTCCAGCCCTGGCTCACCACTCTGCAGGGTGACAGTTTCATGGCTTGCCTGGTCTTGCTAAGCTAGAACCTCCCTCCTGGGGCTCTCCCTGTCAGGAAGATCCGTGAGAGCCCACTCGCTCAGAGGTCAGGCTTCTGTGCAGCCTCTAGGAGGGATACAGTTGAGCGGGTCCAGCCTCTGTTGGGTTTCCCAGCAGCCCTCTTCACAGCTCCTTGTCGAGTGAAGAGAACCAGGAGGAAGGTCCCTTTCACCCAGGCAGCTGTCTCTCGCACCGCCCCGGACCTTTACCCCCAGTGGGTAAGAGAGCCGCTAAGCCCTGGAAATAAGCATAACCTAACTCCCTTACTTTTGAATTCTGCTTTTCAGCTTTCATAGCCTTTTTGGATTTATTTCACTTATGACCCTCAAGCCATCCTGACGGGTAAGCAGAGCAAACATTGCATCACCCTGACTTTTATAGATGAGCAAATAGGGGTACAGATTGAATCACGTGCCTGAGGTTATACAGCTAATTTGTGGAGAGCTGGCACTGAGCCCCAGTCTCCAAGCTTCTGGTCACAGACCTGGCCTCCCTGCCACGTCCCCAGGCTGGCCCTGGACACGGAAAAGATGAGGGGGCAGCAGTGAGTTCTCCCTGCCCAGAGTCAGCTCTGGTCTGGATCTGTGGACGGTGAACCCCTGTGCCTTGAGCTCCTCTGTGGTGGCTCAGGGAGTCCAGCCTTGTGGCCTCTAAGATTCCTCTCGACCTCAAAGCTCCTCCTTTATCAGAAAAATGCCACTTCAACACTTCTCCTTTGCTTTTGGGAAGTGTTGACAGAAATGGAGGACGATGCTGAATCAGCACCTCAGAACTGTGGGAACTGTGAGGGCTTCTGTGTCAGGAAAGGCACTAGGAAGATGACACAGAAGAAGACAACATCCATGCCCCTTGCCACTAGAGGACGTGGAGTCTAACGCGAGAGACAGGCTGTCAGGGCCATCCTCCTCAGTGGAGAGCGAGCAGAGGGATGCCTGTGTTTACATGGTCACTGCAGAGCCTCTCCCTACTTCACTCACACAGAAGTGTGATGCCCATCTGAACGAGGGGCTTAATACAAGCCAATCCCAGAAGGCTTCTCAGAGAACACAGGGATACTGCTGCTTCCAGAGGCGAAGGACACGGTTGGAGGGGACCCTCTGCACATGCGGAGAGCCTGATTACATGTGAGGAACCTCAGCAGCTCCAATGGATCAGAAAACGGCTTCAGGCCTCCACGGAGAAGGCTACTGAGGTGGGGCTTCTGGGAAATGGGTTTGCTTGGGCAGAGACCAAGAAGGCCCCAGGACCCGCCTTGCCCGGCTCTGGCTCCAAAGGGAAGACTTTCCATTCCCTTCCCTGGAAAGCCCCTCACTTACGGGAAGCTGGGTGTTATCTTAAGGTCTGTAAAAGGCTGGCCTGCTTTTCCAGCTGGAGCGGTTCATTCAGAACAATTAGCATACAGTTTCAGAGTTGGAATGGAACATAGGGAAGGGGGTCCCCAGGAGCCAGCAAGGGGCAGCCCAAGAAGGAGAGGAGCAGCCTGGGGAGGGTTGGGAGGGGGTGCTGGGAAGGGGACGGTGCCAAGCCTGCTGCCTGGTCCAGGTGCACCTGTTCTAGTATTAGAAGGAACAAAATTGGGGGCTTGTGTAGGATCCTTCTGCTCCTCAGATCCTGAATACATGGAATGCCCTTTAAACTGGCATTTTATGCCAAGAGACTTTAAAAGCCCCTAAGCCTGGGGAATGTCCTTCTCGGAGAGCTTTAAGGCAAATGCCCAAGGGTGGGCATACTGAGGAACTAGTATTTACCAAGGCACGCTTTAATATTCTTTCATTGACTAAATGTTGGCTAAGGGCCCAGTAGGTGCCAGGTGCTGTCCTAGGCACTAGATACTCTGTGTAGAAAGGAAACTAAGACCTCTGCCCTCATGGGGTTTCCATTCTAGTGTGGGACATCAGATGTAACACATAAGTGAACTGCTGAGCACGTTAGACGGCAAGTTACCCTCAGGAAATCAACCTGCAAGGTAAACATTTCTTTTTTACATGCAAGGAAATGGAAACTAAGAGTTTATATTAAAAACAAAAAAAGTTAAAGTTCTCTAAGCTAGGAAGTGGCAAAGTCTGGATTTAAACCATCCAGCCCAATGCCTACAGCACTCACCTTGCCTCACAGATGGACAAGACACACATGCCCACTCGAACAACCCCCAGATGATCTGAGTGGACAGATCATAGAATCATAGACTCTCTGAGTGAGAAGAGCTCAGAAATTGCTGTTCTGGCTTTAGCCTCTTACAGGGAAAAACGGCCTTTGGAGGTGCAGTGATCTGTCTAAAGTCTCATGGCCAGTCACACTATTATAGAACTGGAATCTGAAAGTCGTGACCTGGAGGCACAGGTTCCTTATACCAAGCCAAGCTAACCTGTCAGGTTTTCTCAGCAAGTCCATAACTGTATTCTCAAAGAGAGCCAGCCTCCTGCCAACTCCCTGCACCATTTCCTGCTTCAGAGACCATACACACCCCTCTAGGCGCCCACCTGCACCACCCATCCCAGGTCAGAGGCACTCATGGTCCGGACAGGGGCTGAGCCTTAGAGCCTCCTCTGGGCCATGATTTTGAAACAATCAGAGAGGGGACCACTGAACAACACTGACACCCCACCCCCAGCCCAAGTTTTATGTGTTCAAAGCTATGGCTGTAAACAGGTGTTCGGTGTCTTGCAGGGTCAGGGGCTAAACAGCACTCTGTCTGGAAGAAAAATTGCATTAACAGCATCGAGGGCAATTGCAGAGGTAGAGGGGAGGGGAGAGAAGAGGCAAACGGACCTTAATGCAGTGGTTATGGGACTTAAATCGGAGCCCAGGGCAGGTAAAGAACACAGCTATAAATCCAGCCTCCCGAAAGAATAATTTGGAGGTAGGAGACACAAGCTCACTTAAAATATGTCTGAGATGAGAACCAAAGATCGTTATTTTTGAGTAAGGATATAAAATGCTAAACACTGCCTTTATTAGTCCTTTCTAAAAGCCAGGTGTAAAATACTGCCATTCCCAAGATTGTGTTTTCCTTTTTTTTCTTTTAATGGCAGAAATTAAAATCTCCTTAAGCCATTAGCCATCACTCCCCAAGGTGAGTCCTCAAAGTGATTCTGCCAGGGACCCCTCCCTTCACCCAGGAGGTATGGTGGCCGCTCCACTAAGCCTCACACACCCCTTCCCACCTCTCCCTCTGCCCCCACTGGCACCGAATGCCTGCCAGGCGGCAGGTGGCTGAAAAGCCTGAAAGTTTTATGGGTCTGCCCCAGGAGACCCTGTCTCCCACCAGTTGCCAATTTGGCGGGTTGCTCCCCACTCACAAATACCTAATGCTAAAGATATTCAGCCCCCTGGAGCGCTGCCAGGCAGACCTCCCCCAGGGTGAGTGGCGCTCAGTGACTCGGCCTCTGGTGCTATCAAATGGCACTTCGGCTCCCTGGGCCACTTCTCCCTGGGCCGGCTTCCTTTCTTCCTCCCCACTGCTTTCTTTCTTTTTTCCTTTCTTTCCATCAAAGGCTGATGCTACCAGAGAAAAAGTTCATAAAAATGTTATGTCCACCATAAAACCCCTAATGTGGCATTCTGCATGATCCATGCATTAACATTAACATTTCCCAGACAGTTATTGTGAGATAATGGTCCCAGCTATAATTCAGCGGTAACGTTCCTTCAAGCAAATGTTATGGAGGAATAAATGACTTGCCAAGTGAGCTGCTGCAGTGGGCGTGGGGAGAGGCGAACGACTTGAAAATGCAGACTCTGGACCTTAGAGACCCAGCATGGGACTCATCCTAGGCCTGACCACAGACTCTGTGGACCAAGAGGCCAGGCCCCTCTGTTCCCTGCTGCCATTTCACATAAATCCCTTCTTTCTTTCCAGAGCTATTTTGGGAGAATTGGCCAAGAAAGAGGATTCAAGGCATCAGGGTCATAGTCAGGGATGAGAGGGTGATGAGTGGCGTCAGTATTTCAGGCAGCATCCTTCTCCCTGTCGCTCTCCTGTGGTCCCTTTACGCTCACCTCTGGACAGCACTTATCACCTCGTATTTTAATTATTTGTTTACATGGCTGTAATCATTTCTTCCTCGTGAACAGTGTACACATTTCCGTGTTTAGCTGACCCAGCACAAAGCAGGTATTCAATAAATGTCGGTTGGAGGTGAGGCTGCATGGATGTACCGATGGACGGATGGATGGACGGACAGATGAATGAGTACTTGGATGAGTGACAATCACAGAAAAAGATCTAGAAATGAAAGCAGACCATAAGATGAACGGAGTTTGACATTAGTGGTAAAGGAGAAGATACCTAAACACACATTTATTGAACAAAATCCTAAGGATGCGAGCTTGAATGGAACTTAGGGACCTGACACTACACTCATTTTATTCTTCAGGGATGTGAGGCCTAGAGGTGTTGGTGTCCGAGCAGGACTAGAACTCCTGACCACCAGTTCAACACTCTGCCAGCTGCTTTCTTGCCACTAATATGAAAGGCTAATAATATACAAAGAACCCTTTCCTATCCTCAAGGAGTTTGTGGAGGGGACACATTAGGCACAAACACAAGTCCTTATGATTCAGGTCAGAATGTGATGAGTGCCGCAGTGGGAAATGTCTTCGATTTGATGACTAAAGAGGGACAGCAAAGGATCAGGGTCCTGGAGGGTATGCAAGACCGGAAGGCACACATCGTGATGGGAACGAATATTTGAGAAGAGGAGACAGGGTGAGCAAAGGCACAGAGATGATCGGAACCAGGGATCCCTCACAGGTACTTCATTTGTACCAGCACGTGCTGAGCATGTGGTCCCGGGAGATGGTTCGTCTTTCGGGATGGCCTTCCTTAGAATGTGTCCCTTCACTGCTTGCTCCTTGCTATGCCCTCTGACAAGTTATCAGCTCGTGAATCATGTCCTTGGCCACGGTGGTCAGCTCTCTGGCTCGTGCCAGGGCTAGGCCTGGCCAACCTCACTGGCCCCTTGAGCTCCCAGGATGGCAGCTGCATCTTTGCCGTCCTTTTCCACCTCTGCCCAGTCCTTCTCAACGTCCATGGGAAGATTACGCGGGAGCCACATTCCTTCCAGAAACGTTAGGAGGGGGACTCCATGAGAAACACAAGGGACAATGTTGGCTTTTTTCCAAACACTACATGTGATGACCACGACGATCGCTCCCAAGAAGGCAAGACCAGATTTATTGCATTGGCAAAGGAGATGGTGACCTCTACAGTGTATTCAAAGGACCCTGGAGAGGCTTTGCCCCAATCAGAAAGATCATCTTCACTCAGGGGTCTCATCACGTCCTGGAGCTAGAAGGGACCTTGGAGGTCGACTGGTTTAACCTGCTGTGCTGTGCAGACATCTCCAGTAGGCAGGGTTTTTTTTCTCTTCCTAATAACTCCTGGTGAAAACTGCTCTTGCGTTCTGGGGCAGCTCTCACTAGTAGAATGCCCACACTCAATGGGGAAATTTGTCTCTCTGTCACTTCTACCTTTCTGTTCTAGTCCTGCTCTCTGGATAAGCACAGTGTAAGACTAATACCTCCTCTGCATAATGGTTCTTTAAATATCGAAGACAACACTCATGCCCCTCCCTAGGTCTTCTGTGCTGCAGGTGTATATATATATACCTTCTTCAGCATCTTAGCCTTCCTCCCAGATGCGCGCCACATTATCAGTGTTCCTCTTAGAAGCAAACATGGTCCTCCCGTGTGGTCAGAACCAGTGCCTCCTTCACCTAAACTTGTAGGAATGCAGCCTAAGATTGCAATTACTTTTGTTTTGTTTTGTTTTGTTTGTTTTTGTTTTCTTTGGCAGCCATATCGCAACACTGGCACCTATTGAATTTTTAGTCAGACTTCCCTTTTTTTTTCACATGAAATGCTTTGAAGCTCCATCTCCCTCACTTGTACAATTTGCATTTTACTCAAACAACATAAATGTATATTTCTCTGTATTCAACATCAGTGCCTTGCTTTCCTGCCTCACGAGCTTTTTCAATCTTAATTCTCCTTTAAAACCCATTAATCATCCCCTCCAGTGTGGGGAATGATCAGCTCACCTTCTACAATATCATGCAGATCGTTGGTAAAAATGCTCTCCAGCACAAAGCTGGCTACTTCAACATGAAAGACCTCTCTCCAGACTGAAATCTACTAATCAATTCTGCTCGAGGACAGTCACAGTCTAGCTAAAAGTTCACTCATCTGTTCACCCACCCAACTTTGTCTTCAATCTTATTCTGTTCACCCACCCAACTTTATCTTCAATCTTATCTTGTCCAGAAGGATATCATGGAAGATATTGTCATACATCTTGCTGAAATCAAAATACTACTCAGAAGTTTCCTTACCTACCAACCTAGGAATGCTATGTTTTTTAAAAAGGGTGATAAAGTTAGTTTGAGATAACTGTTTTTCAATGAAGCTATTCTTATTCTTGGTCATCATGTCTTTCTTTCATAATTAATTCAATTTAAAATTTTCGTCGGTAATTAATATCAAACTTATTGTCATGTAGCTTCTAGGATCTGAAGCATACCACTTTATGAAAACACAACTTTTGCATATTTCTGTCTCTAAAAACTATTTTCATCAGCTCACAAACAGCTAACTGTGGTTCTTCAAACTCATCTTTAAGTTCTTTCCATACATGATGTAATTTGCTGGTATCTACAGCCTTGACTTATTTAAAGCTACTCAGTTACCATCTCCTCACCTCTTTCAAACTTGAGCCCTTTTAAAATCATTTTTCTGGCTTGATGATCATTGTCCTTGAAGAAAACAATGCAAAGTGGGAGTTAAAGTGTTTGTTTTCCTTCTGTCATCTGGTAACCTCACATGTTTGTCCCAGTCTGTAGCTGCCTCAATTCTTTACTTTTTTCTCTTTCTGTTTTGTTTCAAGTATTGCTTTTTAAGAGAGAGAGGAAAGGAAGAAAGTATGTGTGGGGTGGGGGACGTCCGGGGAGGGAGGTGTTCTCAGACTTCAGTTCATTCAGTCTTTTGGCCTTCCTAGTGTACTTCTAACAGGTTCAGGCTACTCTCTTGTATGGCTTCTTGTTTATAAGACCCTCCTTTCATCTTTGGCACATGTGATTTAAGTCATCACAGAGCTCAGATCTGAAAATGTGACCAAAAATATGATGTCCATTACATTTCACATGCACCATTATAAACATATGGGTTAACTCCACCTTCTTTTACCAGCCCTGCTTAGAAATATACTTAGCAATGTAATTCAACCCAACCAATATTTTTTGATCACTTCTTATGCCCAAAGCAGAGTTCCAGATACTGTGGGTGATACAGAGGTGAAAAAAAATTGTCCCTACCTTAGACACGATGGAGGAGGCAGACACACAAATTGCTATAGCCTCAGACAGGGTGAACCAAAGATGACAACGTCGGTATAGACAAGGTGCAGGAGACCACGTCTACCTGGGAAGATCCAGGAAGATCCACAGAGTGGAATGCTGGGCAGAATCTCAGAAGTCAGAGATACAGAGAAGGCTATAAATTTCTTAAGAGGGCACAGAGATAAAGAAGCAAGATGGTGTTTGGAGAACAGCAGATGACTGTGTGTGGCTAGACCGTGTGGTGGGCTGGGGGAGAAGTGCAGTCCAGACACTTATTCCAAGCTTTCTGCTCTGCCCCAAGACCCCATCAAAACGTTGAACACAACACATCCTCAAATACACTCATCACACCTCCTCTAAACCTGTTATTTTTGACATCCCCATCTCCTAGTAAACTGAACACTGAACTTAGAATCAAAAGATCTGAATTCTAATCTAGGATCCAGCACTTTGAAACTGAACAAGCCTCTCCATTCCTCTGAGCTGCAATTTCTTCATCTGTAAACTGGGGAAACAGTGCCTCAGTTCCCTCCTGACATGGGAGTCTCGAGGATCAAGTGAGAAAGCGTGGAGGGAACTGCTTTATAAATGGTCAAGAGCTGTGTACATGAAAGAACCATGTCAGTGTGGTGCCTCTGTCCCTAATTGGGTGTGCCACGCCCAGGTAAGTTCTCCCAGATGGAACTGACGTTTCCTGTGGGCAGTGCCTGATGCTCCTGTTAATGAAGTGCCTTGTGGGGGAAATTGGGATGATGAATAGGATAGGATGGGAGACTGGAGGCAAAGGCATAGATGTTGGTGAGACCCAAGCCCATTTATTTGGGCTGAAGCAGGCTGTTTTTGAGACTCTTCAAAGCTGTCAGAGCTCATGCTGAGTGCCAGGGAATTCAGGGGCAGAAGGTGCTCTAGGTCCCAGGTAACTGCAGGTGCAGACACACCTACACCCTTCCTCCTGATTTCCTGTCACATGCCACACACTGCAGGCCCTCTGAATACAAAGATGACGAAGCCGCCATCTCTGACCTCAGAGAATGCGGTGGGATGTACCAATATTTATAACTCAGTACAGTTAGCAGCATAAAAGAGGTGTGTGCTCAGGGTCACATACGTGCAGAGGGGGAAGTCACTCTCTGCCAGAGAGGTAAGGATGTTCAGACAAAGCTTCCAGGGCTGAATCTTCAGGAATGTGTAGTTGTCTAAGCAGATGAGGCAGGAAAGGGCATCCCAGGAAGAAAGAACAGCAGATGCAAAGGCACAGAGGCAGAGAAAGCATCAAGAGCTCCTGAAAATGCCTTTTAACGCTGCGTGGCTGGAACATGATTATGTGAGAGGAAAGAGGCTTGCAGCGCACAGGGCAATAGGTGTTTAATGCACATGTGGGAAGAGATAGCAGCATGTCATGGAAAGGAGAAGGTGAGAGAAGAGGAAGGAAGGGAAAAGAGAAGTTGAGGGTGTCTCCAGGTTTCCTTTCTGAGTGCTCAAAACAAGGATGGTGCCATTCCTCCCAAATGAGGGACGCAGGCAAAACAAATGTGGGGAGTGTGGGCAGAATGGAGACAAAGGGGCTCACAGGTGGGCGTGGCTGGGTTTGGGGGTGGAGGGATGCTGTGGAATATCTAGAGGACATCCTACCTCCTTCAGTTTTGCATTCCAGTTCCCCTATCCCAGGTAGAATCTGTCTTGCCGTTCAGCTGAATTCATAGCACCTTGCGAGGAGAGACTGGGTCTGATAGCTCCGCACCCTCTGGCGTCCCTGGCACCCTCACAGCCTGTGCTGAGAGGCAACAGGAGTGCCCCAGAGACTCGCTGGTGACATTCCGTGTCTTCCCCTTCTCTGGCCTGAGCTGCTTCAGGCACTTGGTGAGAATGCCTCAAAGATGGCATCGTGGAAACCCACATGTGCCCTCGGGCCAGACCCACCTCGTTTGAATCCTGGCCCCCACAAGCCCTGTGATACTGCGCATGCTGATTGACCCTTCGAAGTCTGTGCTGTCTAATTAAGTAGTCACATGTGTCTATTTAAGTTTAAATTAAATTAAATTAAAAATTCAGTTACTCATTTGTACCACCACAATTCAAGTGCTTCAAAGCCACATGGTACCTTTGGTGCTGGAAGATGCAGGCAGAGGACACTTCATGGCAGAAAGTTCTGTTGGACGGTAGCAGGCTAAAATGTAGACATGAGCACTCACCTCACAGGGTGATGAGGGTCAGTGAGATCTCGTGTGTGAAGCACTGGGCATGATGGCGGGCACACAGGAATCCTTCCAGCACCAGCTGTTCTTTATTCCTAATAAACTAGAAGAGAGAGCTGAGGCCCTGGACTACAGCGGTGAGGGCAGAGTACCGCTGAAGCCCTGTGGGCACCAAGAACGTGACAGTCCCTGACTTTTGGGAGAATAAATAGACTTGCAAGGAAAGAGTCGAAGGGGCTTCCACGTGTGGTGTGAGAATTCGGGGTTGATGTGATGGGTGGCTCCTCAGGAACCTCCAGAGAGGCATTTGGCTAGGGACTTCAGTGACACCAAGATGATCCCAGAAAAGCCGAGGTGGGTGCCACACTGTGACCTCACTTACTTGAGGATCTGGGTGTGGATCTGGCTCTGGGTCCTGGGCTTCGGCAGATGGGCTGGGAGCTGGGGGAGGGGAGGGGAGTGGGATCCCTTGCCCGAACATAAGTCAATCTGCGAAAGACACAAAGCTCGTGTCAAGAAGGCCTAAAGATTTCCCTTCCTGACAGCGTGCTGTGTCTCCACGTGCTTTTGCCCCTCTTTTGTGTCCTGCGTCTCAGGGGCCAAAAGAGTCGTGTCTATCATGGACCTGAAGTCCTAGGAAGGGGAGAAGGGCTGTTGCAGGAAGCAAGGGCAGAGGGAGCTGCGTTAGAGGTAGGAATGGAGGAGGCAGTGCTGCAAGAGGCTCCCCTCATCAGAGGCCAGCACAGAAAACCTCCCTTCCCTCCCTGAGCCAGAACCAGCCTGGGCCAGAAGGCAGAGGTGTTCGGATGAGAACGCCCCTTGTCCCCTCAGGTTAGCGGACAGCCCTGGCTGAGGGCCTCGGACCCATGCTGGGTCATCCCTGATCGGCAGCTTCCTCTGTGGGGAAAGGAGAGTATTCCCTTTGAGTTGAGGTCAGGGAGTTTTAGTGTGGCAGGAATGCCTCGGGCTGGCCCTCACCCATCCTCCCTGAGGCTAGGAGCCACGCCCCTCCTGGAATAGGTCGTCTGGAGTCAGGTCCAGCCCTCTGTTCTAACACGCTGTGTGGAGGGTGGAGAAAAGAGTGAAGTGGGCTGTAGTTTTCCTCAGGCTGAACCTTCTCCCTGGGGAGGTTCCTCTCATCCTCCTGCTCTCTGCAGCCTCCCACCACCACCTCCTTCCCTCTCCCTCCCGGGTAGGATGGATGGAAGCAGCTAGGAGAAATCCGAATAACTAATCAGAGTCCTCATTAACCCCCTGCCGAGATGCTCAAACATTCACTTTGCTGTTTGTGAAGCAGAAAAAACCCTCTCCCAGCATTAAAATTGATGTGTTATTAATCCCTGTACTCTGATGGACCCAGGGGGCTGCTGGCCTGTCCTGCCTGAAGCCAGGGCTTGGAGCCTCGGAGCCTCTGCCTTGGCCGCTTGTACTTTCTATTATTTATTGGCCCAGCGCAGAGAGGCCTTGCTTCATAGGGAGCAGGTTTGGTGCCAGCACAGAGGTTGCTGTTTTGCCTTCTCTCTGGGCCCCTCTGCTTAGCTGCACCCCGGGTGCAGCTGCCAGGCCACTGAAAGTGGGTGGGTTGAGTGATGTGTCTTTCTCCAGACCTGAGAGGGCCCGGTCACCTCTCTACACATCAGATGAGCCAGTGCATAGAGTGGACAGCTTCTCAGTCCAGTGGTGGGCTGGGCTCTGAAGGTCTTGGCGTTTGTCTGGCTCAACCGCTGACCCTTTCTGCACACCTGGGAGCACAGTGTTTCCATGGCCTCCCTGCCGATACCGCACGCCCAAGCAGTAGAGCTGTTCTCTGGCTGTCCACCCCAGGTGGTCACCCTTACACTGCACCGCCTCCACCTGAAAATGGGAATCCACAAATATTCCTCATGTGCTGGACCTTGGACCAGGAGCTGTGTGGGAGCCAAAGTCATTCAAGACACAGCCCTATCCTCAAGGAGGCTAGATTGTAGTGGGGTCAAATGTCTGTACGCACCAAGAATAGCACATGACAGTGAGGGGAGAGAGGGACTTAGGGAAGAGAAAAGGCTTCTCCTGGTTCTATTTGAGCCTGGGAAGGAGCATGGATGAAAAAGACCTACTGTGCACCCCTCACTCCCAGGTGGCTGGTGCTGGCCCAGCCCTCTTTACTGGTTGTGGATCTGCCCTGATTCAGGTCTGTCCACATCTGTTGCCTGTCTTAACCTGTGAAGTCACTGCCAGGGCCGAGGCCTGTGTAAATTTCATTCTGTAGCCTTTTGTGCAGTAGGTCCCTAAAGACAGCTTCACGAGGGGGAGAAGGAGAAAGAGCTGAAAGTGGAGGGTGAGAAGAAAGAAATTTAATCCCTAGCTCCTATTTCTAATCACTTTAATTTACTACATTGAGAAATGGTCAGAGGTCACCTTCCTAATCTTGGACTCAGGTTGGTGAAGGTGATCATTCAATTGCTATTTGTGAGTGCTCCTAGGTGCTAGGAACTCAAAGTGAGCAAAACAAGCCTGGGCTCCATCCAGGTGGAGCTTGCAGTCTGCTGGAGAAAACAAGCATTACTCAAACAACTACAAACGAATGTATAATTACAAACAGAATTAAGAAATGCAATATTCAAAGGAGCCTTCTTTGTTTTGAGAGGTGAGATGCGAAAGCGAACCTGTTACTACTTGAAAGTGGATGAGGAAAGAGCATCTTTCAGGAGGATGGAACTCCGGTGCAAAGTCTCTGTGGTGGGAAGAAACACATCCTGTTTGAGGGACCAAAGGCCTAGATGGCTGGACACAGAGAGCCAGTGAGGTGCAGCAGGAGAGGTGGGCAAGGCCAGATGCACCTGACCTTCCAGGCCACAGGGAGGATTTCGGTCTCCATCTCAAGAGAGATGGGAAGTCAGTAATGTGTTTGAAACAAGGGAGAAGAGGGGAGGGGCTATAATGGGATTTGCACTTCAGAAAGCTCTCCCTGGCTGTCCAGTGAACAGGTGGAGAACACCAATATGTTAAATGGGCATCTTCATCCCTTCTTAGTCTCCCACTTTGGTGAGCTGACATCTGTAGAATGTGCTGGAGCTTTATGATGGGAGATGTTTATCTAGATTCTGATCACCTAATATTCAGCCTCAGCTCAGAACTCACAAAAATAAATCATCGCCCTTGAAGTAACGCCCCCTCCTTTCTTAACTTAGCATAGACCCAGATGGCCACGCCCACTCTGACCACTGCAGGCCCAGCATTTTGATGTCTGTGGGACCCTGGGTATGGGAACCCCAGCCTCCCTGAAGGATGTCAGGGGGAAAGCAGCTGAGCACATGGATTGGTAGAGGTGGAGGGAACGAGGTGGGGGCTGCAGAGGAGCCAGGGAGGCAGAGCGGTGGGACGAGTGGGGGCTGCCAGGCACCCCCATGGCCTCTTGTGCTGGGTGCGCAGGCACAATGACACAAACACAAGCATGCAACCTCCTCTGGCAGCAAGCTCCTCCTCTCCATTTGGCCAGGGGCTCCTCTGTCCTGGGTTACTCCAGCTTGCTGCTCTTAAAGAAACTGCGTTGGTCTCGTTTAGGACTAAAAATCTTCCTTCTTTCATCTCAGCAAACATTAATCGGTCATATCCTATGAATGAGGATACTCTGAGGGTCAAGC
>CM053510.1:86820899-86890041 GCA_028627145.1 Eidolon dupreanum | reverse complement strand
CTGCCTGGGGAGGAGGCGGGCAGTGCACAGAGTGGGGCGTCCCCACGTTTGCAGATGTCCCAGTGCCTCCAGCCTTCCCTTCTGAGAGCTGCGCTGCCTTTTCTCACAGGTGCATTGGCTCTAGCTGACAGGAAGAATTTCTGGCCCAGCTGGAAAAGAGACGAGGGGAGTGAGTCCCCTGTGGGCCATCTGAGAGGCCGCCAGGATCACTGAACAGTAAGAAACACTTCACTATCTTCTAACAGGAGTCCCCAACCTCCAGGCTGCAGACCGGGTACTGGTCAGTGGCCTGTTAGGAACGCAGCCAGAGGTGAGCAGTGGGTGAGCAAGCAAAGTTTCATCTGTATTTGCAGCCGCTCCTTAGGGCTAGCATCACCGCCTCAGCTCCACCTCAGATCATCGGGCATTATATTCTCATAGGAGCACCCATCCTTGGTGCCAAAAAAGGTTGGGAACCTCTGCTCTAACACATAGGTACACCCTCCAGGCGGATTATCTTTTCTTCTGAAAGCCTCGAGAACCAACCGGTGACATTAGCTGACACTTAGCATGTACAGCCTTAGAAAGCACAATGCTGTACTGTTTTTTCATATCTTTCCTCCCTGAGGACAGGACGAGGGCTCTGCCTTATCCCGAATGCCCCTCCTTTCTTCTATACATATTCTGTGAACAATAAATTGTTGTGGATACAGCTGGATGGGCTGCTGCTCACATTGATGATGAGGATAACATTTGCACAACCCTCTGAAGCAAGCATCGTTACCTAAGAATCCCTTAGGGGTGTTTGTTAAAAATGCAGTTCCTGGACCTCACACCAGAGATTCTGATTCCATGAGGCTGGATTAAGACCCAGGAATCTGTACCTCAAGTGTTTTGATGAACATGGAGGAAACTACATCCTAGGTGTTTCTGATGAACTCTGAGAAATCGTTCTTTAGAATGTAGAAAGCATTTTGAATGGAGAATCTCATTTAATCCTCTTATCAGATAGGGTTTTTAAAATCCCCTTAAGTAACTTCATGATCTCAAAGATGTAAGTATCAGTCTAGGTAGGGATTTAGAAATCCATTTATCCAAAACAACCCTTTTTACTTTCCAGTATGCCATGATAAGGGCTGGATCTGTTATGGTGAGATTGGGCCCCAACTCCAAAGGACCCTACCCAGGATTTTGTAAGTTTCCCTGATGTCTTAGGGCCACTGTGACCTTGTAGTATATCAGCCTGCATTTAGGGGGTAGTAATCTTTGCCAAATTCCTCACAAAAACTGGTTCTCTGGAGAGAGGAAGAGGAAGACAGTTGACCTGAAAGGTGAATGAATGTTTGTGGGCCCTGCTCCCAAGCAGGTAGTTAGTGAAGCCACAGATATTCAAGAGGACCATCTGTCTGAGAGTGGCAGAACTGGCTAGTGATGACTGTCCTCTTCTATACCCTCTGGCTGTTTGGGGAGCTCTGTATTCTACATGTATTAAGGGGCAGGGAGCATGCTGGAGCATACTATGGCTCCTAGAGGTGACAGGAGCATATCCAGAAGGGTCAAGGCTTCAGCAGGTGTGGGTTGAGCGATTCCATTTGGGAGACAGGCTGATAGTCTTTTCAACAACTTTTGGAACCTGTGTGCACAGTGATGTTGAAGAGAGTTCACTGCAGACAATGGCTGTAGCAGAGACTTGAAGAAGATGTGGGGATGCTAAAGTCCAAAGAGGCCAAACCATGCCTGGGAGCATGGAGATGTCCCTTGCCCTCCCTACATGGTAGAATATGGGGAAGAATGGGAATGAGTTGACAGAGTGCTAACTCCTGCTATGATTCTGTCTTTCTGTAGAGTGAAAGGCTTCCACGGATGAGATGGAGGTCACCTCAAATATCACCCTTCAACTACCCCCTCGTCCCCCCACCAACACAGACACACACACACACGGACACACACAACACACACACACTGACCACTGAACTGTCTTGCCGAGTGAGTGCCAGTCTGATCTGTTCTGGGGACTAAATACAGTTGACACTCTTGCTTGGATGAGTGCAATTGGCAGGGACAATTTTTGCAGCTAATGCTGGAAGTGTGGCAATCAGAGAAGCCGCCAGCTGTCTCACTTAAATTCTTAGCTCTGTCGCTCTCGTTTTTTAAAATCGTTTTGCTTACATAATCCACCCCCTTTTTATTTTCTAATTCTCTCCTTGCAAAGCTGGCACCAGAGGGGAAGGGCTAGGGTGGAGGGGATAGCAATTACACATCAGTTTGGGGAGCATTTACATTTTGCAATTACAATTTAAAAATAAGCATCGTTAATGATCTCCACGTGTCAGCGACAAACCCTAACTGACATACAGACTCTCCTGGGCCTGCCTGCCTCCCCTGAAGTCAAAGGCTCAGCAGAGGCAGAGGTACCTGGGGAGACATGGAGAGGCCAGGGGCAGCATCTCAGGGGTGGCAGGAGCAATTTGTGTTTTCTTGAGGTCGTTGGAGAACAGGTATCGAGCTGAGCACCTAGCAACCCAGAACCGAGGGCTGCAGCTTCTCTCTTCTTCCCTGTACTAATGCTCCATCCTAGCCCATCTCCTCCCAAAGCCCCAGCACAGCGGGGTCCAGTGTCCTCAGGAAGCAACGTCAGTGCTCAGAGCTGTGAGAAAGAGAGCTTTAAACTGCTGATACCCTCTGAGGGGGAATTTGCAGGGTCCCATTTGGACCAATGTAAATCCTAGTTCCCAAAAGCCAGCCAGTGCATCTGGGTGTTCACAGACTGAGTAGAGGGGCTGCTTCCATGTGTAGGGATTAGGAAGAAAACAGGATTAGTTGTATCCCAGTTTGGGAGAGACACTTCTCCTCTCACCAATTACTTCATACATATTTATTGAAGCCCTCTGATTCCGTAAGCAGCGACTTTGGAACCAGACTAACCCAGACTCAGACCCTAGCTCTGCCATTGGATACCTGTGGGATTTAGGACAAGTTAAGTAACTTAAGTTTTCTAACCATCATTGTCTATATGTAATTGGGATGATCTTTTTTTACCTCATAGGGCTTCTGTGAGGATTAATCAAGATGATGTACTAGAAAGCCCCTCATGCAATGTCTGGCACATGGTACATGCTCAGTAAACATAGTTTCTCTCCAAGCCCCTTCCCAGTTGCCCCAACATGCTGCCTCCTGCTCATATTACAGCGACTATTTTCCATGAACATGAAGGAAGTGTGATCTGGTCAGATTTCTCAGTTCATTCTGCAAAGTCAAGCTATCTATACCCTGAGCAGCTTCTGAAATGGCCCCAACCTCTCACATACCCCCACGATCTCCCCATACGGTTCTCTGGGGGGTGTGGCATCAGGCCTCACCTCCAGCCCTCAACTTCTCTGGGGTCCTCTTCCTTACTGTCGTATAACAAGCCCACTTCTCTCTTTTCTTGACACTAAATCAGTGGCAAAAGCTTATACCAGGCCCCACGTATGCTCTTTATCTGTGAAATGAAGGAGGTGGTCCAGGAGCTCTCCGAGGCACCTTTCAGTCTTGACATCTGTATCTCTTGACTTCTCCTTCCCTACCTTCCTTTCTCACCAGTTATTTGTGAGAAAAATTTCATCCCCTTAGCAGCTTCAACTAGGCTGATCTTTGGACCGATCACTTACAGTCAAGAGCTTATGTTTGTTACTTGAAACATACATAAACTCCTACCTGTGGCAAAAAGCGATGCGCATCTCACAGAAATCTGAGAGCGGGAGGACTTCCCAAAGCAGACCACTTGCACAGGGCAGGGACAACACCTTGTTGGTTTTGATGTTTAACTGAACACAGTTAATCATTAAATTTTTTAAAATAATTCATTTTGCGATTATAGTTCACATACATTATATTAGTTTAGGTGTACAGCATAGTGGTTAGACATTTATATAACTTACAAAGCGATCACCTCAATAAATCTAGCATCCATCTGACACCATATGTAGTAATTACAATATTATTAACTATATTCTCTATGCTATGTGTTACATCCCCATGACTATTTTGTAATTACCAGTTCATACTTCTTTCTCCCTTCTGCCTTTCCACCCATCCTCCCAAACCCCCTCCCATCTGGCAACTGTGAAAATGTTCTCTGTATTGATGAGATGAGTTTATTTTTCTGTTTTATTTTTTCATTTGTTTTTTAGATTCCACATGTAAGTGAAATCATATGATATTTGTCTTTCTCTTTCTGACTTATTTCACTTATCATAATACCCTCTAGGTCCATCCATGTTGTTGCACATGGCAAGATTTTATTCTTTTTTATGGCTAGGTAATATTCTGTTGTGTGTACCCCTTCTTCTTTATCTATTCACTAATTGATGGACACTTAGGTTGCTTTTATATCTTGCCTATTGTAAATAATGCTGCAATGAACATATGGATGCATACATCTTTTTGAATTAGTGTTTTGGGTTTCTTTGGATAAATACCTGGAAGTGGGTTTACTGGGTCCTTCTTTGTCTCTTGTTATAGCCTTTGTTTTAAAGTCTGTTTTGTCTGGTATAAGTATTGCTACCCTAGATTTTTTTTCATTTCCATTTACATGAAATATCTTTTACCACTCCTTTACTTTCAGTTTTTGTATGCCTTTCAATCTGAAGTGAGTCTCTTGTAGGCAGCATATGTAAAGGTCTTGCTTTCTTATCCATTCAGCTACTCATCTTTTGACTGGTGCATTTAATACATTTACATTTAAAATAATTGTTGGTAGATATGTAGTTATTGCCATTTTATTATTCATTTTTCTGTTATTCATTTTTTTTTTTAACTTTTTCTTCTTATTCTTAAAGAAGTCCCTCTAATATTTCTAGTAATACTGGTTTGGTGTTATGAGCTACTGTAGATTTTTCTTGTCTGAGACTCTCTTTATCTGTCCTTCAATTCTAAGTGGTAGCTTTGCTTGGTAGAGTTATCTTGGTTGTAAATCCTTGCTTTTCATCACTTTGACTATTTCCTGCCAATCCCTTCTGGACTGAAAAGTGTCTGTTTAAAAATCAACTGACAGTCTTATGGGAGCTGCCTTGTAGGTAACTGATTGCTTTTCTTTTCATGTTTTTAAGATTCTCTCTCTGTCTTTAACCTTTGGCATTTTAATTAGGATGTGTCTTAGTGTGGACTTCTTTGGGTTCATCTTGTTTGGGACTTTCTGTGCTTCTTCAGCTTGTATGTCTATTTCTTTCACAGGGTTAGGAAGTTTTCCCTCATTATTTCTTCAGATAGGTTTTCAAACCCTTATTCTTTCTCTTCTCCTTCTGATAGCCCTATGATACAAATGTTGATACACTTGATGTTGTCCCAGAGGCCCCTTAAACTATCCTCATTTTTTGGATTCTTTTTCTTTTTGCTGTTTTGATCAGGTCTCTTCTTCTACCTTGTCTTCAAAATAGCTGATTCAACCCTCTGCTTCATCTAATTTACTGTTGGTTTCCTCTAATGTATTCTTCATTTCAGTCATTGTATTCTTCATTTCTGACCGGTTATTTTTTATGTTTTCTATCTCCATTTTTATGTTTCCTATCTCTTTGTTGAAGTTATCACTGAAATCATTGAGCATCTTATAACCAGTGTTTTGAACTCTGCATCTGACAGGTTGCTTGTCTCCATTTTGTTTAGTTCTTTTTCTGGAACTTTGTTCTGTTCTTTTATTTGGGACATGTTTCTTTGTCTCTTCATTTTGGCTGCTACTCCCCCACCCCCAACGTGTTTGTTTCTATGCTACGTTTCTTGGTCTTGGCAGAGTGGCCTCATATAGTAGGTTTCCTGTGAGGCCCAGTGGTGTAATCACCTGAGCTGGGTGCTCTAGGTGTATCTTTTGTGTGAGTTGTATGTGCCCTCCTTTTGTAGTTGAATCTTGATTGCTGTTGGCACATCAGTGGGATGGATTGACCCTCAGGCTGATTGGTTGTGAGGACTAGCCATGACTACAGTGGAGGAGCTATTCTTCAGGGACTGACCAGATGGAGCAGAGCTCTGGTGCCTGTAGAGTATGCCCTTTGGGTGTATCATTGTGGAGGTGGTTGGGTGATGCTCTGGTGTGGTCTAAAGCTGGCTACCATGTGTGTTGGTTCTGGGGCCTCTTGAGAGGGGCTCTGATGTAGGCCAACGTCAGCCACTGCCTGTGCACTGCTTGGGGTCACTTGGTATGAGCTAGAAAGTGATCTGCAAATGGTTGCCACTCATGCTGGGCTTGGAGGTGCCTGGGAGAGGCTAAGCTGTGAACGGAGGCTGGCCACTGCTAGTGCCTGGCTTAGGGTTGCTTAGCAAGAGCTATGGGGCATGCCAAGGCCAGACGCTGCTTGTTTGGAGTTTGCGAACCTTTGAGAAGTTTTAGAAAAGTCTGCAGCCTGAGCCAAGACAGCTCATTTGTATGGAAAAGCCACTGGAAGCAGCTTGGGTGGTCCCACAATTTGGGTGTGGTGTGTGGGGGTCTAAGGGAATTACCAGAGCAGGGCAAATGGTGTTAGCTAGGTTGATGGATACTCCAATATGGTGCCCACCTCTGTGTGCAGGTTGGGTGGTTTGATGTTTCAACAAAGGAACAATGGTTTCTGCCAGCACATGTGTCTGGGAAAAGCTGCCCCTCCAGCTCTCACACTGAAACCATACAATTCAGTTCCTCCTCATATATCCCTAGCACCTTTGGAGCTGCTGCCCCAGCACTGGAGCTCAGAGTGAGTGAGTCCTCTGATAAGCCCATGTGAGGGCCCTTTAAGAGAAATGCCTGGGCCTCCAGCAGGCTTCCATCTCACTCGGCCACAATCTCCTCTGGTTTTCACAGCCAGAAATTATGGGAATGTCTCTTCTCATTACTGGAATCCTGGGCTGCGGAGCCTGGGATCCTTCGCCCCTCAGGGGGTACCTCTGAAAACGAGATATCCATCCCGATTTTTAACCACGCATGAGTGTGGAACCAGCCTGTTTCATATTTCCACCCCTCTTACCAGTCTCAAGGTGGCTCCTTCTATATTTCCTTAGTTATAGTACTTTTGTTCAGGCAGGCGTCAGGTGGTTCTCAATGCTGGTTGTTCTGTAGTTTAGTTATAATTTTGATGCAGTCATGGGAGGAGGCAAGCACAGCGTTTACGTACTCTGCCATCTTGACTGAAAGTCTAGATAGGTTGTAGATATTATGTTTTAAATATGGTTCTAGAAACCTACTTTTTAAACCTAGGTTATAAAATGGATAGCTTTCCAGGTCAAAATAAGTAGATCTACTTTTAGCTGCTGCACAGCATTCTCTTATACAGTTGTTTTATTATTATTTTAGTTATTTTTTTAAATATTAGAAGTAAAATATATATGCAAGGAGAAAGCAAACAATGTACAAAATATAAAATAAAATATGAAATATCCCTTTTCCCCTACCTCTATCCACAAGGTTCATAATCCAAAGTCAACCACAAAGAACAACAGTCTCTGATTTTAGTTATTTGGTGGCCAATGTTTATTATATTAAATCATATACTTATGTACCTCTTTCTTAATTTATGTATTTACCTGTTAGCTCCCTGCTATGAAAGCTGGGAAATTAACACACAGTATTTCCTTCCAATTTGTATTAGTTTAATAATTTTTATTAAATTATATTTGATATTATCATTTTTAATATAGTATCATATATAATATAGTACATATATTATATAGTACATAGTATTATATGTAATTATATTATATATTTTTAGTATAATAGTATATGTAGTATCTTCATGTTAAGATTTAGAAGATCAATATTGTGTTATATAATTGTAGTCACCTCCGCATTCTGACTATAGGGTGATTATAAGGTGGAAATATTATTCGACCACAGAATTAGTATGACTGGATCATGGAAAAGGAAATAGAATCCTCTGTAGAACCTTCTGGCCAGCCAGGTGGTGGCCTGCCCTCCACCACTCCCACTATCTTCCCTCCCAATGGGACATACTGGGCACTGTGTACATGTTATGTAGATGTTGTCCTCTTCCTCTCACTGCTTTGTTTTGCTAAAAGACCACATTTAGTTATTTTTTATATTTGTAGGTAGGAAATAAATTCTGAGTTCTCACATGTCCAAAACAGACTATTTTGTCTTCAAACTTGACTTGAGCTCAGAATCCCATGTTCAAAATCTGTTTCTCTTAGATCTTGAAGATGTTGCTCCACTGTTTTTTCAGTCTTGCAATGTGAATTTATGGAAACTTTTGGTTTTCTTTTCTTTTTCAAGTTCTAAAATTTCACTACTGTGTGTTGAGGATTGGAGTTTGTTTGCTCCCTTCATTTTTTCATTATTCTCATTGATCCCCTGGGATCCCTTTAAATCTGAAGTTACCTGTCTTGTATCAGCTCAGGGAAACTTTCATCTCATTATTTCTTTATTTATTCTCTTCAACTGTCTCTGTTTTCTCTTTCTGGAACTTCCACTGCCCAGCACAACCTGCCTGGCACATAGCAGGTGTTCAGCAAGTGATTATTGAATTTGTTACTTGGGACCTAGATTCAAGTTTGTTCCCTATTTCCAACTTGCTACAGATTGGACTCAGACAGATTTTCTCATTTAAACAGGAAGAAGTCAGACCTTATGACTGTTCAGGATCCTTCCGCTCTGCCAGTCGTCTGGCAGTCTGCTCTGAATGGAGCCTTGAGTTCTCACTGGAGCCTTGAGTCTCCACTGCTCCTAGGACTGGGGAAGAGGATAATGGGTGAGAAGTGAGGCGAAAGCTGAAGTCAAGCTGCAGGGTGACTGTAGTGACCAGCCTCCCACTGCAGACAGTTTCTTGAACCCTCCATTGCTTCAGTGTCCTCTGAATGTCCCCCTTGAGGAGCTCTCTCCTTGATGCTCCAATCATCCTTCAGTGGACCTCCTTTCCTCTTTAATACCCTCTGCCCATCTTCCCTACTCCTCATGTTTGCCACATGCACACACAGCTCCTGTTGATGAAATAATCCCTGACTACAAGTGTCTCATTCAATAAAATCCTATTTTCACTTCTATGAATTCCAGGACAAAGAGCAAATGCTCTGACTTGAGATGGACAGGCCCTAAAAAAGAGAAGATCAGAGAGGCATGCCCATAGCAGGGACCTGTCCCAGCCTTATGGCACCTTGTGTCCTTACGGTGGCATCTCGGATGAAAATTCCCATTTACTCCTTCCCACCCCAAGACTGGCTCTAATAGCAGACACCTCACATGCAGCTCCCCTTCCTTCCCAGACTAACCTGCTCCGGACAAAAACTCTAAATCTAGGACTCAAGGTGCTTCACTCATTTTCCCTGAAGGCCAGACACTGGAAGATCCCGATTAACAAGTGCTCAGATCCCAGAAGATTGTTCCCTCTTCTAAGTCAGAGCATCCTAATTGGTTCCTGAGGGCCAGAGTCCACTGGGCAAAACTGGCTTCTCTCCTTCCACCCCTAGTCCTTGTGCTGCCATGAGAAATGGGGTCCATCTTACTAGAGAAAGAAGAGAGGAAAGTAGAAGCATAATCTTGAGCTTCGAGTACAAAGATTCTGTATTGAAGGCAGGACTTTTTCTTTCCACTGAGACCACAATGATAGGAAATGAGCTGTCATTGCAAAAAATCAGAATTAAGGTTTAATGTGAGTTATAATTTTCAGACAAGCTGCCAGTATTTAAAAAGATTCTGCTGCTAATATGAAATGGCTTCTCCTTGGTGCCTGAGTACAGCAGAAAGGGCCAAGATATGACTAAAGGTTTCCTTGTTATAAGCCAGAGAACTACAGACCCTTTTCCAAGGCTGGAGGTGGAAGGGAATGGGGCTTGGTCGAGGATAGCCAGGAGCCAGTGGGAAGTGGAACACAGTTCTGGTCCCCTGTACTTCTCTTTAACTGCTGCTTGCTTTGGGGGCTGTGGGTAGTAACCCCCACTGCTAGCCTGCGAAAATGTCTTCACTGGTCACCCCTTCCGACTGCTGCCTGGAATCTTGCTGGGTTGAGAGAGGAAGGATAAGACTCTGAAGGGAAGGAGAGCAGGAAGGAGCTTCAGCAGAGGGATGAAGCTACGATTCAGGGAGATACGATAAAAGATGGGATGCTCCCTAAGGATGGGTGCCCAACTTGAAAAAACCAATACTGCTCAACCACACAGTCTTTCCAAAGATAGAGCCAGGTGCCTCTTAGCCTGTGAGTCATGGGCATATTTCCCTCTTGAACAAGAATTTCTTTGCAGCTGTGGGTGGTCTGTGGAAAACCATGGGTGGAGTGGAGAAAGAAAGCAAAGCGAAGATAGTCACGGAGAGCAGGGTGACCACACACTACCTCCCACCCCACCCCACCTGGGCTGCAGCACGGCCCCTCAGTCCTGATTGACAGGAAGGAGACACTGATGGCATCCCAGTCCATGTGAGTCAGAGCCCTGGCCGCAAAACTGCAGAATCTGGGGTCAGGCGATAGGCAGCCTCCGCTCTCGTGAAGCATGAGTTCCCAGAGTTGTACTCCCAGACACCTAAAACACATGATCAGATTCTCAATCACACATTGCTTCTTAGGTGCAATCTTCAGCCACATATTTCCATCATTTCATATTTGTTCATTAATTTTGTTCTTTCCCTTCATAATTGACCCCACAGTCCAGTGAGCCTATGATTAAAACTCAAGGTTTGCCTCTCTCAGTGTTCCCACCTTTGTCTCAGTCGCATTATGTGGGTGAGACTCGCCTTCTTATCGCGAGTATCCACGCTTTCAGTTTTCCATCTTCTATTCATTTTTATAAAATAAGAAGAGCAAAATGCAATAAACTGTTTAAATAAATTTGTATACACAATGCTGTCCAAAGATGACGGGATGACAGAAATGAACTGTTGCTGTTTAAGCAGTCGCACTGCCCAAAGGCATAAAGTATGTGTTCGTTAACTGATGTAAAAAAGCCCAAATTTGGCTGTGGAAGACATTTAGGCAGTGCGAATAAGATATAATTCTTGGAAATTTTGGGAATGTGAAAGTCAAAGGACAGCCTATATTGGACAGTCTAACTCAAAGTTGGTGTCCTTGCATTTTCTGTACTTCTTCAATTTCTAGGGGTCTCATTCCTCCTCTGGTGCTTTCTGTTTCCACCCTGAGACTTCTAGGTTAAATTCAGACTCTGAAATCAGACCATGTGTCACATTTAGAAGCTCTCTCAACCTCTCTAAGCCTGAATTTTCACATCCATGAGTATGGACAACCATCATACCTATACCATATAGTTGTTGAGAAAAATAAACAAGGTTATCTGTATAAGAAGCTTAGCATAATTCCTGGTGCATGGTCAGGGTTCCATAAATGGCTGCTGTTATTAATTCTATATTATCATCTTACCCCTGTCAACATTTGCTCCAGGGAAACAAATTCATTCTCACTGAGGTGTAAATGACTGCCAAGACTTAAAGAGTTATTCTTTCTAGATTTGATTGGTTTTACATTTTAACAGTAAACTAAAGAAACTGAATTATAACCGTGTAAATATTCAGGCTCCAAAATGAGGTAGACCTTGTGAAATCATATCACACAGGCTTATTTTCCCCTAGGAGAACAGACGAGGCAGAGACATGGTCTTATCTGCTGGGGAGCATATGGTTCAATGGGCAACGTGGATGTGAGATGAGAAGCAATTTTTCATGACATAAAAACACACATAGTGGTCACTCATGCCACCGTGCCCTGCTCTGTCTGATGGCCAGACTCCCTGTGAGAGGACGGTCCTGGAGTGGAAAGTAAAGGCAGGCTTCGCAGAACAGTGGGGTTTTGAGCAAAGTTTTGGTGAAGGAAAGGGCACAGGGGTGTAATAAAGAAGGCCTTGCTGGTGGATGAGAGAGGACAGCACAAGGCGTGGTGGCAACACTTCTCATAAGGTGACAGAGGCGTGTCTGCTCAGTTGGGGCTTGAATGGTGATGCCCAGGACTCACTGCCCAGCATCACTTCCTCTCCATGGAAGCCACTGCCCTCCCTTCCCCAGGGCGGCCATTCCTGACAGGTTGGGATCACAGAGCCAGTGTCCCTGCTCTCATTCCAAGCAGCAGTGAGGACCAGGGGTGAGGCAGTCCAGGGGGACATCCTTTCCTCCCTCCAGCTGACCTCGTTGCTGTGAACTCTACCTGGTCTCCCCTCCTTTTTCTTGTGAGCTCACCTGGAGCACAACAAAAGCTCAGGGAGATGGGCATCTGTTGGTTGTAAGGAAGTATCAGGCATGAGTGGCTTTTCAATGATAAACTGAGCCCAGAGAGCCACTTGCTTCTACAGCCCTGAATCTTGACCTTTTTTGTTGTTGTTTCTGAGGAATTTAAAAAATAAAACCAGGTCTCATCCAGCCTTCAGAGAGAAAAAGGGGCCTGGCTGACCTTTTTAAGACCCCTGCTTCCAGGAGAATCTGAGTGTGTCGCAGGAGACAGACTGAACAGGTGCCAGGACCCCCTACCTCTGTGGACACCGCCCCCGCCCGCCCCAGCCCAGTCCTGCTGCTCCAGTCCCTCCCTGCACAACCCTTCCAAGGCCCCTCACTTCTCCTGCTTTCCTTCTACATCCCAGCTCCCAGGGAGTGCCGTCCTCCCTGCATGCCTGCTCTGCTGAAGAGAAAGATTTATGAAAGGGAGGAGGGGGCAAGGCAGCGGGGAGGAGGCTGCCTTGCTGGCTCCTCGCAGAGCAGACGTGCTCCTCCACCTGGGTCCCCGCATCAGAGCTGTTGGTCTGTCTCTGCTGAGTTGTGAGCCTCAGGGGCCCGGCTGTGTTGTTTTCTCAGCTCGGTTCCTGAGCAGCGGCTGCTGTCAGCTCTCAACAAATAATAATAAACCTGGGAATCAGGTTTGTCGAGGGGGATTTCAGTCCCTGGGTTCATTTTTAGATTTGTTTCTGTGTGTGTGTGCAGACAAGAGAGCACATGATGGTGTCTTGGGGGAGCAGGCTGGGGCTCTCAGGTGCCCTGGCAATCCACCCTAACTGCCCCACCGAAGCACTGGAGAGCCCTCCTCTGCCCATGATCACTGGGGCTGCCTGGTGGTTTGAAAGAAAAAAAAAAGTAATTGAATAAAAGGCCTCAGGCTCCCTCCTTCCCTGTTCCTCCCCACCTCTCCTACTCATGCTGTTTGGAGAGAGATGAAGGGGGCTGGAGATGAAAAAGAGAGGGCAGGACCCCACTCCAGGTTTAAGAGTTGCCTGAGTGATGGGCGGGAATCTAGGCAACATACTGGGAGAGGAATTGACTGGACCCTTCCTGTGGACTCCACCCCCAAGGCAGCAGTGGCAGCCTCCTGACCTCCATTCCTGGGAGGAAGCAACAAGGGGAGGGACTTCCTAGAAAGAGAAAGACGCTCTCAGTTGAGCATCACTGGCAAAAGCAGGACCAAATAGTGGGTGTGAACTCAGGACCAGACTAGTGGTGCCCTTCTGGGGCAGAGCAGCATCCGTTTTTTAGTAGATTGAGGTTGACCATCCAATGATGCCCTCCTCACCCCCCAAGCAGGAGACCGGTGCACACCACTTCTCTGTGAGAAGAATGTAGGGGCTGTGCCCACCCTTACAGCTAGCATTCTTTTGCCTCTCCTTTTTGTTTTTTTTTTTTGTTTTATTTTGTTTAAGGGAACCAAAAGGGGAAGAATTGCCAAGTTGTAAAGTGCTTAAAGAGGAGATGAGAATCTTCATCAAATGCTAAGAGCTGGAGGGGGAGAGTAATGGGAAAACTCTTGCCTGCTATTATGGGATTGATTCTCAGATCAAGAAGAAGCAAGCAGTTGGATGAAAGGAATTATTGTTAAGCTCCTCAGTAGGAAGATCTAATGGACAATTGCCGCTATCAGGGGGAATTAAATTGCTGTTTCAGTTTGTAAAATATATCAGTGGCTTTTTGAAGCCAGAAAAGGTGTGACAGCCAAGGCAGGGCGGAGAGTTGGGCCTCTGCCACTTCCTGGTCCTGCTGCAGAGCGGCAGAGTCAGGCAGTAGAGGAGTGGGGGCAAAGCACGAGCTGCTCTCCTAACTCTGGCTCTGGTCCACTTATTGCAGCCAGATTGAAAAATAGCTGAACTGGGGGAGTAAAGGAGGGAAACCTGTGGCCCTGGAACTTTGGGCCTTGACTTTCTGGGAATGCTCATGAATCAGAGAGCATGGTGGGAAGGAATAGGACGAGACGGGGCCTCCGCTTAGGAAGGAAACCTGTTCGGGGATGCGGGTCTGTGACTGCCAGAAGCCCTAGTCATACCCAGCACATAGTCGAATCCTCTGCCTTGTGCGACCACTAGCCTCTCCTCACTAAACCGTGAGCACAGAGGGATTCAGAGGGGCGGGGATAATGTCCTCCCTTCCCTCCAGAACTGAGTCTCTCCAGCTTTTGCTATCTCTAGGCTGGGGTCAGTGAGGGTATAAATGACCTGTTGACCCAGCCATACTGGGGACATATTGTTATTCCAGATAAAGAGCAAACAGCAACATAGCTTGGGAGTGGTGAAAGGAGAGGACATGGAGGTCTTGGAAGGAGGGCTACAAGCCATGTGAAGGAGACCTCACTGCTGGAATTGGAGCAGGGGGGTTTCTGTGCTCTGTGGTTTCACAGAGGCTTGTACCCCTTCCAAAGACCATTTGCTCCATGAGGCAGTTAAGGGCTGAAGGAGGAGAATGAGAAATGGGGAGAGATTGTCAGTCTCTCAGGGAGTCAGAAGCCAGCAGTCCTAGTGCAAGCTCATGCTGGTCCTCCTCTCTCCTCTCTGTTCCCTGGAGACCAGCATCATCTTAATAGGGCATGACTTGGTGCCACCTCACAAGCAGGCTTCCCGGAAAGATAGCAAACGACAACTAGTGCTGAGAGCTGTGGTGACCAAAAGGCCTGAGTTGCCCTCTGTTTTGGTTGTCATCTCTGCTTCCGGCTGGAGTCAGAATTATTTCCCACTGAGAGTTGTAAGCAGGAACTGGAGGGGCACCAAGAAAGTGGCCCTCCTGGCTGTGACATTCTGCAAGGACTTGGGTTCTGTGCCAGGTGCAGTGTCCCCTGGGACCTGGATAATTGTGGAACAGTGGCTCATTTTCAACCTCTTAATTGCCAGCCTTCAGGACATGTAGTGAGCAAGGGGATCTGACCCTGAGTGCCAATCCCGCTCACTTACTCTCCCACCTGTCCTTCCTTCAGTAAATGACAAAATTACCCCCTTGGCTTCCACTCTCCACTCTGAGCCTGGTCTTATCAGACTAGAGGACTTCCATCTGCCCCCAGCACCCCAAGGTCAGAAAGATGGGAGAAGCAGCATCTACTAGGCCACCCAAATTCTGTCACCTCAGGCCCCTGAACTCCCAGAGCACCAGGGTGAGAAGATCCAGGTCCAGTGTTTGATGTGCTGTGTGGGGGTGGGCTGCTAGGGAGTTGACCCTTTTCCCATTATTCCTCAATGACCCTTCACTTTACTATTATTTTGAAACATTTCAACCAGACCTCCTCACAAACACATCCTCTTGCTCACCCCACCCCCTCCTCTCTACCACCCCACACTAGGGTCACCCTGTCACCACCCAGTGCTGACTCCATGCACCCAGGCACGGGGACCACTGAGTTCCTCTAATACTCAGCTTTTAGGCTGTGATTTCTAGCCCTTACCGGGTTTTGTGAGGAGACCCGGGGTGTGTGTGTGTGTGTGTGTGTGTGTGTGTGCGCGCGCGCGCATACTCCCGCACGCCTGTGTTTCTTTAGATAAATCCACAGAGTCACATGAAATCAGTGACAGGTTGACACTGTTATTTCAAGATTCATCGCTCTGAGTTGCCAGCATAGGAGACCTAGCCAACTCCTTCCCACCAACAACACTTTTTTTCCAGGCATAATTTATAGCAGTGGGGTGAATTTGTTTCCAAAAGATGAATATCACACTATCAGCAACAGCTGCCTCTCATTTTTATTTGTTTTTAAATTTGACTTAAAGTCCAATTCTCTATACACATCTGAAGTTGTAAATCCTAAGGCGACTGATTACATGATTTAGTAAACAGGTTATATTATATAATGCAATTAAAGGGGGCTCCGCGGCGCCACCTACAGGCCGCCCATGGGAAGGGAGCTGGGCGGGAGACCAGCGTTCTGGACCGGGCACTCCTCGATTGGAGGAAAATAAACGGACTGCACCAGGTTGAGGTGGCCCCTCCAGAGGGAGAAGTTGAAGCCAGCCGGGTTACTAATGTAGCCTTTTGGTCCCTGCTGCTGAGTTCACTGTGTTATTTCAGCCTCCTGCAAATCTGTCTAGACGTCAGAACCCCAGCCTGGGCAGCTGCTCAGAGGGGCAGGCCTGGAAGTGGGAGCCTGGTAACCACCTGGGGGACCTGGGGGCTGAGGAGGACTCCCAGCCCTCTGACCTCAGGGGGATCCTTTCAGTTTCAAGCTGCAATCTAACTATTTCCATTGCATTCAACTAAGCTTGTGTTGAGTGCTAACCCTGGGCAAAGGCTTTCAGAATATTCTGGTGAAATCCCTCATTTTGTGTCTAAGAAGGAAAGCTGCTTGTATAGGCTCCAGATAAGTGGCAGAGCTGGGTGTGGAATCCAGACGTTTTGACCCTAAGCACACACTCCTATTGTGGGAGTTTACAGAGGAGGAAACTCTGGCCAAGGCAGGGAATGGGACTACAGCCTCTACTTGTAGCAAGGGAGGTGAAATAATGGGAATACTCCTAGGGTGTCCAAAGACAAAAGAGAAGGGCTTCTAGGGGGCCCTGGGCAGTATCTTAGCCACTCTGCTGGGGAGAGAGGAAGAAGGAAGGAAGAAAGGAGGGAAGGAAGGAAGGGAGGAAGGTTGGAAGGCAGGCAGGCCAGCTGGCCTGGGATCAGTGCTCCCTCCCCCATCCTTTTGCCCTAAACTACAACACTCTACAAATAAATTAGACTCTGGGGCCTCAAGGATTCTAGCTTTTTCCCAAAGAGTTTCTATAAGAGTGGGTCACATTTAACTGGAAGTAGAGAGGGGACTTCCCCAGGACTAAGAGAACCTGGACTAGAAAGGGGGGCGGGGGAGGTAGATGAAAAAAGCAGGACTATCAAGAGTCCCAGAGGGTGGAAATATTCCGCCACCTTGTCCTTGCGCCCAGTCTCTGGTCTGGGGCAATGGGGTGCGACATTGGAGAGCCACAAGGAAGTTGGTCCCTTCCTCCCTTCTCCTACTTCAGCTGGGACCCAGTGTAGTCTCCTCTAGGGTGGGGGGTGAGAACAGATGCTGTAAGGCCAGCTGGCCAGAGAGTTCCCAATTAGACTTTATTTCTCAGCTTTAAGGCCCTGAGCCCCCAACCTGGGCACCCCAGCCCAATTACTGGGGCTGCATTAACCTCTTGGTGCCCCAGGCCGTTAATGGAATGTTAATTGGTCTAATGGGTTTCATGTCAACAAGTCCTAATGAGCTCCTTCCTAACGAGCTTGGTCTTTTTATTTCCAGGCCTGTTTGTCAACACGATAGAGTTCAGGGCTCCAGACTGAGGGCCTCACCTGCAGGGTGCTGGGAGCTAGAGTTGGGAAGACAGAGGGTGTGGCTACTCTAGGGCTCCCTATTCCTACGTCTTCAAAGGGTATCCTTTGATGCCTTTCACCCACCCAGCCCATGCGCCCGGCCTCACTCTTTTTGAGCTCTGGAAAATGGCATTTTTAGCTCCTTTTGATGATAGTATCAGTGACACAAATTATTTCTTCTTGGATGTCATTATGGGGTTGAGAGTTGCATTAGGGTTTTTTTTTTTCCTCCCCTCCTAGCTGTCATAAAATAAAGGTTTTCAACATTAAAAGCAATCTTTCGACGTGAGCCTCTCCTCTATGGGAAATTTCCCTGTGATAAATTGTTCTGGTGTGTCCTCCATTTGCAATCTTGGCTGTGCTCCCTTGAGTGCCCTGGTGTCTGGTAACGGAGCGCTGGGGCCTCTGGACAGGGCGGGGCAGCCTCTCCTAGACACATGCTCAAAAGCCCTGGGCTGGGTGTCTGCAGCTCAGGCCTGCTGTGCCCCTCTGCACTCCCAAAGAAAGTGCAGGAAGGGTGGGTTTCCCCAAAGGGCTGGGCACCCAGAGATCACTTGAGGAGCTCCCTGTACCCCCGCTGCGGGGTCTCAGACAAGAGAAGTCAATCCCCACATTTCTCTCCGAATGGTTCCACAGCCCCTCAGCCCCCGAGCCTAGCTGGTGGGGTTTCCCAAGGATGGAGCATTGTATGTGTGGGTACAGGGAGTGAAGATAAGAACGTGGGCCCTGGGTCTCCCCAGCATCGAGTTACCAGAGGCTTCTCTGCCTGAGTGAGCAGAGAAGGAAACTTAAGCCCCTGATGAAAAGGCCTTCAGTTCTCTTGCAGGAGAAACCCCAGGGGGCAATGGGGCAGTGGACTAGTGGCCTGTGGTGACCCCAGAGAGCCAGGGGGAGGGGGAGGGGCAAAGGCCATCTGGGTCCTCAGAAAAAAATTCCTGAGTCCCTCTGAGGCCGGTATGGCCCCACCTCTGCAGCCCCACAGGCTCTAGACTGGGAAATCTCTCAGCCCCCTGGTGATTGTTTCTGGGTGCAGACGGCTCTTAACTACCTTCCTTACCGCCAGGCAGGGCCGCCCTCATGTCACTGCAAATATACTGGAGACTTCTGGCACTACAGCCCACGGAGTTGCACTTTTTTCAGCAAAGGAGCATCTGAGAGTTGTCCTGGGAAGGGATCTGCCTTCAGGACCCATAGGCCAGAATTCAGGAAAAGCTGAGCCTAACACATCCCTGAATTAGTCCTATTTCCTTTCTTCCCTCAGGGGCCACACCCATTCGAATCTCTCAAAAGCTTTGATTCTGAAAGTTCTTTCTGTTATTTCAAGAAGTCTTTCTTTTCTTTTCCACCCCTTCTCTCCCCCGCTCTGGAAGGAACCCTGTCACTCTACTCTTGCTTTCCTTGGATGTTTACCATCCGCAGACAAAGACCCAGCCATGCAAGCAGGCACTGGTTCCCTGCCTGAAGGGACAGGCTCCCCACAGGGCCCTTCTGAGCCTCTTTGTGAATCTGGATCTCAGTGCCATACTATCTGTGAGATGGGGCGACCCTGAGTACTTCTGTTGTGAAGACATCCTGGTGGTCCATCTTCTGAACTAAGGCCAGGGGGTGAGGTGTAGGCAGCAGAGGCTGAGAGGAATTACCTGCAGTCACAGCATCTTCAGCATAGGAAAAGACCTCTTGCCACCAGAACCTCCATTTCCCTTTCTGCTTTCCTACTGGACGGACTATCACCTCCCTCTAGTAACAACACTTCTTGTAGAGAAGACCTTGCCTCCTTCCATTTGTCCATGCCCCTCAGCACAGTTCTTTGCATGCAGTACATTTATCAGGTATTATTTGAATGAATACCTGGCTTTCTAGTGCTTTTCAATGTGCACTTAAAGTCAAAGCATCCGTGGTACTTGGGAGGCCGAGGTCAACCAGAGATGATCTTTCCTCCTCTTCCTGAAAAAGAACCAACACACACGCACGCACACACACCACATGGACCTGGAGACCCTACCTTTTATTTAGGCAGTTCCAGAACACCCTCAAATTCCCACTGAATTCAGCCATGTAAACATTTTGGAAGACCCTGGCAAGGGTGCAGTGGGAGGGCATCAGCACCCCAGTCCCTGCCCCGAGGAGAGAAGAGAATGAAGAAAGAGGTCTGTGTGCCATGCTCACTAAGGTCTTTGTCTCATCAGTACCCTCCACCTGGGAGGACAGGTCTTGCACCCCACTGAGGTTCTCAGAGACTTCCTGCCCCACGATAAATAGTCCTGCATCAGGCAGCTTGCCCGCGGTTTCTAGCTCTGAATATTTCAGGGCATCTCCCGAGCTAAACGGCTCTCTGGGCATCCTCTTTCCTTGGGTGGCACTGCCAGGCTGCCTCCACTTACAACAGTGTGTTCTGGTTCAAGAAGAAACACTGAGGCCCAGTGGGCGCAGCTCACTTCCTGGTAGTAGGAAGGGGGTTGGGAGCATAGTAGAGCAGACTGGGGTGTGGTGGTGGGGGGACTGGGAACCTGGAGATTTGGGTTCCATTCATGCTTCACTGGCACCCTGCCCTCAAATATACACACACCACTTCTCTTGGCCTCCATCTTTTTCTCTGTAAGAAGGGGACAACCATGGGCTCTGACAGCTCCACTGGCCCCACATGTCTGTGATTCTACACTGAATGAAGGCTAAGGAAAGCCTTCCTTAGTAGAATGGGCAGGCACATTCATAAGCCCACAGTCACAAACACACACACAGAAAACCCCGCAGGTGATGGGCGCTCACCCAGGCTTCACAAGCTGCTGGAAGACCTCTAGGTCACCGGGCTGCGTGCTCCACCCTCCAGTCTGAGGAAGGGACCAGCCAGCCACGTGCCTTCCCTCCACTAGGGGGTGTAGTGAGCACACCCAGGACGGGGCAGAAAGGTGGGAACTGGAGCTGGAAGGGTGCTGGCTGAGGCCTCTTTGCCTTGAGGGTGCAGGTGGTTGCTCTGAAGACCCGGAACAGGGAAAGCAGTGTTGCCTTGTGAGTACTCGAATGGCCTTCAACTCCCCTGTGCTGCCACCAGCCAAGCCCGGACTTCCTCTCCTCCCTAATCCCTTACCCGCTGCCCCCGCTGATGCCGAATGAAGCGTGGCTTCCGATAGGTTGTTTTACATCTGATTTGAATATCATTTCTTTCAAGTCAAATCTCACAGCAAGCCCTTCCCCACCCAGGCCCCTCCCAGGAGCTCTCATCTGTTCCTCTATAGGGCTTTCAGCCCTTGCTGTGTCTGGTCAGTCCAGGTGGCCCAGCCTGAGAAGATGTCCACTGGCTGGTCGCTGGGCTCCCTGTGCTCAGTATTAACCTCCGGCCCCTTTCTCCTGCCACAGATCCTCGATGTGAATCAATCCCATGATGCAACATGCCTCCCCAGCCCCAGCTCTGACGATGATGGCCACGCAGAATGTCCCTCCCCCACCCTACCAGGACAGTCCACAGGTGAGTGTCCACCAACTGACAAGAGGGGTGTGTGGCCTTCTGGGGACGGAGGGCAGGGCCTGGAGCTCTCTGGGCTCCTCCCTGTCAGGCCTGGGGAGAACTTTCTGGGGAGAGCCCGGCAAACAGACCCCAGAAGGGAGTGTTGCATTTGACAAACACAAGATTCAGATCCTACCTGGGTAACTGTCACCAGCATCTAGGACCATTGCCCAGAGCACCGAGTCACAGTCCTGTCCCCACCTAACCCAACTTCCCACTCGGAGCAGACATCAGACAAGTGTTCCAAACCCCTCACTTGGGGAGATACAGGTCAATTGAGTCTGCCTTTGAGTGTATGGGGAAACTTCTTAATTAGAGGCTCCTTCATACCCACTCCGCCTGTTCGTGGTCACTGGAGCCTGTGTCCATCCTTCTCTGCCTGCCTACTGGAGAAATCTCCCTTCTCCTCAGGACCTGCTCGGCTTCTATCTGAGAAAAGGTCAGGCCTGTCTCTCTGTGTCCTCCAACCCTTCCCTCTTGTTCCTAGTTTCCATCCCTTAGCTCAGACACAGCCGCCCACCTCACCCCCCAAGTTCTTCTGCGACTCCCACTGGTTGCGGCTCCTGTGGAAGGCAGCGCCTTTGTGCCACCTTCCTGTTGTCTCTTTTCCTCCTTCTGGAAGCCTAGCCCAGCTTTGCAGGTTGGGCTTCTGCAGTTCTTGAGCTGATCACTTCTAACCTTTGCTCCTCCATGTGTGCCTCCCTGCACACTTCGTTTTTCTGAAACTCTGAGTTAGTTTTGACACTGTGCTTTCACAGAAGCCTCCATTCTCCGGCCTTGACCTTCACACTCTTGTTTCCTCCACCCTGGTTTCACAAGTTAATAATAATTTAATAATTTTTATCGAGTATGTGTAATATGAAATGCAGCCAGCTAGAATATTCATTCATTCATTTAACAAATGTGTAGTGAGTGCCTACTATGTGCCAGACAGTCTTTCTCACTCCTTCCAGCAGTGTCTTTGCCCTGCCCTCATATCCCTCCTCATTAGGCATTTCAAATACAGCTATTCTCATGGACAACGTGAAAGATCTATGTATCATGAGGATATTAAGGTGCAGACACAGGGTGGGCAGACTTTTGCTCACATTAGGTCCTCTGGCCCTGACCATCAGCCTAGTGTGAGCATATAGTGACTGCTCTATCCATCCCCCATGAAATTACACTTTACAGAGTGTCCAGCACACAGACCACCACTGACTTCTCAGCCTGTGAAAGTCCAAAAGCACTTGTCATTCACCAACCTTCAAACACAAGTCCTTTGGTCTCTATCCCTACTCCTGTGTATCAACTCCATGCTCCTTCCTAGGCTCTCCCCAGCCTACCCTCATACCCAGCAAACCCTCTGCCCATGTCAGTAACTTTCTGCCAATGACCACAGGTTGGACTTGGCACTGACATGGTTCTGCTATTTGAAAACTTCCACACGAGTGATAGTATGTTGGGCCCTTTCCTTCTACAGTCAAAATGAAGAACAGGGGGCCTGGGAACCCGGGGCCCATAATGGGAACAAGCATCATCCTTATCTGCTCAGGCAGTGTTGGGTACCTGAGGGTACCAGTGTTGATGAAAAGGCAGGAACTTTGGTTCCGTTTCTCTTGTAGCTTGATGCTACCCTCCAAGCTCCCCAGGAGGTCTGGGAGTGGCAATGGGATACTTCCTACATTTAGCGGGCTGTGGGCACAAAGGGACAGATTGGGGTGGGGCCAAGAGGCCAGAGAGTACTGGATTGGCACAGCAGGCAGCTGCTGCCCCCTACCCCACTTCATTCTGCTGCTTGGGCAGCTGGGAGAAGTTTGGGTTTGGTGGGGATTAGCAGGAGAGCTGCAGGAAGGGCCTGTGTTGTCCAAGAATGCTGATCCGGGTGTAGTTAAGTAGAGGAGCCTAATTTAATTCTCAGCATACAGCTGAGCATTAATACAGCCCAGCTGCCGAGGGAGGGAGTGGACGTGGGGCTGCAGCTCTAAGGCACTGGGCTCCCAGAAGCCACCACTGAGCTGCTCTAGCCTTTTGAGGAAGGAAGGAAGGCTCCAGTTCCCCACCTAGGACCTCAGAGCAAAAGCCCAAGGCAAGGGCTGTGCCAAGACTCTCCTCTCTGAAGAGCCACCAGTGCTCTGCCATTGAAAATACAATTATAGCAAGGGAATATAATAATTTGCCCTGTGGAAGCCACGCACCTATTTGTGACCTGAGGTCTAGCAATGTCTGACCAGAAGTCTCAGTGTTCTTGATAAAGCTACCAGACCAAGGTCTGGGGTCTTTACGGCCTCAGCTAGGCCACTAGGCTATGGCAGATTGTCATGGGGCTTCTCTGGGCCCAGCTGGTTCCCAAGAAAACTGATCAGGGCAGGGAATTATGGGAGGAGTTAGGGCAGGGACAGAATGGATGGGTGAGGTCCCCAGAACATAGACTCATGGGAAAGGCTGTCTTCAGGAAATGCTAGACTTTGAGGCCAACTGGCTTTAGGGGGACCCTTTTCTCCACTCTCGGGGGCTGCTGGGAGTGGCTTGTGCGTGAGGAATGTCATCCGCGTGAGAGTTTTGCTGGGGAACTTGCTTGGGTCTTCTTGCCTTCTTCCCTTTACGCTTTCAAGAGACTGAGCCCGGCTTCTCAGGGGAAGCCCTGCCCCACTGCCCTCGTAATGCTTGTTATTCCAGAGAACCAGCTACCGTCTGACACTCCGTGTCCTCAGGAAAGCCAGGCCTAATGGGAACATGGGTCAGGCACACAGGGGCCCTCTGGAAAGGACTCCCACTCCTTCCTCATTCCTGGAGGTCTAATCTCATTACTTTTGGACCCGCTATGACGTGTTTCCTCAAGGCCTGCACAGCTGAGCACATCTCTAGATCACCTCCTCATGAACCCAGTTTCTTCCATGAGCAAAAATGGCCGGTCTCTGATATGAAGTCCCCAAAATGAAAAAGGAAGCGAGAAGCAGAGCCTTTCCTCTGAGACCCATGCAATCGTTTTAATAATGTTCCCGTTGTGCTAATGGCTAGCGGTACCGAGCATAATCTATTCAAATGCACGGGAGAACCTCACTTTGGAAAATTAGGAATCTGCATTAAAAAATTCCCAAGCCCCGGACCTTCTTTATAATAAATTAGAATTTTTTTTTTCTAGGCAAGTTCTTAACTTGGCAATTTCATTTTTGAAGTTTGGGGAATAAAGTTATTAAAAATGAGGGAAGCTTTTTTTTTCTCTTTTCATTTCAGTAGAGAAGCATTAATGTTCCTGCCCCACACTATATTTGGGCACGCCAAGTGGTGTGATGGCCAAGCAGCTGCCGGCCTCTCAGTCTGTTTCAGTCCATCGTGGGGAAACTCCATGATTTCTCGTACAGACGTCACCCTCTGCTTAGTGTGTACAAAAGACAGACCAGACCGTAAGCTTAGAAAGTACAAAAGCAGCGACCACTGAAACCCTTCCTGTGGCCTGCTTTCTCTTTCTGGTGGCTTCCTGTTAAGTTCTGCCAGAGTCACAGCACCCCCTACTGTCTAACTACAGCACCTCAAGTCCAGTGTGCTGTGGCTGGGTCCTTGATCCAGACCCCCACTTATGCCCTGAGAGGCAGGGGTGAGTCACTTGGGATCCTGGAGTTCTACAATGATTGTTTAATGAAAACATTGTCTCCAGGGAGACCTGCATATGAACTAGGTGTGTGGTCCCTCTATTCACTAGATGTGTGTGAATTCCTTCTCACATTGCTTCCGTTTTTCTCCATCTCTGCCACAGCCTGGCCACCTGCCACCCGGACTCTCACAACCCCCTCCTCCCACTGCCCAGCGCCCCACCGATCCTACAGAACTCTTGAAGTTACTATGTTCTCTGAAGTTGCTCCCTCTCCCAGCAAGTGTCACTCCAGTCCCCTCCCAGAATCTTCGTGGTAACGCAGCAGCCCTCTCACGTCTTCTAGGCACACACCCTTCACTCACGTACTCTCTCTCCACCTCTGAAGTGTCCTTCACCTTCTCCCATTTCCTGTAACAGTCCACATGCAATATCACCCACCAAGTAAAGTTCTTTCTTTAGTACCTCCACCAGCAATTTCAGGAAACCCTCTGGATTTACTAGTTTCTCCACCCTCACCTTATCCACGCACAGAAAACTCTTGCTATCAGCACCCCCCTCTCTTTCTCAAATACAGACACTTATATACCATTCCACAAATATCCTTGCCCTTGGATTATAGGAAGACAAATATTGTATCTGATCTAGTTGTGTACGTATTCAGAGTTCTGCCTTCCTCTGTCTGCTTGTCCCCAGCACGCCAGGCTGCGTAAAAACAGAAATCCTGGTGGGTCCTGGTATGACCCACGAGGCACAGCCCCTATGAATGAGGGCACTCAATTAATAGTTTAAGAACCAGTTGATATGTAGGTATCTAGGTGCTTATGTAGTATGAATTGATGATGGGCGCTGTTAAAAGGGTTTGGCAATTCACCAAGGGTGCAGCCTCATTATTGACCAGAGGGAGGCAGGACAGGCAGTCAGAACTCTCAGTCCAGGAACAGTGCGGAAAGCTCATGTCAGAAGGAAGCCATGTACTTCCTTAGGACCTTTTGGCCAAAGCTGCGTTCCTCCACCCCCACCATCCACTCGCAACCCTCAGAGTGAGGAGAATGGTGTTCAGGACCCCAGGAAACTCTGCTTGGAGATCTGAGGTCAAGGTGATGCTATCTAACCTCTCCTGCCAGTGGAAGGCTAAGCCAGGCCAGCCATGTCAGGGATGCTAGGCCTGGCTCTCTGTGCCTCCGAGTACCTTCTTTCCCTCCCTGTTCCAGCACCATTCCCACTTGGGTGGGGCCCGGGGAGCAGTCATCACAGGGAAATTGGACCTTTGATCAGTCATCGGGGTCCCCATCTGGTTTCATTAACTGGAGGCAGAGGGGGTGGCTGGGGCTCCTGGCTGTGAATGTCCCTGTCCAGGCCATGCAGCTGTGATGGGTAGAAGAGAAGCGGGTTCAGATGTTTTCACACTTTACATTCCTCTCATCTCTTTAAGGGCTGGAGCCCCCTGCCTTGCAGGACCTTCTGCTCAGCTGCCTGTGAAACTCATTCGCTTTGCGGCAACGGAGTTAATTCAGCAGCTTTGAAAGTCCCCCTAGGCCTTTTCTGTGGCTGTGATTGACGGCTCCCTGTGCCCCTGGGGGCAGCACCCCAGGGACCATATGGGCGACCTGTCTGCCCTTGCTTAGACACATCCAAACGACTCTTCTCTTTCCCTTTTATTTTCTGCTGAGTCTTTCTTCTCTGTGCACAGTGACCTTTCTCCCTGGCTACTTGGGCCACCCATGTCTATAAACTGGACACATCCCTGAACTCCAGCTCACTCAAGACCCAGAGTCCTCATGTATAAAAGGCAGAGCAGCCTCAGGTCCCACCGCGGGGCCTTTATGTCTCCACTTAGGAGACAGCGGGCCAGCAACAAGGCTTGTGAACAAACACTCACTCTAATGGCCTTGTGCAGGTTTTTTATTTGATGAACTTGCTACCTGAATTCTGATATTTACCCAAATAACAGAGATTTTATCACCTATCCTCATGCCTCCAAGCAGGATGAGTGCCCTGAACAGCTACAAAAATAGTTAATGGCCCAAGTATACAAAGCTTAAAATAAATCAGGGAACAGGTGATCAAGTAGCTGGGGCTGAGGAGCACTGGGACTTGCTCTGCCTCCCTTCCCTGGGAGATCTTCTAGGAGCTTTGGTGTCTGCATGGCCCAGCGGGAGGGGGATGGGTGAGTAGGGGCCCAAGGGTGCTCGTTCTTGGAGTTTGTGATCTGCAGGTGGAAGAGTAGGATGACTCAACACAGTATAAATCGAAGAATCCTAGGCCTTGTCCAAGCCACGCTGCTGATGAATTATAGAAACTTAGGCGAGTAATTTCAGTACTCTTTCTTTCATTCGCTCATCTATTCAATAAATATTGAGTGCTTTCTGTGGCCTTGAAGACCTTGTGCTATGTCCTGGGAGGTATGAAATTAATGGTTCCTGCCCTAACGGAGCTTATAGTCCGTTTTGGGCCTTAGTTGCTGCATCAGGATAATGGGAATCGCTTCTGCCCTCCCTGCCTCACAAGATTGTTGGGAGTGCGGGTGTGAAAAGTAGAGTGTGTTGCTGGCTTCTTTTTACCCATCTTTATCCATCAGCCAAAATTGGGTTGAACTTTATTTACTCTACTTTTTGTTAGGAACATAATTTGGCATATCAAATATGTGTTCCTAGTTATGCACACCCCCTTACACGCACACACACTTACACACACACAAATACTCAGACACTGTGATTCTGATGCGCCCCCTAAAGGGCCTCCTGGAAATCACTGGTTTAGGACTATTATACAAGTGTGGGGTCCCCTAGAAGTAGATGGAAGGATGGGGAGCAGACAGTTCCCAGGAAAGTGCACAAATCTGGGACATGAAAGACTCAGATCCAAGTTCACAGCCTTCCTCCTATTAGCCACATGTCAGTAACACCCCAGAAGTGCGGGCAAGGCCAGTGAACATTTTACAAGCCTCATTTGCAAACCACTGCCTACAAATCCTTTTAAAATTAATTAATTAGTTAAGACCCTCATGTTACACCACTAAATAAATGTTCTGTAGTCTGTTCTATCCAGTCGGCTCTGGAATCACAATGTAGGTGACCCAGGCTCGCTCTTCCAGGAGCTTCTTAGTGCTAAATTGGGCTGCCCTGGCCCTGTTGCCAGCCCTTCCTCTTCCTATGCTGACCGAATAGGGAATATTTGGAGTAGTCCTCACTGACCCCTCCCCTTTTTGGATCCCTGAGCCTTTTGACACATCACTCAGGCCACTCCTCATATGGGTCAGTCATTCGGTCATTTAACCAACATACTGGGAGCCCACCATGAGCAAGCATCGTAGTGGGAGCTGGGAACTCTATCCACCAGGGAGACAGACAGATAAGGGCTGGCAGTGTTATAGGCATTAAAGTTAACGCATACATGATGAGACGGGGATCATGGCTACCTGGGTCTGCAGGATGTGCAGAATTGGAAAGGCTTCCTGGGTTAGGGTTAGTTGAGAGAGGAACAGGCTAACACATGGCCAGGAGGGAGGCAGGGCTAGAACGTAGACATTTCCTGCAGAGACAACTGTCAGAGCAGAGGCACAAAGATGTAAATCATCAAGCATGTTCAGGCAACCCTATACAGTGGGGTCTGATGGGGTGCAACAGAGGGGAGGGGTGCTGTACTGGAGACAAGGCCAGAGTCAGTGAGCAGGCCCGAGCCTGGGGTGCCTGCCTGCTGTGTCTTTGCCCCCAAATGAACATTGGTCGTGCCTCCTGCTGCCTCCCACCTGTTCAGGCTAAACCTCATATTTACCAAATGACTTCAAGTCCTGACCTCCTCCCAAGTCCTTGGACTCTCTCCTGGTTGGGAGGAAACCAGATCTCGCCCTGCCAGCTTGTCCTGGCACTTCAGGGAGTGCCAGCTCTTGGTCAAGCCCAGCGTGGCCCCTAGTGGGCCAGGCCCGGGCAGCCCTGGCAGGGTAGGCACTGAGGATGGACAGCTCTCTTCCTGCCCAGGTCAGGTGGAGGGCTCAGGAGAGGGGTGTCTGCTTAGGAGGACATACTAGACAGTGTAGGCCTAGGGGCTTACAGAAAGGACCCCATGAGAGGTTGGTGGGCATCAAGTCACAAAGAGCAAGACCATCTGTGGCGGAAGGGTGTATGTAGAGGAACATAGGAGCGTGGGTGCTAGGGTGTCTTAGGCAGGGCGTGGGGTTGGATTCAGAAAGGAAGCACCCACTGTGTGCAATGTGTCTTCACATATGCTCTCGTGTAGCCCTGGGAAGATTTATTAGCAGCTCCATTTTTACCTGATAGAGAAACTGAGGCTCAGAGGAGCTGAGTCTCTTGCCCAAGGTAACTTAGCTGGTGATGGGTAACGTCACCTTCCGTGATACCTCAGTCCCCTTTCCCGGGTGCTTACAGGCAAGTAGTTTCCTTCGGCAGGGGCAGGATTCCCAGGGCAGCCCACGTGACAGAAGCAAAAGTGGCAGCCGCGAACGTAGGCTGCAGGTTGAATGGGTTATGCTAATGTAACCGCCATATGCCAAGTATCTTCCAAGTGCCAGCTGCTTTGCATACATTATCTCATTTACTTCTAACAACTCTGTACCTTAGATATTATTACACCCATTTAATAGTTGAGGACCTCAGATCAGAAAAGTTAAATAACTTGCCCAAGTCACACAGGTGGAGAGTCCAGTCCATTAGATGTTCCTGCCAGTATTTCATGCTGTGTCCGATTATCTCCGGCTCTGGGCTGGATGCCACCACTCCCCATAAGTCAGGGACTGTGATTTCTCTTGTGGCCCAAGGCATTTGGGGTCAAGAAGGTAAATCTGCAACTAAAAAGGTATCATTTATAGGAAGGCCTACCCACTCCTACCAGTCATCCCTGCGCTCAACAGATATTCGAACACACTCTATATCACACACTGGGGCTGCAGCAGAAAACAAGAAAGACAGGTCCCTGCCCTCCAGGGTCCACAGTCTAGTGGTTGAGAGAGGCAAGAAAGCAGACATGGCTAAACAGTGTACTCGGAGCCATGGAAACCCAGAGCAGGGGGCCTGACTTGTCCCTGATGCTCAGCTAGCCACCCACCGAAGGAGACAGTGGTGGGAGGTAGGAAGCACCATGGCCATTTCACAGCTGAGCAGACTGAGCCTTAACAGGTAAAGTTACCCATCCAAGATTACCCAACAGTGAGTGGCAAATGCGGGACTCAGTTCTGTCTGATGCCAGTGTCTCCTGCAAACTACCCAGTGGGATGCTAGAAAGACCCTGGTGTCATCCGCATTCTGACCCACCTGCTCCTACCTCCCATGAGCAAAAGAGAGGAACTCTGAATGGCAGCTGGCCACAGGTGGTGGCCAACAGTGCTGGGCATGCTGAAGGGTTGGGTTTCCCAAGCCTTAGGTCTCTGGCTCTTCCACAGCCTCCAAGGGAAGTGAACCATCTTCAATTAAAAAACCACCCATGACTTCTTATTTGGGTTCTACACAGGACTATTGCTGGCATGACCAGTGTTTGGGGGCATTGACTTGAACTCATATAGGAGCGGTATTTTGGGGGATGGGGAGAAGCTGGGCCCGCAGTGAGGATAGGGTAAACTCGACGGAGACCTAAGAGTATGTGCTGGGAAACAAAGCTTCATTTTGATTCTAGTGCCCTTCCTCTCTGCCCTCTTTTTCACTCAGGGGGGAAAAAATCTTCCCATTCTTCCTTTCAAAGGAAAGTAATTACATACAATGATTCACACTGTGATTTAGTCAGAAAGCCCTTGGTTCTAGCCCCAACCTTTGCACAAACTGTCTGTGATCTCTAGCAGTTTCTTCACCTCGGTGGGCTTCTGTTTTCTCACGTGTAGAATGGGGATCATACAAACCTATTGCATAGGATTATCGTGGAGCATGAAAGCCTACAGAGATATTTTATTAACTCATTAGAATAGAATGTGCTCCCTCTCCCTGTATGACTGGGAAAAAGTGATGCTTAACAGAAACGAAAGCATCCATGGGACATTCCAGTGTCAGCAAGGGCAACTGAGGCAGGCAGGTAGGTGTGCTTCCCAGCGTCTCCTGAATGACACCTTGAGTTTCTCCTGTTCATTTCTGTAGTCAGACTAAACTGTCAGAGTGGCTGGATTTCTCAGCCTCTCTAGATTTTGTTTTCCTGCATACACAGCTTACAACCCCAGACTCCTCCCACTTCATTTTAGGATGGGGATGATCGAGAACTTTCATGTCAAGGTGTCGCAAACCAAGATCGGGCAGGACCCTTCAGCTCCCAGCTTAAGGCAGGGCTGGTTCCAGCCGGATGAAAGAGAAGTCCAAATGTTGTATCACCTATGGAGGCAAGAGTGTGGAGTGGTGACCCAGGGTCTTTGCCCGAAGAAAGGACCCTGGGGTAAGAGGAGGTCGGAACCACAGAACCCTGTGCAGGTTCTGGACCCAGCCCCATGGCTCACAGCAGTGGCCTTCTAGCAAACGCTGCCACCCTCCCCTTCCACTTATCATCATCCTGTTCTCTTGATTAATCCTCACAGGTTCACAGGAATCTGATGTTAGACCCACATTTTATAAAGAAACCAAGCATCCAAAAGCTCAGGGAATTCATCCCAAAACATACAGCTAATAATTATCGGAGGAGCATCAAACCCAGGGCCTGGGTCCCTTGCTCCTTCCACTCTCCCAGGCTTCTCTGATCTTCCAGAAAGCTCTCCAGACATCATTCAAGTTTGCCTCTCCTCCTCTGTGCCTCATTCCCCTATTTGAAAAAGGACAGTCCTCCCCTCTGCGTGATCTGTACCGTACCCTGTCCCCAGTCTGCTGCCTTGGCAGGGTTTCCAGAGAGCACTGAGGTCTCCTTAGAGGAAGGCCCGGAATCTGGATCCGCCAGTTCTGGGATTAGTTGCGAACACAGCAGATGGCCTTATGGCATGTACGGCTAGTGTTTAGTTTCTTTGTGTGCCAGATCGAGGAGAATTGGAGGAAAAGCCTGACCTCAGTGGTGTGCTAGTAAATATTTAACAAGCAGATCTCTGGGTGGAGGTTGAGGAGAGGCCTTGATGTGCAGCATTTGCTAATTTCCGTGCTGTAAATGCTCCCACCATGGCCAATTTCAATATGTATATCAATCAGCTTACAGAATTCCTGAAAATTTAAGTTGGCTTCCACAGGCCAGAACCAGGGAGCTCCAATCTATCATTTAAGGGTCATACCCTGTCCTGGTCCATCTGGTCTGTTCCCTGCTCCTGCTCATCAGGCTGTACTGCCCAGTGACCTCGCCCCAAAGCCTCATTGTAAGTCACCCTCATCCCCTGGGGACAGCTGCGGGCCTCTCCCTTTGCTCTCCAGTTCTTGGGGAGACAAGTGTCTCTGACTAGAAAAAGAATTCTGTTTGGAGATAAACACTCATTCTCCAAACCTAGAGGAAATGCAGAGGTTGCCAAATCGGCCCCCAGGAGCTAAAGAAATTTAAATCACCTTTCTGCTCAGACCAGCTCAGCTCCGCTCTCTTCTCCCCATCCCTACCTACTCAGCCCCAGTAACAGCCTCTCAGCAGGGGCCTCTTGGGATGCTGGTAAGGGACTGCCTTTGCTTACACTTTTATTCCTAGCTTTCCTCTGTTACTCAGCAGGGCTCTCCCTACCCCCACCTTCCCTGAAGTCCTGCCTAGAGAGGGACTGAGGGGAAACCGAGCGCCACCCCTCAGTCCTCTCTCTTAGAAGTCCCTCTTTGTGGGAGCCCCTTGTGGATTCCTTCAAGGAAGTGAGGAAATTCACCCTCCATGGGCAGACCAGAGCACACTAGCCTATTTCACCCATAAACGGGCTATGCAGACGTAGATGTACCTTACTTTAGGAGAGAAGCATATTCTGGAAATCTCGTGTTTAATAACGACCACCGCTCCTCCAACTGGGGAGCACGTCAGAGTTTCCAAAATACATTTATGTACTGTGCATCATCTACTCCTAGCCTCTCGCCAACCCTGTGTGGTGGGTAGTGATTATTAAAACCCCCTCATGGTGTCTGAGCCCGCTGGGGATGAAAGGGACTTCAGATGTCACCTAACGCAGCTACCCAGCTAGAGAGCTTCCATCCCCTACACAAGGGCCCAGTGGATCAGTCTCTGCTTGGCCCCTCCGATGGTGGAGACTCACCACCTCCTAGAGGCAGCCCATTCCAGCCTTGGAGAGCTCTGAGGCTTGGGCATTTATTTGGATGGAGCACAGATCTGTCTCCATGTTACATAGATTTAATGCAGTTTGTAATTCGACCCTTTAGGGCATACAGAACAGGACTGATAGAATCGAATCTTCATTCAAATGTTTGAAAGGGGCTCACACACCTCTCCATCTTCTCACTCCCCTGAGTCTTTCTCACACATTGCAGATTCCTTCGGATATCCCTCCTATGATGTGGAGTGGAATCCCTTCGCCAGGCCGGTCAGCACTCCTCTGAATGTCCTTTTCAGCACAGAGCTGGAGAAGGGGACTAGAAGCTATGTGTGAGCTCTGCTTCTGTTAATTCATCCTCAGATAGTTTTAGTTTAGGTCTTTTTTGGACAGATACATTACACTTTGGATATAGTGAGCCTGCTGTCAACTAAAATACTGCTGCTAAACTGTGTCTCTCTCCCCGTTCTTCATTTATTGATTTATTTTTTTGCTGAAGAGTTAGAAGTGTTAAATTCCGACTTATTAGATGAAAATGAATCTTATTAGACTTAGCATGTTGCCAACATCTGTAAAGATCTTTTGGATCCTAGTTTCATGTCACCCACAAAGTTGCTGAACATAACTTAGGGCATACTCTAAATCACTGATAGAAATATTGAAGAAGAGGGCCAAGGAAAAAGCATGTGGCACTGTCCCAGCAGCCCACGTCAAGCAGACGTCTACCCTTTGATCATCATCCTCTGGGGGAAGCTGACTAATCCACACACTGGTCCACCAGGCCATGTCTCTTCTGTGTTTTCCACAAGGATGTCGTGGGAGATGCCGTGCTGAGGTCACTTACACCATCCATGCCCACCACATCTCCTGATCTGCCAGCTTAGTGGTCATGTTAAAGTCAGATATTGAGCTCTATCATAGAAAGCACTCGGCCTCGTGACCGCAGCACCCAGCACAGTGCCCAGCGCAAGGCAAGGACTTGAGAAGCATTTGAAGACATAATCGGTCGCATTTGTGAATGAAAGGAACCGACCCAGATTGACGTGAACATCAGGATATTTAGTTTTCGATTCCACCTTCTTCCTGTATTTTGAAAATTGGAACATCTGTGTTTAATTTCTTCTTTATAGTACCTCTTTAATACTCATGAATCCTGAAAGGTCACTAATTTGCTTACTGATGAGAAAATAAGAACTTGGGAAAGTTAAGGGATCTGCCCAAGGTCAAAAGCTTATGACAAGAGACAGTAGGATTCAAGCAATCGTCTACTGGCTTCGAGGTACCATCATGTATGCGCACCGACTTTGGGAAAGTTCCCCCAGCTCAGTGGCATAGATATTTCATCCCAACAAAATATGATGGGGATATGGTATAGTAAAGCAGGTATATTTCTTTTAGAGTCTCTATCTCATTTACTGTCCATCATTTGTTAATTCAATTCACAGTTGCAACAAATATTTATTGAGCATCTACTAGTGCCAGGCTATTCTGGGCCCTAGGAAAATAACTGTTAATCAAGCCCTCTTTGAGCTTAAATTTTAGCTGGGAGCGGGAGAGAAAATAACCAAGCAAGTAGATATATAATATATAGTATGGCAAGGTCTGTGAAATAAGGCAGAGCAAGGAGACTGCAAGGGGCGAAGGGGCTCTATTTTACTCTGAAGATGTGGCATCTGAGTAGAGACTATAAGTGAAGAGAATGAGAGAATAAATGTCTTGGGAATATCAGCACCAGCAATACTGTGGTGTATTCATGGAAGAACAATATTTTTTCTTCCAGAAAGCAGGAACCTAGATCATCTGATGAGCTTTCCATGCTAGGAAATATCTGATTCTTTCAAGGTATATTTATTCATTTATTCACTCATTAATTTTGTCAACAAATACTAAGCATCTACTCTGTGTCAACTGAGTGCTGGGGGTAAAGATGTGAACAAAGCTTTAGTGCAGGATGCAGACGTGTCTGGAGCTCGACAGCACAGGGGTAAGAGCTGTCACAGCTATGGACAGGCTGGCAGAAGAGAATGGTTGAGGCATGTCAGCTTTCATGACATTTTCGGGTTCCATTTGACTAAAGGAAATATAACAAACGCATTAAATGATAGTTAATGATGGTTGTCAAAAATATTAAAGCTGTTTAACCATACTGAAAGTTTGATATATAATATTAAAAGGAATTGCTCTGATTATAACACAATTCGAGCCCTGGAGACACCTTCTAAAACATGTAACAGGATGAAAACTACTGCCCTAAATTTTTGTTATGGTTAAGAATGGAAATCTGTCCATTGTCCACTAAAATCCGCTTATCTTCAAGTACCCAGGTAAACCAAATTTGGAGAACCATTCAGTTATTAATCAAAACCATTAAAACAGTTGCCTCTGGCTTGCATTAAATGGAATAAACCTCTGCCCAAATGAGAACTGATTCAGCTATTTTTTTCCTCCTCCTTAGTCATCGAATCAAACTGAATACTGCCCAGTCCAGCCCCAATGATTCACAAGCACAATTTAAAGGCCTCACCATTTTGTTTTTCTCTGTTTCTGGACAGAGGGCACTGTCTTAGTTTGCACTAAGAATTGTCTCTTTTGAAGTGTGTTGGTGCATCGCCTGGCTTCGGATAGTCCGAAATTGTTCTCTAGAGCGTTCTCATTTGAAGAAAGTCCTGCTTTCTTTCCACTGTAATGCATAAACAAACGGACGTTCATTATACACTCACGATTCTCTTGCACACATTCCCCTCCCCTCCCCCCCACACACACACCATAAGCCAAGGCAGACCTCGCAAATCCAGCTGAGGAGCCAGCTGTCATGGACACACTAACCCACTGCCTCTTCTTTCTTCTCTCTACAGATGACGGCAACTGCTCAGGCCCCCTCTAAGGCCCAGGCTGTCCACATCTCCGCACCCACAGCTGCTGCCAGCACTCCCGTGCCCAGTGCCCCCATTGACCCCCAGGCCCAGCTGGAGGCTGACAAGCGAGCTGTGTACAGGTAGGAGATGCTTCAGCAGTGCTGAGAAGCTCCTAGCCCCCCTCAGGCCAGGCTCAGCCCTGAGAGATGAGATTGCAGGCCAGTGGGTGGGCTCATCAAAGACAATGGCCAACAGCTGCTCCCTTCACAGCCTTCTCTCTCAAATCAATCCAGAGATCCCTCAGCTGGCCACTATGGATTGATGCTAGCTTCCTGGAATTGTCTAGTGAGGGATATGAGGGCCTGGGCAGTATCTTTTAGGAGGAGCCCTTCTACATCCCAGATGGAGAGATAAGCTCTAATGAGCCAGAAACCATCAGCTCAGCAAACAGGCAGCTGCCCGGGGATTCCCCTTGCCCTGTCCCGTTATTGCCTTCACTCTAACAAGAGCACTGGACATCTGACTGCACCATCTAGGACTTGGTATTATGCAAACTTTAGTATGCCTAAAAATCATTGGGAGAGCTTGTTAAAATGCATGGTTTTAGGATCCATGCTCAGAAATGCTGAATCAGTAGGTCAAGCTATAGGAAGAGGAATACACATTTTAAATAACATTCCGGGTTATTTAATCTAATGCAGCTGGTCCTTGGACCGCATTTTGATTCATGGTAGTCTTGGATTTTCGCAACAGGTGTCGCATGCAGCTGTGTAGGTTCTGGCACGTTCCCCAGATGGGGAGTTTGCTGATAGCAGGCACTTGGCTCATCTTTCTCTGCACTAGCCCATGTACCCAGAGCTGGGCCCTGAATGGTCTATAGGGTGGGAGGAACTCATGGAAATTCCTGTCTGTCTGTGTATGTGGCTGGGAAGAAGCTAGAGTCATCTGAGCGCAGGCCTGAGTGAGGCTACAGCAGGGACTGTGCTGTCATTTGCCCAGAGCCACTAAGAGAATACCTGAATCACACTCAGTACTGACCTTCACTGGAGGTTGGACCCTTGCTCATGTTCTCTGTGCGATCATAGATGTTCACATGTACCAATGAACACAGTTTACCTCTGGCTGGGCACATACTGTAGCAGGTACTAATGGCAGTAACATGTGGAACGGGCCACTGAGGGTAGGTAGGAAAAAGACTGATTTCTTCCTCTCCCTCACCCCCCACAGTGACAGTGCCTGATGGTAATGGTGGTGATTATTGTTGTTATTATCATTGTCATAATAGCATTATTTTTAGTTACTCAGATGAGCTGAATGCCTCTAATGCCAACAGTTAAGTCCAGAGGAGTGGGCTCTGATCCATAGATCCTGGCATGAGGATGCTTCCCAGATCTGAAGGGAGGATAAATCACAGTGCCTGGCCTCCTGCCCAATGCACAGGCCTGGTCCAGCTGCTTGCAGGCAGCGAGCTCTTCCTTGGGCCCCCAAGAATGCCAGGATCTGGTCACAGTTTTGTCAGAGAGCCTCTAAGGTTGGGGAGGGGCAAACCAGCCCAGTATGGGACTGGGCACTCCTGTCCTCCCACCCCTCCTTCCTTCACACTCTTTCATTGAACCCTTACAATGAATATGTGGAGACACTGGCTGGAATCCAGGGGAAAGAAAGTAAACCTATAAAGTGCACAGGCTCTTCCCTGTCTCTCCAAACAAGAAACCAACACAGTGTGGGCAATGCTTTAACAGAGAAGGCTTTACAGAAGAGGCACTACTCGAATTTGATCTTGAAGGCTGGTAAGGACAATGGTAAAGTAGAACCTTCCAGGCAGACTAGAACTTGAGGTGTTCCAAGAATGGCCAGGAGCCAGAGCAGCTGAATGTGGGGAAATGTGGCTGCAAGCACCTGTAATTAACCTGTGGTGCTTCTGTGTGTGGGTGTAAGAGGGGAAAGACCTCTGGAAACTGCCTGATGGTCTGAAGACTTGGGGGTACGGCCATTATACTCCATTTAGATCACTGCTACTCAAAGCGCAGTCCAGGGCAAGCAGCATTGTGTCACCTGGGAGCTAATTAGAAATGCAGACTCTCGGGCCTTACTCAGACCTAAGGATTCATGATCTGCAGTTTAACAAGATCCCAGGTGATGCATATGCACACTAGAGACTAATCCCAGGCACCTTCTGAGATTCCTGGGCTCAGGGACTGGAGTGAGCACAGATGAGCGTCTAGAGAACCCTACCATCACCACCAGATTAATGTGTGACAAAAAGCTTCCAGCAAATGAGGCTTGAGTCTTGCTTCTGTGTGACTCTCTGAACTTTAGTATCATGATAGAACCTTGTAGGTATGTTTGGTAAGAATTCAGGAGACGGCCCATGTAAGCCCCTGGCACTATGTCTGCCACAATGCAGAGGGGTCCCTGTGTTCCTACCAACGGGCTCCATAGCCCTTCCCAAGATCCCAGACTCCTTCCCCACCTAGGCCACTCAGGAGATGCAGGCCATCTCCCACATGGGCGCTGTCTATCAGGACTTCTCTTATTCCTGTCTGCCTTCACACCTGACCTTTACCTTCTCCCACCAGGCCGACCACACTACAGCCCTTGGTGTTTGCCCAGGTTATCTCTGCGGGTTGCCATCAACTGTCCGGTCAAGCATGGCTGCCCAGCTTCTCTTCTCTGCAGCCCTTCCTGCCTGCCTCCTGTCCCAGGGTAGTCTCCCATAACCACACCTCTCCCATTAGTACCAGCTGCCCTCTCCACAGCCCTTGTGAGATGACAGGGAGGGAGCTCAGCCTCCTGTAGGGTCGGGTAATTTTAATTAGATTTGCCTGCCTGGGGCAGCCTGGCTGCTCCAAAGCACTTCAGGGAGTCTGCATTTCATGTCAATAAATGTAACAAAACCCTTTCAATTCAGACTAGTGCCCACACTGACTTTTGGGAGCCCACACCACGGCCCCTCCCAGAACCACAGATGAAGAAAGGGTGGGGGAAGCCCATCCCTGCCTAGGCCCCTGCAGGGTGGCAGAGGGGCGGTGTGACAAAAGGGAGAGGTGCTTGTGAGTGAGAGAGCCTGCCAGTGCCCCTGAGGTTTTATTTGTGTATGAGGATGTGTTAATGAAATATACAGGTTCCTTCTGATGTGGACACTGTGTGTGTGGTGGAGGGGCGGAGGGAGGAAGAGGGGAGGCCGAATCTGTCTTTAATTGGATCATACCAGAGCATCATCTGGACTAATCAGCAAGGCAGCCAGGAGTCCCGCTCAGATTAATGACTGCAGTCTAATCTGAGCAGATCCCGTGATTGGATGCACATCGCGGGTAATTGTGTTCGTGGCCCAGGAGCAATACTGCGAGAGGGTCTGAGGAGGAGGCCCCCATGCAGTGGGGACCGCAGGCTTGGATCCACTTCGTTCTCTCCTTCCTTAGCTTCCACCTCGACCCCAGGGTTTTTCCCCCAAGAAGTTAAAATGTAGCTTAGACCACAGCGCCCCATCTCTCCGTGCGGGTGGACAGTGTTGGGTGCTGTCTGGGACTTGGCGGTTAGGTTGCCAGCAGCTCAGAATCCCGGCCAAGAGGGTGAGGTTAATCCAGCTTTTACTCTCCCTCCTCCTCTCTAGTCTCCTTCCTTCCCCTTTGAAGTGAGTGGGTTCCCATGGAAACAGTGATGTCCTGGGGAGCAGAAAAGTGGCAGGGAGCTCTGCCTGGCCAGGTGCAAGTGGGGGAGGAGGTCGGCTTTGCTGAGACTGCTTGTGAGGCTAGTTGGTTCTTATCCCTAAGGCTCAAAACCTCTCTGAGAACCCAGGAAGTGGCCTGCCTGGTGCTGAAGAAGTTACCTATTACTGATGGGAAATGCTAGGCTGGAGGCATGAACACTGAGAAAATAGTGGGGCAGTTGTGTTTTGCTTCTCCTCTAAAAATGCTGGAGAATTGAGCTGTGGATCAAGCGGAGAGGGTGAATGGCAACTGTACCTATAGAGCTGACTCTTAAACAACTACGGGGGTTAGAGGCGTTGAGACCTCTGTGCAGTCAAACACCCAAGAATAACTTTTGACTCCCCCAAAATATGACTACAGTCAGCCCTTTGCATCTGCAGTTCAACCAACTGTGGATGGAAAACAGTTCTTTTTGACCCTTCATTGGGGAACTGGGATTGGGAATGTAAAAATAGTGTTTTTGATCCATGGTTGGTTGAATTGCAAATAAACATGAGGATACAGAGGGCCAACTGTATTTATTGGGAAAAAATCCATGTATAACTAGGCCTGGGCAGTTCAAGGGTCAACTGAATTTCTTCTTTGTGGCATTACTCACAATTGAATTAATTGTGTTAACACATTATTTCTGTTTCCCCCACTAGATTGTTAACTCCATGAAGGTAGGGTCTGTGTCTGTCTTATTCACTGATTTATCACCAGTGCCTTAAACAATACCTCAGAGTCAGCAGCTTGGATGAAGCATGTACTAAACCAATGCTTATCAAATGGATTAATTAACTAGGCTAGATATACATATATAGGTGTGTGTGTGTATAATGGTCCTAGGTTGGCATGGCAACCCAGCTCTCAGGAGGCAAGGGGAAGGGAGAGCCCTGATTTATAGCATTTACCAATTGCCACAGTGTAAATGTTCCCAGCATGGCTGCTTCAAGCTACCAATGTGATGCTACTGAACAGAGCTGGGAAAAGATGCATGCATTTGGCTCTCGCCAGCCTCAAGTACAAACCTCACACAGGTGGTCAAGTTACAGGTGCACAGTCTCTGTTTTTAAACAGATCAGGACATCTCATAACCAATTCTTTGGAATGATTTTACTCATATCTTTAGCCATGATCCTACATTCCTTGATCTTCACTGATTTGTCTGGTCTATTCCTGGGTTCTAAATTTGAAATTTTCTCTCTTAATGAATTAATACTTAGAATACTGCCTGGCACACAATAAGTGCTTTATGAAAGTTTACAATTGTGATTTCCCCCCTTAACCCCAAGGCAGTGAATTTTATCCTTTCTAGGTTGTACCCAGCACTATCTATCTCTTTCTTTCTGCTTGAACAAAGCACCAGCATCACCCCCAACTTCCCTACCATCTCCAAGTAGATTCCAAATCCTCCTTGCTTTATCCACTAACAAAACCCTTCCTGGCAGCTCCAGAAACCCTGCATCAAACCCTGCATCTTCTGTCTCCTTAGTTTCTCAACTTTCAGAATCGTGACCTTTCCATATAGCATTTCCAGGTCTTCATGTCAATCTCATCTCTCCGTAAAGTACAAACTCAGACCTTCTACTCATGTGTGACCTGCCCCCAGAGAGCTCATGCTGCAGTCTGGTTCAATAGAAGCAACATACGTTTCTAAGGCCCTGTTTGTATTACACTTGTTCCCATCTTATCCAGACTGGGTCCCTCTAGAATCCACACTCATCTGGGGAAAGGTCAGAACAGGGCAGTGGCAGTGTTTGGATCTCTCCCTGAGAGACCGTCCTTCTAAAGGTCACTGAAGTCCCAGGCTTGATCCTCATAGTCCTATAGCTAGAAGTGTGAATGCAGCAGAGCCACCGTGCTGGGCAGTGGGATGAGCTTTAGCAATAGACTTGGCGATAACTAGCTTTGTCACTTTGGGCACGTTCATCTCTCCAAGCCTTTTGTTTTCTTAACTGCGAAAAAGAAAATAGTAATAACGAGACTAAAATTAGATTATATATGATAATATCTGACACACAGATCGGTGTTTGCTAGGTAGACTGGGGCAGGCTAGGGTGGGGTGGGGTGAGGTGGGGTGGGGTGTTTTAAACGGGAGCCAGCGTGTGTCCCTGTGGCCTGTTTGGGATGTGAAGGTGGCTGGTACATCAGGGAGGTGGGATCCAGAGTTCAGGTCACGACTTTAGATTTACCTTACCTGGGCTTACCTTCTGGTTTCACCACTGAGCACTAAACCTTTCTGGGCCTCATTTTCTCATCTGTCAACTATGGCTAAAAAAAAAAAAAAAAAAAAAAAAAGGCCTTATCTCTTCATCAGGTTCTTCATGAGGTTTAAATGGGGAATGCATGTAAAGAGCTTGGTAAAGAATCTGGCATATGGTGAGCACTCTGTAGGTGTTATCTGCTATTAGAAGTTTGGTAAAATGCAAGCAGGGGTTGGTCAGGCTAGAAGGTAAGTGCTGAGAGGCAGTGCAGCAAGAAGCAAGACAGTGGTCTTCACACTGCAGTTCAGTTAAACGTTTACTGAACTCCGTTCTGTGTAAAGCATTGTGTTAAGTTCCAGGAGGGGTTCTGAATAAGGAAGACTTGGTCCAGAGAGTGGGAGAAAGATGACATGGAAACTGGGCACATAGGATGGGCTCAAAAAAGTATTTGTGGAATTGATGGCAAGCTGCTGCTTCACAGCGCGGTGTGAGAGAGCTGCACTGCTTTTCTCAAGGGAGGGGAAGCCCAGGGGAAACGACAGCCCAGCTGCCTTTCCCCGGGCTGGGCTGGAAGATGGAGTGAGAGCAACCCCTAGGTTTGGGGCTGGACAGAGGGGCGAGTCCTATTCTGACTTTCCTCTTTAGCAGCCGCCCATGCCAAGATACTGGGAACTGGCACTTCCTAATGAAGTGTCTTTGAGGGAACTCTCCCACCTCGTGACCATAGGGTGTTCTGGCTGCAGTGAGTTGACCCTAGGGCTTAACCCTATGCCTTCCTTGGCATTTGTGCTTCGTCATTCCTGGAACAGGCGGGTGAGCTGGCCTGCGAATGGTGTGGGAGAAGTTGAGCCATTCCAAGCAGAAAAGTCAGGCCCAGATACTTCTGGGCTAGGTTCTGGGAACAGATGTTCCAGGCTGCATCCTGGGCTGGGCTTTATGGGCTGAGGGCTCTAACAGACACTTCTGGCTTTTTGAAGCAGGTAGATTCACTGGCGTCGGAACTAACATCTCAGCTGTTGACTGTAGTCAGGGGAGTGACCCTGCAGGAGCCATAACCTGAAAGTAAAACCATGCTCAGCTCTTCCCTGGCACTCAGCAAAGCCTGTTCCTTGCCTTTCCCACAGGCATCTAAATACCCCCACCCCAAGCCCAGCCTTCACACATGTTGTCAGAGAGGCTGCAGCTACCCAGTCCAGGGAGCAGGCGTGTTTGAAGGCAGTGGGTCCTGCTGCTCCCACAGCTCATTGCCTGGCCTAGGCAGAGCTGAGAAGTCCAGGTACCTGGCCAAGACAAGACAAGGCACACTATTATGGGATGCGGAGCCTAGACTCCCAATAACTTTCATCCTCACAAGGTTATGTTAGGATTAAAGGAGATAACCAATCCTAACAGCAACAGCTCTTGGCATGTAGAAGGTTTGCAATGAACGGGTGGCTCCATTCATGAGTAGTTACTGTGATAAGTATTAGACTAGATCTTCCCTCTTGTCAGAGAGAAGACAACCTCCTGTTAGTGTGAGTTGGGGGGCAATGGGGGATGGGAGGAGAGCCAGCAAGCAGGGGTCTGAGAGCTCATATGGCCTATAACTTTTCACCCAGGCTGCACAAAGCCAGTCTTGCTCTTCCGGTAGCCACAGCACCACTCTGTTTTCCCAAGCACTGGTCCATTTTGTGGTCAGGTGGAAAGTACATAAGACAGAGACTTCAGTCTAAGTTCTGACTCTACCCAGGCATTTAACCTCTTTAAATAAGCTTTCCTCCCCCACCAGGCAGGCGTCAATGAGAACATGAAAAATCTATAAGAACGTTAAAGCTCTCTCCAAACGCACAGAGTATTGTTAGGAGAGAAGGTTCTTTTGGGAACTCATTCGATAAGCAGAGATTCTCTTGGGCTGCAATGGTCCTGATGCTCGAAGGGTAAACGTGTCACTTTGGTTTGGTGACCCCAGGACACACATGACTCAAGGACAGTAGAGGAAAAAAAGAGGGGGTGGAGAGGACGAAGTGATCTCAATAATGGTTCAAAAATACTACATGGAAGGAAGGAAGAACACAGATTTGGAGTTTGGATACTCAGATTTAAATCTCAACTCAATCACTTATTAGCCTGATATGATTATTTTACTATATGGCACTTCGGTTTGCTAATCAGTAAAATGAGAATAAGAAGAATATTGGGTGTTTAAATGCAATAAGCACATGGAAAATCACTTTGTAACTTATAAGGTGCCACCAAACATGTGTGAGCATGTGTTTAGTCACTGCCAGTGACCAAGGCACAATGGACAGAGCTCCCCTTTACACAGCAGCTCTTTCGCCAAAGTGCTTTCTCCTTGGGAACTGACGGAATCTCTGGTGACTAGGATAGAAACTCTGACTACCTCTCACTGGCTACCTAACCTCAGGAAAGACACTTCTTTTTCCTATGCCTGAATCATCTCTTCTTAAAATGAAAAGGCTGGTCATCAAAAAATTAAGAGATAACAAGTACTGGCAAGGATGTGGAGAAAAAGGAATCCTAAGGCACTTTTGGTGGGACTGTAAATTGGCGCAGCCACTATGGAAAACAGTATGGAGAATCCTCAGAAACTTAAACTACCATATGATCCAGCAATTCCACTTCTGGGTATATGTCCAAAGGAAACAAAAATACTAACTCGAAAAGCTGTCTGCACCCCCATAAAAAATGAGGTAATCTTACCATTTGCAACAACATGGATGGACCTTGAAGGCACTATGCTAAGCGAAGTAAGTCAGACAGAGAAAGACACTGTATAATCTCTCTTACAAGTAGATTCTAACAAACAAACGAACGAACTAAAATAGAAAAAGAGATCAGACTTGTGTTACCAGTAAGGGAAGGGAAAATTGGAGAGAGGTGGTCAAAAGGTACAAACTTCCAGTTATGAGGTAAATAAGTTCTAGGGGTGTGATGTACAGCATGGTGATTCTGGTTACCACAGCTGCTTAATATACAAGGAAGTTAAGAGTGTAAATACTGAATTCTCATCCCAAGGACAATTTTTTTCCCCTTTTTTCTTTTCTTTTTCTTCTATCTATATGGAAAGATGGATGTTAGCTGAGCCTATTGTAATCTATTCATAGTATATGTAAATCAAACCATCATGCTGTATACCTTAAAGTTACACGGTGATGTATGTTAACTGTTTCTCAATAAAATTAGGGGAAAAAAGAAGGGGCTGGACATGAGATCCTACCAGATCTTAAGTTTTAGGATTTTTGTATTATTCTTGCCCTTGCAGACTAGCCTTAACAATCAATGTTGAGATTTCACATTTTTTAAATGAGCCAAAAGGAAGTTGTGTGTGTGTGTGTGTGTGTGTGTGTGTGTGTGTGTGTGTGTGTGTGTGAAGGGAGGGGACAGAGTAGACTGTGGCCGGCCCTGGACCCCACACTTGCCAGGAATAGACTTGTCCTCTACCTGGGGGAGGAGTGCCAGTTGGAGCCCCGGGACCCTAGCAGACGCAATTCCAACTTAGCAACAAGAAGTCCTCTCCAAGGCAACCCAGGCTAACACACCACCCACTGGGCAGAACTAAAAATACACCCGAATGGTGTCAACGTCACACCTGAAGTAAAAATATACCCAACCAGGAGCTGCTGGCTTGTTCTCCTCCACCCCACTCTGCTCTCTCCATCTGGAGCCTTGGAGGGGAGGAGTAGATGGCTGGGCGAGCACTTCCTTCACATCACCCGCCTCCCTCTAGGACCCTGCCAGCCCCTAACCTACACACTCCCCACAGGAGCCCAAAGAAGCAGGTCCTTTTGTAGCAACTATGTCTAGAAGCTGCCAGATGGCACTATCTGATGCGAGCATCGCAATAGGAATGGATTCTGAACCGAAAGAACTTTAGGATTGTGTCTCAGAACCTTCATTCTCATAGTCAGTGCTTCTTCATTCATTCATGCGTTCATTCCCATGCATTGATTCATCCAATAGTTACCGGTTTTCTGCTGTGTGCCAAATTCTGTGCTTGACCTCTGGGAATTAAAAAAGATATGATGAGATCATGGACCGGAGCAGCTCACCATGTAGTGAGGAAGACAGATCTGTGCACAAACAACTATAGTTAGTAGAATTTAATGTGTCACAAGGGAAATAAAAATAAATTCTTATTGGCAGTGCTTTTTTTGGTTAAAAAAAATGAGGTTCTGGGTTCTGATAAATTGTATGTTGCCTCTTCTCCTCTTTCTGTACCTCTATTTGAATTGGCATGTGGACTTGTTTTCTCTGCCAAATGAATCAGTGGAGATGAGAATATAAATTGATTGGAACGGATGGTGTCAATGTTGCTCTGAATAAAAAAAGGTGCCCACACACCATTCCAGGGAAAAGGAACAGCTTACTAAGTGCCAGACACTCTACATGCTTCTCCATTTAATCCTTGCAATCACCTGCGTGGTCTTGGTGTTGTCCCTGTTTTAGAAAAGAGGAAACTGAGGCCCAGAGATATTCAGTAACCTGCCCCCAAGTCACACAGTTATGTGACTCCAAAGTCTGTGCTTGTTTCAGACAGCCCCATGTCTCACCCTAATTTGGGATGTGGTCCAGGTAGAAACCTGAAGCATTTCTGAGGGGTCAGAGGAGGTAATGATTCCTCTTGCTGGAGAGACCATCAGGAGAGCCTTCGTAGAAGGGATGGCACTTTGAGCTGGATTCTGAGGATGGTTAGAAGGGACAGGGAGAGATACAGGAACAGGCAGTTCAGGAGGAAGGATCAGCAGCAGCACAAGGAGTCCAGTGTGCCTGAGCTGGTGAAGGCAAGCAGTGAAGATACAGGGGCTCAGGGCCACCTGCTGTCTGTCCTACCACATCCTCTACTGAGTCTGTCCAAGAGAAGCACTGGAAAGAAAGCCAAGGCCACACGATGAAGCACCTTGGGTGTTCATCTGCGGATGTTGACTTGATTTCATCAGCATCCAGGAGAAATTTCACAACAGTTCTCAGAAGGAATATTTGTAATGGGCCTTCTGGCCAGGAAAGGAACAGGGGTTTGTCTTGGAAAGTGGCTCTAGGATGTGATATTACCTCTGATTCTGTGATCCCAGTGACCTCTGATCTGGGGCACTAGAAATAAAGGGTCAGAATTCCAGGCCGTGGGCTGAGCTTCCAGGGTGATAGGCCTTTGGCAACCTGTATGTGTCAGTGGAGACTCAGTTAGGGAGCTGGAGAGCCAACCTCGTTGCTGCTTGTCCCACTTCACCAGCCATCAGACCGATGTCATCGGCAGCAGTCTGACCCAGACCAGGCTTGTGATCCCACTGGCTCATTACTAAAAATCGCTACCCAGAAACTTCGCTCTCCTACCATACATTCCACCCTCTGGATTGTCATCTATCCTCGCCCAAGCTAGGAAGGGACTGGTGGCTCTGACTTCCCTTCCCCCATTCCCATTGGAAGAAGCAGCCAGGACTCAGGGACGGGGTGACACTGACACGGGCCTCCCCTGTCCACCTCCCACCCAGCCAGGCAAGCTGCCACACACTTGGCTGGACCCATAATTGAGGTCTGCAGTCCTGGCCAAGGTCACAAGGGAAGGGATGGCTGAGAGGCTCAGAAGTGATGGAGTGGCATGACTGTGAATCACAAAGTTTATCACCCAGAAAGAGAATCAACACTAGTGTCTTCCCCTGAGTGTGACCATCCCTCCAAGTCTGTGGTGCTCTGCTTCTAAGTATCTCTTCTCTGTCCCCATCTCTCGTGTTCTTTGCATCTGAGCCTCTCTAAAGCTCTGTATTTTTGCACTTCTTCTTTTCCCTGTCTCTGCTTCTCTGTTTCTGATCCTCTAAGCAGGAAAAATATTTTTTTTAAAAAAACATTTTTTTAAAATCTGGGTTGTCCAGGGATAAAGGAAGGGAAGCAGAAAAGGGTCCTCTTATCTTTTCTTGAGTCCTTTTAACATAAGGAAGTGAGCCTCAGCCTTATAAGGGAACCGTAAGTCGGCAATGAAGATATGAATTACCAAGAAGTTGTGGTCTCCATCCCAGGCTGTCTTTGAAAAATGTTAGGGAAACCCATTGGGCCAATTTACATTAAGAACACCTGTTATGAGGTGGAGAGGGCTAAAATGGGCTGTGCCGAAGCCTGCCTGCCCAAGGATGCTCTCAGAAACTTAACCAGAATGCGTATGTGGGTATGGTGGTGGGGGGATCACTTTGCCCTGAAAAAAAAACTGGTGCTTGAACAAGGGGTCTGTCTCTCTGCTGCTACAGAGACAGTGAAATTCACCTCCACAAGAGCTCCAGTCAAAATTCTGCCCAGTTTGGGGCCAGGGTGTGGGGGAACGCTCCCATACATCCTGGCCCCAAACTGGGCACTCTGGGCCGGTGAATTTGGGTGATATAAAAAACACAAAGGCAGCAATGTTAGAAGTAATTAAACCAAATGATGGCTTAAACCCCTGTAGAAATCAGCACATCCGGTTTAATCACCTTCTTAAGCTAGCGCACGACTGAGATTCTGCAGAGAGGAGTCCTTTATTTCTTTGGATCGTTAACAGAAACTGCGTATCTTGAGCTTGGTTTTGGTTCAGGTGCTCCTGGGGAGAGGTGATGAGGGTAGGGTGAGGGTATGGACCCAGAGAAGAGAAAAGAAATAATAAAGTGTTATTTGAGATCATCCCTTCTCGCCCTCTCCTGGAGCCACATGTCTCTCTCTGCTCCTGGCTCTGTCTCCCCTCCCAGCACCCAGGCACAGGCACAGTGCTGAGTGTGCTAAATTAGGCCATTAGAGAAATTCATTTCTCTTTATTAGTCTGTGTCAAATCCTTTTTATTAGTGGCTGGAAACGACCTCTCTTCTGCAGTAAAATGTCATGCCAGTTCACTCCTTTTATTTGTTCTGCACTGACGAGGCTCAAACTCTCACTGAATTGGTGCAGTGAGATTTATTTCTTCCAAATTTTGAATGGCTTAAGAGAGATTGGGGTGGAGGGGGCGGTCAGGCAGAGGCGACATGGAGGAGAAGAGGGGAAGAGATCGGAGAAGGTGAGCTCTTATGGAGGTCAGATGTCTTCGGCTCTTTGGGAGTGAAATCTAACGGCCATCTTTCACATCTTGTTCATCATTGTCTAGGCACTGGAACCAAGTTTCCGTGTGCCTGCTTCTAGCCTCCGAAGGGATTTGATCTGCAATGAGAGTGACCCGGACAGCAGCAACAGGAATTCCTTAAAACCCATTTTACTTGGACAGACTGAAGCTCGAGGGAGGCCGAGAATAATAGAACCAATATCCCATGCCTCCTTCCCATCCATGCCTGGCACACACAGGGCCATTCGTGTCCCAAGTGGCTAAGATGCCCAGCTCTCAGGGTCCCTGCCCTATTCACCCCAGCCCACCCTGCCCCAAGCCTGCAGCAGGGGATGCTGGAAAGGGCTCCTTGAAGGTAGCTGCCAGCCTCATCTCCAAGCTTATGGGGTGACGTTGGAGGGTAGTTTAGACTGGGCAGCTGGGAAAGGGGCTGGATACTGGCCTGGGAACAGCCTTGGAGAAGCACATGGCATGACGGTAGTCACAAACCCTGCTGAGTCATTGGGGAACTGAGCCTGTTTCTCGGGGTAGCGCAAAGTGTCTCAGTAGCAGGTAGCAGGTAACAGTTTGGGTTTATGGAGGGATCCAGGTGGATATAGCATGGTTGCCACAGACAGCCCCACTGCCCCTGGCTGCGGTCCCTAAGAAAAGCTGTAACTAAGCTCAGATGCCTTCTGAGCTCCTAGGCTCAGGGATCCAGCTGTTGGTGAAACCAGAGGCAGGAGCCTGGAAAGGGCGGGATGAGAATGGAGGATTTGGGAGCTGATTGGCTCAGGTTGGGAGGGGCTGAAGAAATGCAGCCTTGCCGGCATCCATGAAGCCTGCTCTGTGCTCCACGGGTCGGTCCTTGGTTAATTTGGGGGAGAAGAATGAAAGCATTTCTTTCTTTCTTCTGAGAGATAGCAAAAGCCATAGAAGACACCCCCAGATATGTCCCTTTGCACGCACGCACACAAACATTCTGGGGAGATCTGACATCTGGAAGGAGAGGTTTATAAAAAGGACCCATGCTGTGTCTCTGCATAGAAGGTGCGCGTAGTTTCCCAGTGCATATGTGGCAACGCCTCTGCCATCCCCACCCCCAGTCCCCCAAAAGCCCAGCTCTGTCTGAGACCTGTGATCTGACTCCTCCTTACCTCTTGCACCTCCTCTCCCTCCATCCCCTTCTGCCGACATTGCTTCAGCCCCACTCGCTGGATTTTGTTCCAGCAACATGCTGAGCTCATTCCTATCTCATTCCTTTGCTTTTTCCCCTGTTTGGAATGCCCCTCCCTCGTTTGTTTTTTTGTTTTTTGTTTTGTTTTTTTTTTACATGACCGCCTCCTCATCATCGGAGTCTTAATTTAAATGTTGCTTCCTCAGGGAGGGTCTCCCTGACCACACTCTCCTCCCTATAAAGGCAAGGACAGTGGCAGAAGTGATCACCCCTCTCTCCCCACCCCAACTCTAGTGCTAGTAGCTTGGGGACGCAGTCACTGGCAGATCCCTCTTCCCCCACATCACACATCATTCATACTGTGTACATAGAACATTCAATCCCCACACAATCATACAGATCACACGTGGCACATGCATACACACTGCTGGCAATAGAAGGCATATGCACATTGTATTCACATAACAGAAAATCTGCACCCCAGTCCCGTACACACAACCCATGTGCATACATACTACAACACTGTGTGTGCACACACAATAAAAATGCACAGAACAGCGTTCTTACACAACACTCACACTGGCCCTTGTTGACAGGTGCACACACGTACACGTGCACGCATGCACACACACACGCACACACATACACACACATACAGACCATCCCCTCTTCGTTCAGCAGCTGCCCGCCCTCCCTCCGACCAGTGAGAAGGGAACGAGTGGTGACCGGTGGGGGTGCGCCCCGCCACCTGGCACGGTGCTGCGGATTATTAGTTCCTGGTAATTTAGTGCCCTTGTACAGAGTCGATTTGTGCCTTTCATTCCTAATTGATCTAGTGGCTGTTTAAATGGCAGCAGGCATCTGTTGAGAGTAGGAAGGTTCATCAGGCGCAATAATTCATAACACCGTCTGGAATTTGCCTTTCGTGTCCCTCAGCTAAACCACTGCAGGCTCTGCTTAAATTACAGCCACCGAGGCTTTCTTTGGTATTCCACTCAGGGCCAGGAGAATCTTGCATTAAACTGGGATCAGGTTAGATTAGACTATAATATGCTGCAGTATTAGTGGCTGCAAATGAAGATTTATACTGGAGTTTAACCCTTTCACCTGGTTTCTCTTTGTCTTCAGCCAGATGGCTAAGTGAACCCATTGTTTTTCCTACCAGCTTTCAATGGGGGCTGAATAGATCTTCTAGGGATTTGGGGTTGCAGATGGGCCACCCTCAGATATTGACCCTCTTTTCCCTCCAGACTATAAACAGCCTGCAGCCTTGGGGCCCAGCTGCTTACCTGTCGGCTCCCAAAACATAGGTCGGGAGGCAGTGCCCAGGGCCAGGCTCCACCGAGCCAAGCAGCTCATCTGGAATAGGAATCTCTCTCCCTCCACCCCTACCACCACTGAGCCTGAGTAGAGTGACCAGCAGGTATGGGTTTGAGGGTGGATGGGGCTGAGCACTTTCTGTCTTTTTGCCTAGAATGATTAGAATTCCAGAATGGGACAGGCTTGTGGGGTTCCCCATCTACCTACAAACACTGTGTGAGCTGAATGTTCAGTCCTTCTCTCAGTGTGTTTAATCATTGTGTGCTGAGATGGGGAAAAGTCAGTCTGTTTTCCTTTTCAAAGCTTATTGTGCTTTCCAGTATGGTAGCCACTAGCCACGTGTGGCTATTTAAATTAAAATAAGGTAAAATTAAATAAAATTTAAAATTCAGTGGCCTAGGCAGAATAGTCATATTTTAAACGTCTGTTGGCCTTGACTCTTTAGTGGCTACCATGTTTGACAGTGGACATTTTAGATGTTTCCATTGCTGCAGAAATCCCACTGGACAATGTTGGCTAGATGACCCCCTTTGGTGGAGGCCTGGGGGCCAGGCCCGACATACATGCTTCCTCCTGTCCCAGCAAGCAGAGCTTAATCAAAAAGAAAGAGCTAGATTTCAAGGTCCCAGGAGACTGAGGAAAGAGATCAGTGAGGGATATGCTGATGCTTTTTGGGGACCACTGTAGGAGCAAATGGGACTCCAGGGTCCAGTGTCAATAACCCATACAAACACATGTACACACACTGGGAGTTAAGACATAGCAGTTCACACATGCTGCAGAGAAATAAGAATGATATGCACTTATATGCGCACATAGACGCACACATATAACATACATATTTTCAACAAATACTTATTGAGATCTCCATATCTCTCCTAGACTCTGGACAGACAGTGATGAATAAAGTGGGCTTTCTTCCTGCCATCATGTAGCTCACAGTCTAGTGAGGAAGGCAGGTGATAAAGCAAAGAGCTCAGGAAGCCATCATATAGGGCAGGGCAGGGGCAGTCAAGGGAGCTTCTCAGAGTGGGTGATGTCTCAGCTAGGACCCACAGAGTAAGTCAGGTAAGCCCTATGGCTTATATAACACATCACAGTACCACAACACGCACCACACACACTCACGTACTCTTCGCTCCCTAATTCACCGACAGTCACCGAATATTAAATGTCTGCTATGAGCGTGCTGGGCAAGGTCCTAAGGATACGGTGATTATCAAGACAGGGATAATCCTGGAGGAAAATGAACAAAAAAATGAAGCAAATAATCATTTAATTACAGATGTGCTAAATGTGATGATGGAAAAGTGCAGGGAGATGTTATTCATGTAATTGGGTGTCTGACCTGAACTGAGTTGGCTGACAGATGCAGGACAGACAGGTGGAGACACCTGCCTACCACGTGTGGACGAGAATTCAGCTCATGCACATCCCTGTATACACTCGCAGACACACAGGTGCTGCCCCTCAGCTGGCTCCAGACAGCCAAAAATGGGTCTGCGACCAACCATTAATATTCATATCCAGGACTTCTCTGGATATTTCCCACATTTCCTTCCTGGGTTGACCTTGAACCCAAAATGGACACCTACTTCTCTGAAGAGTTACACCTGTCACTCATCAAATATCCATGCAGCTAATATGACCCGGTGAGGAAGAACAGAAGCCCTTGGAGGCCCCAGGAATGGGAGACTGGACCCTCCATGCCAGGGCATGACATGCTGCCTGCCATCCAGGCTGACTGTGGGGACTGGGACGGTTTGAAGGAGTGGGACCTTGGGAGAAGAAGTGACGGGAATGTGGGAAAGGGACCCTGGTGGCTTTTGAGCCCAGCGAGCAGCAGGTCTCTGTGCGCGTGTGTGAGCTCTTGATGTCCCCACAGGCACCCTCTTTTCCCGCTCCTGACGCTGCTGTTTGAGAAATGTGAACAGGCCACCCAGGGCTCTGAGTGCATCACCTCCGCCAGCTTTGATGTGGACATCGAGAACTTTGTCCACCAGCAGGAGCAGGAGCACAAACCCTTCTTCAGCGATGACCCAGAACTGGACAATCTGGTAAAGACCTCCAACCCCCACCCCGGCTAGGGTCTTCCTCCCCTCTGATCCCTTCCAGATGCCCTAGAAATGATCCATTCATTCAACAGAAATGTTCTGTGCCCACTGTGGGGCAGGCACTAGATGCACCTTCTAGCAGCTGAGAACCATTTTAAGTTCCTTAAACATAGAGCTGCATGCACAGGTTATGCTGCCGAAGCTCTCCCCTCCTCAGCAGCTGGGGCACCACCTCTTACGGTGCAGATAGGAGGAAGGGAGGGTCATAGCACACAAAATATCTGTGGTAGTGGTTCTGAGGGCTGCAGTCCTGGCGTAAATCTGTCGGGCTACCCAGAGAGGAGCAAATGGCTGATGTGCTACGGTGAGGAGGATGAGGCAATCGGCATATTCACATGCATGATTAGATAGAAAGACCTGGAGACACAGCCACACTGAGAAAGAGGCCAACAGGTGTCCCGTCCATTTAGGGGGACACAGTAGATCAGCTCCCAAACCTAGTTTGCCATGCAAATCATCACTAATGCTTTTTAAAAGAATACATGTTCCTGGGCTCCGCCACCTGAAAATTGTAATTTGGTAAGTTTGATGGGGGCTGTGAGTCTAAATGTTTAAAAGTTTCCCGGGCAATTGCAGTCATCAAAGTTTGGTAATCCCCAGATTAGATGGCTCCTGAAATTCTCATCTAGCCTTGGGAATTCTGCAGAGAGAGAGAGAGAGAGAGAGAGAGAGAGAGAGAGAGCGAGCGCAATGGAGAGGCTGCTCTCTGTTCATTCATCATGATAAATGGTCGTCCTGAAATTATTAGCCACGATTCTTGATCTTTTTCTGTGGATATATTACCCAGATTATACATGATAATTTGGAAACTGTGCAAAACTCTCCCAAACTCTCATCCACAAATTGATTATCACAATGCTGACCTCTCGCATCCAGAGGTTAGCCAGTACCTGCTCCCAAAAGGGAAACAGAAAAGCAAATGTGTCTCCAAAAAGGAAGAAAGAAAATGTACACACGCACACACAGTGCACCCACAGAACAAATTTCAACGACTTAGATATTATTCTGTGCTGTGAATTATCCACCCACTGCTTCTCTCAAGAGTTGAATATGATATTTACAGAGTCCGGAGACCTGCCAGGAGAGCCCACCCTGGCCTGGAAATCTGTGAAGTGTCATGATGGGGTGACATTTAGAGAGGAAGCAAACCTTCACTGGAGGACAGTACTGGCCCGTCAGAAGTGTTAGTGCAGATGTCTCAGAGCCCCAGACCCACCTCTGTTCATCTCTGTCCCGGCTGGATGGAGCAGAAGCCCACGCCACTGTCTCCCAGTCCCCCGGGAGAGCTCTCCCTGTGCAGGTCCCCAGTTGGTCAGAGGGTAAGTGCTGGCTGGTCTGGCCCTGCCCTGCTGTTCAACTGACCAGGATCTTAGCATTGCAGCTGTGAAGCAGGTCTTTAGCACCTACACCCACAGGAGCCAGGAGATGAGGCCAACAACTCTTTGGGAGCTGGAATGGCCCTGAGGTGTCAGAGCCCTACCTCCTCACTTGACACAAAAAGAAACTGAAGCCTGAATTGATGGGAAATACTTAAAACCAGACTGAGTAATGAGAAAGAATTTAAACCTTCCTCAGAGGTAGGAGTCCTGGGAAAATAAACCTCACACACCTTTCCCACCACCACCTGCCAGGTGAATTATGGAAGACCCACCAAGGACAGCCTCCTATTCTAGTACAGCCTGGAAAATGTCAAAAAGTGTCCAACTCCATGTTCTTGCCTTGCCAACACTACCTGGGTCTCTCTGAGGCTGTTCACTCAAAGAATCAGATTACCCGATTCAATCCAACAAACCTTAGTTAAGTGTCTGCTAAGTGCCAAGCCTGACCTAAGGACGTGGGTATTGTAGGGACTGTCACAGTGTCTCCCACCTTCTGGCATTCCCTGGTCTTCTATCTCAGGTGATTGGACTGGGAGTGGTCCAGCCAGTGGAGCACTCTTTGGACATCCCATCCACTCACATGGACCTGATTTACCTAGATGAGTTAGCCACAGTCATGACTGGTTGATTAGTCAATTATTTTAATGGGGACAGTTGAAGGAGCATGAAAGCCATGGGGCTGGCTTCACTGCTTACCGTCTCTGTGACTTTGATATCTTCACCCCTCTGATGCTTGGTTTCCTCATCTGTAGATCTATTACACCTGTCTCAAGTGACTGTAATAAAAATATTAGTGAGATGGCTTGTGGAACTAAATGGCCTTTAAGAATGCATATCACCCAGAATGTTAATTTCAAATGCAGCATCACTAAGGCAAGGTATTCCAGCTTCCTAGCCTCGCCTCCTGGCCATCAAGACTGTGGTTGGGCCCCTAAAACTACTTGGGGAGCCAAGCAGTGCCCTTTGCTGTCCCTCTTACAGTCCTGTGTTGGGAGGGGGGAGATGAAGAGGCCAACCACAGGAGCCATCATTAGAACAAGAAGCATGTAGCCAGCACAGCCAAGATGCACGTAATTAGAAATTAGAAAAAGGTCAGATCACGTCATTATCAGCTCAATCAGCTGCCGAGTGCCACAGCCAGTTAATCTGGCATCTGTATTTTTTACAACCCTGCACACGTAGCCCAACGGACTGTAACTCTTTATCCGGACAGATATACTGCGCGGCAGAGCAGGGACATAAAATGAGAGACCCCAAGCAAATGAGCTGAGATAATTGAGAGATTTATTTTTTATATATATGTGTGTCAGGGCAGCTTTCCTCTGCCCTTGAATATTGACTTTCATAGATGGGATTGTCATGAAGACACTGAGGTCTCCAAACGTTTGTCCTACCCTGGGCTCTCAAGCTCTGACCCTGCTTTCTCCCTAGCCCCACCAAGCCCACCACTGGACATGAATCCTCCCAGCTCCAGCTGATCTCTTCCTCCTCCGAGCAAATTGCATGTCATACCTTCCCTTGCTCCCAACAGTCTCCCAGACAGGTTCCCATGGGAACAGCAAACTGAGCTCTCCCAGAGCTGCCCAAAGATCAGAGAGGTTCCCAGACTGTAGTTTCTGAGGGAACTTTCTTTCCCAGTTAGCCAGCTGCTCCCACAGTGTGAGGTGGGGGTGGGGAGGGGTGGGGGAACATAACCGTAGAGAGAAGCAAGTCTATTTCATAGATGGGGACACCGAAGTCCAGAGAAGGGAAATTACTTTAGGAGGAGACCCAAGTCTGCAGACTCCTAATACAGTGCTCCCTATACTCTACTGCCCACCTCTCTTCTCCCTGGGAGCAGTAAAGCCCTCCTTTATAAAGAGTACCTCCACCACTTCTGCTTTGGCCCCCGTACTCTGACCTTCTGTACCCCTCATTTCCAACTCTCGGTGGCTATGCTGGAATACCTCCCGGTACCTCCTCTGGGGTACCCTCCACTCCGGTTCCCACACTCACCCTGTGTTCACCAGGCTTCTTTCTTACCTGGCCCACCGATCCCCTGCTTGGGCCCAACAGCCTCTGACTGGCAGTTGGTAAAGTTTGTAAAATTTGCAAGTTCCCCAAACCCCTTTGAAAGGTAAAAGCTTTTTGTTTTATAAAATCTGATTTATGGGCCCCCAGTGCAAGGCCAAGGTTTTATATATTATGCAAGATTTCAAACTGAGGCTGTAAAACCTACGGTTTCAGTTTCATGCATGGAAATTTTTTATGTGTAAATTTTTTAACATTTATGGGGCACGTTTTAATGAGACTCTGGTGTGGCTCGAGGGACAGATTATGGCTGCCTGACCGCAAAGCCAGCTCCAAAATGGGGCCCCCGCAGGCCCCCGAGCCCACTCTGAAAAGGCAAGGCCAGAGGCCTGAGGCTGTGAAGAAGTAACTAGGACAGAGCTCTGGGCCCACAAAGACTCGGCCAGCCCCACTCAGAGTCACTCACTTCAGCCTTCAGTGCAGACTTTCTCCATTCAGATAGGAGCAAAAAATTCTATAGACACCAAGAAAGGAAAAGGAAATAAGAATAATCTAAGCTAGTAACAATTAGCATTTATAGAGCATTTATTACATGCCAGGTGCTCTTCTAAACACTTTACATATATTTTCTCATTTAAACCTTTTTTCAAACACAAAAGTCCCATTTTAAGATGAAGAGATTGAGACACGGGATGACATCGCTAGCTCGAGATCACACGGCCAGCACTCGCCAGAGGCGAGAGTCACATACAGTTCTCAAGCACAGGCACCTACACTCCTCACAGGAATTACTCTGCCCTATAGCTAATTTTTTTTAGCACTTTCTGTGTACCAGGTCTTTTTCATTCTTTTCTAGACACTTCTCATTTAATCCTCAGTACGACTCTGAAGGAGTCACTATTATTATCCCATTTTACAGAGGAGAAAAGTGAAGTGCAGAAAGATTACATAAATCGTTCAGGGTCTCCTAGCAGATGAAAAACCCAGGACTCAGCCTCCAAAACCCATTGTTCTCAAGCACCTGCTCTGCTCTTTGTTTCTGTCATGACACATAGTTACGACCATCCCCATTTTACAGAGAAGAAACTCAAAGCCTAAGAACCCAAAGCCAGTAAGTTACAGAGCTGGGATTTGCACCAAGTGGGTCTAACTCCCAAAGCCCACATCTTTTCTCTGAACCACACTGCTTCTCCAAATTCTGAGGATATAAGAGTGGAAGTGCCAAATTATTGACTTAAAAGTGATTTAACTTGTCATGCACAATGGCGTCCATAAATGTTCATTCTACCCCTCCATCATATGGCAGTTCTCTGCCCCCAGTCTTCACCTTTCCTCCATGTCCGATTCCTTGTTCCAGTGACCCTGCCCTCCCAACCGGTCAGGCGGAGCTGGTCTGGTCTGGAAAAATTCCTGATTAGATTTTAGCATCAGCTCCCCTAATGACCCCCAGGAAGTATCAGAGCACATTAAAGAATGTGTGTTTATAAACTCCTTCCTCTGTAAGTGAGGAAGACTAGTTCCAGCTTCCCAACTAGCAAAAGAAGTAGGAGAGGAAGAGGGTAGAAAGAATCTGCCCTGCAAGGCACGAGCACCTCCCTAAACTGCTGCTTGCAATTTAGCCGAGTCCCTAATCTCCGAGCCTCAATCTCCTCATCTCCAGGAGAGATGTGTCCCGCGGTTATGAGACTCAAATGAGATAATGGAGAGAAAAGCATTTTGCAACTTGAAAAGTGCTCTGTATATAATTGTTTTCAAAGGCAAGATTTATTACTATCAAGTGAAGAGGCCACTTTCTACAAGAGAGGCCACTTTTTTAGAAAGAACCTTCATGGCGGAGGGAGGGGCACACTGGCATAAAGAATTGGCATTGAGCAAATAGCTACTCTGTGTCCAGAACATTCGCATACATTATCTTATTCAATTTTTACAACGGCTCTACAGTGTAGGCATTATTATCATCCTAAATTTTACAGAAAGTTAAAACACTTGTCCAGAATACCCAGGCAGAAAATAATCGATTCGGAACATCACGCCATGTGGCTTCATGGAAAACAAGGAGCCCGTCCTGTGTACTTTCTTGGGACCTGTGAGGCTAGTGCACAGTCATGAGACAAAAATGTAAGGTTGCAGCTTGTTTTGCTTCTTTGAAAACAAGGACTTTTCTTTATTTTGAAAGAGAGGGGAGGGAGAGAAGCTAAAAGATGAAGCAAAACTTGGGGAAAGGAATTAAAAGACACATTTATCACATTTGCTGATGATATTAAATTACATGGAACTGTTATTGCTCTTGACAGTTTGGAATAACTTTTTATATGACATTGATCACTTAGAAAAATAGTTTACTAAATCAGAGATTTATTCTGATTTAGAGGCAAAAACCCCAAATTGCAAATACATAGGACAGAGGATGATTTACGAAACAAAATAGAAGAAAATGCTGAGAATGATGATTTTTCCACTAGCTGAATATGGAATAGCAATAGAAGAGACAACAGGATATAGAAATTATTAAGAGGTTAAAAACATGTATGCTTTTGATTCCCTGTGGTTTATAAAGCACTTTCACATTATTATTTCCTTTAGCCCCTCCCAGATCTTGGGAGTTAGGGATGATCATATCTCCATTTTACAAATGAGGAAGCTGAGGCTCAGAGAAGTCATGGCACTGGTCTGGTATCACCCAATCTGTAAATGGTAGGCTTGGACTCAGATCCAAGCTGTCTGATAGTAAACCCCACAGGCTTTCTGCTCTGCCAGACAGCCACCCCATTAATGTTGTTGCCCATCTTTTTCTCTAATATTGAATAAGTCCTACATATTCATTGCCTCGGAACACCATTATGATTTACTCTACCTTCTTAAATCTTTAAACCAAGTCTATTATCCCATAAAAAAGTAATCCTTCGACTGTGCTTTATTAGACCAAAATGTAGCTCCACTTTTGGCCACTGTGCACCAGACCCGGTTTAAGCACAGTGTGTGTGTATTTCATTTGAGAAAAACTAACTGGGTGGATTTTACTTTTTATTTTGTTTTACTCATTTGTATTTTTTGATTCTTTTTTTTAATAATAAGTACTTATTGGCTATGTTTTAAAAAATAAATGAATAGATATGTGCACTTTTCCGCGTGTGTGAATGTGTATGTATTACTTCACAAAAAGATTTAAAAATAAATGAGTGAATAAAATGTTGATTACAAATGAAAAATAGTCCAGTAAAGGAAAGCTCAGAGAAAGAAGGAGAGAAGAAATAAAGGGAAAGAAGAAAGGAAGAGAGGGAAGAAAGGAAGGGAAAAGAAAGGTTTAAAGAATTAGGATTCTTTTGTCTGGAGAAGACAAAGCTAACTGGACAATTTATTCAAGTCAGATGCCTCATCCAGTGTATGGCATATAGTGAGACAGTATTTATGTTGAATGGATAACATGAAATTGAGGGAGGTTGGGTTTCTGGAGGCACTAAATGTTCTTGGTGCATACAGAAGCCTGAGTAAGCACTTTCTATTAAGGCAGGAGAGAATTTGGTAAATTCACAGGAGAACTCAATCAGGTGGTCTGAGGCAATGGGTTCTGACTGGGAGAGCCTTGTGTTCTTGAGAGCTTGGACCTTCCACTCACCTAGAATGTGGCCCAGATCATCTCACGGGCCCGTCTAGCACTGTCAGTGAAGTGAGAGCAGAAGTCCTGGTAATGTTCAGAGAATCAGAAAACAGGCAGCACCTGGCAGTCCAACCCTCTCTTATTTACACATAAGGAAGCCGACACCTGTACTGGTGAGGTATTCTGGCTCCTGGGGGCTAGGCCAGGAGTGAGAGAGGAGAAACTTGAGCAGCCAAAAAAGAGAAGATTACCAAGAAAGGCTCTGGAAATTTTAATGTCCCCAAAGCCATTTGGTTTTCCTAGAAACCCTATAATTTATGTCACTGAGCCACTTTCTCCCAAACCACGTACCCTTAAACTGCCATTTTCTCTACCTACATAAATCCTGAGAGCCCATATTGAGGACTGAGCAACACAGGCAACCTGGCTTCACACCCTATTTCTGTCGCTTACCAGTTGTGTGACTTGAAGCAAGTAAAAACCACATCTCTGGGCTTCATTTACTCCAGCTGTAAAGTGTGGATGATAACGTAAGCACCTGCAGAGGTGGCTGTGGAGGAAATAAGACAAGACATGCCATGGGCCTAACGCAGGGCCTGAGACATAGTAGCGTAAAAACTCTGTTGCTGTTGTTATCGGTCGATGAGTATCTGTTAAAACGCCTTTACTGTGCTAATTACTCTGAGAGACATAAACCAAGATCTCCGTGGCCAAAGTCAAGTAGAAAATGTAGGCAAGAGCAAATATTTATTCAGTACCTAATTCCGTTTTTCGGTCTAGATAATCCGTGCTAAAGTCGCTATTCTCCCCGGTGCCTGGGACAGCACAGTCTCCATTAGTCTCAGCCTCATGGAGGGAGCGCTCCCTTAGGACGAGACCCTGCGATTGAGCCCTGCATGAAGACACAAAATTATTGGTTTCCGTCTTTGACTGACAGCCTAATTGAGTACTCCAAGAGCCCTTAATTAGTTGAGTACAGTCCCTGCCCGTCAGACAATCCAAATGCCAACCCAGGAACTCCTGAGTCGCTCCCCACTTAAAATGCCCTGAAGCTCTGTGAGGGCCGTGGCACTGGCTTCCAGCCACGCTGCTCTACTCACACCTGAAGTCGAAATTCTCTCAGAGAGATTCTTGTCTTTGTTTCCCCAGATATCACCAGTTTTATGTGTGTGCGTGTTTAGTTATGTGCAATTTTATTGCATGTGTAAATTCATATACACACTATGGCAGTCAAGATACAGACTGGTTCACCCCCCCACACCACCACCACCTGGCAACCACCAACCTGTTCTCCATCTTTATAATTTTGTCATTTCAAGAATGTTATATAAATGGCATCGTACTGTATGTAACCTTTTGAGAATGATTTTTCTTGCTCAGCATAATTCCCTTGAAATCTACCCAAAGTTGTCAAATGTTTCAGTGGTTTGTTCCTTCTTGTTCCTGAGTACTAGTCCATGATATGGATGTACCACAATGCCTTTATCCATTCACCTGCTGAATTATAATATGGTTGTTTCCAGTTTGGGGCTATTAGAATTAAGCCTGCTTTGAACATTCATATACAGGTTTTTGTGTAAATAAACATTTTTATTTCCCTGGGATAAATGCTCAAGAGTACAATTTCTTGGTTGTATGGTAAGCATATATTTAGTTTTGTTAGAAATTGTTATACTGTTCTCCAGGGGGGCTGTACCATTTTACATACCCACCGGCAATGCGTGAGTGATCCAGCGTCCAGTTCCTCACCAGCATTTGGTGTTATCACTATTTTTCTATTTTAACCACTCTGATAGGTGTGTAGTGATATCTCATTGTGGTTTTAATTTGCATTTCCCTGATGGTTAATGGCACTGAACATCTTTTCATGTGCTTATTTGCCATCTGTATATCCTCTTCAGTGAAATGTCTGATGTTGTCTTTTGCCCATGTTCTAATTGGATTGTCTGGTATTTTACTGTTTAGTTTTGCAAGCTCTTTATATATTCCAGATATGTCCTTTGTCAGATATGTGGTGTGCAAATATTTTCTCCCAGTCTGTTTGTCCTTTCATCTTCTTCACAGGGTCTTTTTGAAGAACAAATATTTTAATTTTGATGAGGTCCAATTCATCAAGTTTTTCTTTTCTGGGTCATGCTTTTGGTATCAAGTTTAAGACCTCATTGCCTAGTCTTCAGTCTGACAATTTTCTTCTGTGTTTTTTTTTTCTAAAAGTTTTATAGTTTAATAACCTACGTTTAGGTCTTTTATTCACTTGAATTAATTTTTGTATAAGATGTGAGATTTACATCAAGATTCTCTTTTTTGCTTGTGGATGTCCAATAGCTCCGACATTATTTGAACAATGCTTTTTTGAAAAGCAATTTGGCAATATTTATCGTGAGCCTAAAGAATGTCCATAGCTTTTTTTCTGTCACTTCTGGGAATTCATCCTAAGGAAATAATGCAAAACATGAATAAAAGCAATAAGTTTGGAAAATAGTCACTGTAACAATTTTTACAAAATTGAAAAATTAGAAGTAATCTAAATAAGGATTGGTTACATGTGGCACATAATAGGGGATTGGTTAAGTATGGCACACATATGGAATGATTTGCAACAATTAAAAATATATTTACTCAATAACTTTCAGCCATTCTGTAAATATTTACTCAGTATTTGTATGTGTTGGTGCCGGGGATAACACGGTGAGCAAGTTAGACACCATTCCCACCTTCTAGAAGCTCACAGTCTAGAAAGGAGAATAAAGAAAAACATTTTGCCAATTAGAAAAATACATCTGATAAGGGCAAAAGTAGGAAACAAACTTGTCCATATGAGGTGATAGAAACTGTGTTAAAACATATGCATGCGGAAAAGGCAAAACACACTATCATTCTTTCAGGGTGATTAGATCAAGGGCAGTATTTTTTTCCTCCTCTATTTTCCATACCTCCCACAGCACTTTCTCTTTATAAAGAAAACAGTGATAAAGAGAAAAACTTCAACTGAGAAATAACTTCTTGCTCTGAAAAGGTTAGGAATGTCCATTGAAGAGGCAATAGGCACTCATGCAACATCCCAAAAGTCACGGAAAAGGGCACCACAGTTAGGTGTTTGAGCACCCAGCAAATTCATGCTGGGTGATTCAGTCAGTCAGCAAGGATCAGTGGGGCATCTACAAGGTGACCTCCATCACAGGATGCACTCAGCATAGGTGTTTAAGAACAGACAGTCCCTGACCTCTTAAGGCACGTGCAAGGAGCTCAAATCTCAATCTTCCTTCTGCTTATTCACTGCTTTACACTTTGCAGTTTCATAGGATCCTGTCAATAAATCCGTACAGTCGTTAGGGAGGGCATCATCACCTCCATTTGTCAGACAATAAGGCGCAGAGAGCTTAAGCAATTGCCCAAGGCCACGCAGGTCATAAATGGCAGTATCTTGAGACTCTTCCTCCTAGCTCTAAGGCCAGTGCTGTTCTCAGAATACCACAACTGCCTCGAGAACAGCTGTCATAACAGTGGGCTCAAGGCGAGTGAACCATCAGCAGATAAATAACACGAATTTAAATTATGTGGATGAGAAAGCATATACCTGGAACAGGGGATGGGCTCCTCTCCCCTGGTTTGCTTGAGGTTTGGTGGGGAGTCAAGGCAGCAAGGAAAATGTGATATGAAAACCTGAGCTCACCTCTCCTCCCTCTCCGCAGATGGTGAAGGCAATCCAGGTCCTGAGAATCCACCTGCTGGAGTTGGAGAAAGTCAATGAACTCTGCAAGGACTTTTGTAACCGTTACATCACCTGCCTCAAAACAAAGATGCACAGTGATAACCTGCTCAGGAATGATCTTGGAGGGCCCTACTCCCCCAACCAGCCCTCCATAAACCTTCACTCACAGGTAACACACAAGGCTGGGCCCAATGTCCTAAGCCAGATATAGGAATGTCTCAAGGTCCCCCCGTGACTTAGGAAAGTAGATTAGACTCACTGGATCCTTTTGCCATAAGGGCCCTCCTCTGATCCACTCCTCCTATGCGTCAGGCACCACAGCCCCTTTTCGACCAGAGCCCACCATGACAGGGCATTAGTATTCCCTAGAAGATGAACGAATCTGAGAGGAACAATGTCCAAAGTGATTCCTGGCTTCCTGGCTCAAGATATTCTAAGAAATGAGCATGAGAGTTAAGGAGATGAAAAGCTTTCCTGGAGGATGAGGCAGGGATGGAGCTGGTAATGGACCCAGACATCCCAGCCCCATCGACTTCTCAGGAAGGCTTGCTGAGTTCCCTGGGTTCCTGAGAAGGCTTGGGAAAAGTGGTCCTTTCCTGAATCCTGCCCACCTAATAGATGAAGACAATCCCCCAAGGGGCTGCTTCTCCCTAATCATTGTCTAGTTGTTCACTGTAACTTGGCACATCTACCTCCCACTACAAATGTCACCTCAAGTCACCCTCTCTCACAAGTCACCTGCCACCTTCATCCTGGACACTGGGGAATGTGGAACCAGTGGCTATGTGCTCTGGCTGAGAACGGGCTCTTCACTCCAGGATAGATTATTTTCCCAGAACCTACAAGCTGAGAAAGAAAGCTGTCTGGCGATACTTTTCCCTCAAACTCACTGGTGTCTACGTACTCCATAGAGTCCCCACTTTCTTCCTTTCCCACTGAGTTCCAGAGTCCAGAACAGACACATGGAATGTCCTGAGGAGGTTTAGAGCAGCCTCTTCTTATGGGACAATCAGGCTTGGAGATATGCGTGAACTTTGTAAGGATGATTAGCAAGAGATGCTGGAAAGAGTGCCTAAGAAAGGGGGCGCCATTTGTATCTCTAAGTTTTAAGAACTGACACATACAATCTATCTCTCTAGGTTGGTAGAGGCAGGGGAAGGGACATGGTGACCTCCAGAAGGCCAGCTGTGCCTTGCACATTTTGACAATAAGTATCAGTCAAACCCGCCCTAGTGGAATCTTTGTGGTACTTGATAGTGAATACTGCATGGGACATGAGACAAGAAGTTTATTTCCTCTTCCCATTGCTTGAAATCACCAAATCACTTTATTACAGATCTGAAAACAGCCGCCCAGGCTTCTGCTTGCTAATATTCTCTTGAAATAGACTCATTCCTTCAGAGTCTTATTGTACTTTCCCTTATGATCAAAATTAGCAAGAAACTTGCATAAAAGAGGACAATAATTGCTCAACGAGCATCTCGTTTGTAATTTATTAGTTTCTATTATTGTGGGTTACCATGGCGACGCTGCGCAGCCCCGGTGACGGGAGAGATGCAAGATAGGCGCCGAGGAGGCTGTGAGGCCTCACCAAATGGAGATGCACATTTTTATCAGTAATTTTCATGAAAATAATAAGTGAGGAGTTAATGAGATGGAAAGCCATCCTGTGGCTATTGTGAATTTTTTTTAAGTGTTGATCTAATTAGAATGCATCGGTCAGGAAAAGTAATGAGGGTTTAGTGCCTCACAGAGATGTGAGGATCATATCAGAAAATTAGCACCAGTCTTTGGAAATAATCAGGTCCTTGGAGAGGCTCTGCATTTCCCCTCCTGGGCCCTCCAACTCTACCCCGAGCTCTGGTGTCGGAGGTGTACCAGAGTAGTGAGGAAAGAGAGCAGGGTCAGAGGCCTTAGCAGCCACGGGGGCCTCTCAGAGTTGGGGTCCCGAAGCTGACGAATGAGGCTGCACGAGCAGAGTCACTGGGGATGCAGGGCTGGCAGAGAAGCAAACATGGGCTCTAGGTGAGCAAGGTCTCAGAGATGCTGCCTATAAAAGTCAGCCCTCCTGGGATCACAGCATTCAGTGCTTCTCAGCTCCGAGGAAAGAGGAAAGAACTTTGATTACGAGCACTACCCGCGTCAGATCTCTGCCTGACCATGAAGCTAGCCCTGAGGTGGCCACTGCAGAAAGCCTCTGATCCACTTAGAAAGAAATCAGACAATCGGACAAAAACAAAGACTCTAGGAAAGAAAGGAAAAGACACTCAGCGAGGTATTTCTCAAACTTGTCTTTTCATTTCCTCTGACTGCTACCACCTACTTAGTTCAGGCTTCAGTGAGTAAACAAGGTAATTATACACAGACTACTGTCAGGGCTTCCTAACCCATTCCTGGTCTGCTCTGGCTGTCCTCAGCCCTCCTACACACAATCACACACTCACACGTGCACACGTGCACACACACATATACACATGCATGTGCAAACACACATATGCTCTCTCACACACATACATACCTTTTAAGCTTCTGCTGCTGTATTTATCTTCCTGGCCCTCTGTTCATATCATTCTCCTGCTTAAAACTCCAATTGCCCCCCAGAGTTTCCACATCCTTCCCTGTGATATTTAAGTCCTTCCCAAGTCACCTCTTCCATGTGCATCTCTTGGGGCGAGGCCTCCACATCTCTGCAGGAGCAAACTGAGCCTCTTCCCCAAGGGCAGTGGCAGGGCTGCTCTCCCAGTGGAGCGCTCCCTGACACCCCATCCAGAATGGAGTTTTCTTTTTCTCAACCAACAGCTGAAGCACGCTGGGCCATTTATATGGTAAATGTCACATGTGACTTTCTATTATAGTCACTTGTGTAAGCCTCATTTTCTTCTCCTAGATGACAAACATTATTTGAGTAGAGATAGTATAGTATTGTTATTATAACCCACGCCCAATGACGTCTACCACAGGGCCTTGTGCATGAGAAATGGCCAGTAAATATCTGTCAAAAGAAGTAATATAATGAGAAAGATGGAGAGGGAGACAGAGAAGCAAGAGGAAGCTAGAGGAGGAAGGAGAAATAGAAGAAAGGGAAAGGGAAAGAAAGACAGATGTCAAGTGTCTTGTGCGGGAGGGAGATAGAGAAAGGCTGAGGTTTGGAGGAAACGAGCAACACAGGGAAGAGACTCAGACCTGGGGACAGGAAGTGAGGTGAAGAAAGTCAGAGACAGAAGAGCTAGAAGGAGTGGTGATCGTGAGATAAAGGGAGTGGATTAGCGCCAAGTCTGCGGTGTGTGGAGGAGGAAAAGGCAAGTAGGATGTGCCACAAGCAGTCCCCATCCATGTCCCCAGTCAGGCTCCTGTCACTGACTTGCTGAGGTAAGCTGTGGCTAGCATGGGCCTTCCCAAGGAGAAACCTGGGGCTGCCAAGAGATTTTCAGTGCAGGAGGCGGTCCTCCAAATCAGGGAACAGGAGACAATGTGGAGAGGAGAGAGAAAAGGAGTGTCTAGTACGTGCATGTATGTGCATACGTGAGTGTGTGTGTGTGTGTATGTATGTGTGCGCACACGCGCGTGCGCGTTTATCACAGTTCCATCTTAATCCTCCCAGCCTGAAATAGCAGCACCGAGTGCCAGCCTAGCCTGGGGAGGGGTGTCTCCCCTCTGGAACATGATCCTTGGGATCAACATTCCAGCCACCCGCCAGCTTTGTTGAAAACTGCTGGCTCATGGTTTTCCCCATGTGCTAATCATTCAGCCTTGTGTTGCAAAGTAGATGTTTTTCTATTCAAATGGGTCCCCCCTTTCTCCCTCCTCAGATGCCATACTCTGTCCCCATCCAGCTCTGTTGGGTCTGGGCATGTTTCCTGCTTGCCCTTCCATTTCTAGACATTGAGTTTTCTCTTTAGGGGTGCAATGGGAGTGGAGAGTGGGGGAATCTGCTTTTATCAAGCCAGAGAACTGAAACAGTTTCAAGGACTTGGGCCACAGCCTGTTCTTTCCACGTCCCTGGGAAGCCATCTGGTACTGTCTGCACCTGATGACACCCAGGCTTCATGCAGGGGCAGCATCCTCTGTAAGGAGGCTCATATCAGACTCCAACTCAGGGTTATCCTATCTTTATCTACATGGCACAAACTAAAACAATCCGTTAGAGAGGACCTAACTTCCGCCTCGCCCAAGTATTAATTTGACCTGAAATCCATCCCTCTGTCTCCATGGAGATTTAAACCTCGGCTCTATTCCAGGGCAAATGGGGCTGAGCCACAGTTCTCATGCAGTTGCCAAGTATTTGGGGGGCACTTACTGCGTGCACCATGCTAGGTCCTGTGAAAACACAAGCGAATCGTGGAGAAGGAGCGCCCCCTCTTAAGAGGCGGGGGCTAGGAGTCACACCTGAGGAGTTAAACTATGTGAGCCATAGAAGGCTCAGGGTGAGTGAGATGAGGAAGGGCAGGAAAGGGGCTGCCAAATTGGTGAGGGAGGAGCCATGGGAGGGGTCTGGACTGAGCTTGAAAGTTGTGGCTTGAAAGTTGCCCAGTCACCATTCAGCATCCTCCTTCCCCCAGGGAAAGCCCAGGCCCAGCCTGCACATCCCCATGGCCAGGGTCTGTTCCTGCCTAGAGACAGAACAAACCTCAGTGTGAATTAGTGAGGCCAGCAGGAGAGTTTTGCCCATTGCGATTGGAGAAGTTGCAGGTTTACTGGCATGGGGGTGGGGCATTTTAGGCAGGCTTGGGGGTGGGGGGAGGTGAGGGTTAGTAGACTATCTGGGAGCTCTGAAGGGGAGTGTTCCCAGTGCAGAGAGAAGTCTAGAAGTGCTAGGAGTCCCTATCCAAGCACTGATTGAGTCTGCTCAGTTCCAAGAATATAAAAATGGATATGACATGATCTCTAACCTCCAAATGTAATGATGGAGTGTCTTGCAGCCAAATTTGTGGGGGGTTACACTTGGAGGCTGATAGTGATGGCCAACTGCCAAAGATTTTAAAGCTAATGAAGAGTGTAGTCAGTGGGGTAAGGGTTGGAGTCACAATGAAGACTAATTGAGTAGCTACCTCTTATACAGCTCTGAGAAGACTTGGCAGAGAAAGGGGAGAATGTCAGATTTATTCAAGCCCCTCCATCTCCAACACTGTATGTACCAGATGCTTTACGTGTATTATCTTATTTATTCCTCACTACGAGGCTATACATTGTCTGCTCCTTTTCGTACCTGAGGAAAAGGAATCTCAGAGAAGTTAAGACGCTGCTCGAGGCCACGCATCTAATAAGCGGCAGAGTCTGGGATAGGTTACTCCAGAGTCGATGTTCTACTTAGTATAAGTTCTTTTGCTTTCCTGTGACACACAGAAAGAAGAACCAGGGGTCCTGCATTCTAGATGGGGAGGGGTGACTCTACCTAGCT
>CM053510.1:86555350-86820399 GCA_028627145.1 Eidolon dupreanum | reverse complement strand
GAGAGCTGAAGGGCTCCGATGGGGTCTGTGGCCCTGGGAGACTGGTATCCATGCTACAGCTTCCAGCCTCACCTGTGGGGAGAGGGTCCCATGGGGAAGGATCCTCTCTGTGTACTGTCCTGTCACACCCGAGATGGGGGCAGACTCCCCGCTCCATGGGTCTAGAGCTGCCTCCAGCACCGTGGTGTGGGAGGTATGACAGGAAGGCCAAGGGTGCTGTAGAAGACTCATGGGCTTTTTAGGCACCAAACCTGGGCTCAGACCTTTAAGAGGCTTTACCTCTTATTCTGTCACCTGGACACGTTTGCCTCTTTTGAAGATTATGATGAAGCAGTGAAATGGTTGTCAAGACCATGGCATACTGAAGTGCTTAATATACATTAGTTTCTCCTTTCCTTTTTCCTCATCTCCCACTCCCATGCATTTTTAAAGACTGATGTGAACACATCAGTCTTTTTACTATTATTATTATTATTATTATTATTATTATTATTATGTGACACTGGTTAACGAAATCCAGTAAGTTTCAAGCATACAGTTCAACAGTAATGCATATATATTTTGCATTGTGTGTTCACCACCCATAGTTAGATTTCTTTCTATCACCACATATTTGACCTCTTTTACCCCATCTACCTGCCCGCTACCCACCACCCTCTGGTAACCACTGGTCTATTGTCCTGTCCATGAGTCTCTGTTTGTTTGTCATGGGGGAAAAAGACAGGCATAGGAGGGAGAAGAGACTGTAAAACAAACTCCCCTGTTCAGAGTCCGGGCATCCAGGCCAGCAGCCCTCACCAGCTCCCATCACCCACTGTGGGCTCCACCTCAGCTACCATCCACTCCTCCTTTGAAGCTCACTGGCCTGAGACTGGACAATCTCCCATTGGTCCCTCCTGGCTGTGCCTCCGCTCTGACCGTGGGCCTTAGTTCACGTCCTGCCCTCTTGCCCCTTCCTGCTGAGCCCTCTCTGCAGCTCAGGGTCTTTGCTTTCTAATCTATGGCCACTTCCAGCTGGACTTGGGATGACAGAGGAAGGTTAGTGGACAAGAGAGGGAAGTAGTAACTGAACATAAAGCAAAGGGGAAGAAAGGACCCACATCGGCTCCACAGAAAGGACCTGGGACAATAGGGAGGACTTACCAAAAAGCAAGAGTGAGACTTTCTGCCTGTACCCTCCCACCTCTTGGCCCCCCTCCAGCTCAGAGTGTGCTCAGTGCAGGTACTATTAATAAAGCACTTAACATTGGCAAAGTCCTCCCCAAGTTAATGCCTTCCCACAGAAGCCATTGAAAGAGGACAAGGGAGTGACCCCTGGGCCTTTAAAGTCAGAACCCGGAACTTTTGGAGGAGGGGGAGGAAGAGGATGGAGAGAAGTCCAGACTAGGGACAAGGAAATCTGCTGTTCTGATCTGTAATACCTGCCGATTTTACCATCGTTCGAACCTAAGAACATACCAACTAATAATGTTACTTCCCTATTCTGTGTGGATATGTGTGTCAAAGCTACACATCTTATGTCTCTGACTCAGTTGTAAATTGCTCAAGAACAGGGAGCATACATTTTGCCTCTTCTGTGGGCCCTAAAGCACTGATTCCCAAAGTATGCATTTGTACAGAACATCATAGTGTCGCTCCCAAGAAAGGGTTCCATGGTGAATAAGTCTGGGGAAACCCAGTTATTCAGATTAGCTTATTTCTTTATTCTTAGTGTACTAGTGGACACCATAAATTTGCAAGAGGGGGTATGGTTGAAGCTATTCGATCACTCTAAGTCTATCTTGTTTCACTGTTGCTTCGAAGAACAACCTTGAGACAGTAGTTCTGAGGAAATACAACTCTGAGTGACACTGCTTCGGACAGATAGTAGCTGTTTAGTTTTAGGAAAGGAGGGTAGAAAAGGTATAAAAAAGGACAGATCTCAATATATAGTAGATGGTCTTATATCCAGTGCAGTGAGGACAATGAATTTATTGATTGGTTAATTGGAAAAGCTGGTTAAAGAAAGGAACAACTATTAAAAAGACACATTTTACTTTACTTTAAAAGATATACATGTATTTATTCATTAATCTCTTGATATTTGGTCAAGATCTTTTCCTGATTAAAATCTGTCGTTTTTCTTGCACAAACTTCTCTTATGATATCACATCTATAAGTTCCACCTTTATTTAAAATGGAATAAGAATTTTGACATTTGGGAAGTAATCTGGCTGCAGAATATTTCTAGATTTTTATTGTGTATTCAAGTCTCTTAACATTTGTCTCACTGCTTCTAAATATAAGACAATTTTAAGCAAATTGAGTCTCAAGTCTTTCCAAAGCATTCCATTTAGTTTTTTTAGAAGCAACAACTCTTTTTGCCCTCCTATTTTATTGGTTTGAAGAATAGTTCATTAAATTACATAATTACAATAGCACATATAACTGGCATAAACCAGTTTGGTACAAACACTGCTGACTTCCTAATAAGCAGATAAATTGACTAATAAACATCCTGCAAAGTAGCCTATTCATCTCAAGCACTCAGGACAACGTGGACAGCAGTTCTGATGGTTTATAGAAGAAATGGAGAGTACTGTATAATCTACAAACGTGGTTAACAGAGACTGGTTATTAGAACTTGTATCGTAAATACCAGTTTTCCTGTTGTCTTCTTTCCCTCCGGCAGAAGTCAGTATTCTTTGATTCCTTTTGTCCTGTGTCTGAGGCTGCTTGTCATTGCCAGTGTTCTGTGGCAATGGCAGCTACAGAAGTGTATTCAGATGATAGAATGCTCCTGGGATGGAGACTAAACCCAGAGCCTTTTTGCTGTTAGGCTGCAGAGAGAGTGGATGGTTTTATCCATTAGCCGCTTGCTTCTGCGTCCCTGAAGAACCCAGTGATACTTTCTTGCTGTTGCATTTTGGCTGAAAGAGGAAAAACTCCTGCTGGAAACAATGATTCCATAACAAACCCAGACTGAGCAAGAAATGCTGGCAGAGGGTCCTCTCCATGGAGGGGAAGGAGGAGGGCTGCACTTCCTCCCCAGCTTCTACTCCATCCCTTCACTCTAGATCCCAGCCTTGCCATGCCCTGCTGGGTGATTCTGTTCATTTCCAACCAAAATATGACAGTCCTCTGGGCTGCAGCCACCTAAGCACATGAGCAGTTTTACAGGATATTCTGTGTGAGGCAGGTGGGGAATCCTACAGAGGAAACCAAGCCCCAGCAAGCCCCTCACCCATCAAAGGAGCTACTCCTTCATTAACCACTGCAGTGTGCTAGATACATGCATGCTAGCATCTTTATGCATCATCTTATGATCTACCCGGCCCCTGTAGGAAGCGGGCACTACTATTATCCACACTTAACTAATAACGAAGCTAGATTGAAAGAAGGTAACACGTGCCCCAAGACCCCACAGGATTTGAACCCAGGTCTATGTGACTTGCGGTTCTACTTTCCTACCCACTAAGCTATACTGCTTCCACACTGACCCAAGAAACCACAGCATCTGTAGGTAAAGCAAAGGGAATCCCAGCTTTCTGCTTAGGCACAGAGCCTCATCCTAGGAGAGGTGTAGGATTTTATATTCCCAGCCCTAGCTTTCAAATACAGTGAGGCTGCCTTACTGTCTCTCCCTTTCCTCTCCCTTCTCCATCCATCACATTCAAAAGCCTAGTCAGCATCCAGCCAGGGCCACAGTTGTACTCTGCTCAGTGTTGCCTTCAGTCACTCAACAGACATTCTTTGCATGCCTTGCCACCTTCCCTGTGCCTCGCATTGTATGAAGCCCTAAAGGAATTATCCATCTATCCATCTGTACAGCTGACTTAGAAATGGCAAGAAAGAGTACGGTCTATGAAAAGGACATGGTACCTGGAGGCAGGATCTGGATTTGAATTTCACTGCCCCCTCTACCTAGCCAGGGGACCAGGGACAAGTTGCTTGACTTCATATCAGGCCTCAGTTTCTTCTGATGTAAAATGGGGATCACAATCTCCAGCTCATAGCATCATCGTGAGGATAGAATAAGATGATGGCGTAAAAGAACTTTGTCTGGATACAGACATAGCCACGACTGCAAATGCCTCCAGCCTCACTCTGGGAGTCCCCATCATCTGCCCCGCCTTGGAAAACGCTGAGAGAAATCTTGACCCTTCTAGGGAATTTGTGGAGGAAAAAGTAAGAAAACCTCGAAAAGCAAGAAAATGGATTATAGAGACTGAACCATTCTTGTTGCAGAATGTCTTGTCTGCTACTTTTTCCCTTAACTTCATCACACTACCTAAAATCCCACTCATCAGAGAGCCACTTAAAATTATCCAACCCCTATCAAACACAGATGCTCAGGACAGTCCGTGAGGCCATCGCTGATTCACGGCTTGGTAGGAATCGGTCCAAAGCTTGCTTTTCTACTCCCACTCAGCTAAGATGAGCTTTATGGGCAGAGTGCCAATGCTTGTTAGTGGTGGGAGATGAAGATTAGAACATTTTTTTATCACAGCATTTTGAGAAGGCAAGCCAGAATGGGATACCAGAGGAAGAGTCTCTAGCAATTATTCTCAACCTCTGCTAGGCCCTTGACTCTTCTGAGAATCTGATGAAAACTTTATCTACGTCATCACGAATGTAGTTTCAGGGCATTTGACCTTGAACTCCTAGAGGCCAGAGGCCTCAGGTTCAGAATGCTGACTCTAGGATAACATAAGGGCCCTGTGAGAAGAGATGCTGGGAGTGTCAACGGAGCCATAAAAAGGGAAAATCTGACAAAGTCCATGCTTGCCCATCTCAGAGTTTACCCAGGTCTAGTTCTGTCCCCTGAAAGTAGAGGAAGATCTATTGTTTGTCCTTCTTGAATCTTGTGGATTCTTCCTCTCCACCACAACACTGATCTTTGAACTAAATTGGCCTTTGGAGCTAGCCTGGAAAACTCTTGTTTTTAAAATAACTTGTTTCTGTGGGAAACTGTGATCTAAGTTTCAAATAACATGTCTATCCACTAACATCTAAGTTCCAGGTATGGGATGTGATGTCAGCACTCAAGGGGCTGATAACTTCATTGGGGAGATAAATAAGTTATGCACACAAACCATGAGTGGTCAACCCATGATGTGATCAGGTGCTGTTATGCAAACACACATGCTCGAGGAGTCAAGAATGGAGGAATCGATAGAGGTGAGGGGAGTCTGACCATCTGTGCTGGTCAGACATATCTAGAATAGTGTGTCCAGGACTGAGCATCAGATTTCAAAAGATCCTTTGACAAGTTGTGCCCAGAGAAGGACAGCCAGGATGGGGAAATGTCTGCTCAAATGACTTTTAACAAGCAACATGTCATATGATGAAGGGTTAAGGCACAGGGGATGTTTGGCCTGTAGAAGAGATTTGTTGGTTTAGGGCAGTGTGTAGTATTGGGCTTAAGAGGCAGACAGACCTGATATTGAACCCAGCTCCGTTTTTTATTTGCTATATGACCTTGAATGGGTCGATTAACTTCTCTGATGTTAACTTTCTCTTCGTAAAGTGGAAATAATAGTACCTACCTGTGGGGAAGATGATCAATAACATGTGAAAAAGCCCAGTGCCTGACAGATGCTCTAGTGCAGAGATAGAGTAGATGTGGCTAAAGATACAAGGGTGCGAATCTGCCACTCACTACTGTATAACCTGGGGCCAGTTTTTTAACCCCTCTGGGCTCAGTTTTCTCCTGTGTAAAATGGGAATAATGACTGCTACTTCATAGGTGCCTAAAGAGTTCAGTGAGAATGCACGTCCAGTACTTTCACGGAGTACTCCGTGAATACCGTAGTATTCAAAGTTAGCTCAGAACTATAAGCATCCAGTAAGTGGTAGCGACATTTGTCCTGAGGTGAGAGGCAGCGCTGCAGACGTCTGTTATGATGTCAGAGGACAGCCTATGCTCTGAGGCTAGATGAGTAGGGAGGCAGACTTGAGTTCAGCCTTTCAAACCTTCAGAGCAAAGGGCTGCCACACTGACTGACAGTGGCAGGATTCCCCACATTTTGGGGGATGGCGCACATGGCATATGATAGTAAACCAATGAGCCCACCTGCAGCTGGGGCTCAGCTAGACACTCTGGAGGCCCCTGGCCCTACCAAGCCGCTCCTGGGACTGAGGATGGCACTATCTCTGCATACCTGTAACTTATTCGGGGGGCAGTGCTGAAAGTTCTGGTGTATAAGACTCTTGCCTTGGGGAGAGGCTGGCTTTGGGGGCCTCTCAGGCTCTCTGCAATATGGAGATGTTAGCCAACAGGACTTGGTGGAAGAGCTGGCATGTAAGCCAGGCCCGGGAGGGTGGCTAGCATTTAGGACTGGGAGGGAAGAGCAGAAGGTGGAGTCATCTGGATGAGAATTACTCCTGACAGATCATGAATGCCCTGCCTGGCCAGTGATTCCTTCTGACCAGAGAGACTGACCCCTCCTGCCAGTTGTGAGCTCGACATCCTCTTGTTCCCTAACTCTCACTTTTGCAGCCTGGGAGACCGTGTGGCCCCTCAGCACGGCTGTAACTATTCTCTCTCCCATGCGGCTCAAGCATCTGTACCTGTTGAGCTTTGATGGAAGGGACACCTGGAAGCTGGAAGTCAGGCAAGCTGTGTTCCTGGCTGCATTCATCTTTCTGTGCCAGAGAAGCACTTGGGTCTCGGGTTCCTGCCTGTTACATGAGTGTGTTTACTCCCGGCCACCTTTGCTGTAGGGAGGTAGGGAGAACAGACCCTGGAAGCTGCCCTTCGACTCCCCAGGAAGGACGGAGAGTGTCAGAGGCATGGCCTGGGGCAGCTGCAGCCCCAGGGTGTGTGCCACACTGGCTGCTTCTGAAGCAGTAAGTCTCCGAGAAGGAGGCAAAATCAGGGGTCTCCATCTAAGACCAGGCCTGGTTGACAATAGGCCAGTTACGACGGGGTTGGACAGAGAGATAAACGGAGAAGAAAGAGGTATAGGAGACCCTGGGCTTACACTGAGTCCCAAAACATTCCACAGGAGCCTGAAGCTCAGAGATTAGATCTGAAAAATGGGGAGATTTCCAACCTCACAGCATCCCCCAAGAAGCCTGAGACCCAGGTTAGGAGAAAACGTCCTAATCACATGTGTGCAGGGGCTGGAGCAGTCCCAGTGTCTGAGAAACGAAACTCACTTGAAGAAAGGAGCACAGTTATACATGCATGGAAGGGGTTCTGGGGGCTCCTGCCATCCGTCAGGAAAACAACCCGTGGCTTTTACAGAAAAGGAGTCACATGCACCGAGCAGCACATTTAATTTCTTCGTTATTTATTTATTTATTTATTTATTTAGTTAGTTAGTTAGTTAGTTAGTTAGACACTCATAGAGTATGCCAGGCACTGTTCTGAGCACCTTCCAAATATTAGCTCATTTAATCCTTATTACAGCCTGGAGGTAGGTGGAATTCATTCCCCATTTTACAGAAGAGGACCCTGAGTGATGAATGTAAGGTCTCAAGCTGGTAAGAGACCAGGATCCAAAGCCAGAAGGTTGGCCCTAGAGTCCATGTTCTCACCTACTTCTCACTGCCGCCTCCAAGACTCCTCTAGAAAGCTGAACAATATGCCCAATGGACCGCTAAGTATCTGTCCTTTCCCCTCCCCCTCAAATACACATAAAACAATCCATGCAGGAAATAGCACTGTCACTAAGTCAGGTGGGCTAGGGGGGTGGAAGAACAATCTTGGGGTGAGCTTTCAGTAAAAAGAAATGGCCAGGAACCTATGAACCAGCCCGGGCCAAGTTTCTTCAGACCCAGGATCCCAGGCAGAACCCGTTCTTCAAACTAAAATTTGCCTCCAGCTTCAGTAGAGCCCAGCCGAGACAGAAGCTATGGGGCTCTGAGGGGAGGTATCGGAGAGAAGTGGGGAACGGTTTGGGTTAGATTTCTGAGAATTTTACTGATGGAAACTATGGTGCTATCAAGCACCTACTCTATGTAAATCCTACGATTCCTTTCTCTGGGAGACATCACAACAGAGTGCAGAGTGAGCCAGTGGAACATCTATGCTTTCCTGCATTATCTCATTAAATTGTCTACAGGTCCCAGAGGTAGGCACTCTTGTTATTTCCAGTTTAAGCCAAGGAAACTAAGCATGGAAGACATAAAACAACAGAGTGCCAAGGTCACACAGCTGCTAAGTGGTGAGTGCAGGGCTTGCCCTCTCCAGAGGCCATCCTCTTAGCCACCTGGCAGCACGCCGAGTCACATGGGGCTCCGTGCAGGCCCTGCGAGAGATCTGGTTTTCTGGCCCGTCTGTACCTCTTATTCAGGGAAGAATTGTCTGCTTCCAGAGAGCTGCCGCCTGTGCCCTTCCCTCCTGACTCCAGAGGAGTTTGTCCAGATAGTCATCAGAGAGCAGCTACAGTGGCTCGATGGCTTCCCATGGTCTCATTTGATTCCTTGTCCTGTCCCTGGCCCTGGACTGTTTCAAATGTGCTAAAAGTAGCACTGACCAAATCGAGGTCTGTCCAGGGGCCAGGACTATTTTGATTCTGTCCTCAAGAATCATCTGGTCTAAGGCGTGTACAAGCTGGACCGCTCCCATGAGCACTCAGATGTGGTGCCAGGAATGTTCTGGCTGACACACCTGTCCCCCAAGCTGGGCCAACTGCTGCTTCTCATCCCTCAGCCTCCGCCACGTGCCTCCTGAGATTCTGGTTCCGGGAGGGATGGGTGGTAGGACCCACACTCTGGGAGGGTAAGGGGTTAATATCCTTATCCATAGAGAACCAGCAGTGAGCTTTGGTGACACTCCCCTTTCTCTCTCCATTAAATGGGAGCACCGTTGATCTATGGATTTATGACATCTACTCAGCATGGAGGCCTGCACGAGGAGCCTCCTTAGAAATAGCAAACATAATCCTTATGGGAGGCGGAAAAGTTTCCTTTTCTGGAGGTCTTTATAGTGGCAGAGATTTGCATCTTACTGGCTTAAACATAAGTCCTCCTGCAGGACTCCTGTCCCCAAAGGCCTATCCCTTCCTTCGTTAGGATGGATTGGCCATTCTTCAAAGTCTACAGAAGGCCTCCGTCCAAGGGGAGTCCTCCCTAACCAGTCAGGCTCACTCTTCTCTTACACACTGCCCTTTAATAGAGGTTTCCCCGCTTGGTCTCTAGCTGTTCCCTCTGCTGCGAGCTCTTACGACCGGGTACCTGTCACTGGAGGGCACCCAGGTTGCAACGGCCTCCCAGCACTTCTGGGTTGCTGAACGGGCTAGCCTTGTTCTGCTCAGGAAACAAATCAGCTATCCCTTCCTTGTGTTGGTTCACTGATCTGTTCTAAAAAAGAACAATCCATCCACTCTGCCTGTTACTGGTCTGGACACTGGAGATACAATGTCTAATAAGACTGGGTTCCTGCCTGGGAGCAACTCTCAGGATGGTGGGGAGACATATATTATCAGAGAGTGGGCTAAACGCAATTATTTAAGTGCAGCAGTGACTAACGTTACCCTAGGAGCTTGGGAAAGGTCTCACGGAGGACTCGATCTGTGACTGGTCTTCACTTGGAAACACATGCACTGGAAAAGTGGAGGAAAGAACATTTCAGTGAAAGAAACAGCATGTATAAAAGCATAAAAGTACAAAAGGGCCTAGTAGGAAAGTTGCCATATTTTTGCTTTGTTCTCAGACCGGCTGGCCATGGACAAGAAGGCAGCTTGGCTCTTTGGGGAGGGAGATGGGAACTCCATGGAGCAGGTAGCAGGGTGTGGGGACCACTTCTTCCACAGAAGATGTCAGAATGCACAGAGCCCCTGCTCCTCTGCCCCTTGGGGCCTGCGATCTCTCCTCCCAGCCTCCCCTGTTCTCTCCTAATCAGGATGAAACTGGCTCCTATGACACCGATGTGCTTTCCTTCTTGTTAGAATCTTAATGTTGCATAAATCACAAGTCCCACTGCCCTGGCCTGGTGGTCAGGATCAGAGGTGTGAATTAAACAACTGAGTACTTCAGTTGGGGGTGCCGAGGCCAGTGGAGCAGGCTGCTTCCTTTGTCTCTGATGATGAGGGTGCTCCCAAGGCTGTTGATCTCAGACTCATTCCTTAGAGAGCTTTAGGCACCTTGCTGACATCACCCAATAATAATAACATGGACGGCCACCTCTTACTGAACACTTTATAAGTATAATTTCATTTAATCATTAGATGACTTTATGATGCCTGAGATCTCACAGCTAGTCAAGATAGAGCCAGAATTTGAGTTCCAGTCTTTGGAACTTTAAAAATCCCAAGCACCACTTTAACACCACCTCAGTCTTGAGGAATAATCCTGGCCTGAAGATGCTGAACAGCTTGGCCCTCTGCCCTAGCAGTCCCCAAATCTCTTCTGGCTTCCAGGGCGAGACTTTGGCCTATTCAGACACTCATTGCACCTCTACTGAGTGTCTCCTGGGTGCCAGGTGCTGTGTGGAAGCCTGGGAAAGATGCAAAGACCAGTATTCACTACCTGGGGGAGCCAGGAGGACCCCCTTCCCACTGCCACCCCACAACTTCCCCATTCTTTAATGTGACCTGTTCAGCCTTCCCTATACTCTGCCCAACACCCATTCCTCCTTCTTCTAAGCTTCCACAGGTCTCGTTACCCAAACCACAGCACCTATTGCTTTGTTTCTGCTTTCTTTCACTTGAAAGTCGTTTGTATATCATTTGCATATGGAAGGCATTGGAGATACATTAATAGGACGAATTAATAAGACATGGTCTCTGCCACGATCTGACAGGGAGACACACATGTAATCAGTGCATGGACTGAAGTGCCCTGGAGACCGTGGCAGACACCTGCACCACTTCCTCACACCGCCCCCGACCAAGACACTGACTTGGTCTTGTAAGGTGGCATCATGAAGTAATGGGAAGAAAACCGGACCCAAATCAGAAGAGCTGAGTTCCAAGCTGGTGCCACCATGTGGGGGACTCTGGAGAAGTCATTCAATTTCACCTGTGAAGTGAGAATGACAATACTTAACTGGCCTATCTTACGAAGTTTTAATGATATGCTTTATTAAATGAAAGTAAGTGAATGAAAGCATTTTACAGGTTACAAAGTATTATACAAGTGGTAATTATCATTATAGTTATCTTCTGTCTGCCTTCTAGGATGCCTAGCATAAATCTGGGTACATAGTAGATATATAGTGAATATCATTTAGTTTAGATTAAATTGATGCACTTACTCCATTTATCACATTCTGATAGTCCTGTGAGCTTTTGATGTATCCTCACACTAACAACGCCCACCCTGCCTGCTGGGGGGTGGGGGAGATGAGGGGAGGACAGAGTGAGAAGGGTGTAAAGTGCCTTGGAGACTATCAATATCGATCTATAAGGAAACCACTTTGGTCCCCATCATGGGGCGCTGGGCTGAGGGCCAGGGGTCCCTGAATTTGGAGCCAAACGCATGGGGCAGTCACCCTCCTAGCCGTTGACCCATTCTTTTTGAGGAACAAACATGATACCTTTTGCCATTTGGGCTTCCAAACCATCGGGGCTGCCTGGCCCAGGATAATGCCTGTAACATGGGCACGGTCCCTAGGGGGACCAGGCTACCACCTGCTCACCCCTTATTATCCCTTCACCTCTCATTTCAGCACCCCTACCCTACGGAGGATGAGAAGAGGCAGATTGCGGCCCAGACAAACCTCACCCTCCTTCAAGTAAATAACTGGTGAGTTAGCATCACCCGCCTGAAGGCTCTCAGATGCAGGAGCCACTTGCTTAGCAGGGGAATACACAGCAGGGAGAAGAGACTAGAATGCCTAGTCCTGCCTCAGTCACAGCCCAGCCACCACTTCAGCCCTCCCACTTGGGCTAGAAGCAGAAAGCCAGAGTCAACACAGGCGCTTGTTACTTCATCTTCAGCTATTCAGCGCCCTCTGCTGGGAAACTGTGGCAGGAACATCACTGTTTAGAAAACCCAATCCCACCTGCACTGCAGAGACACACAAGTGCCTGTACCCAAGGACCAGAGGGGCCACAATGGTCACCTGGTCTACCACCACCTGTGAAAAACTAAAACATTCAGCAAAGCTGGAAGTTGGAAGGAGGAGGAAGAGTTGGCTGTTCTGACCTCACAGGGATCTATCTGTTTCCCCTTCTCTGTGTCTGGCTGGGCTGTCACAGAAACCTCTGAAAACAAGGTCTGGTTGGATGGGAGTAGCCCAAGAGTTGGGTGCCCTGATCTGAGCCCTTGACCCTCTGGAGGGAAGTCAGTACTTCTGATTAACGGGGTTCTTCCTTCTTTTGTTCAATCCTGGTGGATCTTGAATACAGATTCTTGACCCTCCTCACACATTCATCTCATGCTGCTTTGTGGTTGGTTACCAGGTGATTCCATGAGCTCTGCAGTGCCCAGGGCCCTTCTCCCGGCTGGACTTTCACAGCCCAGGTCAGACCCCAGTCTGTTCTGCACAGTAAATCAGCTGCTGCGAGTGTGGAAGCAGCTTAGCCCTCTCTGCACACACGCACGCACATGCGCACACACACGTGCATACACCCCCACCGCCATCCAGGTGGTGACTAACCAGGCCTCCCCCTTCACCCCCGGACAGGTTCATCAATGCCCGGAGACGCATCCTGCAGCCCATGCTTGATGCCAGCAACCCAGACCCCGCCCCTAAAGCCAAGAAGATCAAGTCACAGCACCGGCCCACCCAAAGATTCTGGCCCAACTCCATTGCTGCAGGGGTACTGCAGCAGCAGGGTGGCACCCCAGGGACAAACCCCGACGGTAAGACCTGAGGCTCAGTATACTCTAGGCTGGAGCTGGTGGGTAGGCGGGCCCTTGGAGCTCCTGCAGGACAGCTGTGCAAAGATTCAAGGGCTGAACATCCACTTGCCCAAGAGGCAGGGGCTGCTCTGTCACAGTAGTTATCCCTCCCTGATCTCCTGAAAGGGTGTGTGAAAGCAAGCAAGAAGGGGATATTTTGCATATACTTTAACAAGCCGAAAGCAATCTCACAAAGACCAGTGGAAGTCAGTGGTCATGTGAGTTAACGACTGCTCAGCAGAGCCCCTTCCTCACTCCCACACCCACCCTAAGTTCCTTAGTGCCCGTCAGTTTCTGCACAGTTCCCCAAGAGCCAGGGCTATCTATAAATACCGGGCAGGCAGCTGGCTTGTGAACGGAGGCCAGGAAGAGCTTTGTTTTCCCAGCTTCCCCATCACACCCTCCACATACACTTTTCTAATTGCCGGTCGCCTGGTGCACAATGAATAATTCAATGAGCCAGACATTTTATAACTCGGCACGTGAGGATAGCTTGTATGTGGGCAGTGGAACGAAGGTGTTCACGTGTGTATACATACCTTCATGTATACGTGCATTTATGTGGTTGTGCACCAGCTTCTATGTGCTGGGTAGTTGTCTTATGAGGTGTAGTGGAAATAAACAGATTTTTAATTAAACCAGCCAGGGAAAGAGTCCCAACTCTCTCATCCCCCACTCTGTCACCTTGTACTAACGACTTAACTATCTGAGACTCGGTTTCCTTCTCTTTAGAATGGGGATAATACCTACCCTACAGAGTTGTGAGATGGGGGGCTTCATACTGGGGAATTTCCAGCTCCCCACCCCACCAACCTGTCCATTCAACTCTCCACCATGGAAGCTCCTGGGCCTGACCCTCTCCTCCTTCTCTCACATAGGTTCCATCAACTTGGACAACCTGCAGTCCCTATCCTCAGACAATGCCACCATGGCCATGCAGCAGGCTATGATGGCTGCACACGATGACTCATTGGATGGGACAGAAGAAGAAGATGAGGATGAGATGGAAGAGGAGGAGGAAGAGGAGCTGGAGGAGGAGGCCGACGAGCTTCAGACAACGAATGTCAGTGACCTGGGCTTGGAACACAGTGACTCCCTGGAGTAGTCGACATCCCAGATGGCACTGATCACCGAGCAGGAGAGGAGTGTCGTCAGGAGGGCTTTAGGGTGGGGGGGAAGGGGACATGGGCAGGCAGCGCCGAGGAAGTTGGGCCCCAGCTTCCCAAAATCTGTAGCTTGAAGAAATGCAGAGGAGATACCTGCTCCTTCCCAACCACCAAGCTTCTATGATACCCCAGCCCCACTTCCCTAGAACTGTGGAGGACTCCGTTTGGTGGGGCCGGTCAAGCAGGAGTGAGATCTGGACTCACCAAATCCCCAAGGACAAATTGCACCCATGGGCCCCCCACCGAAGGACTTGAGTTGTTTACAAGCCCTGCACTGTGAGGCGGTCAGTGCTTTTCGCAGAGCGAGTCTTTGCCAGGGGACAGAGTTAGGAGGAAAGGGAGAGACAAAGGGGGTCTGGATTCTACCCCCAGAAGGTTCTCAGCTCTTTTGAGAGACATTCAAAGGCGGGAGGGAGCCAGTGGCTGGAGGAGTGGGAGGGCCTGAGGCATCACATCTTGCACATCAGGTGGGACCTGGATTCCACAGGGCTCCGGCTCATTCCTCCAAGGCCCCGTCTCTGGGCTTGGGCAACCACGGACTCGGGGGAGAGGGACGGAGCCACCATTTGGAAACAAATGGTAAGATGGTGGGCTCCAACTATAGGAGGTTAAGAGGAGTCCCTTCACCTGGGTTGACTCCAGGACCCAAGGAGATGGCAGAGCCTGGGCTAGGAGCCTATCAAGGTGACTTTGGGGACCACAGCTGTCCCTAGGTGGTCACAGAACTCAGCTCCTATAACAACAGGATGGTGGTGTCTTATCCCAGATGTTCCAGCCCACGGATGGAGCTCCTCATATGTTCCGCCCACTCCAGAGGCCATCAGAGACGGTGGAGCCAGGTCAGCTTGGAATCTTCCCATCCCTCAGCCCCCACCCCCACTGCAGGCCCTCTGCTCCAGGCCTGGCTCCATCAGCCTCCATCTTCTCTTCTTCATTCTATCCTTCAGAGAAGACAGAAGAAACATTGGAGAAAAGCATTCAACTTAAGGAAGCCAGGGGTTGGAGAAGGTGCTACATTCCTCCTCCCATCAATATCCAAAGTGTGGGGGAGGCCCAGAGAAATGGCACCCAAGAGCCAAGTGGTGCCCCAGCCCACCCACCTCGTTAATCTACATACCACCATCACACACAGCACTGGAGGAACTGGGCTCCAGCAAGGAGGAGGCTTTCCACCGTCTGCGCTAACACACACCTTCCCAGCCCAACTTCCAGGCCCCATGGTTGGCTCCCCTTATTGCCCCTCCCTCTCATCCCTATTGGCTGTGAATGACAGGACTGATCACACATGTGTTCTCCATTGGATTTAATTTAATGGACTTGCAGTTTCACTTGTAAATTGTGCATTGGCCATCTCCTTCAGTGGCAGGATGTGAGTGGCTACCTGGCTCAACTTGAGGGGACCCTCAGGGCCCTCTGGGGCTACCCCTCCCCCACCTGGTTGGGGTAGAGCAAAGGGATGGTCGGTCGCTTTCCTGAGGTCTCCCTGAAATGAATGTATTTCTCCCCAAAAGAGCTGATATTTAATGTTTTAATAGGGATTTTTGAGAAACAAATAACCTTATTTATAATCTGGGTGATTCGATCATTTTTTACTCCCTTTTGATGCCACAGGTAGAGGAAAGTCTAGCTTTTTTGGCAACGTGCAGTGGGATAAAATACATTTCTTTTTCTGGTTTGTTTTTCTGGTTAAAACACACACACACACACACACACACACACACACCCTTCCACTTACCACTTTGGACAGGTGTCCCGCCCCAGCACAGGCACACCCGCACACACGTGCCCGCACACCCTCCTCCCAGCCCCTCCACCTGCCTAATGTTATGCAACCTCCTTCTGATGTATCCACCAAACCAGTACTGAATGTGGCCCAGAAGTTTCCAGTAAATCTTATTATCTACCATAATTCTACTGCGTGATTCTCTTTTTCTGTGGTTAGTGGGACTGTGGACCAGAGAGAATTTGGAGTCCTCAGCATAACCCTTATTTAACTGACTAACTACATAGAAGGGAACAGGCAGAGGGCTCTCTGGTGACCTCAGTTTACCTGCCTGGGGAGGAAGACAGCCAGGTTTGGCACACTCGCCACATATGTGTCTACCTCTAAGACAAAGAGAATCGGGAGAGAAGATGGGAGGAAGCAATGCACTACCCTCTCCTGATGCTTTTCTCCAGTAGCAATGGAGAGCTCAGAATTTGGTCCCCCTCCTCCACCGCATTCCACCTCCCCCAAAGGTCTTTGCTTTTAACATCTCCATCCTAGGCTCTGAGGGTTTTCATCCTTGAAGCTGGAGCCACCGCTGTTGCACATCCCCAGCTCCCACATGCCCACCCTGGCCCTATCCTTCAGGTCTCAGGAATCAAGAAGGAGAGAAAGTCTTGACTGCCACATTTAATCCTGGATCTGTGTCCAGAGGGGAGCCTGCCCTTTGGACCCCAGAGTTTGTCATTGCCTTCCCTGGACCAAGAAGAAATTTAGAGGCAACTTCTCTCTTGTCTCCCCAAGTAAGTGAGAAGCAGATTTCCTTGTTACCTTGATCCTAGAGGTCACCTTATCTGGGCAATATTGCCCAGACATCCAGGGAATTGGCTTAGAAGTGGGAGGGAGAATTCCTCGTCCACATTTGCAAAGGCTGCAGTTTGCATTTACCAGTGAACGCCCTAGAGCCAGGCTTAAGATGGGGAAGGGACTGGTTACATAGGCAAAATGGGGCCTCCAGCAGCTCTGAGGGCCGTTCCCTGGGTCACTGCTCTCACTTGACCAGGTCCTCTCATCACAACTGGGGAGTTGTGCAAACACAGCAGAGACCCGGCTGCAGGCAGTAGCGAGTCTCAAGATCGGCAAGAAGATGGTACCTTAGAACCTCACTTCCCAGAGCCAGGACGATGGCAGACTTTCAAAGAAACATTTTCCAGAGAACACGCTTTTAAAAGATATGGTATAAAAAAAATCCATGGCCAGATTAGACTAGGATGAACTGCATATTATATTTCGCTAATAAAGTGTCATAAGGCACTTTATGTAGTAACAGTAAAGGCTCAGAAAAGTCCTGCAGAAAAGAAAACTGTTTAACTTTGTTTAACCTATTTCCCAAATTTATTTACCTTTTTTTCCCAAGTGATATCTATTCAATTATATTTGTTTTCTACAAAACATACTTTAGGGAACACTATTCTAAGAAATTACAGAGCAGCCTGCCCAAGCCTTTCCCACTCCTTCCTAAGTTTTTCTCCCAAGTTCTGTCATCTTTTCAACCATGCTGCCAACAGAAAAAGGGGTTTCCTAAATTATTTGAGATGTGGGTGGTTGTGTTTTAAGGAGGCAGCAGCCCCCCTCTGTGCATGACTCAAATCCCATCCAACCCAAGGAGATGTGCCACAATCCCTGTGGAAGTAAGAGAGTTGAGACAATGTGGGTGAAGAGTGGAGGGAAGGTTTCCTTTACCCTCAAGATAGACCTCTGATGCCTGGGCCCTGGGAACTGTCCACTGACTTCTGGCCCCAACCCCCAGCCCATCAGGAAAGACCTTTCAGGTTTGGAGATTCCCGCTCATGGGAGTTGATGGCTAGAGCTACACTTCCTTGGCCGAGGAACCGCCTACTGCCGTGGACATGGCCGGATAAGGGCAATGACTCTGTCAGACAGCGTCTTGTTGTTTGGACTCATTTGTTCAATCTGTATTTATTGAGTACCAGCTCTGTCCCAGGCAGTTTTCGATTCTGAGGATACTGCTGTGATCAACAAAAACAAGTTCTTGTCTTCAGGAAGTTTCCCTTCTAGTAGAAGACTGAGACTGAGAGTGCTCATGACGTCCCCGTAATGGTTAAAATGTGATCTCATCCTAGGATGGTGACCTCAAACTTTATCCTTCTGAGCCACAGATCAGGAGGCACTCAGGTCAAATGTGGAGTCCAGGTCAAATTCAGCTTGCAGACATGTTTTGTTTAGACTAGATATTGTTTTAAATTTTTTGTGCCAACATTTAAAAAAGATTGCACATAAAAATTCAGATTCCTGGCTTCTCTCAAAACATCAGGCTATCAGGCAATGCAGGACCTATATTCGCACACAGACATGGTCGGGTGTGCTTGGACCATTGCTGCCCCTTACGACGTTGTCTCTAGGTGTCATGATATTGGCCACTCAGGTTGTCTCAACACCAAGACTGAGAATCACCGGCCACTCATCATCGAGCTGTCCCTACTCGATTGCTTATTGTTTAGTTCTGCTTCCCCCTCCCTTTATCTCCCTTTTGCACCTTTCCCTCCAATTTTTGAATGGTTATTTTTAAAAAGGAAAATATTTCTTTCTGCCCATTGCTCCATCAAGAGTAAGAAAACAAAATAGTACAAAAGGGCTCTGCCTTTGGGAAAACAATGGAGAGAACACATTTGTTTGTGGAAGTGAAGATGCTCCTACCTTCAATGCAAAGTGTACCTGTGTCTTACACTCAGACATCTTCACTCTATGTTACCGGCCTACCTGGCTTCTTGAGGCAGTCATGAGTCTTAGGGCATAAAAACCACCAGGGTTGCTCCTTATAAATGCAGATTAGGCCCCATAACCAGCTTTTCCCAGTTTTAAAACAAGATGCCTAAAGACTTTGAGAAACATTGCTCTCAGAAAATAGTTTTCAGTTGCCTTTAGAAGTTCCTTGTTTTAACTTTCTTTTGCTATATAGACTGCAGCCCTCCAAGCCAGTTACTCATTGAGAAAGCATTCAGAGGTACCTACTCTGTGCCTGACATTGGACAGGGCTTAGATAATTCAACTTCGCAGAGCATCATAGGCTGAGGGATCACCAAAGACCGGCAGAGAGGAAGCCGATAGCAGCATAATCTGTGCATTTCCACTTCGGCATCTTATTTTCATCCCACAGATGAAGCAGATTTTATTACACCATGTTCAAGTGTAGATATCTAATACTTTTTTATTTCTCAGCATCTCTCTGGGCCAATCTCATTTAGCCCCTTAGCAAATTAAATGCATCTCATTAAACCAAACCCATTTAGGACAATGCCCTTCAGGTGTGTGCATCTTGGTGCATCTTTCATTTAAGACAAGTGCTTGATTTATTTTTCATCTCATTACACTCTTTAAAATTATATGCATCTCATTACACTCAATGCACTGAGACGACTTATTTCAGGTGTAGACATTACACCCAGTATTATCAGGCAAGTATATTTTTTTCATTTCATTACAAGCTTTACAATTTATGTACATCTCATTACAATCAGCCATTTAAGACAATTCCCTTCAGTTGTGTATATCTCATTATACCTTTTCATTTCAGATTTTTTTCATCTTATTACACCCAAGCATTATTCAGAGAACTCACCTCAGGTGTGCATATCTCACATCCACCTGTTATTTTATGAATTTGGGGGTGTTTGCTTTTCCCCACAGTATTACAAAATTTTTATTATACCAGACTCATTTAAAGCCCACTCTGTTTACTTGTGGGCCTCCTATGCTCCTTTGTAGGGATAGGAAGGGTACTGGGTTCCCCTGGATTTGGCAAGACTGTCAATAATTTCCTCCTGTGCTCACTTCAGCAGTACACATACTAAAGTTGGGACGGTACAGAGAAGATTAGCGTGGCCCCTGTGCAAGGATGACATGCAAATTCATGAAGCGTTCCATAAAAAATAATAATATAATTTCCTCTTTCACATAGGGACCATCTAAATTAGCTTCCTCACTTGCACACTGAGGGTGTTAGAGGAGATAGCCACTCAGCTCCCTGCGGCTGATAGTCTGTGAAACTCTAGTCCTGTGCATGACAGTGTAGCATGTTCCCCAGCTTCTCCTGGGGAGCCGGCTCCGGCTCTCTGGACAGGCCCCACCCTGTTGGAGAAGCTGAGATTGAGACCACTGGCCAGTCTTCCAAAGGCTAGACTGCTTCACGCTTCCTGCTTTGAAGGAGATGAAATAACTTTGCCCTCCTGTGAGAGACTCTCCCCAGCACCTCCAGGCTCCCTCCTCTACTCCAGCATCTCCACTCCAGGATTTCTCAGCTGGGGGACATCTTAGAATTGCTAAGCAGGGTCTTGGAGTTGCAGTTGCCTAAGTTCCATTCTCAATCTTCTAAATCAGAATCTCCAAGGGCAGGGCCAAGAAAGGTGTATTTTTAAAAGCACCTCAGAGATTCTGAACCACTACGTCACAGAAGCCTGATTTCAGAAAAGCATCTATAGTGCAGTCGCTCTGCGTCAAAAATGTCTGATGCTCTCAGTACACCCCTCCCAGCTATATTTGCATGTAAGAATCCAAGCCTAGAGTGAAAAAGTCACTTTCTAGTCCTGAAAAGGGCACTAAGGGTCAGTAAACCCAACCTGCCCACCCCATATAGGAATCCCATCCACAGTACACTATAAATTGTCATCTCCCTTTACTGCCCAATGCTTCCCAGGCCAGAAAGGCAAACTGTTGCCCAGAACCACCCTATCCCTCCAATTCCACCAGTGATCTGAGATCCGCCTGTGGAGACAGATGGATGAAGGAGAAACCCTCCAGACTGTTTAATTGTGGTCTTCAAGGCCTATTTACTGCACATGCGGCTTCTCTGAGTAAGTCTGGGTGGTCTGTGTGCTTCCTCTTCTGTCACTCCACCTGTCTCCTTGCCAATGAAAATAGAATCTTTTCTCTAAGCATAAAATAAATTTGAATTTCACCATTTCTCCTCCACCACTGACTGAACGACCCTACTGAGAAATCAGAATACGGCATGACTCCTGCCTCTGCTTTGTCTCCTCATCCAGGACTACCCGAAGCCACTGGTTCTAGAATCAGCAGGTGCCAGGGCTGATGCGACCACAACGAAGCAGGGTTTTATGAGGATAAAGGACAGGAGTAAGGCTGATTTTAGAGAAATGGGCCACACCCTGTCTTGTTTTGTTTGTTTTCAGGTTTTGCGTCTACTGGATTGAAAAGAACAGATCCCCAAGGCTTAAGAGGCCATAGGGCCAGCCCTTTCTCTGTGTTCCTCTAAGTTTACTAATAAAAATAAAAGTCACAATTTATTGAGCACTTAGCATATATGCTAATACTGTAGATTATTCTAAATAGCCCTGCAATTATTGTTAATATTAGTATTCTCATTTCTAAAATGAGGTAACTAGGGCTCAGGGATATTGAATGATTTTCTCAAAAATTATTTAGCTACTTACTATGTAGTAGAGCTGGGATTTGAACCAAAAGCCAAAGACATGCTCCTCTTGTGAGGTAATTTGCCTCCCCAAGCCTCTGCTTGAGAAGCGATGGCCTTCAGAGTCAAGTGCGAAGCCCTTCTTCCCTGAGAGCCTCAGAGGTGCCGGCAGCCCTGCACCTGCTTTTGCTTTTCTCCTCTAAGATCCCAGATGAAGCAGCTCTCAGAGATGTGGACTCAAACCTCAGCCTGCTTCTCCCACAACTCAGCATCCACCCAGCAGCCCACCAGCTCCTAACTTGAACTGTCTGTTTTGGGGGCAGGGAGGGGGCAGGATTTAGGTCCTCTGAGCTTAAGAAGTTGCTCTGCATACTGTTCTAGCAGCTGTAATACAGGAGTGGTTGGAGGCTAGTCTTAGAGGAGAGGCTTCTGCTGATTATCCACAGACTGGGATAAAGAGGTGGCAACAGCAGGTCCACTTTACTGTTGTCGATGGTCACTCAGATCTGCTGTAGAGATTGATGTGTGAGGTCACTGACAACAGCTGACATCCAAGCCTTTCTCATTTCTGGCCTGTGCAGGTGATTCCTTCTCTCCTGTCAGAAGGCAAGGCCAGATTCTTGTTTTTTTCAGGCTTGACTACCGAGAGTAAGAGCAAAACCAGGTTGGAAGATGGAGGAAGAGCAAAGAGAAGTGAGCTCATCTCTGGGAGAAAGAGAGAATGGGTGCCCAAACGAAGTGGGGTGGGGGGTGTCTACTGAGAGCAGAGGACAAGCCAGGGCCAAGAGCACTGTCAGATTGGGCAACACTTTAATAAAAGAAAAAAAAATGCTTCTGTTCAAGGAGGAAAAGAAGAGAGAAGATAAAGTGGAAATACAATGGACTGGAATACAGACACCTGGCTGTTCCACTAATTTGCTTCTCTGGTTCTGTGATTCATTGTCCTCTTCTTTGGCAGTTTGAAAGCTGAGGAAAAAATGAGAAGGGGGACACGCAGTAGAAGTAAGAGGGGGTGGAAAGAGAAAGGGAGAGGAACTAGATGTGCATGTGTCTCTGGGGCTTTTCAGACAAAGCTATTATCAAAATGCCAACCAGCTCCTGCCTGGCCAATTTGCATACTCCATGCTGTGCTCTTTGAAGCAAGATGAATATGCATGAGGGCTTGGGCGGGGGCGGGGTGTGTGTGGAGCTACTGGGCTGTGGGCTAAGGTGGCTCATTGTTCTTTTAAAGGAAAGGCATTAATAGAAAGCCAAAGCCCGTCCTGGTCAGCAGAGTGGCCTTTGCTTCCCTTCTCTAGTGAAGGGAAGAGGAGGGCAAAGCTCAGGCTCAGTCAGAAATCTTGACTATTCTCTCATCCTCCCAAGGAAATAAATAATCGGGCACCATCAAGAACCCAAGTGTCTCTTCTCCAAGAGCAGCATTTAATTACTCTCCTCTCCACGCATACTAATCATGGAGACTGGCTGGGCCAGCAGTCACCTCTCCTGCCTTCCGTGGAAATAGGCTGCCTCTCTCGTTTCCTGCTTCTGCTGCAAGGAAGTCTGGGCACCCAGACTCTCCCTGCTTCTGGCCTTTGGTGGGACCCCAAGTGCTCTCAGTGGCTGGGCTGTGGTGAGAGTCCCTTGGACACAGTGGGTGCTCAAAAATGTTCATGGAATGGGCTCGCCGATGTCCATTAGAACTTGGCTTAGCATTCATCCTAAGACACTTGGAGGATCATGCCTTCTTACTGACCTTCTTCGTCTCTTCCCTGACCACGAGAGGAAGATAGTTATACTCTACACATTATTCCAGTGTGCATGAAAAAGAGTTATTTCAAAATATAATTTATCCCACAAACTTCAGGGCCCCAACACCCTTCCTTTTGGGTTTTCTTTCTGAAATATCAAGTCTATCTCCCATCCTGAAATAGAAATACAAGGATAAGGAAATCGGGGATTTTGGAAAATGGCTTGTCCCTCGTGATCATCTGTTTCCCCTCTACACAAATGAAGGCTGACGACTGGCTCTGTGGTGGAATTACCAGGACTTGAGCTTAGCAAAATCCACATCGAGACCTTTCATAGATGGGAACACACCTCAGTTAAAGAATCTATTAGCCAGACCAACCTTCTACCCACCTAGGAGGGTGCCCTGCAGGCCTTGCTGAGCATGGACCTCTTAGACTGGACTTGAGTTTCACAATCAAGACTGACTGAGTCTGAAGTATCGGTCACCCTTGGGACCCTTCCTACAGTCCTGAAGAAGGAGACAGGAAACTCGGGGAAGAGACTTGCGTTCACCTGTTATTCACAATACCTGTGCTTTCCTGAGGTTCAGCATCCAAGAGTCAGGGATCCAGCAACTGAAAACCTAAAGCAAAGTTTCTCCAAACCTTAATGCAAATAACAATTGCCAGGAAATCTTGTTCAAATGCAGCTTCTGACCCACTCAGTAGGTCTGGGGTGGGGACGTAGGTTTTACATTTCTAACAAATTCCTAGACGTTGTCAATGATGCTGGTCTGGGCACCACATTTTGAGTAGCGGCAAGGACAGAGGGAAGGGCAATGCAAAACCACGAGAAATCGATTTAATATTCTCTCTCAACTCCTGTGTAGACAAAAGGAGAGAAAAGAGCAGCCACCACTTCCACCCTTCCCTCCCAGACTCACCTCCTCCTAGACGCAGTGTATCCCTGACACGTGAGATTTATTTTTAACTGCCAGCAGCTTTGATGAGCTTGTCTCTGCTGCTTCAGACACCTGCTGGCAGGATAAATTGGGGGAAAGGAGTGGCTGACCCAGATCTGACAAATCCAAGGCAGGAAGAAAAGCTGCTGGGGAGTCAGTGTCTCCCCTTTGCTGAGACTGGTAAAAAACCCTACCACTGGCTGTGTTAACTTGCTCATGACTTGACACCACCAGTGACCCTTTGCATCCTTAGCCGGAGCGCCAACGAATGTAGAACTGAATTCACTCATTTTTGTCAAAGCCTGCTACTTACGTAAATTTTTTGACCCCTGAGGATTTACATGGGTACCTGCGTTTGCTTCTGTCTCCTATAGCAGTCAGGGCTCTATCTACACAGGTTTTCTGCTTCATATAGATCCCTGGATTAGAGCTGCAGGCGCTGGGACAGCTTCCCTGGTGGAGTAAGTCCCCTGCACCCCATGAGAGACTGCTGCTGCTCCAAGAAAAGCAGAGGCTCGAGAAGTGAAAGGCAGGCACCAAGGATGGCGACTACTGCCACCTACGTGAATCTGTGGCCTCCTGCAGAGTTGCCAGGGTGATAAAGTATAGCTTTTCACAACATGTACACTTAGTTCAACCAACACAGAGCTCCTAAGAGTGAGTGGAAGTCTAATTGGATAAGAGACCAAGTGCCAGTCTGACTCCACTCCTTCGGAACACCTCTGCTTCTCAGCCTCCTCATCTGTGAAATCAGGCCCTCATTCCCCATGCAGGGTTGCTGAGATGTGAGATAATGTGTAGAGAATGATAAGGCCGGTGGCAGGCTCATAGCAAGTGCTTGATAAAAGTTTTTGTTGTAAAACGAGGCTGTGGAAATTGTCAGGGTTAATATCATTTCAGCCAGAAGATGGAAGCCAAGAGAGTTCAGGTTGTGGTGAAATCAAGCCAGCGTCTGGATACAAAGACAGTGTTTACCTGCTGGTCATTCAAGGCTGCCACTGATGCCTGAGACAGCACACAGAGGCCAGAGCTGCTGAACCACTGGGGCTGCAGGAAGGACACAGGACATGAACGGTCATAGGATATGGTTCCCAGGGGTCGTTTGGGGCAGTCAAGAAAGCAGCTGCAATCCCCCATGCTCCTACGGCTCAGCAGAACTGCCTCCCTCCAACGCCTGAGTCTCTAGGTTCCTGGGGATGGGCTGGCCATCTCAACAGGAGGTGCTACAAAATGTCTGGTCACTCCTTGAGGTTCACTTTCTATCTGCTAACTTCACAACCTCCCTTGTCATCCGACACCCTCTCCAACCAGTAGTTCCTACAACACATCGTGCAACTCCCTCTACAGTTGCCAAGGCACAAGATCGCAGAGCCTGTGGACGGCCTCTTCCCTCTGGCTGTACCGAGTGCAGCCCCATCACAATCACAACAGGGCACATTCCGGGTCCCTAAACACCATGCTGCCACCATGGGCCATGCAACATCATGTGAAGGCAACTACGCATCCTTTCTCTAGAGGGCTTGTAACAGGGGCCACTGGACGCCACACTCCAAAGCACGTGAATATTAATTAAATGAAGGTTTATTTCAAAATTAGTCTTAGAGTATAAGCTGTTTTTGAGGGTGGAGCCAGACTACAGAATGAGTGGTGAGAGCATCTGCCTTCCTCCGACATAGGCGGAGAGGAGGCAATGTCCCCAGCCCTGGCCCTCATCATGCATCCAATGATTACTAGGACTAGAAGCCAACAGCAAAGAACCCGCGCATTTGCTCATGTTTAATCCAGGTTAAACTCTACACGTGTAAATACACATCGGAGGTTACGTGGTGTCATGCAGTCCCTGTGATGGAATGACTCTTGCTCAGTGACCTCCGCTGCAAGGCTGCTCCCAAGGGCAAGGTTAGGTGGGACAGAGCACTGGAAAGAGAAGAGAACAGAGGTCAAAGCACAGCATAGGTCAGGACCTGCCATCCCAGGTAGCCCTGGCCAACAGCAGTCACGCTGGCTTCCTGCCAGCGTCCTGAGCAGAGAACTGCCCGCTTAGAACAGGAACAATTGCAGTCACATGTCTTTCTTCCAGAAAAATGAAGAGCCAACGATAAGAAGTTGTTTGGTGTAACAATTAAGTATCTACTCTCCAGTGCCAAATGCCTAGGTTCAAATCCTGGATTCACTGTCTGTTATTCTATGACTTTAAGAAGTTACTTTACCTCTCTTGCTTATTTCTTCATGTATACAATAGACAGTGCCTTTGCCTACCCCTAAAGGGTTGTTCAGAGGCAAATAGAAAGTGCTCGGTAAATGTTAACTAGTTTTATAAATTCACTGACATTTCAGTGGATTGTAAGGGGTAAAATCCAGCCCTCAGGCTCCCAGACTTGTAGAACCCATTTCTACAAATCATCTTTAAAAACACCCTTTGAGAAATGTGCTGCTCTTTTAAACCTTTAAGAGTCAGAAGTTCTTCTCATGTTTACCCTAAATTCCTCCTGCAGAAATTTAAGATTAATCTCTCAGATTGTTATGGAAATGCTATAGTTTGAAGGTTTTTAATCGAAGGTCCACAATCCTTCAAAAACTGTACCCAGTTGTCTGCATGTAGAGCAAAGGCTAGTGAAACAAAGGGTCTAGACAATGAATGATCGTCAATGGGTACTGTTATAGACTGAATGCTTGTGTCTCTCCAAAATCCATATGTTGAAGCCCTTGAAGCCTTAACCCAACAGTGCAGCTATATTTGGAGATGGAGCCTCTGAGGAAGTAAGCTCAGAAGGATGGAGCCCTTATCTGATAGGATTAGGTCTCTATAAGATTAGACTCCAAGGAGCAAGTCTCTCTTCCTTCTCTCTCTCTCTCTCTCTCTCTCTCTCTCTCTCTCTCTCTCTCTCTCTCCTTGAGAGCACAGAAGGAAAGACTATTATCTGCAAGCCAAGAAGAAAACCCTCATTAGACACCAAATTTGCTGTCACTTTCATCATGGACTTCTAGCCTCTAGAACTGTGAGAAAATGAATTTATGTTGTTTAAGCTAAGCAGTGGTATTTTGTTTTAGCAGCCTGGGCAGACTAACACAGATACTAACATCACAAAAAGAAAGACAACCAGAGAGTAGGTGACTCTTAATGGAAGTTTACAAATTTGAGGCTGAATCTGATCAAGCCTCTAGCTCTACCAATTAACAGAAGTACAAAAGATGGAAGAACATACCCAATTAAACCATGTGGACACAACCATCTAGCAAAGGCCAGAATGAGAAAAGTCTATGGGACAAACAGCCTGGCTTCTCCAAGAAATAAATTTCAAGGAATGTAAGCAGGGAAGGAAAGGGGAACCAATATACATTAGAGACTTAAGAGACACATTATCCAATTGCAAGATGTTGAACTTCACTGGATCTTGATTCAAACAAACTGAAAAAAATTTTATAGGGAAATCAGAGAAACCTGAACACTGATTGAATAGTCAATGATATTGAGAAATTTTTTATTTTTCTAGTTGCTATAATATTGTGGTTATGTTTTTAAGAGTCCGTATATTTATACTCTTTCACCAATAAATCCCTACTTCTGTCCAAGAAAAAAGAGTCTTTATGTTTTAGAAATCTATACTGAAATATATATGTATGAAAAATAATATGATTAGGATTTGCTTCAAAATAATATGGAGAGAAGTTGAGAAGAGGTATAAATGAAACATGATTGATAATGTGTTAATAATTGTTAAAGCAGGATGTTAAGTACATAAGAGTTTGTTCTACTTTTATACGTGTTAAAAGTTTCCATAATACAAGATAAAACAAAAAGAAAGCTGTTATGAAAGGATCATGACTCTAGTTCATTGCCTATAAGCAGCTGAAAACTATTAATAGTATCTTCAGGCTTTGTTTTTCCCAACTAAATAGCCCAACTCCACAAAACTTTCACAATAAATCTTTTGTTGGTTTGGCTGCTCCTCATGTACAGTCCCTCTGGTGACTCGGGGGTGATGGAATCTGCTTCTCAGGCCTCTTAGCAACATCCAAAATGCAAAACCCCATGACTGCGAGGGCCTCACAATGGTCCACTTGCTTTCCCGGCCCGGCCAGGCTTGGTCTGGTGTGAACACTCTTGGGAAGGCTGTACAGAGGGCTCCACACCTTCAGCAGGAGTCCTGGGGGAGGGACTCCAAGAGGACCACTTCTGCTCGCAGGAGGCTGGGCTGCTCATACCTTTTAAAATGTAGTCCGTTAGCAAAGTGGGCACCTTCTCATTATCCTCCTTCATGGCAAAGAGAACTGGGGAAGGAGAGAGTGAGAGAGATGAGCCAAGGGTACTATCAGGGTGTAAAGCTCACTTTCTAGGGCAAACAACCCACACACACGAAGTGAGTGAGAAATGATTCAAGGAAACCAGACATTCTTTGAGTATTGAGCAAAAGTCTAGAAGCTTCTGTCAAGAGTCAGCCTTCAACATGGTGATGGAAGAAAATATATCAAGAGACAGAGTGGCCTATCATTGACTATATTTTCTTTTTTTCCTTTATCTTTTACCTTTTTTCCTCTCCTATAATTTCCACATCATCTCCTAAGTATATCTTTAATAATAATAAAAATAAATAAATAAAGCAATTTAAAAAAAAGAATCAACTTTCAGATGCAGTCAATCTAAATGTTAAAATAGCAGTTGTCACATCACTGAATCACCAATAAAACTGTTTCTAAAGAGTCTGTTCATAAACACAGACATTACTAGAAACCCTCCTCACCTCCAATTTGTAACAAATGAATTTAGTCTAACTACTATTTATTTTCTATTTTATGCCCAGTACAGTGCTAGGATTTGTGGAAATGCAAGAGACTTATGAATCCTCAAAGAACTTACAGACTTCTTGTTGAAACAGGACATGACTACACATGAAGCAAACAATGTGAAGTTATTAAAGCCTAAAGTCTTTTTATAAAAGTTTTTTAAATAGCTTTTTTGTTATTAAACTAGGTAGCATCTTTTCATATTCATAATTCATATTGTAGAAATTGGCTTTGTAGAAAATCCTTCAAGAAAGTAGTCGACCTCAGTTTTGATATCAAAAAATGAGGAAGGGGCGTATCCACCAATAGATTTCTTAGGTTCCTTAAATAAACTCTAGTATATCTATTTCCTGTAGGCTGATAGCTTTATGAAAAATTAAAGAGATCTGTGTATACAAGACATACTTATCAGTGAAGAAAGGCCGTATAACATTATATATTCACTTTTAAATAAATGCTAATATTCATAGAAAAAAAAGGATGTGCAGGAAATTGTTAAAAGTGGTTATCTCTGAGAGGGAGACCATGGGGAATGTTCTTTTCTGCATTATATGTCCACAGTGTCTGGCTTTTTTTGATGAGCATGTATTACTTTTTGCAAGCAGAGAAAACAGTAGAGATCAGCAGGCACTAATTATAAGGGTCAGAAGGCAGCTGTGACAATAGAGGGACCATGATCATTCCTATTTCTTCACTCTCCATTGGTTACCTTGCCTAGTTTCAAATCAGGGTCATGAAACTTGATTCCAAAAATCAAGAGTAGGTGAAGAACAGAGCCTGACAGTGGCAGGAGTTAGCAGCCGGACCCAGAAAAAAAAAGAGAATGAACCTGAGGCCTTCCACATGTTGGTTTCTTTTGTTTTATTTCTTCTTTATTTTTAGATATGTATCCATTTCAACTGAATAGGCTGAAAATACTTTGCGTCTGAGCATGGGCAGACCAGATGCTGCACCAAGGAGACAGCCATAAAAATACAATAAGTGCACTCAGTCAATATGTATCTAAGTTGATCTCCAAAATCTAAAATTGATGTGAGTTGTTCAGACTCCGGGGCTGGTCTTTGGCCTATATCCTTGATTCAGGAGTAGGATAAAGAGGAGACACTCCTCACAAATGCATACGAGGATTTGCCAAAAAAGAGCTTTCATAATCTACGGAAGAATTTGGTATTCAGGAAAGATGGCAGCTCTTTTCTTTTAAGGGGAATAAAAAATTGGAATGTGGTCTATCCACATGCTAGAAGAGAGCGCCATAAAAAGAATGTTAACCAAATGTTAACTAATGTGACTAAAATCACGATACAAAATTTTAGAGCCAGTATAATTTTCCTTTGTTCGCTTTTCAGCATTTCCAAAATATTCTAAATGATGGATACGCTCTAGCTATAATTTTTAAAGGGAACTCGAAAAATGTAAACAAACCAATGGTTTCTTAATTAAAATGAAAGGATTTCACACTGAATTCTTGAATAGGTGTCTGTAATATATAGCTCTTCCTTTCATTAAGACCCTGAAAGAGTACTTTACACATGTCAACCTTTGTAATTTGTCCAAATTATTTTCCAAATGCTTATTACTCATAAAAACACAAACACCTATAAATGTCAGTTCTTATCTATCTGGTCTCTTTTAAAAAATCTTAGTGCATATTTATGCAAATAAAGGAGTTTAAAATGAGTCAAGAGGAAGCCAATGTACTTTGAATTTAAAATTCCAGTTTCTCAAGGACACAATATCTATTGATGTCGACAGTATTTTTGTTTACCAGAATCTCCTGCTTTAGTTTTCTGAAGTGATAAAAATGAGAATGTTTGGTCCCCTTCAGCACTGGAGCCCAGCAAGCATCTATCTCCCTTAGCTGAAGAGATGAGGGTTCTCTTCCTGTCCCCTGGGGTACCAAATAGCCCTGTGGCTGGCCCATTCTCTACCATGGGCCAGGCAGCCTGGCTAGTATGTCACTCGGTGCAGCGTATGGTTGCCAGGGAGATAGATGGATGTCTCTTGATTCACTGAGCCTGTCACCACATCTCAGCCTAGAATTCTCTTCCTAAAAGAATCAAGCTGACACTGATGGCTAACATTATGTGCCCTTGGCCCTTTGGGGGTTGTAATGTTAGATGTATGGATATAAAGAGATTTTGCCTACAAAAGGCTCTCTGTTACACATTGTTTTCTCCCATAGCTCAGAATGTTTATTAATATTTGACAATAGAGCCAAAGTGGAGGAGAGGAGGCAGTCATTTCCCGAAAGGAAAACCAGACTCCATTCTTTCTAATCAGCTTTACCCCACCCAAGAAACTTTGCTTCTTGTTAAAAATACAGTTGGTCCCACAGATTGAGCTCTCTGCTTTGGGGACACAAGTACAGACAAGGCAGCACCCTCAAGTTGCAGAGGAGAAAAAGGGCAAGGCAGAGAATATAAAGCCTTGAGAACTGCTGGGTGAACTGAAAAGTCCCTGCACACCAGTATGGCCACCCACCAGCCCTCTACCCTCTTTCACCAGCTCATTTTCTTCTGGCAAACCTCTTTCCTTACAGGAACCCAGGAGAGACAAGACAGCTCAGAGCATCACTGAAGAGTACTTTAATTTTACCCCTGTGCAGGAGGAAGGGATGCAGTGATACAGAGCACATTTTGACCCATCTAAAATTGCTCCTGGAAATCTCAGGCCTGAGGCACCAGGGGTGCAACTCACAGAGAGGGAGGCAGAAAAATGAGCAGCTGAACTCGCTGAGAATGAGACCAACTCACTGTTTGTCAGCATCTGGAGGTCTTCCACTGATGGAGGGGAGGCTTTCTTCTCGTAGGGGATGACTGTGTTCAGATACTACAAGACAAACGGCATGCAGGGCTTGAGACGTAAGATATGGTCCCTCTGGGGTTGAGATACATGAGACAATTTGCACAGGGATTGTGCTTTTCTTTAAGAAACACACTCTGCTGAATTTTACATTCTAGACAACACCCATAATAATTTGCACACTACATTTCAGGACCTTTTCTTCATGTTTGGGGACTGTCTCTTTAAAATTAAGACTTTACCATATTAGCCAGGGAAAATTTCAACCTCTATTTCAACTTATACATTCTCCTGACACTAGAAACTCTTCAGTTATTTAGAAGTCCTGGTGAGCTTTTTCTCATTTGGGCTGAGAGCAAAGAGGGGGTGTCACATTTTCTTAGTCTTTGCAGTGCAATTTGAAAATGAATGATTTCCCTTTTGTCAAAACCATGGGAGAGAGAACCTTAACTGCACCCTTGGTCTTGGATGGGGTTTGCTCCCTCTGCTGGATATGAGGTGATTCTACAACAAAATCATCTTAGAGCCCAGTGGGATATCAAAGACACGAGGCCAGAAAGACCTTGAAGGGCTCAAAGAGAGCCTGGCACAGTGAGTGGGAAGACCTCTAGACCAAAAGGCAGAGGCTTGTATTTTAGTCATGGCTCTGACACTTGGCTCTCCTACCCACTAGCAGTGTGGCCTTGGGAAAAGCTTGCCTAATCTCTCCAGGCCTTAGTTCTCACAGCTGTGAAATAAGGGGACTGGGTTAGATATTCCTAAAATCTCTGTAGTTCTAGAATTCTAACACTTAGGATTCAGCTCCAAATATGTATAAAACACATACACAATTTGTGTGCACTTATTCCACAATCTCATACTTGTCCATTTACATACCATCCACCTCAATCAGAGCATGTACTCCATGGGGACAGGGACCAGGACTTACTCATCTTTGTACCTGAGGGCCTAGCGACAGAGCTCAGCACATAACAGATACGAAATAAAAGTTTTGGATGCTGTCTAAATAACAAGAAATGCTTCTCAGGCAAGTAACTGACTAAATAGAGCCAACCAGGAGGTGTTGCATTGTGAGTTACAGTCAGAGCAGGCAGCTGAAGGGACAGTCTTGGTGGGACTGGTCAGCTGGTGGCCCACTATGGTAGATTAATTAAGCTCTTGGAGATGGGCTCGATCAACAAATGGAACTCCCTTTTAATGCCTTTTGTTATTAAAACAGGTTAACCTATAAGTATATAAGCAGTGTTGAGTTTTAAGTTGTATCCATGTCCTAGAACATTAGGGCTTAAGAAACTGTTCACATTAAAAAAGAAATTTTCTGTTCCTCTTTCAGAGTGACAGACAATGTTAGGTCCCACCCCTTGTCCAAGTACTGGGATAATTCTATTGAATCACCACTCTCGGCTCTGCTGGGGAGGCCAAGTTGCAAGAGTTTAGGAGGACAGCTGGGAACAGGGAGACGGCTCATACCTGTTTGTCAGGTCCTGAGGAGCCGAAAGTCTGGCGGATGCCACTCTGCAGGATGTTGGAGATGCCTTCCATGCTGAAGCGCTGGGGGACAAGAGACTCAAGAAGGGCAGTTGCTTCCTGTTCCATAGTCATCACCCCCAGGGACTTGCGTGTCCTCACTCAACCACCTGGACACACCACACTACACAGATAACTGCCCCAGGTTGACTAGAAAGCTAATGTAAGACTTGGGCTAAGTGACAGGCCAAAATGTAAGCCTGAGGTTTGCAAGAATAAAGAATAGAGTCTCAAAACCTCTTATCTTAGTGGGTCTCAGGGCAACAAGACCCCTCTGCACCCTCCAGGTTTCCTCATTTCTGCCTCCACTGTATAAATAGTAAAATAAAGCAGCACAGTAAAATGTAGACAGATAATGATGCAAATATCTTAGCGAAGAAAACAAAATACTCAGCCATTGGGGAGGGCAGATATAAACTAACTATTTAACTGGGACGCTTTTTCCAAATGCACACACCTAGGCCCAATTCAGCAGGAACTGAAGTGGTGAGGGTTCAAGGTGGGACACACCCAGGCTTCCAGCTGGGTGGTTCACATACCTTGAGAGGCATCTGGTTCCCCTTCTCTATGCGGCTGCTCTGCAGGCTCAGCCCTTTCTCTTTCCTCCTCTTTTTCATCAGTTCTCGCTGCTCCTTCTGCTTGTTCTGAACCTCGATAAGCACTGTGATGAAGGAGTTCTTCACTTCCTTCTCAAATTCCAGCTCGTCCCTACGGGCCAGCTGTTGTACCAGCTCCTCTGAGAAGTCTCGAATAGCACCCTCCACCTGGTCCAGCAGCTCCGTCAGCTCAGACCCAGACATGTGCCTCAGTCCTGCAGGGAAAGATCATTCACAGGTCACACCTGTGTCCAAGCCAGAGCTCACTGCAGAGGCTCCTGGGGCTGCTGCCAACGTGAGATGGGACTGCCCCTCTGGAGGAGACCCCTTCCAACTTCTCGAAGGTCCAGGAAAGACCTTCACCATTTAGAGGCATGCCAGGAAGGGCAGGGCCAGTTTATAATCTGCAGAAGAGAAAATCATTCTTGGGAAATGAAAGAAGAAGAAGAAAGCCTCCAAGGAAGCCAGTGGTCTCAGTGCGCAAGAAAGAGTGTGGACAGACATGTGGCTTCTTGATCTCTTATTCTGTCTTTTAATTTTTCCTCAGTTTCTATAATATTCCTCATATGAAATGGATCAAAAATTGGAGGAAAAAAACAGTAAAAGGAGGGTTTTGGCATCTGTGGTGAAGAGCAAAAGAGGGTGGCATTTATTCCCAAGAACTGATCAAGACATAACTGACAGCAAAATAAATAGAGTGATTGGAGGCCTTCTTTATGCCTATAGCCCTGTGTGGCAGTGCCTGTATTAAAATATATGCATGTGAAAAATGTGGGAGACTGGTAACATGTAGGGAAAAATGAACCCCGGCTAGTTGAGACAGGGTGGTCTGCTACTGTCAGAGAAAAGAAAAGGGAATCTGAGATCATGGGATGTAGATAACTTTATTTTAAATTTCTGTCCCCTAAGACTTCTTCATTTAAAAGGAATTCAGAAAGCATCTTGGCAAAGATATGCCTTCCTAATGGCGTCTTTTGATTCTGCCTTAGAATCCATTTTCCTTTTCATTTCTGCCTTGCTTGGATATTTGCTGACTTGGTTCGACTTTCCCCTTTATTCTGTTCTATGGAGCTGTCCTCCTTCTGTTTTTGCCATTTCACTCTGTATTTCAGCTGTTTTCACAAGTCTTTTGCTGAGCATGTCTGTGTTTGGGACCTTTGTGTGACTGAGAATGGCCTAATTGGGCCAGCTGTGTATGCAGCGCCACAGCCAAGTTCGCTGCATCGCTCTGCACAGATTCCTTCCACTCGACACCACCCTGACTCTGCTCCTTACAGCCACAGTTTTACTTTCTGACACAGTTCTTGATTGAGATCACGCCTCTGTTTTTACCACTATTCTCTTCCGTTTTTGGAGCTTTATACCCTGACCTGCCCACCTTCTCTCTTCGTTCTTCATAAGTCCCTGTCACCCCACCTCCCATGGACTTACTCCCCATGGACGTGGCCCCTCCTGCAGCAAGAACATCATCATCCCTACAGATAAACAGATTTTATACTGTTTTTACTTTGTTGTGTTACATCTTTTTATTCCATTCTTCATCAACCTCTTTCTTTGCACAATCATAATTACTACAAACCTGGATCGGAGAATCAATACGACACGCTGATTTAGACTGTGACCTCTGGAGTTCACCTACCTGGCCTCAAATTTGTCTCCACCCTTTCTGACTTGTATGTCATATAAGGGGAAATGCTAGTTTAGAATAAAAAGCTGGGTTCTCCCTGATGAAAATAAGGGAGAAGACTCACCCTCTCCTTTACCTTTCTTTCTTTTATAATTTCTTTCTCTGTCCTTTTCAATTGTATGTCAATTAATTTAATGGCTGAATAAGGTTCTTGCCTGTCTCAGAACTCAGGACTGTTTCCACAGGAAGTCACTGTTTTGAAAAGTAATTGTCAAGAAAGATAATGAAAGGGGCATAGCTTGTCACCTGAGTCCAAATTGCAAAACCTCCTTAATATAATGGGTTGTATTCACTTATCTCTAGATAAGAGTGAGATTTCTTTCTGGTTCTGCAGTCCCTTTAGTGGGTTGCCTGTGATGTACATCACATTCTGGCTTAATGCTTATTCAATAATAAAGTAATTTTCTTTCTCTTCTACTTCTGTGGAGAGGTTTCCTGGATGGGAAGATTTTGTTTTTAATTATATTTCCACCAACAGCCGCCTTGAACAATTGAACAAGTCACTTAACATCTCAGAATATTCAGCTCAGTCCTAATGGGGCTGACGTGGGGATGAAATGAGGTTATGCACAGAAAGTCTTGGAATAGGATCTGGTACATAGAAGCTCTCCAAAAATATAAGCTATTATTATTATTATTATTATTATTATGACCTCTTGTAGGTTTTTTTTCCCATTGATTTTATGGTAGCATGGTTTTGAATAGTGGGTTCATATTTCTTCTACTTAGTCTACTTTAGTTTTGTTTTTTGGTTAGTTTTACCATTTTAATTTTGCTCAACTGCTTCCCCTACACCACCCCCCACCAAAATGCTAACTTCTCTCCTGACGCCCACTAAGAAAGGTGCCAACTCTCTAGATGCAAGGTTCTACTGGCTACATGTGAAGCACATGACCAGTGTCCAGCAGACAAGGGTTCATCCTTGGCGAGCCCACCCGCAGGGCCCTCACCTTCATAGGACCAGTTGTTGTTGAAGGTCTGGGTCAAGGCCTGCATCTCCTGCAGGAGGACTGAGTCTGCCTGGGAGGAGGTTTCACCCCCCTCCTCCTCTTCCAGAATCTCCTCTTCTTCCTCAGGGTCTGGGGAGTTCTGCATCATTTCTTCAATCTCCTCAATTACCTGGAGAAGGTACACAAAAGACTGTTAACTCTCTTCTCTGCTGGAGGGACTTCCAACCTGGATTTTGATCAGGTAAGGACATTTCTAATTTGCTGTCCGTAAAATTGCTAAAACAATATTGCTACTTATTAAATATTGAATAATAATAAAAATAACTCTGACCAAAGGCTTACACATGCTCTTTAATGTAAATCTTCTTCCAAGAACTCCACTTAGATGAGTGCTTTATTGGAAATAAACGACTCTTTCAGGAAACAAAGCAGAGCTGCCTGGAAGGGAACATTTACTTCAATTTACTGAGCACTTTATTTCTAAGTGGGAAGATATTTTATCCAACCAACTTTAACACAAAACCCAGTCCATTAATTGTTATGATGTATATGACTGGAAAAAAAAAAAAGTGTTCTTAGGACAACTCAAGATGGGGAGGGTTTTTTTTACCTAGAAAGAAGTGACTTTTTCTCCAGAATTCACCTAGATAGGAACTAAAGCAGCCTAGCAACAAGTGAAAATAAAGATAATAAAGCAGTAAAAAAAAAAAAAAAAAATTGGCAGGATCTGGAGAGCAGAAACTAAATAAAAAAATTAAAACTCCAGCTTTCGTCTAGACTACTGGGCTAGGGGACAGCTCCTACCTAGAAGCAAGAGTAAAATTAGATAACTGCCAAAAGGAGTAAGGGTGAACTACTTTGTGTATTAATTGTTTACACATTTAAAAAGCAAAATAAGCAAAGACTACTGCTGGAAGGACCCCATCTATGAGTCTAGTCACAACAGTGACCTGATTTGTGCATTTGTCTGTTTTTTGATGCTGTGATGGCCTCCGGCTCCAGGCTGATGGACTGTGATCTTTAAAGTGGGTTTCTTGGTGTTAGGCTGAACCAAAGACAAGAGGACTTAGGGTCCCCTCCTTTAGAATAATTGCTGTTTTATTCCCAAGCCCTCTCGTCTCTAATCACAGATTTAGGGAACACTCAGTCTTTGATTATTGAGAGCCATTCATGCAATGCAACCAAATGAAACGACCCCTTTAGAATTTTATGGGTTTTTTCTCTCAGAGTAGTTATCGTTGAATTTGTATCTTTGAATTGTATTTCCCCTAAAATTCGCAAGAATAACTATTAGCCCCTATTCTTTTTTATCTAGTTCCTTTCAATCTCTTGAGCCTTACTTATTTATATCCTACCTTTTACCACAGGTACAAAAGTGTTCCTTTCACTTTCTGACGCTGAAAGCTCCAAGTGGAGCATTTTTCAGAATTACTTTGTGAAAACGCTTGTATGATGCCTTCTCAAAACAATCACCTACATATATTTGTTGACTAAAAGATTGAATAAGGAATCTGAAGACCCAACATTATTCTTCCTCAGTAATAAATTATCAAAGCCAAAATATGATGAACTCAATCAAATGTGAAACACTATATGTTTTCTTTTCTTTCTTTATTTTTCTTTTCTTTTCCTTTCTTTACAAAGAGACATAAGTGTCTCTAAGACTCATTTTGGAAGGTTCAAAATTTTCAATGGTCTATAAAATATTAGAATATGTCTAGCACACAGAAATCTTATCTGCTACTTTTATTTTGGAGAGAACAGGTATTGGGACTCTTGTTTAATTTCTTGACTCTAAGCACAATAAATTATTGTAAGAGGCCTAGCAGAAAGTGAAGTCAGTAACCAACGGCCCTGCCTCTGGCTATTATCAAACACGGAGCCCACCCAACCCAAGTGTCAGGAATTATGTTCCTATTTACTACAGGTGGATAAACTGAAGCATAGAGAGAAATAAAATCCCTTCTGAAAGATACTCCAACTCAAACACAACCACCATGAGACCATACATTTTTCTTCTGCCTTAAATGAAGGTAGCAAGTATATTCTCTTAAACCTTTTCTCTATCAAAATAACAAAAAATCCCAAGAACCGAGGGAGATAATCATACCTGATCCGCTGTGAGTAGAGGCTCCTCATTGATACCAGAGTCATGTTCACTCTTCTCATTGAATTCTTCCTCTTCTTTCTCATGGATCTGAAGGAGGGGAATGAAATTCTGATTGACCATCAGCAGAGCTAAGATTCTCTCTAATCTCTAGAATGGATGACACTGACTGAGAGGCCACTCCAGCCATCCTGTGGGTAAAGAGGGAGTCTGAAGAGGCCTCCAGAGTTCCATCCAATCCCAAATGTGACCCTACCACACTGCATGCACCACTGAGTACAGCTTGGTCAGAAAAGGACAACAAAAGAGAGTGGCTGGCACCATTCTGACTCAAAGGGAGCAGCACTGTTCTTTTACCCCCAGACAAGTCATACTTGTATGAACAGGAACCTTCTCAAGGAGAGTGATATTGTGACCAATAGCTGTAGCAAAGCCATACTTATTTATGTAAGGAGTTTCAATCTGGAGGATTTGCTTCCAGATTTTACATTATAAGGCATTTTAAAGGATAGGCTGATCCAGTCCAAATAGTCATTTGATGAAATACCATCCTGTTATTGGAATCTAGGCATGATGTCAAAGCTGATGAAGAATGTAATGAATCCACCTGGGACATTCCACAGAATAGCCTAACCACATGAACTAAAGGACAAACTAAATGACAAACAATGTTGAACATTTTCCCTGTGTCTCCATATTCCATAATCCCAAGTAAGATTCTGAAAGTGCTCGACCATCAAGATTCCAGATGTTGACTCCAACAAGATATCCACAGCATAGCCAGCTTTACTCTCCATATCCAAAATGGCCATAGTCTGGTATTTATGTTCAAATCCTCTAAAGAACAAACCATTAAACCACCTAACAAGCAACCTATGTCCAGAAGTCTGATTTGAAAGTCATAAAGGAGCTGGTAAGAGGTGTCTCTAGGAGCCCCTGACCATCCAGGAAACCATTTTCCTTGCTCACTAATGGCTAGCATGCTTATCTACCTCTTTTCTGGGGATATACTTTCCAATTCTAACAGGAAACACCCCAGTTCCAATCCAAGCTGTCCTCAGAAACTTCTCCCCTCTTCTTTGAGCTTCACCTTGGCAGACACCCCTAACAAAACACACATCTTCTGTCTTCATTTGCTTAAAACCGGGACCATGTCATTAAAAAAATCAATCAAATATGTATTAAATGCCATCTGTGCTCAACCTGGATAACAGGTAGGACAGGGAGGTAATGGGATCATTTGAGGAGTTTGTATGCCAGATGGTGACATCTATTTCTGCTGTAGAACCCAGATGCTCCTCTCTCTGCCAAGTCCACCACCTGTGGTAGCCACCTGGCTTCCCAGCTCCCACCATGCAGAACGAAATTCCCGGAGCCACAGCTTGTTCACAACTACACTCAGATGGCGGAACTTCCTTAGGGCCAGAAAGTGATAGAAGTCAGCTCATACCAGGAAACAGAGCTTTTTGTTTTCTGTCTGGATTGTTTTTTATAAGCGTCTAACAGCAAGTGTTAGTCTATAACTAGAATTTTTTTTTACATTAACTTTATTTAAAAAATGAATGTTTACATTTTCTGAAATGTGGCCAGTTTTAGTGGTTTTATCTCAACGACTGTTAATACTGCATCTTTCAACTATACCATCTCCCTTCCTGAGGTTCTCTGTGTCCCTGGTGTAGGTAGGCAGGGAACTTTTAGGGACAGGTCCTTCTTTCTGTTCAAATGTTATGGGCAATAGCATGGGTGACTCTTAGAGCTTTCTCTCTTCTCCGCCTCTCTGGCACAAAGCCCACAGTCTGATTTGTTAGGCTTGGGTTAAATGAGATTTTATAATCAATTACAAGCTTGTGAAAGTTACCGTGAGTTCCTAGTACTAAGTGAGCTATACCTACCCCATATTTTCTCGGATCTCAAAAGTCTGCCACTAAAAACAAATAAAATAAAATAAAATAAAATAAAATAAAATAAAATAAAATAAAATAAAATAAAATAAAATAAAGTAAAATAAAATAAGAAGCATACACAAAGTATTCCCCCAGAAAGCCCTGTCTCCTTTCTCTTCTACATATGTCTTATCCCCTTCTTCTGCCTGCATTCACCACATCCACCCTGTTCTTGGTCTTTCCTCCTCTGATTCTTTCATCCTTTCTCATTCTTTCTAGGTCCTTAGCCTCACGTTTTCTCTCAATCCTACCAGACTCTCTTCTGCTCCAATAGCTTCTGTAACTTCTCAACAAGCCCTCTTTCCTTACAAATGACATTTACAGACTTCTACCTGCCTTCCATTACCAGGACAATATCTTATGCAGAGAGTAGAAAGCTGGGAGAGAACTAACAGAGAGAAAGAGAAAGCTTTTTGAAAAATGACAGCACTTCATGTATATGAATGAGTATATGCAATAGATGATAGATAGATAGATAGATAGATAGATAGATAGATAGATATGCACAATGTATATGAATGCTCTTATTCCTAATATACAACACAGTCATAGAAATTGCCACAAGGAGTCCCATTAGCCCCTTTTGTGGCAATGAGAAGGTGGTAAAATGGGAAAGCTAAAGCTAACAACAATCTGCTGGCCGGGTCATTTGGGGCTAAATTTCTCTGCAGACTAAAACCACAAATTGTTTCCACACTATTGAAGTAAACTACAGCTCCTCCAAGAAAAGTCCGTCTTCCAAGTGACTTCTTCCCAGAACTGAGAAATGAAGACCTAGATCCAGGAAAGAGTCTGGCCATACCATTCAACAAGTTGTTTCTTCCTCCTGCTTTTGGTTAAGAGTGTGTCTTTAGGGCTATAACATGGTAGCTGAAAGCTTGAAAGCAAATTCAGAGAACCTTCCCTAGAGCCTGTAACAGTGCTGAGCTGGCTGAGAAAGGCTCAAAATTACAATGAGTCCTTGTGTTCAACATGGCTATTAACCAGTGTCTTTTGTTAAAGCATTCCAAATTAGTCCATTTATAGAAAAGAGAATTTCTACTGCACAATATTTCCCTCCCCTTACTACAACTGTTTCATATGGGTAGTTGCTTTCTTGGCCAAAATTAAGAGAACAAAGATACACTTTTGCTTCCAGTCAAAATGTAGGAAAAAAATTACCAGTAATGACCCAGCCCAAGGAAAGGGCAACTATATCCCTTTTGAGCCTACGAACAACCAGGAAATATTCTATGTGGGTTAAGCCAATGCCCCTATTCCCACAGTGAGATGCACAGAGCACAGCAAACAGCAAGTGGCCAACAGCTATTTGTCGAAAGAATTAATGAACAAATGAAAAAGAGAGGACCGAGAGGGTATTACTATCACCTCCTATATTAAGTTTTACCTCCACAGGTAACTTAGCTGCTCAGTCACCTGGAAAACAGACAGATGTAACTTACAGTCCTGGACTTCCATGTCCTCTTGTCCAAGACAACCACCATCTATTGTTAATTAAAGTTATAGGGACAAAGGGATCATCTTTTATATCATAGTTAGAAACAATATAAGAGGAGAGTTGTGAATAATAATACATACATACATACATAGCTCAAGCATATTATCTTGACCTAAAAATATAAATATACATTTATTTATTCTCTAATCTCCTAATATAAGGCCAAAGGCCTTTTCTTCTATGATGAGCCTCTGAGTAGAGTTTCACATAGTCTTTCTTGCATCATCCACATCAAAACACAAATTTTAAATGAAGTCTCATTTCTATTTTTATAGTAGGAAATTGAGCACACACATTCATCTCCTCTTCTCTTGAAACCCTACTAAAGTTAGAGCACAGGGATCAAAAAAGAATGTCCCACAGGGACAAATAAACTGGAGAAAAGACAATAATAGCAAAAAAGATGCCAGAAAGCAGATGCAGACCTAGATGACTAGAGAGAGTTAAACCCTGTGGAAGAAGCTGCCAAAAGAAAGTGGATTTGCACTGAAGATCTAGAAAGTATCAGGACTGGAGACTTCAGGTAGCAGTGTGAAGTGAGCTGAAAAGAAGGATTTGTCAGGATTTCTTATCAGCAGTGAGACCCCAGGTCTATTCTCCCTTCTTATGTACAAGGACCATTACCATCTTCTCGCCATCAAAAAGCTAGAGATTTCACTCTGGGAAGATTGAACTAGGGAGGCTCTGGACTCAGAGATACAAGGCTACTTGAAAGTAGGGGTGAGAGATCTTACTTAAGTCTGAGGGAGTAAGTGAAAATCTACTCACCAGAGACCCCAGGCCACTGACTAGACCCCTAGGCCACTGGCACTCAGGCTTATTCTCCTTAAGCAAGACATTGCAGGACTCCACTTTATGGTTAGTATACTTCTGGAACACTGCCTAAGAAAAAAAATGTACAGATACATGCCAATATTTGGGGTCTCCAAACAAAATGACCAGGTCCTGACTGGTCACTCTACAGTGTGGTCAAGCAGGCAGCAAGCCTTACTCCACAGAAAAAGTTCAGCCTGCTGGCCTCACTTTTAGGCATGAAAATATGCCCAAGGATTGTCAGACATTCGACGATAATCCCCAACATGAGAGATAGGGATTAAAACAAATATACAGAAAAAGAACATCAAAAGCAATACAGAGAGCAGAAGAAACCCCTTGCTATCATCACTGTACTCTAAGGGATAACAAGCAAATATTGTTTCCTTGAAACAGAACCTATTGACTAGAATAAATCAAAAAACAAGAAAGTGCTCTTAGAAATTAAAAATACGACAGCAAAATTTAGATGTTCAGTGGAAGAATAGAAGACAAGGTTAAGAAAATCACCTAGAGAATAAAACAAAGTAAGTAGATAGAAAATGGGAGGCAAAAAATATCAGAAGATCCATTTAAGTCCAATACTTGAGTAAGAGAAACTCCAAAAATGAAAACAGAAGAGATGGCTTCTTGCAGCCATGACAGAGTAACCAGTACTGATATTACCCTCTCTGCCATGAACAATTATAAATCTGGACAAAATCTATGAGCCAATTGTTTTTCCGGCACTGGACACTGGTAGTACAAGGCTGTGATCCTTAACAGAGGAGAAAAACATGAAATAAATGAAAGCCGAGAGAATCTGTCACCTGTGGACTTACACTACAAGAAATACTATAGAGAGGTTTTTGACCTGAAAGAAAATGATGGAAAATCAGATCTATAGGAAGGAAGGAAGAATACCAGAAAAGGTAAATATGTAGGTAAATATTTAAAAATACCCTAAGCCACTTGTACCACTTGAGGATACAGCCTCGGTAATCTGCAAGCCGAAGAGGGCCTTTACCAGAACCTGACCAGACTGGCAGCCTGATCATGGACCTCCAGCCTCTGTAACTGTGAGAAATAAATTTCTGCTGTGTATAAACCACCCAGATAATTTGCTATAGCAGCCCAAACGAACTAAAACTAAAAATAAAGTTTAAAATATGATCTAAGCTCCCACATTGAAGCTAAAAAAATGAAGGGTAAAGTAAACCCCTAGTAAGTACAAGAAAGGAAATAATGTAGTTAAGGGAAGACATCGACAACCTGAACAAGCAATAGAGAAAAAAAAAAGTGTTTCTCCAAAAAGATGAATAAAAGTGTTAAACCCATACATAGACTGATGAAAGAGAGGAGTGAGGGAGAGGGAGAGAAAAAGAGTGAAACAAAAATTAACAATATCTGTAATAAAAAGGGGATATCACTATAGATTTTAATGACATTAAGAGAATAAGAGAACATCATAAACAACTTTGTGGTCGATACATCCAATGACTAGAGTAGATGAACAAATGCCTTGAAAACAAATTTACTAAAACCAACTCAGGAAGAAATGGAAAATTTGAATAGCCCTACATCTATGACAGAAATTGAATCTGTAATCAAAAATCTTCAACAGAGAAAACCCCTAGCCTAGATAGTTTCACTAGTATAGTCTATCAAACATTTAAGGAAGATATAATAACAATCTAACACAACTCTTTTAGAAAATAGAGAAAGAAAAATTCCTTTATTTTATGGAATTACAAGAAAATAAAGTAATAGGCAAAGATTTCTCATGAACATAAATGCAAAAACTCTTGGTTAAAATATTAGCAAATCAAATCCCACATTATATAAAAAGGATAATATATCACAACTAAGTGGGGTTTATCTTATGAATGAAGGTTTTGTTCAATATTTGAAAATCAATTAATATAATTCACCATATTAACTCAATAAACTGGCCTACGTATATAAATTGATTTACAGAGTTAACACAATCACAGTTGAATTTCTAGCAAGCTTTTTTCATAGAAATTGGTTAACTGATTCCAAATTTTATGTGGAAATGCAAAAGACCTATAATAACCAAAACCATTTTGGAAAAAAAAGATCAAAGTTGTAAAACTCATACTATTTTAGGTGAAGACATTCTAAAGTTACAAAAATGAATACAGCATGATATTGACATAAAGATAAACACATTTATCAGTGAAACAGAACAGAGAATTCAGCAATAGATCTACACATATACGGTCAATTGATTTTCAACAAAGATATCAAGATAATTTAATAGGGAAAGAATAATAATTCCAATGAATAATACTGGAACAATGGATAGGCATGCACACACACATACACGCGCACACACACACACACACACACATACACACATGAATGAACATTGACCCTTACTTCATACCATATACAGAAACTAATTTAAAATGGATCATAAACCATACAACTGCTAAAACAACAAAATTTCTAGAAGGCTTAAGAAAAAAGTCTTAGTGACCCTGGGTTTGGCAGTTTTTTAAATACTATATAAGAAGCACAAACTATAAAAAGAAAAATAATAAGCTAGACTTCATCATGTTTAAAAACATTGGATCTTTAAAATATAATGTTAAGAAAGTTAAAAGGAATTCCATAGACAAGAATATTCATAAAACATATATCAGACAAAGGACATATATCTAGAATATAGGTGTTAAATTAATTAAACTAGGAGGTCATTAGACTGAGGTGGCTTTAATGCCTTAGTGGCTTGCTTAGCAAACCTAAGCCTCTAATGTCTCAGGGTTTAGAATTCAAACCAAAGGAAAACCAGTCACAACCAGCTAGGCTTTCCCAAATAGTACAACCATTTAAGCTATAACCAATCAAATAATTTCCTTCCTTGGCTTTCACCTCATCTCTATAAGTCTTTTTTTTTTTTTTTCATGTCAGCGAAACACTCCTAACCACTTCAGGTTTGGCACTGTCCAATTTGAATTGATTTTTGCTAAAGTAAACTCTTACAAATGTAATATGCCTCATTTTATCTTTTAACATAGAACTCTAACAACTCAATAATAACACAACAACCTACTAAGGAAATGGGCAAAAGATTTGAACAGGCACTTCACCAAAGAAGACACACGGGTTGTAAATAAGCACATAAAAAGATGGTCAATATCATATGTTACTAGGGAAATGCAAATTCAAACCAAAATAAGATACTACTATATACCTACTCAAATGTTTAAAGTTAAAAAGACTGTCCATAACAAGTACTGGTGAGGATGTGGAATAATTGGAGCTCTCAAACTGGGAAATAGTTAGACAGTTGAAACAAACTTACTATGTGACCCCAGACATTCCACTCATAAGCTTTTACCCAAGAGAAATGGAGGCATACATCCACAAAAAAGACTTACACAAGAATGTTAATAGTACCTTTGTTTCCAATATTCAAAAACTGGGAAACAACCTAAATGTCCATCAACAGGTGAATAAGTAAGCGAATAATGGTATAACCATATAAGGAAATACTACTCAGCAATAAAAAGGAATGAATTGTTGATACATACAATTAAGTGAATATCTAAATAATTATACTGAGTTTAAAAAGCCAGACAAAAAGAGTACATGCTGCATGATTCCATTTATACAAAACTTCTAGAAAATGCAATCTAATCTATAGTAACAAAAACAGGTTGCCTGAAGACGGGGGGATAAATGGGAAGAGAGAAAGCTATACTCAATATCTTGACTGTGGTGATGATTTCACAGATAAATATCAAAACTAATCAAAATTCACACTTTAATATGTGCTGTTTATTGTATGCCAATTATCCTTCAATAAAGCTGCAAGAAAAAAGAAAAAATAAAAAAGTAAAATAAAATAATAATACATCATGACCAAGTTAGGTTTATCTCAAGAATGTAAGGTTAATTTAATATTTGCAAATCAATTCATGTACTTTATCATATTAATGTAATAAAGGAAAAAAACTATATATTAATTTCAATAGAAGTAGAAAACAGAAATAATTAATTTTCAGAGAAATAACACAAGAAAACACGCCATAATATAAAGTCATGAACTTCTAGGTTAAAAGGGCCCACTGAGTGTCATGCAGAATGAATGAATTAAAAAAAATTTTAACTCACTATAAGGTACATTATGTAAAGTGAGAAAGGAAAAAAAAAATATTCTAAAAGCTTCTAGACTAAACCAAAAGAGTGTCACATATAAAAGACAGGGAATTTGAATACATTTCAGGATCACAGCAACTAAAAGCTGAAAGATAAGAGAACAATGCCTTCAGAATTCTAAGTAAAAAAAAATTTGCAACCTGAAATAATTATTCAGTCTAACTCTCCATCAAGTAAATGACAGGAAAATAAAAACGTTCTCATATATTCTAAAACACATATTTTTTTGTACCCTTCTCAAGAATATACTAAACTTTTTTTCACAAAAACAAGAGACTATATCCAGAAAGATAAAAAATATGGCAGTCAGAGGACTAGAGAGAAAGGCAAGAAGAATCCCCTGGAAGAAGGTGAGGGGTTTCCCAGGACAACGGTTGTGTGTCTAGAGTACAACCAGGCTAGTTTATAGCAGTAAGTTGGAGGATACTATTTTAGATGTTTTCTAGAAAAAAAATTGAAGTGATAGAATATCTGATTTTTTTTTAACCTACTTTGAGATTTGGAGTTCATTCAGAGTTTGGGATTGAACTAATGATAAATATATAGGAAATTAAGCAAATGAATAAACAAGGTAATGCTTCACTTCAGGTTGTACAAGAGAGGAAATATTCATATAGAACTCTACATGATTCAGCAAGAAACAGTATGTACAGAGTTAATGAGTGTATATATTTAATATTGATTTAACTATAAATTGATGATGATCCTTTATTAGAAAGTGTCAGGCTAAGTTTGAGCAGTTGAGGTGATGTAAAATAATTAAATCTCATCTTCAATAATCCAAAGTTAAAAGATAACAGCCAAAACTGTTCATTTCAAATAACCACATAAATAGCAATAGAAATGTGTTATTTAGAAAACTGAAGATACCTACCAAAACAAACAGCTGAAAGAAATAAACATGGTTGCCTCTATGGAGTAGGGAAAGACAGTCAGGGGCTGCTGTTTTTATTTGTTTTAAGTCTCATAATATATTATTTTAAAAGTATTATTTGGAACATTGCATAGATGATAGAAGCTTTGTACATCCCCTCTTGCAACCACAGCAAAGGTGAGACGGAAACACAGAGCAAATAGCAAGCAGAGTCACCTGGGGGTCTAGATAATCAGAAGCCCTACAACTAGGGAAAGAAATAAGAAATCACCCTGCAAAGGTAGGAGGTAGGAGGGGGCTGAAGACATGAGGCTGCTGTGTCCCCAGAGGCTGAGTGGGACAGATCGATGGCAGTGGCAGTCAGCAGCTGCAGATGCCTCTTAAAGGGGCCATGTCTGCAACTGAACTTTCACCGTGACGGACCTGCTCCCTCTGAGCACTAGCATGGGGTAGGTTTCTCGGGGGTCACCAGGGACTTAAAGGGGGATGCTGAGTTGTTGGAGTGAGGGCCAGAGGTGAGGCTTTCTACTGGGGCAGAAGTGCTGGTGATATCCATTCCTCCTCTGTTGAGTCCTCCTCCGCCACAGTGTACACATGCAGTGCTGCCATAGCTGAGACATCATCAAACTCAATGACAGAGGTCGCGCTGCCCAGAGGATTCCCTGAAACTCCACATCCCCCAACTCATGGCCCCACCCAAGCCACATCCGGTTGTGTCCTCAACAAGTCGTGTGCCACTTGCTGAGCAGCACCAAGACTCACACTGATGGCAGCTGACCATGGTTTTTGACGTGGCTTCTTGAGGCAACTATAAGCACAGAATTTGTGGATTACTTGCTGAATCTTAACAGGTGGCCCCGGAGAGGCACAGGCTGAGGCTAAACTTGGCCTGCAGTTGAACCCCTCTCAGGACTGTGTTGCTGGACACCTACTTCACGAAGAATGGTAATAACGACTTTCCTATCAACAAGTTCCTCAAATGGAAAAGAATTAAGTGCCCCAACCAAAACATAGAGAAGCTGAACGGATAAGAAAACAAGACCCTTATATATGTTGCCTACAAGAGACTCACTTCAGATTAAAAGATACACACAGACTAAAAAGGGGATGAAAAAAGATATTGCCTTGATGGACCTGGAGGGTATTACGCTGAATGAAGTAAGTCAGATAGAGAAAGACAAATACCACATGATTTCACGTACATGTGGAATCTAAAGAACAAAATAAACAACAAAAGAACAAAAATGGAAACAAACTCATAGATACAGAGAATATTTGAGGGCAACTAGACAGGAGGGGGGTTGGGGGGATGGTGAAAAAGGGCAAAGGTATTAAGAAGCACAAATAGTCATGGAGATATAAAGTATAACATAAGGAAAATAGTCAACAATGTTGTAAAAAATATGTAAAGGGAAAGAGGGATACCTGATTTAGTGGGATGACCACTTTGTGAGTTATATAGACCTCTAATCACTATATTGTACAACTGAAGTGAACATATTATTGTAGGCCAACTGTAATGGAAAAAAACTCATTGAATTATACAATGTAAATATGAGCAACGTCTATTCTACTTCAGTAAAGCTGGAAGAAAAAAAAACTGCAAAACGCATTCCCCAGAATGTATGTATGGTGTTTAATACTTCTTCAAAAATGCAAAAGAGAAAATAGGCAATAATGGAATAACTCTAGTTGCTGAAATTAAATCAGGTCCTCAGTTTTTTGGCTGAAATAAACTCTTATAAAGTTAAAAATAAATATAATAAAAACATTATTTGACTTTTAAAACTATGTATATGTTTTAGTTTAATTTTTTTAAATTAACTAATTAATTTTTTATGGTGACATTGGTTAACTAAATCCACTAAGTTTCAGCTGTACATTTTAACAATAAGGCATATATATGTTTACATTGTGTGTTCACTTCCCATAGTTAGATTTCTTTCTGTCACCACATATTTGACCCCTTTTACCCCATCTACTTTCTCCCTACTTTAATTTTTTAAAAAGTCAAAATGACTCTCTTTGCAGTCATAATCCAACAGCTTCTATATTTAATTAAATTGCTTAGTTACAGTCACAAGGACAAGCATGAACAGGTTTGGGAACAAACACAACTGATTCTTGGCAATGACCCACTGAGGTAGAAGAGACATCTGGCTTGCTAGAGAGAAGCCTCTACCAGCTGTGTGCAATCAGCACACCAAAGGAGTCTGGTCAGTCTGTTTTACAGAAGAAATATGGAGCACTGATTTAAACTGAGATCAGTTAAAAGAGCTTCTACTGTAATGAATGCAGATAATTAAGGAGAATGAAATAAAATATCCTTGATCCATCTACTTCTGCTACCCTGTCTTTTTCCCATGGATTAGATAGAAGAAATTCTACAAGGAATGGAGCTCAAGATCGTCCTTCTCAGGGTCATTAGATTTGCCCTGAAATATTAACCCTCTTGAGGAAAATCTGCAAATGAGGATAAATTGAAGTCCTTTTGAAGGGCAAGCTATCTTATATATCCTTTGGCTTAATCCATAAAATGAGTTGGAAAGGTAGCAGAAGAGATAAAATAAAATCTGCCTTTTGTACCACGATGGACCTGATTTAATTTCAGTAACGAGATTTATTCCATTATTGCCGATTTTCTTTTTTGCATTTTTGAAGTAGTACTGAACACCACACATATAAGCACTGCAGGAGAAAATAAGCAGGTGGGAGTTCAAAACAGGACCTGAGACACGCCCTCCAATATCTATGCCGAGAAGGCTTGTAACAAATCTGAGTCTCAGTCACCATCTTACCTGCCCCAGTCAAGGTTTTTGAGTATTTTGGATTGCTAATTATTAGAAGAGTTAAGAAGAAGGTACAGCCAGCCACCTTTTCAAAAACTCAGCCAACTGATGTCTTTGCTATGCTATTTTGGGCAATGATTTGCAGAAACATCACCCATTAAGGAAAACCTGTCTCCCTCTTTTACTTGGACTCAATTCTACAGTACCTAGAAAGATCATATCCACCCCTTTCCCTCATCTGCTATGCCTGCAGGGCTGTGACAGCCCTTCCTGATAAGAAATTGTCAAATTTCCTTTATAGCTGAAACTGGAAAACCAAACAAGGCAGAAATTGGCTTTTAGCATGAACAGAGCAATTAAATGTTTATACTTTTCTATAGGTAGATTCAGCTAGAAGGTGCAGTTTGGATCTTCTGAAAGGTCATTCCTCACAGCCTATGCAAATTAACTCAAGTACTCTTTTTATTTTTTCAGAAGCTTTTATGATACTTTCTTCTTTTACATTAGTAATCACAGAATGTGACTCAGGTCTAGCCACATAAATGTCTTATTGATTGAGTTTTATAAAGAATTCCTCCAAAGTGCATGGCCACCTCACTAATATCTGGGCCCCAACTATGGCCATTAGCCAGGCCCTGAGCTGGCCACAGATTGGTCAGCACTTGCTCTCAACAGTTTTTTTTTTCTGGCACTGTTTTTGATGGGACAGACTGTTCATTTTAACCATCACTATTTGAACACAAAAGAAGCCTGTGATAGCCACTCTACTCCTCTTACTTCAGATCACCTAATTTTCCATGTGGGAGTGCCCAGATCAGCAACAGAAGTATCTGCATTTACATTTTTCATAGATAATGAGTCCAATCATCTCACGTATACTGGATGTGCCCCCTTATTTTATTTTTCACCTCCTCCACAACTACTACCTTCCCAGCAATGATGTTGAGCTAATGGGGAAGACTGTTGAGTTACTGAATATTTTTCTAACTGGAATCCACATCTTCTCAAGCCCTGTTAAGTGGGGGTGGGGGGGACCCAGAAAGGTACCTCGGTGTCAGAGCTGTTGCCATTCAGAGCCTCGATGTTTGGGTCCCTCCAGTCTTCTGAGAGTGAAGGGATGTAATTGTCTGTCAGAGCATCCCAAACCCTGTAAACAAAGAGAAGCTCTCATTAGCACACATCTGTGGCTTGGCCCCGCCTGAAGGAAGGAAGAGCTGGGCCAGGGGAGGAGAGAGGCTTCTGTGTGTGCCAGGCTGAGATCATCTGCCTTCCAGCATGCAGGAGCAAAGCAACTTCCAAACTAAACAAGGCAGGACCAGGAGAGAAAAAGCCAAGAGAATGGACCCTGCAGGAATTTCTAGTGTCAAAGCTGTTTGCTTCAGAGAAGAGGAATTTCTCGTCATTGAGATACAAATAGTAAAGTCTACAATCAAACCACCTCTGGCAATAAATAAGTTGTCCCAGAAAGTAAATCTTCCCTTCAACCAAATAGTTCTTCTCATGAACCTAAGAAATGCCCCTGTTACTTTCCTATGGACAGAGAAGAATGAGATAAAGAGATGATAGAGGTAGAGACAGAGGAAGAGATAGAGGTAGAAGTAAAGACGGGGACAGAGACAGAGATAGATCTAGACAAAGATCGGGGAGGTTTTCTGGCTGGATCTCATTAAGGTCAGGGTCATCACCTAGTGCCAACATTATTAATGCTTACTTATTACTCAGAATGTTTAGTGAGTCCACAGGCGGCATAATCCTGCCCTCTAACAATGTGGAATCTAAGTGTGCTGTGTATCTACCATAGATCCTCTGAGGCAAATATATAAAAGGGACCAATAAATACACCTCTGTCTATGCAATTACTTTTCGGTGGGGAAAGATGGGGCACCCTTTATTACATTTCTCTTTAAAATTCTGATATATACATTATAAGAAAGGATTTTCTACAATCTTTTTGCTTAACTCACTTATTTTAGAAAGACTTCCTTGGAGCAGGGGGGTGGGAATCGTGAAATCACAAACTCTCACACACAAGAAAATAAATAAAGTTAGTCAACATCGAGAGATTAATGTTAATCAGCAAACCAAGCTCCTAAAATAATGCTATCCATGAAAGCCAACAGCATTTGAATTAATATTAAATAATGATAAATGAGGGCTCTATGCAATCTCCTTTGGATGCCTATGCATGTCAAACATGAGTGATACCTATGAAACCAAGACATAGGAAGGTTTACTAATATAAGGAAATATCCATTTAAAAATAAGCAAATGTGGATACATATGAATCAAATTTAAAACATGACAAAATATGGGTTAAAATGCTGAAAAATAAGTGCAAATTGTATATAATTACATATCAATATATATCAGAGCACAGATACTTGAAATCAAAATCAGACACATAAAATGAGTGAGAGAAGTGCTTTTAACACATATAAAATCAGGAATGATGTGTGATATATGGGTACATAAGCAAAGAGATTTTCCTGGTGCACAATGCATACAATTTGAATTGGTGATGAAACAAAATAGACTCAAGAAAACACAATTTAATGGCAGTGCTTGGATTATCTGCTTATTCATTATTTTCCTACAATTATAAGAAAGCACTTTTTGAGACCCCATCAAGTGTTCATTAGACATCTATTCAGCAGAATTTCAGAGTCTACTTCTTAAACATGAGTGATAATCCAATCTCCATCAGGCACTATTAAAGCTTCATTAATTTAGCCTAATTCTAAATTCAAGTTTCACTTGCATTCTAAAGGCAAGAGGCAAATATGATTTGCTCTCTACAAGATAGAACTCTAAGCACCACACCTACTAGAAAGGTCGGTGAATGACCCCTCCTTGCATCACTGCATCACATTCTTTGTGAGAACGAACAACGTGCATGCAGGCACTGACCTTCAGTTTTGTCCTTGCAGCACATACCTGGAAAATGAAATTCAGCAAAACCCAAAATAGGCAGGAGCCTTCTATACCTCTCTCCTAGGAAGATGAAAGCTGGAAACTTTAATAGACTACACACTTCCCAATGACCTTCAAACTGTTCAGATCCTTAAAGTAACAACTGGGGACTCTCTCAAATCTTTTAGGGAGTAGCAACTTTTCTCATCTGAGCCTTCACTGTCATACTATGGATTTCATCTCTGTTAGTGACAATTCCCTAAATGTTTATCTTCTCAGGTTTTCAAGCCATCCTCTTTTTCTTTTAGGTTTTGTCCAGGTTTTCTTCCCTTCTGAGGTACTTTTTTATCCTTTGAGGTTCATAAACAACTTTTAAGATAGAGCTACTCTCACCTCTTTCTAGTCACTTGCATACCCTTCCTATACTTATTAGGTGCCCATTTAACAATAATAACAATAGCAGCCAATACTTAACGAGCACTTAACATAAATCAAGTACTATTCTAAACTTTATGTGAACTAATTCATTCACTCCCCAACTCTGGAGGGCAGAGACTAATGAGAAAAAAAAAGACCCTGAAGTCAAGGGTTACTTCTCTAAGTTCACACAGCCAGTAATGACAGAGTTAGGATTTGAACCCAGGTAACAGAGCTACAGAGCATATATTCCTAACCACTTAACTACTCCAATTCTTTTTTTTTCATTTTTTTAACTCTTCCAATTCTTGATAAATTTTATTATTCTGATGCATGAGCATCAGAATAATATACCAAGTTCCAAATCACACCCTAGAACAGCAGTTCAGAAAGCAACTCGGTATGAAAAATCTAAAACTGCATTGTTCTGGATAATGTGCTTTCATCAACATACAGAAGATGGAATGGCCCAAGCCACAGGGGCACACACTGCTTTCTGCTACTTCTCCATCCTAAGGAAGGTTAAATGGAAGGCAAAGGAAGAACACTGGAAGGCAGGCAGCCACAGGAAGGAGGATACGGTGGTGAGAGGGAAAACACAAAGCTTTCTTTGAAGACAAGAGTGGGAAGGGTTTTCTCCCCAGAGAGGCTATCTATCTGATTATAATCAAGATTATTGGGAATAGACATACTCCCTTTTATAGGTAGGTACCCTGAGGTGGACTGTACACTTCCCTAAGAAGCATCCTATTTACTCTTACCTTGGGGAAAGAAGACTTTAAAAGCTATCTACTATATCTTTTATCAAAGAACTAAGATCAAAGAGGGTGCCTCGATTCTTGTCACTATGCTGCCATACCACTCAAGATTCAATTGGTTCTCTCAGTCTCTGTAATAACAGAAAAGGCTTTTAAGGTGCATATATTATAGCTTGGGTTTAGATGCCTGTAGAATTGACTAAACGATCTTTCACCAGAGAGGGCTAGGAATTTGGAAAGGATGCTGGCAGAGGAAGAACAAAACAAACAGAATGGGTTGTGATAAGATACCTCTACAAAAATTCAAATCTGGAACTGGCAACATGGCCGTCAAGGCTACATTAATCCTGCTACATGCCCGCGTGCACACACACACACACCTATATACTTATTCCTGATAACATGGTAGGCAGTTTGCAGGGATTATTAGAATTCCAGCTTGGTAACATTTCCCTTAATCCCCTGTAGGCTGGCTACAGCCCTTATCCAGTGCTTCATTTGCCTCCAGTCGAGCCAATATCCACACTTAGATGTGTGTTAACGTGAGTACACTTTTGCAGTTAATATTTAAGAATTATTCATTATTAGCACATTAATGACTGAATAACTTTTTAGATTCTTTCAAATTCTTAAATAGAATTAATACTACCTCTGCCTTCTATATGGGGAAACTGAACCTCTAAGAAAAGAATTAACTTTCCTAAAAAAAAAATCATAGTTATCTGTCAGCTTTTCCATTCTGATTATTCGGTATTTACTTGTCTTTGATTTAAAGTGCTGACTCCAGGTGTCTATTGTGTGAACTTTATTTTTAAGGTCACCTTTAACCCTATAATTCCATCTTAAGAACAGGAAACTGCCATTGTTCTCACATGTTTGGACTCTGTCTCCAGGGCACAAGTAAGAGGCTTGATAGGGACCCCAAGGAGGCAGAAGGTCAGGTGAGAACTGTTCATTACAATTTTGTAGTGGTCCCGAAGAGGCTTTGACCTCCAGGTCCAATCTCTTATGATAGAGGAAAGGGCAATACCACATAAGCAAAAAAGAGATTCTGAAATAGTTTCTAAACTTAAAAGCATTAAGATATATATTCAAGTTTAACACTGTTTGATGCCTAGGACTTTCATGCCCAGACCAATCAGAGATAAACCGATATCTCAGCCAATTTTGTATTAGCCAAACAGTTCCAAATGAGAACTAAAGAAATCAAAACTTCAAAGGGAATCACTGTGTTCGCTTTATGATTTGTGCAGTCTTCAAGAAGGTTAGTTTGACCAAGAATTTCATTGATTTTGTTTTAAGCTTCTATCATTTAGCTCTAGCTCACCCCAAACACTTTCATGTATGGATGAAATATCCCGCTAAATACTAAACCTAAGCAAGTGTATTAGAACCCTAGAGCTTTGCTCAGGAGAACTATAGTCAAGTTAGATATTAAATCATCCTTTTCCTTTACCTCATCATAATTTTACAGTTGAAATATCTGGATAGTTGTCTATAAAACAAAGTATGTAATTTAATTCTGATTTTTATTTTAAGTTGTAAAGCTTTAGACACACTGGCTGCCTAGAAAGTATAGTGTTAATTTCTCGATTCCCAGATTCTTCCCTCTATACTCTCCCCAAATCATACTTTATCTCTAAGTAATTATTCAACCTTTGGTCTTTTAGCTGAGGCAGTCAATGAGGCAGGCAAGTTGAAAAAATCAGGATGAGAAGACCAATAATCCCCTGTGATGGTAATTGACATTGAGTGGCCTCTGCTAATGTGCTGGAGAGAATAAGAACTTGCTCCCTGGGCCTTCAACCTTAATGAGGCAGAGGGGGTGTTAGATGGGGGAGAAATGATTTGTTGGAAGCAAAAGGAATAGGACACATCTTAAAATGTCATTTTCAGAGAGCAGCCTGGGTGAGATAAGAAATTAGGTTCTTTGTGAGTCCTTAGTCCCGCTTCATCAAGATTAAGCTCTGGAGGTTTCAAAGATAAGGACCCACGCAGTCAACTAGAGTTAAGTGACTAGCCCAAGGTCGCACTGCGAGTTAGTAAGAGTATGAAAATTAGAATTCATAGCCTTTATATTTTTAGTTCGTTGCCTGGTGCAATGAACTAGAGAGAAAAAAAAAAAAACACTGTATAATAATAAAGCCCCACAGTCATTCTTTTTTGACTTAAAGGAATCGAGCAAATTATAATGGTCTCAATACCTAAAATGAACCAGTTTGATACTTAAAATGGAATCAGAACACACAGCCCACAGTGATAGTACTGGTCACCAGAATGAAATGTTCTCTGTGTTCATGCCTTCAGGCTAGCATTAATTAAAAAGAAAATAAGGAAATGGCGTGGACTTGGAAATACTTAACAGGTACCTATAAGGCTGGCTATTATTGCTCATCCAATTCATTCAATATTCAATTTTCATTAAAAAGATATTATTTGATCACTTACTACACACCAAGCACTGTATTAGACAGTGGAGATATAATACTGAGTAAGTCAGACAAATATATAGCCTTTTATTCACAGAGATACAGTCTTGGTCACCAAATTAGCAACTAACTGCCAAATGTGGCCAGATTTAATCCTCTAGGATATGCCTCTTACCAAACTTGTTTATGGTCAACTCTTCCCACTCTTAACCATTAAAAAAAAAAAGTACCATTGTTCAAAATTTCCATTACCAGCTATTTGACATTTCTTGTGTGATGCCTAAAGAACAATTGGTGGATATTTAATCTCTATAGGGAATTCATTTGTACTTTTTACCAAACGTCCAAGCATCCTTCTTTATATAACTAATTAGCCCCTTCTTCTCTTTCTAGTCCCTCCTTGAACAACACTTTTCTTAGATCCCTTCTCTTGACTACTGTTCAGACCCAAGAAAGTGGCTAGTAAATGGCACAGGGAATCTGCACACTCAGAAGCCACTTTACCCAGTTATCACCTTGATATTGTCCAGGCTCTCTGTTCAATCGGTATGCTTTCTTTTTTAGACATAGCTTAACATTTCTAGGTAATTTTCCAGTCCTGAGAGGTTGTAAACAATTTGGAGATGTTCATAATTCTGATGTTTCTTGAAACAAATTATTCTAATGACATAGATTTCTCTGTCACCGTTAATTTTTTTTTTCTGGTTCTTATTTCTGATATCTGGGTGGATTACCACTGATATAAAGAAAGTTGAAGATAGACAGACCCCCAAATTTTCCATGCTCCTGAAATTCTATTTCATATCTAGGAAAACCTTCCTATTTCCTAAAAATCCTTCACTCCTTTAAGGTTTGAATTTAAGAAATCTCTGCAGTTGACTATAAAGGGACATAACAGACCAATGTCAGCAATTACCAGGGCACTGCCTCACTAACATAAAACTATAAGTAATAAGCCATGAACTTATAGACAGAAACTAGTTCTACGTCAAGAAGCCCCAAGACTACAGGGTTCTTGTCTGAAGCAGAAGAGGGCAATTAAGATTTCTTACTCCTCGTCTTGCAGGGTCTCTTCCTCCTCTTGGATCTGGAACTGGTTCTTCACAGGAGCTAGGTTTTCGGTCTTGGCATTGTAGTTCCGAAAGCAGACATTGAGCTTCTCATCAAATTCATTCACGAGGTCCTCCATGGACTTGAAGCTGATTATTTCAGAAGAAAAATTCTCAAGCTCAGAGAAAGAGGGGTCCTCTAGTTGGTGGGGAGATGAGCCATAGAAACACTGTGGCTTCTCCTCACTTTCCTCCAAGCAGGAGGGCCGAAGGTCCTCAAACTCTTCATCCAAACTCACCAGTGGGGCTTCCATTCTTGCACAGCTACAACTTTCAGGATTCGTTTATCTAGAAGAATAAACAAGGTAATGTGAGTTCTAACTGGGCTTTTGGTCCGAGAAAACGTAATCACATATTCCATTATCTCTGTCTCTCTAAAAACAAAGATTCCACTTTACTGGCATCCATCACTTCTGCACTTTCTCATTATGTACTTTAAAAGTTCGAACAGCATTTGAGACACACTTGCTTCCCATTCCCTCCTCCAAAAAACAAAGCACAATGGTTAAGTGTACTGCCCCTGGACCAGACTGCCTAGGCTTGCGTTCTGTTCTGCCCCTTACCAGCTGCAACCTTAGCAAGGTACTTAACTTCTCTGTGCTTCCTTTTATTCATCTCAGGATAGATATAATAACGGGACCTATCTCCAAGGGTTGTCATGGGGTTAAAACAATGCCTGGCAGATAGTAACTATCAATACTGTTCAATATGTGTACACATCCTTAAGTTGGAAGTTTTTCATAAAATATTTGGGAGCAAAATCTAACCTGACATAAACTCATTTGGCAACTAAACCTGATCTACATGAAATATGAAAGCTGCTTATGGTTTTAAGTTATCCCATTTAGTGTGTTTTGCTGGAGAAATATTAATTTTTTAAATTATAGAGATTGCTGCCCCAGCCTCCAGGGGAAGATATGCAGAATATGCACTGTCTTATTGCCTTCAAAAATTTGAGAAAATCTATATTCTAAAACATGCCTGGATGGGAATTCGTGAACCTCATATTACAACCTTCATCAATAAATACTAGACTAATAAAATACCAATAGAGACTTTCAAACAAGCACCTGAGTTTTTCCCAGACACAGAGCATATGTCTGGGACTAGAGGAATGAATTAAATGATCTATTATCCTGTAAGAGACAGACCCCGCTGTTACACAGCCAGAGTCCATAACAATCTTGGGCACTGCACCCTGGAGGGTTGCATACTCAGGCCTCCCTTTATTTCCCAACAGCTCCAGGCCCTCTTCATACATCATCTTCGACTCTGCTTTATCCATCTGTGAGTACCTCCAAGCCCTCCCCTAATGTGAATCTAAATTCCTTGAGGGTATAGACATCCTCTAAATATCCTCCACCATTCCTAGCACACACTGCCCTGTGGCTAGGCAATCAATCAATGTGTATTTACTGAAAAATTATCTTCTCATGCCACATACAGTTTCTTGTTTTCAATTTCAGGCAGCACCAGCATCATTACCTATCACATCCTTCTCTACACACAAAAGTTCCTTCCTCATAACATAGAAAGACAACTCAACTTTTCTCTCCTGTCTGTGTGATTATTTATCCAGTTAGATGTTTTTAAATTGGAACTATTACCTGAGAACCAAACAGACAGCAAAAGCCATGGGTTTTGCCCTAGGAATGCTATTCTCCATCTCTACCTACAAAGCTAAAACTCCACCTAAGTGAGCAAAAGGTGTGCCAAGAGAGGATGGACAGCTCTTCCTGAGATTTTACTGGGATTAAATCAGTTAGCATATCATCACATCAAAACATATTCTGAGTATTTACAACTTGCAAAGGCAACATAATAGGACCTACCTTAAAATACAAAAAGATATAAAAGCAATATGATATCTTGGAAAGAACATAGGCTCAAGAGCCAACAGATCTGCCAATGTCTGGCTCGGTGACAAGCATCATGGGTCCTGATGACTTCATTTGTTAAAATGAAGGTGTTGGTATAGACCTAATACCTTTGGAAGTTAATTTTAATAGCATATTAATTTAATTAATATTTAATTATGATGTGTTTTAATAATATATTTTATTTAATTCAATATACCCAAAATATCACCATTTCAAAATGTAAAACATTTCATGTTTTAAAATATTAATGAGACATTTTACGTTTTTTTCCATACTAAGGCTTTGAAATTCAGGGTGTATTTTACATTCACAGTACGTGTCCATTTGAATGAGCTGCCTTTCCAACACCCAATAGTCTCATGTGGCTAGTGGCTACCATATTGGACAGCACAATTATAAAGCAATATACAATTACTTGTCAGTAAGGGATTCTTCACCTAGGGTCTACAGAACCCAAGTATTCTTTAAATATAACTGCATTTTATTTGATGAATTTAAAAATGTATTCGGAGAAGGATCTCATAGATTTCTCTATGTTGTCAAAGGAGCCCATAGCACAAAAACAATTAGGAACTCCTGAGTGGCAAAGTGGGTTTAGAAAAGATCACAGAGTGCAATAGATAGTAAGGAAAGTTTTACAGACAAGGCCTTTATGTTGTCAGAGATGGGACTCTGTGATGGTGAAGAGCATGGACTCCAGGATCCCGTCCTGATCTTACCACTTTCTAGCTGGGAGATTTGGGGCAAATGATCAGCCTCTTTGTGCTTCAGTTTCCTCATCTGTAAAATGGGATTTAGAATAGTATTTACATTGAAGGTTATTTTGTGAAGTAAATGAGATCACCTTTGAAGTGCTAAACCCACTGAATGGAATACACAGTGTCCAATAAATGTTAATGATTTTAGGAAAATGAGGATAACTTAGTTACATGGAAATGTGGAGTGAGAGTGCTTCAAGTAAAAGAAAAACTACCCCTGCTATGATATTCTATGTGTGATGCTTCAAAATGCTTATCAAATGAGAGAACTATTGCTAAATGAATTTTATCATCTTTTTTGCTAAAGCACCCCTCCTGTTTTCAATTTCAAGCCTCTTGGATCATGGGTCCCATTTCAGAGATATGAAAGCTAACCAGCTGATGTTCAAAAAATGTGCACTTCCTTTAAATGTGCACTCTTTAGGAGATAAGGGGGTGCTAGAAGGAGTAGGTAATACCAAGGGCACACTGATTTGAAATGGCAAAATCTATACTAATTAACCAGTAACAAAAGGGCAATCCAACCAGAATCTAGGACTAAGATCGGGTTTAGAGTGTTTGCAACAGGAAGATTATGCCAAAAACACCTACCCTCAGCCTAGGCAGGCCCTACAGAAATGGATTCCTCTAGAAGATGATAAAAGAAGAAACAGATGTTACAGCTCTAGATTTCAGAAACATGATCATAATCCACAATAAAGCCTGATTTATTTTCATTAATGCACTACCTAGGAGCCAAGAAGCTCTGCATGAATGGCCAGCTGGAAATCGAAAGTCGCTCAACACCCAAAATAAGCCCAGCATTTGTAGAAAAATCCCAGGCTGCGGCAGAGGAAAGCCAGGCATTCTGACGAGCCCTACCATGGCCTTGAGGAGGGTCTCTGGGTTGGGGCTGGCAGCCCTTCTTGAAATGATGCCCCCTCTCTCCCTCTTTCAGCTCACTTTCTTTTGCTCTTCTCTATTGGTGGGGCGCCTTTGCTCTCCAGCTGAAATGTCCTACTCTTGCATCTTGGCAAGATTGCCCCCATCTTCATTCACAGCTCTCCTCCCCTTAAAAGCTAGAGTTAATGGAATTGATAGCTTATCCTTTCTCTATACTTTCAAAATCGATTTTTAAAAAACATATAAAGAATGGAAGAAAGAAGGAACCATAGAAGGGCTGTCTTGTCTTTTTCTCTTTATCATAGAACAGAATGCAGGACTATAGTTCAATTATGTCCTATAACCTATTCCATTTATTTGGGCTCCCAATAGATGGTGTAATCTGGAAAAGAAAAGGCACCGCGGAGCTTAACAGAGGCCCAGTAGGAAACACATAAACCTCTTGTGTGGCATAATGATGTACTAGCCAAGGCTTGGGGCTGCAGTACAAATTTCCAGTCCTTGCTTTGCTGAGCAGAGCAGACTGGAGCAGATCAGCAAAGAATTCACCATGCCTCCACAGAGGCCCCATGACATCTCCCCCTTCTTCCCATTGCTTGCCCCATAGATCAACTGATACTGTGTGCGCCCACCACCATTCCTAGACCTGCCCTCCGCTACTCAGCAAAACCCAGTCAGTATACATGATTGTGCCAGCTTCACATTTGGACAGAAAGAGAGTATTTCATTTGCATGTAAACCAACAACCCCTTTGCAGTTCTACTTCCTCCTCTTTCCCCTCCTCCTGCTGCTCCATTCACCCTCATCACACATTCCCCCCACCCTCCGCCTCTGCGCTGCTGGGGTAAAGAAAGGCTCCTGAAGCAGCACAATGGCTGGCCAGCCAAGAAAGCTGGGCTCATCCCGCCGGCGGCACACAGACTCCACGGCCCTTGTGGCCAAATAAGATCGGGACACCGGAGTGGGAAGGGGGCTTAGAGGTGTGCGGCGAGGAGGAAAAGGATAGGCAAGAGAGAAGAGAGGGCTGTGATAATAGCCCCCAGTTCGGGCTCTGTCCAGCGTTGCGCGCGGAGCTCCAAAGGCCCTGAGCCCACAGCAGGCGGCGCGCCCCCCACCACACTCTTCCTTTCTCCGACCTGTTCTGTGGTCCAACAATCGCTCCCCAGCGTCGGCGGCAGTAGCCAGGGTGCTGACCTTGCAGGAATGCTCGGACCTGGGGAAGGCCTGGCATCCCAAGGAGGGCACGGCGGGGGGAGGGGGAGGGCAGGGTGGGTTCTTAGGGCAGAGATGACTCTGAGGCGTTAAAGGTGGCAGACGGGATAACGGTCCTGGGAGGAGGCACTGACCCACTGCTCCAGCACAACCAGGCGGCGTCCTCTGCCTCCCTGGCCCCAGACCGCGTGCTTGGACGCGCGCGTGCACACACACACACACACACACACATTCTCTCTCTCTCTCTCTCTCTCTCTCTCTCTCTCTCTCTCTCTCTCTCTCTCTCTCTGACACAGTCTCACACACACACACATGCACACAGGCGCGCGTACACACACATACTCAGTTACACATACACACAGTTACACACACACACACACACACACACACACACACACACACACACGCCAGGCCTGGCTGAGGGCCCAGGCTCTGATGCTGCTGGCAGTGTCCATCGTCCCACGTTCCCAGCCCGGCGCTGCGTCCTCACTGCGCTCCCGCGAGGGGCCGGGCAGAGAGCGCCGGCCTCCCGGCTCTTCCTTTCCGATTCCAAGATGGGACGGGTCGGGGGTGCGGGGCTGCAGCGCCCCCAGACCTACCGACAGGGAAGCAGGGTCGCGAGGCCTCCTTAACCACCCCATCCAACCCCCACCCACGACTGTGGGTCGGTCCGGACCAAAGTCGCCCCCCGCGACTGCACCTGTGCTGATCCTGGCGGAGGGAGGCGAGTCCCGGGGCTCAGCCGGACACCGCCATCCACAGAACAGCCGGAGCTCAGCGCAGGGCAGCAGCGGGGCAGCGGCGGCGGCTGCGGCGAGCTCCCCTCAACCCGCCCTCCGCCCCTCCCCGCACTCGTGCCCGGGATCTGGGGGCGCGCCTGCGCTCGGGCACTCGCCCACAGGCACGCGCGAGATCCATGCGTCATCTCCTCGTTAACATTCATAGCCTTCCTTGGAGCAGGTGGCTGGCTGCCTTTATTAATATTTATGAATTACTGCCTCCCCCCCCCCAACTTTAACATCGGCCTTTCTGCTTCCCGTATGAATATGCAGAAGCTCCAAGATGTGCGCGTCCAGTAACTCCCAGTATGGAAACCTTGCTGGGTCTGACGCTGTAGATGCTTCATAAAAACTAGGCGGTGGCTGAGTGGATGGGCAGGTGGATGCCAACAGACACTCTAAGACCTCCTGGACTCTCTGGACTCCCCATTCTACTCTACTGGTGCTGAGGTGGGCAAACTGAGGGATGCCTGCCACCGCCAACTCTGACCTCCAGCCAAAGGCCATAAACACTTTTAGGGCTCAAAGATGCAGGACGCAAGCTGAATCCAGGCGGATAAAGCTGAGTGAGATTTCCCGCTCAGGGAAACTTGAGATGATGAGGCTAATTCACCAGGCAATATAAGGAAGGACCCTGGGGCCTTATGAAAATTTACTCCTCCTTCATTTGTCTTGTTCACTATACATAAGCCTGTGCTTGTAGATGCTCTGGAGGAAGTCTAAAAATTCATGAAAGCAGACAACGAAAAGTGCAAGAACTGCAAGTGTCAATGGGAGGCACCTTGGAAGAGCGTGTTTGCTTAGAGAACCCAAGTACTTTGACAAGTTAGAAATGAAGTCAGAGGAACTGGTGGGAGTCTAATGGTGAAGTATCTCTGGGCTTGGCTGAGATTCTCAGCTGAAAGCAGCAAGCAGCCTTTCCTTTGCTCATTTATGCATTCGTTCCACAAAGATATAAATCATGAGAAGAAAGCAAAGCAGGGGAATAAGGTCCCAATGAGGTGAGAGGAACAGCTGGCCACCACCCTCCTGGTGGCATTAACCAGAGAGTTTCTTTCTGTTAGAGTGAAAGGAAAGTAGGTGATTAGAAGGTCCCTGAGTCTACTTTCTTGGGATGATACTCAGTTCTGTGACTTGAGGGACTTAACCTCCTTGGGCCTCATGTCCCTCATGTCCTCTTCTATAAAGTGAGGACATTTAATAGCATCCACTTCTGAGACTGTAGTGGGATTAGAGTTAATGCGTGTGAAGTACTTCCATGCAATACAGAAGGTACCATTTAAGTCTCGGCTATTATCTTCCTTAGGAGAAGCTTGGGGGCACTGTTCTATAGGCTGCCTCCTGTCCCTCTCTTCAAAGTATAGGACTCACAGGTTGAGAGAGGTTTTAGGAAGTATAGAAAAGTGATAAAGAGCTTGAGCTCTGCAGAAAACTTGGGTTCAAAATCTATTTATTAGCTGGTGACCTCGTGTATGTTACATACCCTCTCTGAGCTTCAGTTTCCTCATCTATAGAATAAAGATTACAATATCTACTACAAGGTTGTTGTTGTGCACATTAAATAATATAATACCCAAAAAATGCTTAGCATAGTGCCAGGTATAGAATAAGTATTCAATAAATGAATTCTGTTGTTATTTTTTTCGTATGTGTGTGTGAGAATTTGAAGGAATTGGAAGCTGAAGACTGACATTCTAGGTATCTGGGATGAAAATGTCCTGAACATGAGCAAAGTTATTCTTCCAGCAAATATTTCTTTTGTTTCATTGTGGTAAAGAATACATAACAACATTTACCATGTTAATGTATATAATCTAGTGGCATTAAGTGCTTTCAAGGTTCATCCATGGTATAGCATGTGTCAGAATTTTATTCCTTTTTTAAAGCTGAGTGATATTCCATTGTATGGATATACCACAATCTGTTTATCCGATCGCTCATCTATAGACATTTGGATTGTTTCTACCTTTTGGCTACTGTGAATACTGCTAATTTCAGGGAACATTTTCTTTTATTGCATTCTATGATCTATGCTAGAAGCTAGGGAGGTCATAAGGAAGGTATGCCTTTGAGAGATCCAGACTTCAGTGCCTTGATGTCCAAACTCTGCTACTTGGAACCCATAGTGTCTCCCCCCAAATCTATATCCACCCAGAACCTTAAAATTGACCTTTTCTTTTCTTTTTTTTTTTTTTTTTTTTGAAACAGGGTCTTTACAGATATAATTAGTAAAGATGAGGTCATACTGGATTAAAGTGGCCCTAAATCCAATGACTGATGTCCTCATAAGAAGAGAGGACATATGGAGACAAAGGAAAGAAAGCTGTGTGATGATGGAGGCAGAGATTTGAGAGATATGACTACAAGGTAAGGGACATCAAAGAAAACCAGACACCACCCAAATGTGGAAGAGCCAAGGAAGGACTTTTCCCTGGAGTCTTGAGAGGGAGCATGGCCCTGCTGACCCCCTGATTTTGGACTTCTCCAGAACAGGGGGACTATAAATTGCTTTTGTTTTAAGCCACGCAGTTTGCAGTGATTTTTTTCTGGTAGTCCTAGGAAATTAATGCAGATTTTGATACTGGGAAGAGGGTTACTACTGTAACAAGTACTTAAAAATGTGGAAGTAGCTTTGGGATTGCATAATGTCTAGAGGCTGGAAGAATTTTGAGACACATAACAAAAAAAGCCTAGATTGTCCTGAAGAGACCGTTGGTCTTTTCTGGGGAAGGCTCAGGAAAAAATGAGAAGCATTGTAGAGAAAGCTTTTACCACCATAGAGAATCCATATGGCATACACATGTCATGAACAGAGTGTTGCTAGAAATATGAATAAAGGTGCTCCTGGTAGGATCTCAGATGGAAATGAGAAACATGGATGAAAGGCAATCTGGTTATCAAGTGGCAGAGAACTTAGCTGAACTGTATTCTGTTGTTGAACAGCAAGTGGCCCTTGAAGCAATGCATTCAGATATATAGCTAAGGAGATTTTTAAAGTATGGAAGATGTGACCTGGTATTTCTGTGCTGCTTTTGGTAAAATGTAATGACTAATGATGACCTGGACCTCTTTCGTGCCTAAGCATCGAGTTGCATGTAAGGTTTCTGAGCATTTCATACCAACAGAGACACTGCCAGCCTGGACTAAAAGGGACAGAGATGGGATGAAATAAAGGAAAACGGTTAGGTTTCTAAAATTTCAGTCGAGAAACAGATTGACAGACAGAGTTACAGGTATCCCCAGCTTTTCGGACATTCACTTTATAACGCTTCATATTTACAGAAGACCTACATTCGTACCTGTTTCTTTAAGTGAAAGAAATTTGAAGAGGGGTTTGGCTTTTACAAAAAAAAAAAAAGTGAAAAGTGAAAATAGTATTCAGCACAAGGAGTGGACATGAATTTTTGGTGTCCAGAGGGCAGAATGTAGTGAGTTGGAGAGTGTTCCCACCAAATTTGTATCTACCCATGTCTTAGTCTGATCAGGCTTCTCTAACCAAGTACCACAGACTGGGTGGCTTAAAAACAACAGAAATGTATTTCTCATGGTTATGGAGGCTGGAAGATCATGGTGCTAGCATGGTAGGGTTCTGGCAAAGGCCTTCTTCCAGGGAGCAGACTACCCTCTTCTCACTGTGTCCTCACACAGTGGAAGGGGCAAGGAATCTCCCTCAGGCCACTTTTATAAAGACACTAATCTGATTCTTGAAGGCTCCGACTCGTTCATGAGGACTTCCAAAGACTCCACCTCCTAATACCATCACACTGGACATTAAGTTTTCAACCTATGAATTTTGGGAGGACACAAACATTCAAACCATAGCAACCCCAAACTTCAGAATATAACCTTATTTGGAAATAGGGTCTTTGCAGATGTAATTAGTTAAGATGAGATCATACTGGATTAGGGTGGACCCAAAATCCAATGACTTGAAGTTTTGTTAAGGCAGTCTTAAGAAACCAATACAGAACCTTAGAAGAGTTAACCAAGATGGATCAATACATATTAATACCTCCTGTGTACAATCCATGTAAAGCTTTGGCACGGGACCTAGCGTAGAGTAAAGTGCTCAATAAGTGCTCCTGTGTGCTGTTGTTAGGAGGTTTGAGAATCCCCCTTAGGGTTGACAGGGAGAGAGAGCTATTCCCACCTCTTCACCATTCCAATCAGAGTAAATTCAACTTAATTTCTTTTATACTAAGAGTTTCTAGAGCTTAAAAAGTTTCGAAACCACATTCTCAGTGGACAAAGTGACAAGTGCTTTAAAAAAGATACAAAGTGTTTTAAACAAAGCTCTATGTGATAATGGGGAAGAGAGCAAGGGTTTTGCCCAAAAGTCACCTAACTTAGAGCAGAGTTTCTCAAGCTTGGCACTATTGATATTTTCGGTTGGGTGAGTCTTTGTTTTGGGGGGCTGTCCTGTGTGTTGTAGGATGTTTAGCAGCATCCCTGGCCACTAGATGCCAGTAGCTCCTCCCCCACCCCCAAGCGTTGTAACAACCAAAAATGTCTCTAGACTTTATCAAGTGACTTTTTGGGGAGTGGAAAAATCATGAAAGCACCCCAGTTGAGAATCACTCCCTTAGACATAAGTCTTTAAGTGGTGAGTGAACATTCTGCTAAGATGGGGCTACATTTCATACAGAAGAAACTGGCAGAGCAAAGCTTGGGTATGTGCAAAGGCGCACACGTGCCTTTTAAGCAAACAAAAACAAAAGCAAAAACAAAAACAAAAAAACGAAGGCTGTGTCATAGGTACAAACTGGTGGTTTTTGGAGATACAGGGCAAATATTCTCTTTTAGAATCACAGTAATCCATTCTAAGGGCTTATTTTAGTTCCCAAACTGAATTTATTTTAGTCCCAAATTTACTTGATATAATCAAAGATTCTTGGAGTATATAGAGCATTTAATGGTCATCTAAGCAAACCACCCACCTGATTCAGAAACCAATATGATGATACACACAATTTCAACTTTGACACCACTAGTGATGAGAAACTTGACCTCACAGGGCTGACCATTATTTGTTTTGTTTTGTTTTGTTTATTGGTTTTTAAACTAGAAATGACTCACTAAGGTTAGAAATTCTGTGACAGCATGGTAGGAGTTGTGCTCATCCTATTTGATCTTCCTTGGAAGGATCTTTCTTGAAGAAGCCAGTTTTCCATAACATTCTGGAAATGAGCTGCTGAATCTTTTTTGAAAATCTAAGCTTATCACAGCCCAGTAAATAAAGATGAGATCACACCTGCTAACATGTTAAGATTCCTTGTTTTTTTCAACACTGGTAGTTCTCAAACACCAACATTCAATTCAAGCCTACTTTCAACTCCATCCTCAGTCTCCAGGGCTGATTAAACTCCCTAATTCAATTCCACAAGGGAAATGGAATATTTTCCAAGACTCAAAATCTATTCACAGCCATCTAGTGAGCACAAAGCACATGCACCAAGAACAAGACCACATTGCTTTCACAAAGAATAAGCAGTGTTGTAAAAACTGACAATAAAACAACTCCTAGAATAATTATAAATTCCGGAGGTACTGTAATGAAAAATTTCAAAATACATGAACTAATTGGCAAATAAAGAATTAGATCCCTCAAGGTATTGGAACTCCCCATAAGTGTAAATGTGATGACATTTTTTTTTCTATAAAGAAGAGAAATTGAATATTTCAAGAAAGAAGAACCATGAAATTTAATAGGAAAAGGAGAATGAGGTCCCCAGGGTAGGGGAAGCTTTGATATCTACCGCGGTCAAAAAAGAAAAGTCATTAATTGTCCCTTCTCTGTGGCTTCCAAGTGATGTATCAGGGCAGATCAGCATGTGCTCTGGGTGAATGCGGATGGGATAGGCTTATTGTTGTCTTCTACTCTCAATAGAAAATGGACTTAGACAGCAAAGTCATGAGGGGTAGCTATCCACGACATGGTTCAGCTCCACTGGCTCACTTTTAGTTAATTTTTGGTTCCTCGTGAGACCTCTAGAGAAACTTGTAGGAACATCATTTGTATGAATCCCCGAGGACTGACTTTCACTCCCCTCAGTGTCAAGGAATCGTCTCTGTTTTCTGCTACTCCCACATGCCCTGGTATTCCGAGATGTGATGATTCAGAAATGAACTTGAGGAAATGAAAATGCCAAAGAACACTGCCATTTTACTATACCAGTCTAGCCATGTAAAAATCACTTTACCAGCACACCCTCAAATTCCAGCATGCCCTGCAGATGCCGCCCTAGGCCACAGCCGTCCTCTTCAAGGCCTCAACTCTGAGTCACTGTAGCATTTTCAACCCCGAGAAAATGACAAGCAAGGACGTGGTTCCATATAGCAGTTAGCACATCTGCTTTACATGCAGAAGGTCCTGGGTTCACACCCCAGTGGAGCCACAGTCCATGGTCTACGGCCATGCCACCTTGAACAAGCCCAATGTCTGATCTAGGAAGCTAAGCAGGGTTGGGCCTGGTTAGTACTTGGATGGGAGACCACCTAGGAAGACCAGGTGCTGTAGGCATAAATAATAACATTTAATAAAAAAAAAAAAATGACAAGCGAAAAGCCCACATTTCCCCCAAGGTCTCATTCTTAGTAGTTGGTGCTTTTCATAAAGTTGTTATAGCCCATATCTTCTTGTTGTCACATTCTACAAGGTGAGAGCTTAAAAACACTGAACACCAATCCCTGAGGTATGCTGGGTTGGTAATAAGCATGATTTTTCCCTTTGAAATATACAGATCAAATGCAATCCTGCAAAATTCTTGGCATGGCCTGGCATTGTGACTGGGTTTTGGAGAGCTATGAAAGGAAAAACTCATTGTTGGATAGTGAGCAGATCCCTGGAACATGTGAGAAGTTGATGAAGCAAAGCATTAACTGCTGTCTTAGAAACACACAAAGCAGTTAGACATAGAACAAGTATAAACCAGAGGCTTTGACAGGCTTGGCAATTTAAGATCATTCCAAATGTGCTGATTTCATAATTTGCATATTTGAATAAATCCAAATGATTTCCAGGTTAAGAATTTGTTCTTTGGGTGTAATGGATAAAATGCCAAATATATAAATCAAAGGAACTTCACTCGTTCGTTACCTATTAGAAAAGATTATGCCAAAATCTGATAATGGCAACTCTTTACAGATTAAAAAAAATGAATAGAAAGCATTCTTAAATTCTTTTGTAGATTTGTTTAGAACAGAAAAATATTTGATTTATATTAAGTAATCTAATTCCCTACTACTTGCAAGGTCTAGGAAGAATCCCCAGTTAATGTTTTATATAATCGTGTAACTATGGCTGGTCTGATTATCTAGACTACATTAGAAGGAAAGAAACTAAAGGGAAAGGAGGAGAGGAGGAAAGGCATGGAATGTTGGTAAATTTGGAAAAGCTCCATAGGCTGGGAGTCAGAAGTTTGGGATTTCAGTATCAACTTCAACATCAGTCAGTTTGGTGACTTAGAGAAAATTCCTTAAGTTTTCTGAACCTCAATTTCCTCATCTAAACTCTAAAGAGCTCCAAATAAGAGCCTTTCCTGTTCTTAAATCTAATAAATCTAAACTCTACATTTTCTTTCAAAAACCAATCAACATTTTGCTTAAAATGACTCCAAACTGATTGAGAGATCTTAGAGGTTTTTTAACATCTTTGCCTTTGCTTCTCCATTTGTAGACTCCTATGTATTTCTTAGAGATATTGTGAGAAAGCAAGACAACACACACTCAGTTATTTAAAGCCCTAGGGAGAAAGCAAAGTAAATTAAATCTACAAATTAACTCCAAATTCTATTTTATTCTAGTATTTTCTACAACCAAACCTCAGTTGCTATCTCATCATAAAAATGATTTATATCCACTGGATGTTCTTTAATTTCCTCTTCTAGTGTTAGTAGGTTTATCAAATAAAAATATCTGAAATTTAAATTTCAAATAAAGAATGAAACTTTTTTCCATGGACATGGGCTTTATTTGGGGACTGTTGGAGGAAGGGAGGAAGGGAGCCTAGGACCAGTGGGCAGGTGGGGGGAGGGGCTTCTCAACTTGCTTTTTGATTTGAAATAAAGAATGAAAATTTAAAAAAAAAGTATGTCACAAGATTTGCATCAAATAGATATACTAAAAAATTGTTGATTTTTTATGTGAAATATTGTTTATGTGAAATTCAAATTTAACTGGGTACTCTGTATCTCTATATTTTATCTGGCAACTCTATATCTATCCTTACCTTGGTAAAGACAGGCAATTTCTAAAGGTGTATGTGATAATTAATTGAGTTGCACACTTTTTAGAATGTAGAGCCTATCTCAATAAGTTTAAAACAATGCTTCTAAATGGTATTTTAATCATCCTTGAATAATAAGTCTGGCCTATGTATCATTGTCTCTCTCTTCCTCTCTCTCTTCCACACTTCAAGAATATCTTTTGTGTGGAAAAAATAATATCTCTTGTGAGCATCTAAAAGTTCCATATCTAGAAATTTGCATGAGACTGACTAGACTGCTCTATGGGGAGAGGTGAGAGTAAGTATAAGGAGAAAATAGTAGTAAAGGAAGGTGTAGTCAGGAGGAAATTTAAAAAGAAGTAATGACATCAGCCTCTGTTTGTCTGATCATGGGGCCAGATAAACCATAAGCTAAAACTTGATAAGTACATGCACACAAAAACTTGTACCTGAGTGTCCATAGCAGCTTTATTCACAATAGCTGAAAGAGTGGAAACAACCCAAATGTTCACTGACAATTAATGGATAAACAAATGTGCTATATACATGCAATAAAATATTATTCATCCATAAAAAGAAACAGTACTGACACACGCTACAACATGGATAAACCTTTAAAACCTTATGCTACAGTGAAAGAAGTCAAACACAAAAAGCCACAAATTGTATTATTTCATTTACATAAAATGTCCAGAATAGATAAATCTATAAAGAAAGAATGTAGATTAGTCAGAGGTTGTGTGGAGAAGGGAATAGAGAGTGGCTGCTAATGGGTGTGTAGTTTCTTTAGTTCCTTTTGGGGTGATGAAAAAGTACTAAAATTAGATGATGGTGATGGTTGCACAATTTGGCGACTATATAAAATCCACCGAATTGTGTGCCTTAAATGAGTGACTTTTATGGCATGTGATTATATCTCAATAAAGCTGTTATTTTTAAAAAGTCAATGCATTAAAAATGAAGAAGAAACATGATCAGCTCTCAGGTGATGCCACAGAACCACCCAGAGCCACTTCTAAAGAGCCAATGGTGTAAAAGGGTAGCTATCGTTTGTGTGCCCTTCATGTAAGGAGCTTTAACTAATATTACTGTTAAGTTTCACAATGACCCTATAAAGTAGGCATTATTATGTTCTGTCTTGAGAGAAGAGGAAACTGACTCAGAGTAATTTGTTCACAACTCGTACAGATAAGTAAGGTGCAGGGCAGGGTTCTAAGCCAAACTCATCTGATTCCAAAGCCCAGGATAGCCCTGGCTCACATGCTGTCCATCAGAGAAACCAAGGATGACAAGGATTCTGGTTAAGCCTAGAAAAAGGACTGGAAGGGCACTGCCAATTGCCCTGCTGCCCCACTCTTTTCTCTTCAGTAGAAGGTCTTTCTCCCCAGAGAATCTTGTTTTTGTTTTCACTACATTCTCAGCCTTCCTTATCCATATTGTATAGATTTATTTCTCACTTTAGATGCTGCTTGGAAATGTCCTCATTCCTAGACCTCTTTAACAAAAGCTTCTTGGACTCTCAGAGCCCAACAATAGCTCTGCATGGTATTTTGCCTGCAATCAAAACTTAACATCAGAATTTGCTCACATGTTGTGAGATGTTTTGCTCTGTGTCTCCTGCCCCTGTTCTTCTGGTGCTGCTGAGCTACACTACACAACAGAAAAGCATCAATAGGTTTAGGTCTTCGTGGCTGGTGAGAACGGAACTCATCAGGGGCTTCTCCTTGGGACCACCAGAGAGCAGGACATATTTCCTCCTCGTTTTCTCTGTTCAGAAGGAAGGAAGGTTGCTCCTCCCTCCCTTCTTCCACAGAACTGCCTCCCTCCACTTCCATCCCTCCCGTCCTTGCTGCCTTTCACTGTGGCTGCCAGGTTGCCATGCCAATAAGGTTCCCATGGTTACTAAGAAGAGCTGCTGCATTCCCACAGGCAGGGCCTGTTAACCAAAAGAGAAAGGGACACCATTATTGCCCTCAGGGCAAAAACAAAAAAACAAAAAAAACAAAACAAAAAACAAAAAAAAAAAACACAGGGCTCAGTCCAGGGGATGTGGAAGGACAGATCTTGTTTATCCTGATGTCTCCATGCTCGACCATAGACCAAATCTTGCTGCCTCCACTCAAGTTCTCTCTTCCCTAAGCTGGGAGAGAGGCGCCTGGCACTAGTTCAAGTCCATTGTTTTGCCTAGTGTGGGTCCAATAGGCACGACATTGTGAAAATCGTGTTAATATGTAAATATACTAATACATCTGGACTCTTTGTCTAGCTAGGAAAATTGTAAAATACAAAATGCGTTCTACTGTCTCCTCAGCTGGATATCTTGTCTGAGAATCTGCTTTTCTCCTTATGGTGTTTCTCCCTGGATTGACTAGCTTAAGCTATAGCATTTATTTAAAAAACAAAATTTGTTTTCTCCTAAATATAAAGAAACGTATTTTAATGTAAAAATTCAAAAACAAAGAAAAATTTGAAAAATTATTTACAGTTCAATCATCAAAATATTTATGTCTTCTTTTTAAAATACACAGTTTTTGTTATTGGTTTGTCTTACGTAGTTGTAGCACATTATTTTTGAAACATGATTTACTTTGTTTACTGTGAATTTTACTGTGAATTTTTTCTCTGCTTTTATCAAAAATAAAAAATGATAATTCCTCAAAAAAGCATAGTTACCTTCTGTGCCTGAAAGCAGGGCATAAATTTCTCTTTGAGGAAGTGCTCCTTCTCTGATACCTGGGCGAGAAAAGTGATTCTTATCTTCGAATATGGGGAATTGATGCCAAGAGGAGTTTGCTGAAATGGATCTTACCAAAATAGTCCTTATGGTCCATTAGCTCCCCCATATATTTCCTAGTCATTTCTCCACAATTTATTGTCCATTGATGCTCAAACTGTCTCCCCTTTGATAAAAGATTATATAAGCCCCCAAGAACAAATGCCTCTTTGAGTTTTACTTCTTTTCTGTGAATTCCTGAGCACATAAACATTAGTAAAAGTTATGTGCTTTTAATCTTGTTAATCTTCCTCTGTGAGTTTAATTTACAGGTACTAAATTTAAGAGAGTAGAAGAAAAGTTTTTCCTCCTTGACACATCCATGTTCATAGCAGCATTATTCAGAATAAACAAGAGGTGGAAACAACCCAAGCGTCCATCAATGGATAAATGGATAAACAATATGTGATATATCCATAAAAGGGAATACTACTGAGCCTTAAAAAGGAAGGGAACATTGAAGACATTATGCTAAGTGAAATAAACCAGGTCTAGGACTTCAAAAGGAAGGCAATTCTCAGGAAGATGGGAATAACAAATGTTTGGTAAACAAATGTTTGCTATGCCATGCAAAGACATAGGACTTTGAACAAACAGGTTCTGCTGATATGTCCCCAGCCCAGTACACTTCACCCATACTCTTTGTAGTTATCTCTGGTGATAATTCTCTTCCTTTACCAGGCCCTTTATCTAAATTCTTTTAGGCAGTTAAAAAGAGATAAAAGCTCTTCTTGAGCTGTGTGTTTCAATTTTCTTCAGCTCAAAATAATCTACATGTCAAAGTAGCACATTCTGGGGAGATTTGTTCTGAACCCCTTCACTTGCATAAGAAAAAGAGATTTACTGGTTGTCTCCAGTGGAAAACCAGCTGTTGTTTTGAGCACATCCCTATAGGTAATGTCCTAGACTTTCACTCTTGTAAGGGAGGAAGAATTTCCTCCTACTCTATTAGGTTCTGTGTCTGGACCTCAGAATTAAACTGACACAAGACAAATTAACAGAAGAAGAGCATACAAAATTTTAATATATATTTACATGTCCACAGGAGTCTTTATAAGGAAAATGAAGACCTGAAGAAGCAGTCTAGACCAAGAGCTTTTTTACTTTTTAAACAAAGAAATTATAAACTTGCGGAGATATGACAAGACAATGGGGTTGGAGGTAGGGACAGTAAACTGTGGGAAAGTGACTAGGAAACATATGGGGAAACTAGTGGAAGATCGTGGTTATTTTAGCAGATCTATTTGTACAGATCCATTTCAGCCTCAACTCCCAGTGATGAGAATGTTCTTCTCTTCCTGGTCCAGGGAGGGGACCCTTCTCGGGGGAAGTGTAATGACCTGCTTTTAGCTAGAAAGACAGAGGCCTGACAGCCCTTCCTTCATGCACCTGCTTTTTCTCAAGTGCCTTCAGTTCAAAATAGTCAATATACCAAAGCAACGTATTTGGGATGGCTTCTTTAGAACCCCTTCATTGCCCTTGAGCTACTTATAAATTGTAAATAAGTATAGAAATGCAAAATGATTCTTGCCTATAGGCATGCAAATTAACTCTGTCAAGTGGAGGTTCAGCTGGCTTCCCTCTCCCCTGAAACTTGGGAAAAGTCAGATTACCATTCATTTGTAAATTCATTTGACATTTCTTTACTCCATATAAATTTGTTTCTTTGACTTCTTTGAACTGGTTATAACATCTTACTAGTTCTCTCATTAATAATTAATTAAAATGTTAACATTGTTCTTTTTAAAAATCCGTATGAGAGTTCTGTTTGACCATTGTTGAAAATCATCCTTTTAAACACTTTTTTACCTTTATGTTTGTTGTAAAACATGGAGTAGTGTGCCTAGTTGTGGGCTTTTCCAGTGCAACATCAAAGTTAGTTAAATGAAGAGAGTAAATAAACAGTTACTTTACTAAAGATTTCATCACCTACAGATGAAAAGAAATTCTGCTTTCAAATGTTAAATAGGGATAAGAGCTTACATTTAGCAAGTACTTAATAGGTTCCAGTCACCATTTTAAGCACTTTATTTGCATTATCCCTATGAGGTAAGTACTGAGAACCAAAACCCTCTACTCCCACACTCAGCCCAAGCACTGAGAAACAAAACCTTTCCTTACTGTCTATAATCACAAGACTGCTATTTACTGTCTTCATTAACATGACTTTACTTTTCCTTAACTTTCCTGCCCAAGCAAATGGTTCAATTGCACATTACAGAAATTTCCCGTCAACTTATCATTCATCAACTTATTAATGAAAAGCATTAATAGTTTGTATACTACAATTCTTCGAATCATATTATTCAGTAATAAAAAGAAATGAAATATTTTCATTTTTTGCTACCACATGGATCCATGCTATAACCACATGGATCCATGCTATAACATGGATGGACCTTGAGAACATCATGCCAAGTGAAAAAGCCAGTCACAAAGGATCACATATTGCATGATTCTATTTATATAATACATAATAGGTGTGGAGACCCATTCGGGCCTCCAGAGGAGTTCACATAAAGATTATTTAAACTGAAGACTGAGATACAGCAGATGCCTTTTCCAGAGCTTCCTTATCTGACTAAAAGACAAAGCCTTCTAAGTGTGAAACTGCCATAAATCTCCTCAGGGAGCTTCACACCCAGGAAGACAGAGCACTCACACCAGGAAAGGGAAATTGCATAAACAAACTATCACAAAAAACAAACAAACAAACAAACAAACAAAAAACACCAACAAACTATTTGTTCTTCCCACAGAAGCCCTTTCTTTCCCCATCCTCTCCCCTATTGTATTGGTATAGAAAGTTCAGAGGGCCTCTTCCTCTGAATGGTTCTGCATGCATATGAATAAAACTTGTTTTCTTTTCTCATGTTAATCTATTGTTAATTCGAAGGCCCCATTGTTGAACCTAAATTGGTAGAGGGAAAGTTTTTCCTTCTGACATAGGCAAATAGAATAGGTAAATCTACAGAGACAGAAAGTAGATTGGTGGTTGCCTTGTGATAGTGGTTGGGTGGGAGGATATTGGGGACAATTAGAAATAACTGCTAATGAATAGGGGGTTTATTCTAGGGGGTAGTGAGAATGTTCAAAAATTGTGATGATGGTTGCACAACTCTGTGAAATTACTAAAAACCATTGAATTGTACACTTTAAATGGAAAATTTTTTGGTATGGGAATTATATCTCAAAATTGGTATTTTTGAGAGTCTTTAAATTCCTCTTCTTGAATCCTCGCCTGGCTTTTTCCACCAATCCTAAACTGTGGTATTTTGATTCTTGCTCCATCTTGTCTCCAGTCAAGTCCCCCATATTAAAAGGATTGTCTTAAACCAAGCTTAAAATTCTCGATAAATTTTGACTTTCCTTCTGTTAACTAACGGAAAAGAGTCTGACCACTCAACACATAGCAGAGCCAAACACTGAACACCCAGTTTTGCAGTGGAGAAATCAAAACAATTTATTGGTGGGGTGCCAAGCCAGGAGACCAGTAAGCTAGTGCTCAAAATCTGAACTCCCCATGGGTTTTGATCAAGGGTTTTTAAAGGCAAAGATTGAAGGATGAGGGTCGGGGTCACAGCCAAAGTTGATTGGTTAGTTCTTCTGCAAGCTTCTGTGTCTTTCCTTAGTCTGAGTAATTTAGTTCCTGACGTCATCTTGTCTGATGCCTTCATCACTGTGCTTGGGTGGTCTGACTGAGTAGGAGGACCAAGATTCTGCAAAATAGCTTGTAATTGTACATCAGTGACATTATCTTTAAAGCAAAAAGCAAAAAATAAATAAATAAATAAATAAATAAATAAATAAATAAATAAATAAATAATAAAGCAAAAAGAAACGAAACATCTCGTGACCTTTGTTATTGTTTAGGCTATCATTGTTTTGTGCTTAACTAGCTACATTTTTCCATTACCTCAAGCAAAGAGAAAGAGAAAATGTTACCTTTTATAATCAAGCTGACTAAAATTGAATTGTTATATAAGGGTTTTAAACATTAAATTTTAATATCAATGGTGTACTTTTGGAAAATCAAAACTTAATTTTCTTTCTTCTGCTGAAAGGACAAAGTTTTCTTGGACTGTCAGTCTGTTTTTGCTAAGTAATCTGCTGAAGGGAACCCAAATTTTGCCACCCTGAAGCTGCCTTTTGGGATATTAACTGTAAGCTGTTTATTAAGAAACAAGTCTCAGAAAGAACCTTTGAGCCTCCCCACCTTTACTGCCCAAGAGATTCAGACAGAGAAACCTGCTTCAGGAAGGAAATCTTAGAAAAGTATGGTAAGTAAGAGGACATCAGGCAGGTGCCTATTAGCTGGATACCCGCTGTGTCCAGTTGTTTCTGAGCTGCCCTGAAAGAATTTGCCTGCCCTGTACTTTCCACTCTTCCTCAGGTACTTGTAAATCACCCATTCTCGCTTCTGAAATCTAATACCGCTTCCTCTCCTTTCTCCTTTGTCCAAAAATGTTTTATTTACCCAATGTTTTGGGAATTTATTTTAATATATACCTGTGTGAATTTCCCATGTGCATGTATTGAAATTTTGATTTCTTCCTGTTAACCTGCCTTTGTTAATTCGACTATTATCCCAGCTCGAAGAACTTAGAATGTGGGAGAAAAGTATTAATTTTCGTTATCCCGCACACTGCCCAAAAAAGCAGATTCTGTGTTTTATCAAAATAATTTTCTGGGTTTTATGTTTTTTTAATCATATTAAGACAGGATATCACTTGTAAAATCCTTAATCTTTTAGCAGGAAATAAAATGGGACGTCTCTTGCAGAGTTAATCTTTTTTAGTAAACCTAGTTAAGTTTTCTTCTCTCCTCAAATCCTGATAATTGCCCTGGTGACTCAGATCCTCTGGCTATTGATAAGGGTCATCGGCTCATTGTTAACAGAAATGGTGTTAAGTTAGATGGGGCCCTTAGAGTCTGAGGGGGGAGGGGACTTTAGGCCAAAGATCTTTTTCACTATTTAAGAAATATATTAACCAAGCCTGTTTCCCTTTACTCACTTAATAGGCAAATCAATAATAGAAATTAATAGATATATGATTTAAATAATAAGTTTGTATCTTCTTTTCCTTGTCTAGGGACTAAGGTGGGCACTTCAGCAGGAAACCCAAGACCCCACCCTGACTGAGGCAGAAAGGGAAAGAGCTCCATGAAACCCCTGTAGGCAGGGACTATGGCCATTCTCAGCAGGAAGCAGATACAGAAGAAGAGACCTCCCATCCCTCAATATCCATACTAATAATAAGGGGTTTCATGGTTCTTAGAAAAGAGTTAAGTAGAAAAGTTAGTTAAGGGGTTTCAGGTCTGCCTGCAAAGACTCTGAGGTCGTCCTATCCTAGAAGTGGTCCGGCCTAATCCACCCACAATTAAGCAAACCAGAAGGCATTTTTTTAACTCACACAAAGAAACCAGTAGTCAGAGAATTAGGTACCAGTTTAAGCCAGTCACTCGCACCTGTGCAATGAAGACCCCAACAACCTTCAACTCACCTGAGCCTCAGTATACCATCATTATAATATGATGCATATGCCCAGAAGTTCATTAATATCATTATAAAGACTGAATTCTGGGAACAAACATGTGCAGAACAAAAATGAATCACTGAGTCCTGTCAATCTTAGTTGTTAATTAAGGAAGCCCACTTTTCTAAGAAAAGTAACCACCCACAGCAAAAAGGGATAAAAACCCCGAAGGCTTTGTTACCAGGCCTTTTGAGCCACACTTGTCTTCCTCAAGCCCACTTTCATTTCTGGAAGTGTACTTTCCTTTCTAATAAAACTTATCGTTTCTTCTGTATTTCAGTGTCTTGCTCAATTCTTTGTTCGAGACATCAAGAACCTGGACAATGCGCCAGGAGAGGACCCCACTCTCCTGTAATGGTATCTCTTAAGAAAACTGAATCTTCTCAATAGTAAGAGTTCATCTTCTGCATCTGTCTTTGAAAGCTTTTTTTGTTACTTTGGTTAAGTAGATAATTAAGTATTATTTCATTAAAAGAAAAAACCCTGTGATCCTTATTTAATCAAGTATTCAAACCTTTTGATAAACTTCCCCCAAATCAAATTCTAATAGAAGTCTTTTTGACTCCAAAGTAACTTTGAGAATTCCGAGCGGGCCCTGGAAAAATATCAAAAAATTTGTCTCTTTCCTTCTAAACAGGGAGATGTTGAAGTAATTAGGCTTATTTTATATGATAAATTACATGGGAAGCATTGTCAAGTATATGTTATAAGTGTTCCAGAAATGATGTGAAGTTCCTGGAAGTCTGCTATATCCTGGCATAAGATATTTGTCATTAAAATTGAGGCACACACTAAAAGGATCAAACCTGAGTACCAAGGAAATGCCCTACCTGACCTTTCGTGAAAAAGCAGCAACAACAAAATATATAGATTATGGTTCATGTGGATGAAGTCCATTCTGCTTTTGCAAAAATGACCCTTCGTTGCCAGACTTTAGCTATCCTGATGTTCTTGTAACATGGCAACAGTCTGCTCCTCAATCAGAGAAGTTAAAATGAGTAAACAATGGCTGTAAATTAAATAAATAGGACCATAGGAAACTGAAGACAGCTGCTTGGTTCTTTCCCACTGCTTGCAAACAGCCCACCCTTTTTGGTTTGTTTTGTTTTGTTTTTATATTCTTTCATTCATCATAGTGCATTTAAGCTGGACTATATTCAACTGCCACTTAGTAAGTGTTATCAATATGTTCTTGTTGCGTCTGTATGTTTTCCTGATAGGCTGAAGCCTTCCCCAGTCATAAGGCTGATACCCTCACACTGGCAAAAAAACAGAAAATATGTTTTCACTCCACACGAGGTCACCATTAGACCAATGTCTGTTGGTATACAACCTTTGTTGATCCCTTGTTGCTTCATGTTAGTATGACCAGCTACCACTGTAAGACTTTAATGTCTTATTTTCAAGCCAAACAATTCAAGGGATCCTGTTGGTTATAGTCTAGAGCCTGGTGACTGGGAATTCTGGAAGCTTCATCAGAGAAGCATAGCTCTCAAGCCCCATTGAAAGGAACCTTATCAAGTACTCCTGACCACTGATACTATTGCAAAACTAGAAGGCATTGAATATTGGGTACACATCTCACAATTGAAGAAGGCTCCATCTTCCAATTCTTCACTAAGACACTGGATCAAGACTTTCTACTTTAGCTGAACATAAAATCCTTTCTTCCCTTCTTTCTTTCCTTTACTCTGACATTGGCCTGGAAAAATAACACCATCATCCGTATCTCCCAAGCCATTGTTAAGTGGGGTGACCTCTGGAATTTGGAATAATTTTTTATTTCTAGCTAGGAAAAAATCCAACTAACCTCTGCTTTGAATGAGCAATTGTACCCTAATAGGATTTATCCTTGTCTGTAGCGGTTACCATTATTCTCCTTGGGCCTATGAATTCCTAGATGGCTGGCACACAGCTGGGCAGTGACTCTTAGATTATCTGACTGTGCCCCTAACTGTTTTTGCAAGGCTTACCAGGAGGCATTCATGATTCAGGAATCGCTTCCTTTGGCAGGGCCATATTTTTCTGGTTAGCAATAGATACAAATGTGAATATGACCAGAACTCCTTAACTCTTAAAGACACTGCAGATTTCATTGCTAAGGCATTAGCTGTCTAACAAAGATCTTTAGACTCTCTGACTAGAGCTGTTCTTGATTAGAGAATAGCCTTGGTTATCTTTAGCTTAGCAAGGAGGTATCTGTACTGTGGTCAACACTACCTGCTATTCCTGGAACAATAATTCTGGGGAAATTGAAATTCAGTTACATTAGATCATTAAGCATGCCATTTGGCTTAAAAGAATGACTCCTTTAGTGGAATCTTTCTTTGACTGCTTTGAGTCTTGGGGACTCTGGAGGATATTACTTAGCTCTAGATAGTTTCTGCCATCTGACAACGCAGGAAATGCTGCCGGACAATCAAATTGTTTGAGAGGCCGAAAATCAGGATTTTCATGTGAAATCTCCTGATTTCTTAAATGTTAGAAAAACTGAAGTCCAAACAAAACATTTCTGCAAGGTAGATTGAGCCATGGATTACTATTTCTTGATTTTTGTATTAAAACATTTGAATAAGGGAAGAAATGAGATCAGATTTATGTTTTAGAAATTTAGAGGAGAGGGTAGGAGACTGAAAATTATAAATCAAGGTTCAAATGTGGATTAATTGAGGGTCTTATTGAATTTGCGTTCCTGAGTTATAGTTCTTAATACGGCCCAAATAAAACTCTTTCTTAAATTTACAGGGATTTACTTTTCTTTTTATTAACAGTTCTCATCACAAGAAAAAAAATTATAACTATGTATGGTGATGAATGTTAACTAGACTTATTGTATAGTTATACAAATATTGAATCATTATGTTATATACTTGAAACTAATGTAATAATATATGTCGATTATATCTCAATTTAAAAAGTCACAAAATTATGTACACATTATAAAACAAATCACATTTTATATGAGCACATTCAAACAAAATGGTACATATCTAACACATTGGAATATTTACATAGGAAAGGGTAAAGAAAAGAGGTAATGTATAAGTGAAAAAAAAAACAACCAACCAAGTAGGACCTTATCTAGACTAATAATTATAGTGAATTATGAACTGAGCCCAATAAACTTAATCAGCTGTAACTTAATCAGATATCCCCCAAAAAATGTTAAAAAAAAAAAAGGAAGTTATGACTCCTTAGCATGTCATATACCAACCTCCATGATGGTCTTTGCTTACCTTACCAACCTCTATTTCCTATTCCCCTTCTGTGGAATGGATTCTGTGCTTGCAGTTTCCTGGATAACAATAATGTCACTTCCTTTACAAAGACTTCTCTAGAGTAGCTGTAGAGCTTTGTTTTGAGTTGTCCCTTATTGAACCTCAAATTCAAGTTTCACATTGTTATAATTATTTGCATGTAAATGTGTCCTGCAATACTGTATGAACCCCTTGAAAGTATGGATCAACATATCCTTAGCACTTGTATCAGGACTGGGTCCAAGGCAGAAGCCTGATAAATTATTTGGGATCAGTGACCATCTTGAACTACAAGTCTCTCTCTTAAATTTTAGGAGACAGTATAGAATAATGGTTAAATGTATAAACTTTGGAATAACATGGATCTGTGTTTGGATTGGTTCTGTCGCTTATTATCTCTCTTTCTTTGGGCAATTACTTAACCCCTCTAAATTTCAGTTTCTTACCTGTTAATTGAGAAAGAAATGACTGATAACATAACATTCCTATAGAGTTGCCTTGAGGTTTAAATTATATGATAAAAGTAAAGTGTGAGTCCAGTTTCTGCCACATAGAAAGCCCTCAATTAATAGTATTTATGATGATAAATAATTATTTGAATATTTTAGTTCACATAAGTAAAGTAAAGCTTCTACTGTTTCATTTGCAAACCACTGCTTGATAGGACAGTATAATCTATTATTCGTAACATCTTTCAATGGCTTAAATATGTTTTCCCTGGTTTATTTGTGTAGGAGATCTTTGCCAACTAAATTTGGGCTCCTTCTACCTACCTACAGACTGTATGACCAAAAGTCCTAGAATACCCGATTCCAAAGACAAAGCGGCAGCTAGCAAAATCTTACTGATGCACAGTTTACATGCATTTTTCTCATTACTAATTCTCGTTTCTCATTAAATGCACACATTTAATTGGGATGTTTAGACCATTTACATTTAATGGGATTATTGACATAACTAAATTTAAATCTAATATCTTATTGTTTCCTACTTGTTTGTCTCATCTATCTTTTCCCCCCCTTTTTTCTCTTTCTCTGCCTTTTTTTGGATCAACTGAGTATCTTTTATGATTCCATCTTATTTTTCTTGTTAGCTTATTAACTATAACACTTTGAATTGTTATTTTACTGGTTGTTTTGGGGTTTATAGTCTAAATCTTTAACTTATCATAGTCAACCTTCAAGCAATATTATATTTCTGTACATTATAAAAACCTTAATACAGTATACTTTCATTTCTAATTTCCTTGCCTTTTTACTATTGTTGTCATACATTTTACTTCTACATATGTTATAAACCTCCAATATATACATATTTTGCTTTAAACAGCCCATTATCTTTGAAAGAGATCTTAAAAATAAGAAAAAAATCTTTTATACTTACATATTTACCATTCTTAGAGCTCTTCATTCCTTTACATAAATATAGGTTTCCATTGGTATGATTTTTCTTCGTCCTGAAAAATGTCCATAACATTTCTTGTGGTTCATGTCTGCTGGTGATGAATTCCTTTACCTTTTCTATTCTCTGGAAAAGTCTTTATTTTATCTTATTTTATTAAGGCAAAATTCACATAACATAAAATTAACCATTTTAAAGTGAACAATTAAGTATCATTTAGCACATTCACAATGTTGTACAACTACCAGCTCTATATAGTTCCAAACATTTTCATCACTCCAAAATAAAACCCTGTGCGCAGTAAGCACTTTTCCCCCATTCCTCCCTGGTTGGACCAATCTGCATTCTGTCTCTAAGTATATTTTATATAAAGGGGATTATTATAATATGTTGTCTTTTGCAACTGGCTTTTTCCTCTTAGCATAATGCTTTTGAAGTTCATCAAGTCATAGCATGATGTACCAATATTTCATTTCTTTGTCTATTGTATGTATACATCACAATTTGTTTATACATTAATCCATTGATGGCATTTGGGCAGTTTCCACCTTTGGACTATTGTGAATAGTGCTGTTATGAACATTTGTGTAAAAGTATTTATTTGTGTCCCTGTTCCAATTCTTTCATGTCACTTTTATTTTGAAAAGTATTTTGCTGGACGTAGAATTCCAGATTGACAATCATTTGCTTTCAGTACTTTAAAAATGTTGCTACATTCTTTTATGGTTTGCATTGTTTCTGGTGAGAAGTTTGCTATCATTTTTATCTTTGTTCCTCTAAGCATAATGATTCTTTTTTTCCTACTGGCTTTTAAGATTTTCTCTTTACTTCTTGTTTTAAGCAATTTAATTATGATGTACCTTGCTGTAGGTTTCTTCATGTTTCTTGTGGTTGATGTCTTAGACCTGTGGGCTTATAGTTTTCATCAAATTTGGGTATTTTTTATTCTTTATTTCTTCAAAAATTTTATATTTCCCTTCCCCACCTCACCCTCATTTAGGCTCCAAATGCATATATATTAGGTCTTATGAACATGTCCCACAGCCCACTGATTCTTTTTATAATTCTTTTTTAACTCTTTTAATGTTTTATTTACTTATTCTATCATTTGTATCATTCATGGATCTGTTTCTATTGTTAGGTTATACTCCTGATTATGCACCATATTTTCCTGTATATCTTTGCATGCCTGGTCATTTTTAATTTGAATTCCAGACCTTATGCATGTTTCCTTGCTGGATATTTTCACATTCATATACACATTCCAGAGCCTTTCTTCTGTGATATAGTTAACTTACTTGGAACATTTTGGTACTTTCATGGATGAGGATGCCATTTAAGCTTTGTTCAGTAGGACCATAGCAGTCTTTAGTAAGGGTTGATTTTTCCCACTACTGAGGCAATATCTTTCCAGGCATCATTCTATCCTACATCCTTTATTTTTTATTTTTTTTTAAGGTTATTTAAAAAAAAAAATTTCCCCATCTACCTCCCCCTTCCCACCTCCCTCCTACCATCTGATAACCACTAGTCTATTGTCCATGTTCATGAGTCTCTGTTTGGTTGTCCTGTTTATTTGTTGCTTTTAGGTTTGTATCCCACATGTAAGTGATATCATGTGATTTTCAACTTTTTCTGTCTGGCTTATTTCACTTAGCATGATTATCTCAAGGTCCACCCATGTTGTCGCAAATGGTAATATTTCATTTCTTCTTATGGCTGAGTAATATTCCATTGTATATATGTACCAAAGCTTCTTTAGTCAATCATCTATTGTAGGACACTTCGGTTGCTTCCATGTGCTGCCCACTGTGAAAAATGCTGCTATGAACATGGGTGTGCAAATATCTTTTTGGATATGAGTTTTCAAGTCTTTGAGGTAAATACTCAGTAGAGGGATTGCTGGATCAAATGGTAGACTAATTCTTAGTATTTTGAGGAACCTCTATATTGTTTTCCATAGTGGTTGTACCAATTTGCAGTCCCACCAACAGTGTATGAGGGTTCCTTTTTCTCCACATCCTATTCAACATTTGTTATTACTTGTCCTGTTGATTATAGCTATTCTAACAGGTGTGAAATAGTATTTCATTGTGGTTTTGATTTGTATTTCCCTCATAGCTAGTGATGTTGAGTATCTTTTCATATATTGGTTGGCCATTTGTATGTCCTCTATGGAGAAGTGTCTGTTGAGGTCCTCTGCCCATTTTCTGATTGGATCGTTTGTTTTTTTGTTATTATTGAGTTGTGTGAGTTCTTCATATATTTTAGATATGAGGCTCTTATTGCAGGTATTGCTTGCAAATATATTTTCCCATTAGGATGGTTGTCTCTTTACCTTGTTGATGGTTTCTTTTGCTGAGCAGAAACTTTTTGGTTTGATGTAGTCCTATTCATTTATTTTAGCTTTTACTTTCCTTGCCTTTGAGGTCAAATTCCTCTTTAAGGCCAAGGTATTTGAGTTTAGTTTCTATGTTTTCTTCTACGCATTTTATTGTTTCAGGTCTTATATTCAGGTCCTTAATCCATTTTGAGTTAATTTTGGTGTGCGGTGATAGACAACAGTCTAGTTTCATTCTTTTGGAGGTGGCTTTCTAGTTTTCCCAACACCATTTATGAAGAGGCTTTCCTTGCTCCTTTGTATGTTTTTGGCTTTTTTGTTGAAAATTATTTGCCCATATGAATATGGGTTTACTTCTGGACTCTCAATTCTGTTCCACTGGTCCGTGTGTCTGTTTTTCTGCCAAAACCATGCCGTTTTGATTACTGTCACTTTGTAGTATAATTTGAAGTTGGGCAGAGTGATGCCTCCAGCCTCGTTCACTTTGTCAAGCTGGCTTTGGCAATTCGGGGTCTTTTGTGCTTCCATACAAATCTGATGATTTTTGTTCCATTTCTTTAAAAAATGCTGATGGGATTTTGATGGGGATTGCATTAAACCTGTATAATTCTTTAGGTAATATGGTCATTTTAACTATGTTGATTTTTCCAATCCAAGAACACAGAATATCTTTCCATTTCTTTGTATCTTATTCGATTTCTTTTAATAGGGTCTTATAGTTTTCATTACATAGGTCCTTCACATGTTTTGTATTCCTAGGTATTTTATTCTTTGTGTTGCAATTGTAAAATAAATTATTTTTTCCACTTTCTTTTTCTGACACTTCGTTATGAGAGCATAGGAACTCTATGGATTTTTTAACATTAATTTTGTAAACTGAAACTTTACTGTTTTTGCTTATTGTTTCCAGTAGTGCTCTTGTGGAGTCTTAAGGGTTTTCTATACAGTAAATCATGTCATCTGCAAATAGTGACAGTTTGACTTCTTTGTTTCCTATTGGAATGCCTTTTATATATTTCTCTTGTCTGATTGCACTCACTAGGACCTCCAATGTTATATTGAATTCCAGTGGTGATAGTAGACAGTCTTGTCTTCTTCCTGATCTTAGAGGGAAGGTTTTTAGTTTTTCAAATATGGCCTTTATTATATTAGGTGCTTTCCTTCTATACCAATTTTGTCAAGTGTTTTGATCATAAATGGATGCTGTATCTTGTTGAAGGCTTTTTCTGCATCTATTGATATGATCATATGATTCTTATTTGTTAATTTGTTTATGTGGTATATCACATTAACCGATTTGTGTATGTTGAACCATCCCTGTGTCCCTGGGATGAAGCTCACTTGATCGTGGTGTATAATATTTTTAATATGTTACTGCATTCGGTTCACTAGTATCTTATTTAGGATTTTTGCATCTGTGTTCATGAGAGATATTGGTCTGTAGTTTTCTTTTTTTGTGTTATCTTTACCAGGTTTTGGTATCAGAGTAATATTGACATCATAAAATGAGTTGGGAAGTATTGACTCCTCTTTGATTTGTTAGAAGAGTTTGAGGAAAATAGGTATTAAGTCTTCTTTGAATGTTTGGTAGAATTCACTGGTGAAGCCATCTGGTCCTGGACTTTTGACTTTTTGGTAGGTTTTTGATGATCATTTCAATTTCCAGGCTGCTGATAGGTCTATTTAGATTTTCCAGTTCTTCTTGATTCAGTCTAGGAAGATTATATTTCTCTAAGTACTAGTCCATTTCTTCTAGGTTATTAAATTTGGTGTTATACACTTTTTCACAGTATTTTAGCATGATCCTTTGTATTTCTGTGATGTCAGTTGTAATTTCCTCTCTCTCATCCCTGATTTTGTTTATTTGTGTCCTTTCTCTTTTTTTTTAGTGAGTCTAGCCAAGGGTTTGTCAATTTTATTAACCATCTCACAGAACCAGCTCTTTGTTGCATTTATTTATTTATTTATTTATTTATTTATTTATTTATTTATTTATTTATTTATTTTTCAGTTTCATTTGTTTCTGCTCTAATTTTGATTATTTCTTTCCTTCTGCTGACTTTAGGCTTCATTTGTTTTTCCTTTTCTAGTTTTTTAAGATGAAGCATTAGGTTGTTTATTTGGGCTCATTCTAGTTTTTGGAGGAAGGCCTGTAATAATATAAATTGTCTTCTTCTGACTACTTTTGCTATGTCCTCAAAATTTTGATGTATTGAACTATTATTATCATTAGTTTTTATATATTTCTCGTTTTCTCTTTTTATTTCTTCTCTGACTCAGTTATTCTTCAGTAGTATGTTGTTTAATCTCCGTGTATTTGTGGTTCTTCCTGCTTTCTTTTTACAGTTGATCTCTAGTTTAAAAGCATTATGATCAGAGAATACGGTTGGTATGATTTCAATCCTCTTATCTTTGTTGAGGCTATCTCTGTATCCCAGTATGTGGTCAATTCTTCCGTTTGTTCCATGTGCACTAGAGGAGAATTGTATAAGCAGCTGTTTTGGGATGAAAGGCTCTGTAAATGTCCATTTTGTCCAGTTGGTCTAATGTGTCATTTAAGAATATTATTTTTTTATAGATTTTCTGTTTGTATAATCTGTCCATATCCAACAGTGGGGTATTTATGTCCCCTACTACAATAGTGTTTTGGTTTGTTTCTCCCTTTAGTTCTTTTTGTAATTGCTTTATATACTTTGGGACTCCCTGATTGGGAGAATAGATATTAATAAGTGTTATGTCTTCTTGGTGCATGATTCCCTTTATCATTATGAAATGTCCTTCAGCATCTTTCTTTACCTTTTTATTTTGAAGTCTATTTCATCCGATGTTAGTACCACTACTCCTGCTTTTCTCTGAATGCCATTTTCTTAAAATGTCATTTTCTACCCTTTTGCTTTGAGTCTGTATTTGTCTTTGAAGCTGAGATGTGTCTCCCAGAGGCAGCGTATGGTTGGATTTTGTTTTTTGATCTAATCTGCAACTCTGTGCCTTTTTATTGGTGAGTTCAGTCCACTTACATTTAGGGTGATGATTAAAATATGAAGTCTTCTTATAGCCATTTTATCTTTTGCTTTCTGGTAACTCAGTGTTTCCATTTCTTCCTTGTCCTTGTGTTCATGTTTTCTTTATTTTGGTTGGCTTTTGTGGGTTTTCTCTCTGGTCCTTCTTGTTTTATGTTATATACTTCAGTTCTGAATCTTTGGCGTGTGATTGCCATTACAAATATGTAAAGGATAGTTGTGTGTGTGTGTGTGTGTGTGTGTGTGTATACACACACATACATACACAGTCATCCATTTTCTTCTGTGTTTGCCTTATCTCCATTCCCTTTTGCAAATTTGGATCTTTGAATCCTCTCCTTTTCAGTCATTGTTGTCTTACTTTGTCCCTATATATGCTGAACATTCATTACTATCTTTCTATAGCAAATTTCTTTTTATTTTTTAAGCTTATAATGCCCTGTTCTTAGTAAGGGTTGCACTCCTCTGTTTCTATCAGCCTGCTAGTCACCTTACTTCTAATTATGTATTTTTTTTTGTCGTTTTGTTTTAGGTGAGCTACCCCTTTCAGTACTTCCTGTAATGCAGATCTCATAGTGGAGAATCCCCTTAATTTTTATATGTCTGGAAAGGTCTTTATTTCTCTTTCATATCTAAAGGAGAGCTTAGCTGGATACATTATTCTAGGCTGGTAGTTCCTTTCACTAAATAGTTTGAATATTTGATTCCACTCCTTTCTGGCTCATAAGGTTTGTGCTGAGAAGTCCCATAATAATCTAATGAGTTTTCCTTTATAGGTTACCGTCTTCTTTTCCCGGGCTGCCCTGAGAATTCTGTCTTTGTTGTTGATTTTTGATCATTTTAATACAATGTGCCTTGGAGAAGGCTTTTTTGGGTTGAGATCATTGGGTGTTCTATTGATTTCTTGAATTCCATGCTCCCGTTCATTCCTTAAATTTAGGTAATTCTCATCAATTATTTGTCTGAAAATGCTTTCTAATCCCTGCTCCTTTTCCTCCCCTTCAGGAACACTCATTATTTTAATGTTTCCTTTTCTGATGGTATCAGCTAGTTCTTGTATTTCTCTTTTATTATTTTTCATTCTTCAGTTTCTCTCTTCTTCCTTCTGGTTTATTTTTAGATTTCCATCTTTGATATCACTAATCCTTTCCTCCATTTAGTCGACTCTATTTCCCAAGCTTGCTATTTCATTTTTCAACTCTTGCAGTGTGTTCTTTATCTCCAGAAAGTCTATTCAGTTCTTTTTAAGGGTTTCATTCTCCTTGCTAAAGAACTCATTCTGCTCATTTAGTTGTTTTTCAATTCATAAAATTGTTGATATGATTTGTTTCAAATCTCATTGAGTTATTTCTGAAGTACCATCCTGAATTCTCTGTCATTTAAGTCACATATTTCTGTCTGTAAACTTATTTTCTGGAGATTTTTCTTTTTCTTCCTGAGATGACTTGTCATCTTGGTTGTTCATTATGTTTAATGGGCTATATCTCCACCTGGGCATTAATGGAAGTGTATTCTGCTTTTTTTTTTCCAAAAAGATTTATTATATAATGGTCTCTCTAGCCTGTTGCAAAGATGTTTTTCTTTTGGCTTCCAGTAGGTGGCATCTAAGCCTCTTGGATCCCTGCTTTATATAAAGTCTTAGTAATGCCTTTTTTTCCCTTATAGATGTTTAATCACACTCGCTACCCTCAGTCTCAGTTCCTGTCAGTATTAGCGACTGTTTAGGTAGTGTTTGCTCAGATACCCCTGGGGCTCCAGAGGGTTCCGTCTCAGAGGGTATGTGTGGAGGGGCCTTCTGGGTTGAGGAATAGGGACTGCAACTCAGCCTCGGTTTTGCATCTGGGGCTGGTAAAAATCAACTGTTGTTTTTCTACCGTCCCCGCTTTTCTGCCATCCCCGCTTCTCTGCTTTCTGCCCTGATGACTGGGCATTGCCACTGGCCACATGGAGCTCACAGCTCTCTCAGGCAGGGTTATTCAGGGAACTTGCCTCACCTTCTCCTCTCCCCCTTCCTCCTACAGGGAGCTCCAACTGCAAGAGGTAGCTCTTTTGTTTCTCCCAGTCCAACATCCGGGGTTCCGACCTGTGTTAGGCTCTTTGCGCAGATCTCACACTCAGACATGCTGGTGTGCAGTTTGGGTGTTTTTTTGTTGAGTTTTTGATGTTCAGCTTATTGTTCTTTCAAGGAGAGAGATCTGGGGATGTCTCTCACTCCACCATATTTCTGATGTCACCCCTACCCTATGTCCTTTAATTATCAAGTTTTCTCCATTCTGGCTGGTTGGAACACAAAGCATTTCTAGCTCTTTGTAAGGTCCAGGGATTATTTCTTCTTGTCCTTTTGGTAACCCCTCCTCAAACTTGAGTAGCTTCCTCTGCACTGAGGTACACCCAGCTGAACATGCAAGGAAGCCCCTCTACAGACCTCTAGATCCTCCACCCTCTCTCTGCATTCTTTCATTTCTAGTGAACTCTAGCCACCTGTGTCTCCCTAGACCTCCAAATCTACCTCCTAAACTCAGGGAGACTGCCTAGTTCTGCGTGGGTACCAGTCTCTGTGCTGCCACCTCCAGAGAGTAAAACAGAGCAATAGTAGGGCCCGTCTCATTTGTTTCCCCCTCAGGGATTACCATTCTGTATCGTCTGCTGTCCAATATCTGGAAACTTTTGTTTCATGTATGTTGTCTGTTTTCGTAGTTGTAGTTGTTGTTGTTGTTGTGTGTGTGTGTGTAAATCCAGTCCCTATTACTATATCTTGGCCAGAGGAAGAATTTCCCTTCTTATATAATTTGATTCTTTATTATTCTGTAGTTGATAATATTATTACAGATGAACTATCTGTAGCTTGGAGAAATGAAATAAGATTGCTCAGAGCTTTACGTGGTATATGATTTATGGGCACTAAAGCAAAATAAAACAAAATAAATCAAACCAAAAAATGCAAGAATTACAAAACTCTCCTGATGGAAGATAAAAGGGCAAATCAGAAACAGTGATAAAAATCCTCCGACCCTCAATACTGAGACCGTTCTGCATCTATCACTATTTCAGGGCAGTGTTTCTCAAGGTTAAGTCCAAGACTACCTGCATCACAAATACTTAGTTGCCTGGTTTAAAAGGGAGATGTCTCTGTTTCATTCATGGTATTTTGAATAAAAATTTCTGGTGTAAATCTTTAGAATGTGTATTTCTAAGAAACACCCCACTCCTTGTCTTAAGAAATAGAAAAGGTTCCACAAGAACTTTTGATTTTATACTCTCTCAAATCTCTTCAAGAATCTCTAACTTTTCTTTCTGGTTTCTTCAACTTTCCCTCATGTCTGACACTTTCCCCTAACAAAAAATATTCAATTTCTCACAACTTTAAAAAAAAATCTCTTTTAGTTCTAATTACATGATGCCTGAACTCTTCTTCACATTTAAGCTTTTCTTAAAACTTTTTCATTCAATATTATACCCAAAAAAGCACAAATTGTAAGTGTACCACTCAATAAATGTTCTAAGTGAATGTATCCATGTACTCCCACCCTTGCTAATAAATAGAACATTATCAGGAACCCAAATGTCCTCCTCATGTCACTTTCCTTCATCCTCCCCAAATATAACCATTAACATGATCTATCACCTGGGTTAGCTTTGCCTTTTCACCTTCATATAAGTAAAACTGTATAGTAGTCAGACTCTTGTGTTTGGGTTATTTTGCCTAATTTAATATTTATGAGATTGACCCATTTTTATTTACAAAGAATTCTACTTTATAAATACACTAAAATTTTCTTTATCCATTTACTGTTGACAAATGTTTTTGTTGTTTCCAGAATTTGGCAGTTAATCCATTTCCCATTTGCCCCAAGAATACTCAGTGGTGGCACTTGTGGCTGCAGCATTTACTCAAGAGATAACTCATGGATTACAGTCCTAACCTTACTCTCAAAGTTTGCCATGAAATACCTCGCTTTTATTAATATTTTTGCATCACTCTAGTATGTCAATAGTCTTTGGAAATCAATGACATCATTTTATTTATAGTATTCTGTTTTTAGTAGTGGTATTTCTATTTACAAAATATATTCATTCTCGATCGCTGAAAATGTCAAATCCTAGAAAATGTAGCATTCTTTAAGGTGATGATTTAACGTCATTCTCAAACAGTTGTTAGCTGCAGATTCATTTGATGAATCCGATACGCATATATTCCTGTTACATTAGGATTAGAGACAAATTCTATTTTGAAATAACCCCAGAACAGTTTTTATATTTTATTTTCACGTTGAAAACCAATCAGATTTGCTTCAGCATTAAAGAGCATGTTTCTATAAAATTAAATTAACGCTGGCAGCGAGCTGCACTTTTTTTTTCTAAACAGGAAATGGGTTAAGAATAGTGCTGCTGTGAATATTTTCATGGATGCCTTTGGTGAGCTGTGAAATTAGAAGGAGCACAACCTGTAAGACCACTCCAACGTCTGATATTAATTGCAAGTTCAGGAGTCTCCAAGACCTCCTTTGGTTTCGATAATTTACTAGAAGGACTCACATAACTCACTGAAAACTGTTATACTCATGGTTTCAGTTTATGTTGCTTTATTTCTATGCATTTTCCTTAGGTGATCTCTTCTACCTCCTCCATCATTTCAACTAACCTGTATGCTGATGATGCCCAAGTCTGTGTTGCTACCCAGATCTCTTTCCTGATTCCAGATGCAATTGCCTACTAAAATATCTCCACTTGTATGTGTGATAAGCACCTCAATATGTCTAAAATGAAATTTATCTTCCTCTGTATTTCTTACTCCTTCTGTATTCCTAATTTCAGGTAATGACATTTTTATCCATCAAGTCAGCCAACCTAGAAATGTAGGAGCCATTCCTGAGCCATTTTCTTCTTTACCTCCCACCCAATCATCAAGTCCTTAAGTGTTTTCCTTTTTGTTATCTCTCTAAACTGTTTTCTGCAAATTCAGGCTTTTATCATTCATCCCTTGAATAATGGAAACAACCAACTTACTACTTACATTCACTACACCAATTTTGTTTGCCTCAAATCCATATGCCTTGTAGTTACTTAGAATGGTCTTTCATAAATGCAAATATAATCATATCATTTTCCTTAAAGTTCATCAGTGGCTCCTTGCTGTCACCAGATAGTATCCAAACTTAATGTGATGAAATAAAAAGATACAATCTAACTTCCAATATCAACTTTATTAATTCATTCACATAATCTTTCAACAAATTTTGAGTACCTAACCCAAAACTAGACACTGTGCTAGGGACTGGGAATGTAAAAAAGAACAAAGCAGTAATGGTCTGCTCCTAGTCTAATACAAATAATTACATAAATACTTACAATTTAGCAAGATGAGTACTTTGATAAAGGTAGTTCAGGTTGCTCCAGGAGCTCAAAGGAGAAACAGGGAATTGGCTGGGGAAGGTTTCACAGAGAATGTGATGCATGAGGAGGACTCAGCCAGGAGAAAGGGGTGTGTGCAGAGGGGGTAGAGGGAGGCAGAGGGAATGCCATATGAAGACCCGGAAGAAAGAGTGATGGTGTGTTTTAGAAATTATGACTAAAACAGAGTACAGAGAAGCATGTGGTAAAAGAGGTATGCAGGCATAGATTCCCAGAGCCCTTACAAACCATAATAAAGATAAAGAGTTTAGACTTTATTCTGATGGGAATAGGGGCCACTGAAGGGTTTTAGGCAAAGAGAATAATCAGATTTCCATTTTCTAAAGCTCTATCTGTCTACTTTGTGGGTAATGGATTAGAGGTGGCTGATTGAAACAGGAAGACTTTTGCAATAATTTAGGTGAGAGGTGATAGTGGTGTTGGGGAGGAAAAATTATTCTCTACCTTTTAAGGTTCTTTTGGTTGGACTAATCAAATTAACACAAGACAGATTCACAGGAGATAAAAACAAATTAAAGTTTAATAACATACACACCTCCGACATACCCAGAGACCCAGGTACACTGAGTAACTCACCAAATGCCAGAAGCCATCACCTTAAATACCACCTTCAGCTAAAAACAAAAGATGTTGGGGGTGGGTGGTCAGTGACAGGAGGTTACCAGCAACAGCACAGTAAACAGGAGTAAGATTGTTACACAGATTTAAGTGCAAGCCTTCTCCATTGATAGTGAAAACGGGCCTGGTACAGTGAGGGAGACACCCTTACGTATGGAGATTTCCTGATCTTTCCATGGCTGGCTCCTCTGCATTTAGATCTCAACACAAAGCCCTTCAAATGCCTCTTCCCTTCCTACCATTCAAATAGCCAATGGCAGCTACCAGCCATCTGTCCTCTATAACATTCCCATGCTTTATCTTTTTCATTGCTTATTACTGTCATTTTATTTTAACCTATCCTATCCTATCCTATCCTATCCTATCCTATCCTATCCTATCCTACCTATTTACTTGAATGTAAATAGGTTTAAGCAGACATCTTGTCTGTCTTGCTTATCACTAAACTCTATTATTTGAAGAGTGGCAAATCGAGGGCACCAAATAAATAGGAAGTTTCTCTCCTGCCATTTCTTCTATTCTAAGTTCCAGCCATAATGAAAAACTTACAATGCTCTAGACATGAGAGGTAGCTATGCTTGTGCTGTTTCCTTTGTGTAGAATCCCCTCCCCATCCGCTCTTCTTTTTGCTGACTCCTCATTGTCTCTCAGGACTTTGTTTTTATCACATTGCATTATCTTGTCTGTTTTCACACTGAAGAGAAGCAAGTTAAGGGCATTCCCCAGGTTGAATGAATCAGAATATGTGTTTAGCAAGGTCTCCAGCTGATTTGTTTTCCCATTAAGATTTGAGGAATATTACTTTAGGGTGATGATACACAGCATAAATTTAAAGGGGTCACCTCATAGTGATCCATAAGGGAAGGCAGGTATGGTAAAGAAAGGGGCATGGTACTGGGAATCCGAAAAACCTGGTAGAAATTTTTTATCAGTTACAACACTTAAATGGTTGTGAAATAATAAATATGAAAGCTCTGGTACATAGCAGATGCTTAATAAATCATAGAATCTCTCCCTTGAAAGATTCCAAGGCTAGAAACTAGGGTATATCTGGCCTCTAGATCTGGTATTGTCATGGAACCATAGAGTTAGAAGGAACCTTCATATAGATACCATTTATTTTATTAGCTTTGTATTATAGATATAGAAACTAAGGCTCATAGTTAGACTGGAGATTAAGTCTTCTGAGCTCAGTGCTCTGCCTCAGCTTCTTCATTTGTAAAATTAAGAAAATAATACCCTCACCTACTTGTCTCCCAGGTGGCCTCTAATCTTACATAAGTATTCAAGAACTCTTTAAAAATGCAAGGTAAAAAAAAATGCAAGATAAAATTATTATCATTTGTTAATTCTAGATTGTGTTATACATGTCGGAATTTATAAGAGTTCCTTCCATCAAGCAAATTGGAATAGGCTCATATCTACTAAATTTGTTCTAAATTCACACTTTTAAGAAAGAATAGTTTGGAACAATTGCTACTATTGTAATTAGAAATTACAATAATCAACTTATCATTAAACCACTTAAATGTTTCTGTATCAATATATCTAAACCTCAGAAGATGAATTTATTTTACACTTGATCTTAGCTAAAAGGCTGAGAAGCGATGGACTGTTTAATGACATAAAATTCCAAAAGAAATAAAAATATTTTCTACATAGTTCCTTAAAGAGATTTACTCATATGAGACAAAAAGAAAATTTAGGATGTCCCCTCTTTGTAATGACCTTAGTGATGGAGTAAATATATTTATGATAAAAGGAAACTTAAGTGGATATTCCTAAATCTGTTCTCAGTGAAAATGAGATTACGACTCACAGCTGAAACAAAGAAAAAAGGTTCTCTGCACACTTATATAATTTACACATATAAATCCCTGGTTTGTCCTTTACTTCAGGGTTTCTACTATTCTAAATGCTTCGTTCCCTTCTATCTTGCTAGTTTAACTTCCAGCATCCTCTTCCTTAAAGAGAAAGTAAGGTTCAGGATGCTCGGGATAAGGGGTCTGTTTGTTTTGGAATGAGGCTGGAAGTTGGGCCAGGGAGACAGGTCAACAACCGCTCAGCCCACTGAACTGGAAGGGTCTGGAGGCCTGGGTATTTGTTCTGCCACTGACCTTGAGTAAGTCATTTGATATCTGGGCTTTGGGTTCCCCCCGAATGGAAGGCTGCATTAAGTATCTTCTAGTTGTAAAAATCTGATTCTGTAGGTGGCCCTAGCACTAGCAGCTCTAAGCACAGCTAGAGGGGAAGGAAAATAGGAATTGGAAAGAAAACAAATGGGGAATGAGATATATGAAGCTGGGAATGGAAAAAAAGGTTAGAAGTGGGGCTTGACGGTTTGATGCCAAGAAATTGCCATCCCTGGGGTAGAAGTAGTCTAGTGGGAATGGAGATGAAAAGTTTTATTTCTATTTACTTTTATTTTTTTAGCTCAACCATCACTTTGTGGTCAGCTGAATGGCAGGACAGCTTGTCCTATTGCCGCAAGACTGGGCAAATTTCTCTGAGTGGGGGGAGACCAAGTCCTGTACTGAGAGAGAAGGGTTCTTTGGAGAGTGTAGAATGAATTCAACACAAATGCCAAAGTTAGGGTCAAAAGGAGAGTTTATTAAAAAACGAGAAAAAGCAAAGACTAGAGAAAGCAAAGCCAAAAACCCAAGACAAGAGTGTCAGGGTATCCAGTTTGTCATTCTTTTAGTTCCTATGAGTTAAAGACTTTGTTTACCCATTTCCTTTGATACTGGGCATACAGTGAGGAATGGAAAGGGAAGAGTGTGTAGCATTAAAAGGTAAGCATATGTAGTGTACAAGGGCGGCTGGTAGTTCCCAGCTCTTAAACCATAGGTTCTCTACGGTTTTAGCCATAGAGATTGAACGATTTTATTTTGAGTAGGGCAGCCAGACTTTCCTGTTCCGCCTTCCACAGGTGTGAGAAATAAGTTTTTAGCAATCCCAGTAGAAATCTGTTCTGCAGGTGTCTTCGCCTGGCTGCAGAGCTGATCACCATACCGTAGTCTTGAACGGTAGTTTAATTCTTTTGCCTCCTTCCTACATTACTATTCTTTAACCTTTTGAATGAAGCTTGACTTAAACCTTTGGTTTCAGAAAATCTTTAACCAAATGAACCAAGGTGACCTCTGTATATTATTGCTCTTCTGTTGTCAGGTTTCATAGGATTTCATAAGGACAAGCAACACTCCAAAAGCAAATGGAAGAGGGCAAAGAACAGGATGACTCTTCGGGAAGGACCAGACTAGGGAAGCAGTCAGGTAAATCTGGGTGTCCTCAGACGCCTCATAGGACAGGGGAGGCCTGGGTAGACCCATTCCATTGCCCAAGCTGTATCAGCCCACGTCGCCCCCACTTCCGCCCTGAGCGGCTCCATTAAGGATTCAAACGACTTTCCAGACGCCCTGTGTATCCCAGGAATTCCCAGTGCCCCCGCAGTACCAGTTACCTCCTCCGCCGCTGCAGCCCCGCCTCCTTAATCCGGGAGGCTCCGTAGCCGACCGACTTCCCACCGCCCCGTGCGCTCCGGGCATGCCCAGTGTGGGCGCGTCTTGACCCCGCCCCCTCCGCCGCAGCGGCCCCGCCCCCTCCGCCCAGGGCGGCTGGGCTCCGCGCCCGCCGACTTCCCACCGCCCCGCGCGGCCCCTGTATACCTAGTGCGGGCGCAGCGGCCTCGGCCCTGGGAGCGCCGGAGCTGCACTCCTCGGTCCGGTGCGGAGGAGTCGAGCGGCCCGCAGTGGGGCCAGGCTGGGCCGGAGCCAGGCGGCGGAGCTGCCGGGTAGGTTCAGGCTCGGCGGAGCCAGGCCACTGGCGCGCTGCAGGGCCCTGGGAGTAAGGGGTGTATGGTAGGGCGATGAGGGCCAGCAGGGCCCTAGCACAGGGTCCTTGTGGTTGCGGGAGTAGCTCCAGGAGGGACTCCCGGCGGGACTGTGCGGGCCGGAGCTGGCCCAGCTCTCAGCCTAGGGAGAATGCCCAGGTGCGTTGCGGCTGTCCTTAGCCTCCGTGGGACCGAGGTGAGAAGTGAGCCGCTCCGCGCCTTGTGCCCAGCTGTGGTTGCGGAGAGAGTCCATGGTTTTCAGTCAGAATTGCCGAGGACCTATAGAGAGACGCGTCCAAGGCACCTGGAGCCAATCCGCGAGCCGGTGAGAGAGAATGCTCACCTTTCCTCTCCCTCGAGTGGATCTGGCCGCTTTCTGTTTCCCAGTCTTGAGTTTAGTGGCTTAGAAATGAAAGTACAGGGCTGTGCCTCAGTAGATGCCTGAGAAGTTCTAATGACCGTGAGGCATTTAGTGGCCAGGTGTATTTCCAGAGTTAAGAGACATTTTGTCCATGGGATCTCGGGGTAAACAACAATCCTCTTTGCGAAGCTGGAGTAAAAAGTCCAGCCGAGGGTTAGAACACCAGGGTTTTCAAGTTCCCGGTAGCCTTTCACTTGCTGTAATCTTGGGTAAGTCATTTAATTTCGGAGACTCAGTTCCTCCATCTGCAAAATGATGTGAACCAGATGAATCTTCCTTCTAGCTCAGTTGGAGGGTTCTCCCTGCGTTATTCAGTCTATGTGGTCTCAAATGGTGGCAAGTTACTTTTCTCCAAGTCTCAGCTTTTTGTCAAACCGGCAATTCACCAAATATTCCTGTAGGAAGGCTGCTAGGATCTCCATATGAAATTGAAATGACTTGTCCTTCAAAGGCAACCGTTGGTCAATAGTTGCCACTTGGTACATGCAGAGCCAGGTGTTAATGGCCATGGTTCAGATAACACAGCTGTTCTACTGGACTAGGACTGACATATTTCAGAATCTGTCCGTGCCCTGTGAGAAATCCAGACTAAATAATTGGCTTCCTTAAGCTCCCAAGTTAGCTTATTCTGTCGTGGGATTATGTTTATGGAGAAGTTAAGTTTTTATTTTCATGTTTATTGCACTTTATACTAAAAAAAAATACGAAGATTTTAATATTCTCAATTTATAGAAGAAGGATGAGAGTAGCTGATTAACAGTGAATTCATGGTAGTCTTTTCAAGCTAGGGTCTTGTGTATCATTCATTGAGGATGTTGTTATACACTTGGTACTGAGTTATCTATCACTCTGAGCTGGCTTTTTGTTTGTTTTTAAGTAGGAGTATTAACAGAAGTTTCTTACCCTAGAAACTGATCTACCTGAGATGAGTACATCTGTGTAGGATTTGACCTAAGGAGCAGATGGTTCATATGGTGTTGTGTAGGTTGCCTTCCTCCTGCTATATTCCTGTTCTTTCAGTTCTGGGTGATGGTAATCCAGTTGGGTCAATAAGGTACAGTTTGGTAAGGTAGTTATAGGTCAGGGTAAGTATACTTATATTTGAAATTTGAGGTTTAAACAAGCAGCCTATGAAATTCTGTCATTTTGTCTCAAATTGAGACTACCCTAGATTGGTTTAATCAGGTTTGAGAACTTTAGAATCCCAAGTTCTAGTATGTAAGGCTAAAATCTACTCACTCCTATTAGAAATATATGTGGAAAATAACATCATGTGGAAATTCACATGAAATTACTTTAAGATAAATATTTTATCCCAATTATGCTCTGTCTGTTTTCAGGTCCTTCATGATGAAAGATTTTAAGACGCTTCTCCCTCCTCTGTAGTTGGTAGTTTGGGTGGTGAAGAGATGGCTGACAGTGTCAAAACCTTTCTCCAAGACCTTGGCAGGGTGAGTACATCAAGCCATCTCTTGACCCTTTTCCTGCAGGAACTGACTGTGAAATCCTTTAAGTGTTTTGGAGTTTATATCCTATCTGTTGGGTCCTTCACATACATGTGTTTCTTTGTTTTTTTTAAAAAGTAAAGTCACATACAGATTTTTATTCTAATCCACACTGCTCAAGAGATATGTATTACCCCACATCTTGTAGAAGCTTGGTAGACCTGTCTGTCTAGTGAGTATTTCTGGTATTAGAATTCTAGTCAGCTTGGCTCCAGAGACCTTTTTTTTTTTTTAACTTAATTTTTGAATAATTTTAGACCTACAGAAAAGTTACAGGTAGTACAGAGTTTCCCTATATCCTTTACCAGGTTCTGCTATTATTAACATCTTCTGTAACCATGATACATCGATCAAAAACTAAGCAATGAACATTGGGACATTAGTGTTAACCTGAACTACTTCATTTAGATTTATTTAGAGAACCTCCTGCTCGCCCCCATTCTACAAGGTGCAGATGATGATGCTCAAGGAAAATGTCCCAAAAGATCTGTTTAGGACCTAGTTACCCAAATTTCCAAAAGTATAAAATTCTGTTCTAATGAATGCCTAAGGTCTGATAACCTAATTGTAGCCCCTGTAGCTATATTCCCAGAGCAGGAGAAAAGCCAGTTCTGATTGGGGGTGGGGGAGGGGAGGTGTTCCTCAATGGGAATGTTTAAAACTTTATTACCTTAGAGTTAAAGGGGAATTGAAAGAGATTCTTAGAAAGGCCAATGAGACTTCATGCAATGTGATCTACTTTTAATACCTTTACTTTCTAGCCATTCCTGTGTGATAAAATTTCAACCCTGTATCAGTTCTACAATGTACACTTTACAGCTTTGTCTGCCCCACTAGACTGTAAATGTCTCAGAGGTAGAGATTGCTATCATCATTCTAGCACATATTAGGCCCTCAGCCATTTGAACTTAACTATCTCAAATATTTAAACTATTTGTAGGAGATTTAAAAGTTAAAAGCAAAATAAGACTAAAAATTAGGTAAAAGATCAAGTACACACTGTGCCAACTTATGCTCCTATTGGTGGATAGTTTATAAACTTGCTCATTTCTCAGTATCCTGGCAATTATCTCTAAAGTTTGTTTTAGTTAAGAACAATAGGTGAACTGCCATCTTTGAATCCAGTTCACTATTGCTTCTGGAATGCCTTTTTGTGCTGCTGCTTAATGAAGTCAAATAGCCCAGTGCTACCACTCTACTTTGGACATAAAACTGATGAGGCACTTACGTAAACTATAATTTTTTGTATACTTTTACTTGTATACTTTTACTGCTAAGTTATGTTTCTTGAGCTTTTCCGTATAGCCAGTGTTTAGCTCATTAAAGATGCTTAGTATGTGAGTAGATGAGTGAATGTAGTTCTTTGAACTGGGTGATAGGCAGTTCTAGTGTTTGTAGCAAACAGTAACCTTTCTGCTATTGGAGCTCTTCCAATATGGTTGGCAAGTGCCTCTGTCACTGTTTTTATAGACTTAAGGGCCCTCTCCTCCATCATATAGTCTTTAAGGACATTCTCCTCCAGCTACACTACCATGTTGTTTATCTTATTGGCATGTTCTTTTCCTGTAGCTTTTCACATTTTTTATAGTAATTATTTCTTTGCATCTTGCTCCAACCTTGGTCCAGCCCTGGTCCTTTCTAGAGACTGATGTTTAATTTATCCTTGTATCACTAGTTTAGTACAGGATATTGGTCATACTGTAGGCATTTGATATCGGAAAAGTATAAAGGATGGTTGTAACTTGGCTTTATAGTATTGATAAGTGTGTAGAGGTTGGAAAACCACTATTTTGCAACCATGTTATTTAAGATTGGTTGGGCCAGAATTGTCAATGGATGTAAATTTAGGGGAGGGAACTTAAGCAGGGTATTTGGATGGTCTCAGAAGTGTTTGCCCACAGATTACTTATTAGTTGCAAGGGGGGGAAATGTGCAACCATACAATGGAGAAGATGGATAACACCTTGACTGAGTATGTAAAATTAACATCACCAGCAAGACGGATATCGTGTGCCTCTGAATGTAATACTTGAGAGTGTATATCATCACTTATGTAATATTCCTGTCAAAAATATGTAATCTGGGTCTAATTTGAGGAAACAAACCTAAATTGAGGGACTACCACAATATACTTCAAAAAGAAAGGTTAAGGAGCTGTTCCTGAGTAAAGGAGACTAAAGAGACCTGACAAACTAAATACAACATGTGATTCTGAACTGAATTCTGATACTTGAGGGGTAAAAATGCAATTGAGGGTCTTATTGGGACAAATGGAGAAGGTGGAATATAAACTGTAAAGTATTTTAATATTAAATTTCTTGATAACTGCCTTGTGGTTATATAAAAGAATATCATTGTTTTTAGGAAATACAAAGTGAAGAATTAAAAGTAAAGGGATGTAATGTAGCATCCTACTCTCAAATGATTCAGAAAAAATGTGTATATTTATGTATATAAATAATGTGGCAAAATATTAATCTGGTGAATCTGGAGAAAAGGTATTAGGAAGATCTCCATTCTTGCAACGCTTCTCCAAATTGTAATTATTTTAAAGAAAATATCAAGGTTCTCTTAAGCCATGTGGCAAAATAAATAAAGTGGTTTCCACTGTGATTTCAGTTTACCATATGTAACTTTGAAAAGTATTCTCTGAACCATAATCTTCCCTCTTTAAAAATAATACTCTTGTCTGTAGGGAATCAAAGACTCCATCTGGGGAATTTGTACCATCTCAAAGCTAGATGCTCGGATTCAGCAAAAGAGAGAGGAGCAGCGTCGAAGAAGGGCAAGTAGTGTCCTGGCTCAGAGGAGAGCTCAGAGCATAGAGAGGAAGCAAGAGAGGTAAGGAGTGGAGGCTGGTGTCAGAAATGTCTTAGCTCCCTTCTAGAAGGTGCTTTAGGAAGCGACTGATCCTTAGTGTACGATTTAAGGCCCTACATTGTGACTTGGAGTTTTAGCACTCCGTTTTTTTGTTTTTTTGTACTTTCTCCCCCAAACATGTTATAAGCGATTTTTTTTCCCTCCCATGTTGAATTAAACAAGGGTCTAGCAATAATCCTTACTCAAAAGTCATGGTATTTTTTTCTTTAAATCTGAATGGTGAGTAGAGACCCACAAAAAAATTGTTTGGATTGATTCATAATTCTAAGAGAGCCAATGTGGATTTACTTATTGATGGAACCTCAGACATCCTCTTTTAATATTCTCTAATCTTGAATTTTAGAAAATACATTTTTCGTTTTAAGAAAAGCTGCTGCTTTAGAAATATTTTTAGGCTTTTCTCATTGATATTAGGAGAACATTGGGAGGAAAATAAGTGCTGGAAAAGTAATACCAACAAAAGATATTAAATGGAGAGCTACTGAATGACAATATGGAAATGGCCTATATGCCTAATAAGCTAAATACATGTGGTCTTTTCCAGTGAGCCACGTATTGTTAATAGAATTTTCCAGTGCTGTGCTTGGAATGGCGGAGTATTCTGGGTAAGTTCTCTTTTCTCAAATTCTAGGCACCTAATAAGCATCCTCAGATTGTCACTATGTTGATAGTTCTCAACTGTTTTCTTTAAACTGAGACCATAGTAGCTTTCACTGCTGATACGTACATAAGACCATAACTCAGAATTCTGTGCAGTTGCAGTGATTTTATTCCCACTCAGAACACTTACATGTAGATAAAGGGATAGCCCTAAATATATACTTTTATTATTATTTTTAAATGACTTATTTACAAGTTTTAATGTTATAGGTAACAATTCCTCTTGATAGTGTCTGGACATTTTGGCTAAGAGCATCTATGGAGGATCATAGGGGAAAGACAAGTGGCCAAGGGCAAGGCTTCCCCCTCCTCTGGTCATAGTAGTCTACTAAAATTGATATGTATTGAAACCCACATTAGAAAAGGTTGCCTATAATTTACTAAGAACCAACAAAGGCTTACATAAAATCTTCGTACTTTGAGGAACAGGTAGTTAAATACTTCCTTTGACTTGGAATTCAATATAATTCAAGTTTCCTTAAACCTTTTGCAGATGTTTTTAGATGTTAGCTTTAATAAAATATTACTGTGTACTTAGTATATGCCTGTATTTTGTCCTGAATACTATTCATAGTGTTCTTCTGTGCCCCTAAAAGTTTTTTTTATAGGCAATGTCAGGTCTGTACCTCAGAGTTAAAATACTGGGAATAGAAATAGTTCCAATTTTGGTGCCCCTTCAGGCCTTCTAATTTACTCAAGGCACCTCCATCTGGAAAATAATTACACTGAAACAAGAAGGGTTTTTAATGATTACTTTATTGCTTCTTTCCTTTAGTTCAGTCTCCTCTTGTTTTATCGAGTGTTTATTCCTGTGCTTCAGTCAGTAACTGCCCAAATTATTGGTAAGTATATACGGTGCCGTCTGCCTGGACTGGAGATGGGAGGTCGTTTCCTGTGTCTTTCAGTTTATTGAACACTTCCTGTATAACAGGAGCTTTGGATGTTTGTAACTCAAACCTCTCAACAATCCTTTGAGTGGGTATTGTTATAGATATCATTTAATGGTTGGGGAAGTGGAAGTTAGTTACCAAGGTTAAACTATTAGTAAGTGGCAGAGCTGGGATTTAAACCCAGGTGGTTTCCTGCATATTGCGTTCTATTAATCATTGTGATATCTCAGTTACCACCAGGTAAGCAGGCTTATCTCAAGGTAAGCAGCACATATCGATGGCTACTCTGAACTGGAGTTGTGGCCAGAATTTGGTGTCTATAAAGAATAAGACTATCTGAAATAGGTATATTGATGCGCTGGCAAGAAACAGATGTGTGTGGGGTCGAGTAGGGAATAGTCATAAACTAGGGGTTCGGTCTTTTGTTTTTTCATTTTTCTAGTTAAACTAAAAACTCTTTCCCTCTTTCTTAGGTGATCCATCACTACATGGAGATGTTTGGTCGTGGTTGGAATTCTTCCTCACGTCAATTTTCAGTGCTCTTTGGGTGCTCCCCCTGTTTGTGCTTAGCAAAGTTGTGAATGCCATTTGGTTTCAAGTAGGTCCAGGGCAGAATGGAGACTGGGCCCTATAGCATGATGGGTTGACTGGCAGATTTCAGCCTGTGAAGTTAGTAGCCATAGGGAGCACTTTCACAGCTTTAACTTTTCTTGATCAAGCAGCCAGTGGGTGATCTTTGTGCTCTTGTAAAGGCAAATTATTGTCTCAAGTCACTGGAGCATCTCATTCCCAGATGTCCAGGGGCTTTTCTCACCTGGCAGGTCTAAGGGCAGATCAGTGGCCTTAACTTTGGGGATGGATATTGAGGCCATTTAATTCTTGTTTTGGTGAGCTACTTTCTCCATTACAGGATATAGCTGATCTGGCATTTGAGGTATCAGGGAGGAAGCCTCACCCATTCCCTAGTGTCAGCAAAATCATTGCTGACATGCTCTTCAACCTTCTGCTGCAGGCTCTTTTCCTCATCCAGGTGAGACTGGCCTTCTGGGCATGTGGGCAGATTATTAAAAAAAAGTTCACTAGAGGGAGCTTCACAAAGATGGGGTATTGCATTTGTACCGAGGCAGATAAGCTTAATGGGAGGTAACGTTTATACTGGGACAGATATGCTTTATGGGAGGTGATGATTTTCTGTATTGTTCCAATTTTAGTACATGTGCTGCTGAAGCGAGCACAGGAGGTGGTAATTTTTATTTAAATCACTTTTGGGGGGGGTAGGTAGAGGAGGAGGAAGGAAAAAAATTAAAATCATTTCTTCAATTAAAATAAATAAAAATGTCATTTTTTTCCCACAGAAACTAGAAAATTTAAAAATCACAAAATAAGAAACATGAATTTACATGCACTTCCCTGCCACCCTGACCATTTTCCACTCTCCTGCTATTCAGAAACCTGAGAACCAGCTGCAGCTATCTAGGCAGAGAGTGATGACCCAGAGTGGCAGGTGAAAAGTGTTAGGTCTCAGAAGCTTTGGAATTAAGATTTTCCATGTTTGTTCTTCAGGGGATGTTTGTGAGTCTCTTTCCCATCCATCTTGTTGGTCAGCTGGTTAGTCTCCTGCATATGTCCCTTCTCTACTCACTATACTGCTTTGAATATCGTTGGTTCAATAAAGGTAAGTCCATCTCAAGAAATTCAAAACTTGGAGGCCCAGTTTGGAAATGCTGCTGCTAAGCAGACTTCTTAAAACTATTCAATGCTTAGGCCCTTGGCAAACCATCTTTGGCAAGAGGGAACTTATATTCGGCTTAGGGGGTTTAAACCTTAACTTTGATGCTGGAAGGTACAGTATGTAGCAATACCTTTATGGTGCTTAACATGATGTAGCTCTGACTGAGCCATAAATGAGCATGAGTTATTCTGAATTAGAGAAATTTGATGTCAGAGGAATTTGACATCAGTACATTCAGATTTTTTTGGATATTTTAAAAGTCCTTGGCATGTTTGAGTGTACATGGTTGAAAGAGGCTACTTTCCATAGCAGGGGCCCCCAACCCCTTGGCCATGGCCTGTTAAGAACTGGACCACACAGCAGGAGGGGAGTGGCTGGCCAGCGAGAGAAGTTTCATCTGTTTTTGAAGCCGCTCCCCAGCGCCAGCATCACCGCCTCAGCTCTACCTCAGATCATCAGGCATTAGATTCTCATAGGAGCATTAGTCCCTGGTGCCAAAAAGGTTGGGGACCGCTGTTCTATAGAACGGCTGCCTTTTTATTTGATATCTTGCTTTGTTTAGGACTACTCTTGACAAAGGATGCTGGTGTTGTAATTCATAATTCAGTTTGCCTGCCAGCTTTGAAATTGTGGTTATTATAAAATTTGCATAGCAGCTTTACAGCAGATTTGGGCAATTTGCATAGCAGCTTTACAGCAGATTTGGGCAATTCTGAACTATATTCATTAGCTGTGTTCTAAATGGCAGACCTGTATCTAAAACCCAAACCTCAAATAATTTTTCTATCATGTTTAGTCATTTTACTAAAAGGAAATATGATTTTTAATTGCACTGGCTCCTTGCTTTAGGAATTGAAATGCACCAGCGATTGTCAAACATTGAGAGGAATTGGCCTTACTACTTCGGATTTGGATTGCCCTTGGCTTTCCTCACAGCAATGCAGTCCTCATACATTATCAGGTAATTTGGCTGGAGGGGCTTCAAGGGAATTAGTACAAATAGTGTAGGTAGCATCTTCTGGATACCTGGTTCTGTGCTAGGCATCCTGCATTCTTATTTGGCCAGTAGAAAGTTAGTAGGATTTTTCTCCTTGACAGATAGTCATAGACATTTGTCAGTTAGCATTAACATCTAGTCTGCAGGGTCCTATATGCCATATTCTTTCTTCTATGTTGCCTCCTGGAGCAGTGTTAAATATAGCCAGTCTTAGAAAAATCCTATTTTATTTTCGAAAGATGTGTTTGATTTATTAATGGTTTATCAAGCCATGATATTAGCACTGGAGGCAAAGGAATTTTGCACTTAAATCTCCGAAGTCATGGCTTTTATGAAGGTGACTAATTATTTGTTCTTTTTAACTTTTTTTTTATTTTTTTTTACAGTGGCTGTCTCTTCTCTATTCTCTTTCCTTTATTCATTATCAGCGCCAATGAAGCAAAGACCCCTGGCAAAGCGTAGTAAGTATTAGCCAGTTTTAGCTGAGTATATTAAGTTTTTCTGTGTAAAGGGGATTAGGACTACAGTGCCTCAATTATGTGAATAAGACATTTTTTAAAAACAACCTTTTACATTCTAGGAAAACATTAATACACAGTTTAATGAGAAAAAAGCACTTCTTGGATATACCTCCAAATTTTTCATATATTTGTGTATATATACACACATGCACAAGTGTTTCAAAAATTAATATATATATTTTTAAAATGTAACAGTTTACTGAATAAGGCACTTGTAAACACCTGTAATTAAGCTCATTTTTGCAAAAATGGCCAATCTTTTAAAAAAGTATTGGCCATGTGATCTGGCTACATGAGTTTATTGATGATAATAAAACAAAGTATTTTAAGATGAATCTGTAGCAGTAATACTAGTATTCCAAAAGTTTTATCACTTCCAAGAAAAGCTCAATTTTTGATCAGTTTTGGTTAAGTCAGTAAGGATATACAGATATTAGGAATGTTATATCTGGTTTGGGTTTTTGCATGTTCTTGCTGTTCAGCAATGCTCAGTGTGTGTCAAGAGAATTGACTTTCTCTTGAAACTATCTTGAAAATAAAACACATACAGCATATGTCTTCAGATATAGCTTGAAGTTTGTGCCCAAAGTCAGCTATAGAAAAGTGCTTCTTGAGTCAGAATTAATCTGAAATATAACTTTATTTCTGTTAAGCCACAACACTTCAGATGGTGGTGTCCATTGCATTCATGATAGCGACAGGACCCAGTGCATTCCTTGGTTGCTGCCTATTTAATCCATGTGTCTAATATCTGTACTGCCTTGATCAAATTTTAGTCATCTTATTTTCCCATATTATTTTAAATTTAATGTGGTCAAACTTAAGTTGTCAAACAGTTCTGATCAACTAGGGATCTAACAAGTTGGGTCTCTTGCCCTTTAGCCTTTTCCAGTTGCGCCTCTTCTCCTTGGTGGTTTTCTTAAGCAACAGACTCTTCCACAAGACGGTCTACCTGCAGTCTGCCCTGAGTAGCTCAACCTCTGCAGAGAAGTTCCCTTCACCACATCCATCTCCTGCCAAACTGAAGGCTGCTGCAGGCCACTGAGTCATCTGCCATCCAGAGGGGGATGAGTGGGATTGGAGGGGGCTGTGCAGCTCTTTTCTTGTTCACCTACCCAACCAGGGAAGGCGGGACCCAATCTGCCAAGGGCCCTTTGCATATTCCCTTCTCTCTGAAGAATTGGGATTATTGTCTCTGGTGCACGGAAGGCACAATCTTCCTGATACCAGTATGTGGATTTTTAACACCTGTGAGTCTGAAAGGACCACAGGTTTTTCTGCAGCTCTTTTCTAGCATTTGCCAGCCCCTGTGCCTGGACTGATCTGAATACTTTTTCTCCCGGTGCCATTTACCCTCCCACCTCCCCTTCCTGCCTTCCACTACCCTTGGATGAATGGATTTTGTAATTCTAGCTATTGTATTTTGTGGACCTGTTATTTTTGTTGTTTTTCTGTGAAGCACATATATTGGATGTGAGAGGTAAAGGAGTATCTCAGTTGTTCCTGGTCACTCCCTTTAAAATAGCCATCACTGTCTTGTTTCTTGTAACTCAGGTTAGATTTTGGTCTCTTGCTCCACTGCAAAAAAAAAAGCCTGACGAGACGGGATAGGAGAAAAGACCTCACAACCAGATCTGCTGGGTTCTGAGGAGTGATTTTTCTTCCCCTTGAAGGGGAAAAAGCTTTTTTCACTGGTACATGTAAAGTTCCCCAACTACAGGGAGGTACCAATTTTGGACAAGTGCCACTGAATGCTTAGAGAACCTGAACTTTTAAAACTCTGGAGATCTGAAATTTACTGTCAGCCACTGTGGGTCTGTCTAGCGTTTCAAAAGAATATTGGGTGCTGCAAATAGGAACTGAAGGGGTAAACTTATTAAACTCATTCAACTTATAATTGGTTGTTGTTTTCCTGTCATTTTAAAGAGACTATATATGGCGGGGGCGAGCAGGGGACAGATGTCAAAACACTTAAACAATTTTAAAATGTTAATTAAACTTGAGCTGGTTTCCCACAAATGTTTAATGGTTGAATTTACAAATCACCACCTCAAGAACCATATTCATGGAACCCAAGACTTTGTCATGGATAAATCTGGTTGTAGTGTTTTGAGGGATTAGTTCTGAAAAATGTTGCCTGAGGAAATTTGGATTATGTAATTATGATCATATTAACATCTTGGAAAGAATTTAGGATTATTTGTTTTAAAGTCTGTATGTACATCTCTTCATGTATTCATGAAGGGAGGGTTTCTCCTAGATTGCAGTATATTGAACATTCTCATTAGGGAAGAGATTATTTTGTTGACAGAAACGTTCACTGTGCAAGACAAAAGGGTTTAAAAATCACTGCCAGGAGATGTAAACCAAGTTCAAGGTACAGAGAGTTTCAAATAGTGGGCATCTTGGAAGTAGGCATTGTTGTCCAGCTTGTGCACAAAAAATTGTGAAAGACATGGTTTAAAATAAGATTTACTTCCCATACTCTGAAATCTCCCGTCATTTGTCAATAATATTGCAGAGAACTGCCAGGTTGATGTGCGGTGGTTTGAAGACCTCAGTATTTCATCAGCTGGTAACTGATTATTGATTACATTTAAGTTTTAAAAATTAGCTTAGTAATTTAAGTGGGCACATCTTTGCTACCTGAAATTTGTATGTGTACCAAGTAAGCTGGTGTTGGAGGGAGGTTGAGTGGATGATGGTACATGATTTTATCCAGCACTGTGCCTAGCTATAGAAAATGCTTAGTTTAAGTGGTTGGAAGTGAGGAATCTGCAGTTTTATTAGTGCAGTTGAAAGGCCAGGCCTGTGGCATATCTACAATAGAAATCTGGTAACAAACACATGAGATAATGTACACAAAAGCAGCATAAAAGAGATAAATAGGTCAGGAGAGATCCAAAAGCTCCACTGGAAGGACAGGACTCCTACAAAGCAAGCTAAAAATAGGATTATTTTAAGCAACAGATGGAACAGTAAAAACTTTCATCTGAAACAACCAAGTCAAAACTTTCAGTCTGATAAATCAAGAGGAAAGATTAACTTCTACACTGAATTCATGTGTAAACTCTCAGTTTATAACTATAATAATGACCTTGCTGTCCTGACTGGTTTTACTTAGAGATGCCTTTCCCTATCAATTGGTATCAAAGAATTATCCTAAAAACATACCTACATTTTAAACTTTGTTCTTTAGTAGTACATTTTGACTTCTGAAAAAGTTGACTTAATTTTACCACCTGGACATTTGAACATATTTCCTTATCGAAGCATGTTCAAAATTTAAAAAATTAACGAGAACACCATCTTAATGTTCTTGCAAAAGTACTTTTTTTAACTTTAAAGAATCTTTAATATCCCTTCCCTTTTTATTAAGGAAAAAAATCCAACTTATTTTGAAGGAGCATTTACTTGAAGTTCTGCAATTCTTTCAGGTTCAGCTTGAGTTTCCTGTTAATGAAATTACATTGAACACATAAAAAAAAAACAAAGCAGGTCTACTGGATCAAACTTCTTGGGGGTAAGCCCGATCACGCGAATTCTGAAAAATACACACGATTCTAAAAACAAGATTGAAATGGGCTTTCAATAAGTTTTGTAGGTTGTTTTTTTCCTGGATGGAGTTGGCTGCTTCCCGGCCCTCAGGAACATTTTTGGTGCAGGGGGCGGGGGAAAGGACAGATTTCGTGCCCTGAGCTGGCTGGCACAGCACGGCAGCCGCAGGTGGGCTGTGCGCCGCCGGGAGGAGGATGACCTCCGCGACCGCGGGTTCCTCAGCCCATCGCCCCTTTAGGCCAAACACGCAGTCAGCCAGTCAGAGCCTGGAAACAAAAGGCCTCGCGAGTCTGCAGGGCTCCTGTCAGCCGCGGGGTCCAGGAGCGCCGTCGTAAACGGCTCCTGAGCCAACAGTCCGAGAAGAGACGGTCTGCACTAGGCAGCGTTTGCGTTTTACTGATGACAGAAAATTCTCTCCTCTCCTTTAATCTTAGGTTAGGTAATGGTTAATTTTTACCTGAGAGTAACTCAGAACCGGACCCGGGAAGTTTGTAGTTTCGGCTGTTTCTTCGCGTAGTTTCCGCTTCTGGTCACGTGACTAGGGCTCACCCGACCGCGGTGGCACCCCTCCCACGCAACTTATTCGCGGTCCGCGGACCGACACGTCACTCCTCGGTCCTCAACCAAACTGCCTCGAGCACTATCTGTCCGCCTCTCGCTCTCACTAGTGGGCCAATCACAGCTCGGCGGGAGCATAAAGTCCCGCCTCCTGGATGCTAAGTGATTTCTGTAGTACCCACTTAAGAAGTGGGAACACAGCTTCAGCCACGCCTCTGGGTCTGACAGACAGCTCTGCTACCCTATTGTTCCTCCGAAGTGTCGTGTCGGTCCTGAGCCAGCCAATGAGGAACAGTCCAGTAGGTGGACCCGGCCTCTGCCGGGGTTGGGTGCGCCTCTGAGCGGATGGCCGAGGGAACCCAGCAGATTCCAGGGGACCGTGGGCCAGGTGGGAAGGCCGTGGGATAGAACTTGAGGATTGGCGGCAGGTGCGGCCCAGAGCGTTGGTGGGGCTCTGAGAAGTGCCGGAGGTGGGACCCCAAAGGCGGGTGACGGAGGGAAGGCAGACTGGTGGGGGCGCAGGAAGGGGCGTGAGGCGTGGCGTGGGGGCGTCCGGCAGTAGAAGGATGTGCGGGTCCGGGATGCGGCGTGCGCTTAGGCGGGGAGGGCGTGGGGAAGCTGAGATCCTGGGATTGGTCCTGGGGAAGGCGCTCGGGATGCTGAGGTGGAGAGTGTCCTCAGTGGGGGTATCAGAGGTGTAGAGTCGTGTAAGGGTGAGAGAAGGGAGGTAGGACCCTCAGGAGTGAAGGGTGGAGGGTAGTGAAGGAGCGTGAGAGGGTGAGAAAGGGTGCAGGTGAATGGGGTTGGGAAGGTGTGTCTAGGAAACTAGAACCAAGGTGGAACAAGGGTGCCACAGTTTGCAGGCACAGTTGAGGAGAACGGATGCTAAGTGTTTTTGAGAAGTGTCTTTTCCCTTACTTGCTTGAGCGCTGTGCGAAGAGACCAGAGAGAGGGCACACTGAAAACTCTCTTAAGGTCCTGCCTTAAATTACCAAATCCTGTACTCAGCTTTTCGGATATGGGTTCTAGTACTCACCTTTCCTTTGCTTACTCTTTTAGGTATGTGACTCATATCAACTCAGTGTGTTAAGTTTTTTGTTTCAGGCATTCCAGAAAACAAATACAAATTTGAGAGATGTGGCTGGATCATTGACTTCCTGGAGTTAGGTGTTTATTTTTGGTTGCAAGATAAGGTTTTCTATTGGGATTATAATTAAAAATCCATGAAAAATGCTCATCTGGGGCAATTAATTATGGGAAAGATGCTTGATTTCGTACTGTTGAGCTAGGAATGTATGATTCTTTTTGCTTTCCACCAAGTGCAGTTATTTTTCCCTCCTTTCCTCTGATAATACTGGAGAAAAGATCGGGATAGGTGCAGACTCCTTATTTTCCACCCCCTGCAGTTTTGAACAATGTTGCATATCTTTATTCGTTATCACTTAGCCCTCTACCAGTATGGATGGTTTAAGCAAGCAGTACTACCTTAAACAAAAATAGTTGACTTCCTATGGTAAATTAGTGCTAATGAGTCGTGTTCATCAAGTGATCACCATTCAGATGGTCTACAGACTTGCTTCCGCCAATCTAAATTTTCCCCTGAGCTTTTCTTGCTTCAGTAGGAAACTTTTTTTTTTTCCCTCCAGATTGTCATCTGGTTCCATGAGCTGTCTTGGATCATTGGCTTAAATTAGCAGTGTCAATTACAGAGATGCCTTGAGACAGCTGATTAGAAGTGGGTATAGATCTGAGGAGTAGTTACAGTGTGATATATCTGATTTTAAGTACGGTGATCTACATACATCCCCCCCCCCCCCCCGCCTCTCGTGCATGACTGTACCGTATAAGTGTTCAGTCATGCTCTTTTAGTTGACCTTGCAATTCCATTGGAATTTGGAACAGAAGGAAGCTTGAAGCCAGTCAGTTGAAGCTGAAATTTAGGGCTGTAAATTGTGCTTATTCAGTCATGATGTCTGTTTCTCCGCTTTCTGCTTTCACTTCCATATTCAATATTCATTCTTTGCTTTCTTTTATACATTTCTGCCTTTTCTTGAATGATTTCTTTTTCCATGTAATTATTTTTTTCTCTATTTCCAATCTTTCCTATTTTCTTTGCATCTCTTCCCCAAACTCCCTTTTTCTATTCCTGTGTTTTCCCTTTTTTCATCTGTTGTATCACACTATTGCCAGTTCTGCATAGGCACTTGTTAGCTATTAGAAAGTGGCAAACAGAATTAAGGTGATAGAGTCTAATCACTCCTTTTTAGTCTTGTCTCATAGGCCTGACTTGTGCCTATTTCCTTGCCAATGGATCATTATTCGGGCAAGATTTGGGTATTGGTATTAGTCCTGACCCTTTGTGGTGTGTTCTCTAGCTCCTGTCTTTTTTATGTTTCTCTACCATCATGAAATATTTAAATGAACAAGGTAAATTGAAGGTGTTCAACATCCTATGGTCTTGATTTTTCCATTTTAGCTCTTTGAATATCATCTATTGCCACCCACTGATGTCAAAATGACCAAGCTGGGATTCTTGCGGTTGTCCTATGAGAAGCAGGACACACTTCTGAAGCTTCTCATTCTATCAATGGCTGCTGTGTTATGTGAGTATGCATGTGGACCTCTCTTTCTTAGGGGATTGAAAGGAGAAAATCTTGAAAAAGTCAAGTATGGCTTTCTTGTTTTTTTTTTTTTTCAGCAGATTGTAGTGTGTTCTTTTTACTGTTCTCCATCAGTATAATTTTATGAAGATAAAATAAAAAAGATTATAAAAGGACTAGCTTTCATCTGGGAAAGAATGGGAAACATGCTATGCTAATTCTGTTTTCTCATGGGGCTGAAAGAAATACTGGGAACCTGTGGATGCTGAATTTAGAGAAGACAATTTTCTTCAATTTAGTTTGCCTGCCTTAGTAGTTCTGAAAGTCGCTTCAGAACTTACTCTGTTTTGTTTATTTGTTTGTTTGTTTTGATTTTTAGCTCTGCATGAGTTAAAGTATAGTATTGATTTCCTTACCTCTTAGTTTGCTCCAAAGTTTAGTTGTGGGAAAGTCAGCATATATAAAAGATGACCATGTAAGTTGAATGCAGTTTTAGTAGGTAAATGCGTTGTTGCAGACATTGATAATAAGTAGTTAAATGTGTCCTGCCTAAGTAGAAATGTAGGTGTCATTGTCAGAGGTCATTGTCTTTTCTTCTATGTGGGAGGGATGGATTTGTACCTTTTTCAGGGGTCATTTTCTAGTTCCTCTGCCTTCTGGGCTGGATAATACTATTACCTCTATAATACTACTGCCTACTATTATTTTCATAGCACATTACCATAAAAATATTAATTCTCTGGTATTTGCAGCATTCTCTACTCGTCTCTTTGCTGTTCTCAGATTTGAAAGTGTCATCCATGAGTTTGATCCGTGAGTACCTTTGCTTGGTCTGGTATTTTCTCTGGGAAGCATTCAGGTTCATGTGTTTCAAATTCATGTTCCAGTCAGCACTTAGTGATGGGGATGTACTTCTATACATTTAGGGAGAAAACACCCTTAAGTTTTCCAAAGGAGATAATTATCTTCTTTGCAACATTTCTGTTGGAATTAGCAAGTGAGTCTTAAACCTATAAAAAATGTGAGAGGCATTACTGGTGTGCCTGCCTATAACTTAAGATCTGGTTAGGTTAGAAGTAATATGGCTTTTCAGCTTGGTCAACAGTTAATGTTGCAGATTGAGGGAAAGTGGTCTACTGTGTGTTTGAGGCTCAAAAGAAAATCACAAATCATGAACTTGAGATCCATGACATTTTTTTTCTGTATTTGCAAATTTATCATTTTGTTTTATGTAAGTATTCGAAAGCATTTGGGAGGCATACAAATATTTTCTTTGGGAGTCCCCAAATTAGTTGATATTTTTTTCTCATTAATGAGGAAACTTATATCCTTTTGTTTCTTAATCAACAGTGTGTCAAGGCTTTTTTTTCTCAGGCCCTCTATATGAGCAAACATTGAGGTGAGATGGTCAGGGAAAGGAAGAATATCTGCTTTGTAGTCACAGAACTGGAAGGGACTGTAAAGAGCTTGTGATTCGACACTTTTGCAGAGCAGGAAATAGGCCCATGGTATGAGCCTTGTCCAGACCTGTTCCCACTAACTACTTCCTCTGTCTCACTCTGGCTCTGTTACTGTTAGGTAAAGGACACAGTTTTAACACGTCACCCTCATCCCTTCCATCTCTTTGACAGTTACCAAAATAATATTCATTAGCAACGAACAGACAGATAGAGATTTCTGCCATCTGCTGGTTCTACCGTTGCTGCTAAAACTTGACCAACAGGGAAATAGGGTTAAGGGATGGGCAGGAAAGATGGTTAGTCATGATTATCTTTAGTAATTAAACAATTCCTTTTATTTATTTGTTTCTATTTTTATTTATATTTATTTTTTGTTTTTTTAAAAATTTCTTTTTAAGTGAGAAGTTTAGAAAAGCTTACATAGCTTGGACCTAAAGAACTGTCTTTCCATGTACAACGCTAAGCATTTTATATCAGATTATTTTAATGTAATTTTTAAAGCTACTATGTAGGTGGCATTCAGAACTATTTTTAGTAACAACATGAGTTGTTAGAAGTTTCAGCACTCATTAAGAAGTTCGTGTTATGGAGTGGATTAAAAATTTTTCATGCAGTGTATGATGTTAAACCAACATCATTAGAGATGTTCATCACTTGAACTTATCCCTGTATCTTTGTGAACGTTATGGAAATGTTCTTTTGCATGTTCTTTAAAAGAGCCAAATTTATTGATGCCCACATCTCAGCTGTCCTCTCTGGGTGTTTGAATTCTCTAACTGGTGGTAATTCCTGGCACTAGAAATGAGACCTACAGTGACATAAAATGATTTTCATGGCTGCCATAATTTTTGGTACCAAACTGATTTTATTAGAGTAATGATAAGTCCTCAATGGTATAAAGTGAGAAGCAAAATTCACTGCAAATTGGTGCAAGTATTTGAGTACAAGAGGAAGAAGCACGATCTTTTTCTTTTTTGCTGTAGGTACTTCAATTATCGGACTACCCGGTTCCTGGCTGAGGAGGGGTTTTATAAATTCCATAACTGGTTTGATGACCGGGCCTGGTACCCTTTGGGCCGAATCATTGGAGGAACAATTTACCCAGGTGAGGGAAACAGGTTTGTTTTTTTTTGTTTTTTGTTTTTTTTTTAAAACAACAGAAATAAGGTATTTGTATATTATGAAAGTTTCTTTTATTTCTAATATTTTCATTTTATGATACTTGTAATTTCATTCTGATTATAGGTTCCTAAAAGTGGATCTTATATAGACAGGAGAACATGTATGGAAGAGTGGGAATGGGTGGTTTTCCATAAATTTTGGACCTCTGAATCCTCAAGGAAGAAATTAATAGGCCTACTGCAGTTACTGTGTTAGTATTGCTGGTGGTTTTTCGAGACCTGTGTTGCTACTTGGATTTTCCCTTTCCCTTAAGTTCTTTATCCTAGGATAACTTAATGGAGTTTCTTCTTCCTGTTATAGGCTTAATGATCACCTCTGCTGCAATCTACCATGTACTCCATTTTTTCCACATCACCATCGACATTCGGAATGTCTGTGTGTTCCTGGCCCCTCTCTTCTCTTCCTTCACCACCATCGTCACGTACCACCTTACCAAAGAGCTCAAGGTGAAGGATTTGGGGTGACAGGAGGCTTGGGAATGAATGTTGTTGAACCTCTCTAGTAGACAGTAAAGGGTGGGGGGCTGAGCTATAGCAGGGCAGGGAGCCAGAGGCTAAAGACACCTTTTGCTGGGCCGAATTATTGGGTTCACTGCAGCCCCTCCTTAGAATATGTGGTTTCTTATTATTAACAACTGTTTATTCTTGTAAGATAACATTGGAAGGTCAAATGTAAGTTGTTACGTAAAGGGAAAAAACATTTAAAACGCAAAATGTGAGGTTTAGATTTTGAAGTCTTCACAAGCTAAGAGAGAGGAAAAATAACTACAGGAGCTATTCTGAAATGGTTCTTGCTACTGAAAATGGACACTTAGAAATTATTTGTTGACTTTTTAAACATTTATTTAAAATATTTTCAACCACTTTCGCAGTAGACTCCATAATGCTGACTTTATTTTTCTAGGTTTCTGCATTACTGACTCTGGCTTTTTTAGTTTGTGGCTGTGGTGTCAGGGAGATACCTGAGAGGTGGTAAACTAGTAAGAGGGTTTGGGAAACTCGAGTTCAGTTTGGAAACCTTTCATCCTTCTCCTTGCTGCCCTTGTTTCAAATTTAACTCTTATCAACAGTCAAGTCCTTACTCTTTTTGGGTGTGGTTTATATTTTATTTTTCCTCTTTCCTGAGGTCACAGATTGCCTGGTGAGATTCCAACTTTATTATCTAAACTCTTGGCATCTTTAGTCCGAATAGATGATCACCTACCTATCTTTGTTGGCTTTTTAGCTCAAATAATAATTGTCTTCCTTTGCTTGTACTTGCATAGCTTTTGGAGGTGTGGCTGGTGTTCCTGTGGTGTTCAGATATTGTTAAAGATAGGGACTCATAAGCCTGGGGATACTCCAGCCAAACAGCTCATTCTGGAGCAGTGTGTGATGTCTGACAACTTATATGATTTGTCTGCTTTTAGCATATGTGTACTCAATTTCAGACTTGGTATCATCATGGGGGATCGGTATGAAATTTTTAGCTTTCTTGTGCTGTGAACGTTACTAGCATCACATCTACCTTTGAAAGTGTTGGAATGTTCTCTGGGCCCATTTTAAACAGAATGGACTAGTGGATCCTCTCTTCTCCCTCATAGATGTGTTGATATTCACTTCCTGTCACCTCCCTTTTCTTACAGGATGCAGGGGCTGGACTTCTTGCTGCTGCCATGATTGCTGTAGTTCCTGGATATATCTCCCGATCTGTGGCTGGCTCCTATGATAATGAAGGTAAGAGGATCTGTCCACTTTGTTTCCTAGTAGAATTTCATGAAGTTCAGTAGAATCTGGTTTCAAATCTGTTTAGTAGTAGCAAAAAATGGTACTTGAGCAAGAAAATTAGAAATGGGCAAGGAGAGACTTCAGACAAGTTTGTATTCTCTCTCTATTATCCTCTGTGGAAAGGTAGCTAGCAATTTTCCTTACAGAAGGCCTTTTGATCATCTCTGGACTTATAAAAGTAGAGTTAATTTTTGGTGTTGAATAGTACTCTTGTTTTAACATTATTCATTTGCTTTATTTTCTGAGATAAGAGGAATGAATGTTCTTAAAACAATAATGACTTTTATTGACTTATTTCCAATTCAACCTATATTTATTGAATGTTATTGGGAAAACACAATGTTAAGTATTATAAAGATAAATAATAAGGTTATTTTGGCTCATAATTAAGGTATCATAGAGGTAGATAATGAATAAAATTATGTTGGCCCATAATCTATTTAAGACATATACAGTACAGATCTATAAAAATAATAACAGGCAGATAGTATTATGTGTCCTGAGAGAAGTTTGAACAGAGTCCTTTGGAAAGGTAATGAAAGGAGACATTAATTCAGATTTGGGGATCCAGGCAGGCTTTTTGGAAGTAGTTAAGCTTGAATTGGACCCTGAGGCTGGAAGTTGCCAACAGGCAAATGTTAAAGAAAGGGGCAGTGAGGGCCAAAGGCCCAGCTTATGGTGAGATGAAGAGGCAGGATGGTATGGGATATCTTTAGGACTACACTAACGGGGAATTTAGTGCCTGGGAAGAATAGTATAAGAATGGCCAACACTCACTGAGTGCTTGCTATATGTGCAGTACTATTCTAAGTGCTTTACATGCAATAATTAAATTTGTCTTCACGACACTTATGAGGTAGATACTATTATGGACTCATTTTTACAAGAAACAGACAAAGAGAGGTGAAAATAATTATACTGTTAAGGGTAGTAGATCTAAGATATGAATCCAGGCAGCCTGTTCCAAAACAGTATTCTTAAATATTATGGCAGCATGGCCCTATATTGACTTTTTGTTGTATTCTTCTTACAGGAATTGCTATCTTTTGCATGCTACTCACCTACTACATGTGGATCAAAGCAGTAAAGACTGGTTCCATCTACTGGGCAGCCAAGTGTGCCCTTGCTTATTTCTACATGGTAACTTTTCACTGTTTTCTTCCAGGACACTTTCTATATCTGAATACCTACTGGGATCAACTGCTGTAAATTGAAAGTAGCTTTTGGGCTTTGAAACTATGGACTGGAGGCTAGAAGTCTTTATTGTCTCTTGTATCCATACAAAGCTTAATCCAAGGAAGGCATGGAGAGCCATTGTATAAAAAGAGATGTTTTAATTTGTAAAGTTCTCCAGATATTGTATTTCCTGTTGGTACATATTGGCTGGCCAGCTCTCTTCTCCGAGATGTTCTCCTTAAATTTTTCCTTTTCATATACATATGGATTTCATGTATGTATTTCATATATATTTATTCCCTTTATGTAAACATACATACACACACACACATACACGTGTAGTCATTCAGTCTTATACATACATTTAGACTTCTTCCCTTAACTGCTTCCACTTGCTCACATTTCACATGTATCCCTAAATCCTCCATGTGATCTTATAGTAGATTGCATCTAGATTAACCCTGAAGGTTGGGTACCTCTTATTCTGTGATCTTGGCAGGAGTCATAGGGAATAGGAGAGTGAATTACAGCAGTGAGTGTAAATTTGATTTTTCTTATTTAAAGAAATCAGTTATTTAAACTCTTTAAGCCACTTGGCATAAATAAAGTTTATTAGTTACTATAAAGAGATGTTCTTTAAAAAGGTCATAGGTATATTGGTGGTATGACAAGTGCTCAGAAGAACTGTTCTGTTTTACCCTGTCATAGGTCTCTTCATGGGGAGGTTACGTATTCTTGATCAACTTGATTCCTCTCCATGTACTGGTGCTGATGCTCACAGGACGATTCTCCCACCGGATCTATGTGGCCTACTGTACCGTTTACTGTCTGGGCACCATTCTTTCCATGCAGATCTCCTTCGTGGGTTTCCAGGTAAGCCCTAGACTGAATTGGGTTTTTAGCTTCTTCCACTTTTTCTAAGCATCTCCAGCTAGGTTAATTTATTTTGGATTTTAGTGAGAAGAGTAAGACTTATTTATAGGTCTAACTTTGGACTGCTTGTGTCAGCAAGTATTTCTTTACTGGTCACCTGTTATGTGCAATTTGCTAGTTACTGGGAAATGTAAAAAGTAACAATATGGCCCTGCTCCTTAAGGAATTTACAGTCTTGCTTGGGGGAACGAAGTGCATGCAGCTATTTACAGTGTATGGTATGTAGTTCTGGAAATGTAGTTCATGGACCAGCAGCATCCACAGTATCTGAGAACTTGTGAGAAGTGCAAACTCTGGGGCCCCACCACAGACTTACTTACTGCATCTAAAACTCTGGGGGTAGGGCTCAGCAATCCGTCTTAACACCCCTTTTTCTCTCCACCCCCATGATTACGATGCCAACTAGATTTTGAGAACAGCTGGTCTAAGCAAAGAATTTTAAGTGATGGAAGAGATCTAAATTGCGGGGAACATACAGGGAAGTAATCAATTTCAGTTTGGCAGATTAGAGGAAATGATATTTGTATTGGGCCTTGAATGATGAGAATTTTAGTGAATGCACATTTTGGGAAAATGAGAAAATTGCAATATATAGAGGCAAAAAAAAATAGCCTGAGCAAAGGCCAGAGATATGATAATAACAGGGTATGGTTTGCTTTGGAGGACTCCATATATTTTTGGAAAACATGGCAGGTGAATTAGACCCTCCCCTAGATTGGTCCTAATTCCGTGATGGCTTCAGAACTCATTTGACCCTTTGGTCTGAACTAGGTCAGCATAATTCAGGTCTAGGCTGGACCTACTCTTTTCCTGACCTTGTTCTCACACATTTGCTTTTACCGACAGCCTGTCCTTTCATCAGAGCACATGGCAGCCTTTGGGGTCTTTGGTCTCTGCCAGATTCATGCCTTTGTAGATTATCTGCGCAGCAAATTGAACCCACAGCAATTTGAAGTTCTTTTCCGAAGTGTCATTTCCCTGGTAGGCTTTGTCCTTCTCACCGTGGGAGCTCTCCTCATGTTGACAGGTAGGAAGGCTCATGGCTTTTAGTGTTAAATGTAAATGGGTACAGACATAGAATAAACTCTAAAATATTATTTCCTGACCATGGAAAGATTCATTCTTTTCCTATTTCTCTTTTAATTTTAAACATATAAAGTCTTCAATATTCATTTCTCTTCTCAGCCCAGTGTTTGAATTCAGTATATCAAAGAATGTCTTGTTAGAGCAGCTCTTAATCTTGGAAGAATCACATTTGGTGAAAGGACTGTATCTCACCTTGTTAATCTTTCTTTTCTTTTTTTACTTTTTTTTAGTAGGTAGTATGGGAGAAATCCTGACATTGCTTGTCATACTCTACAATATATAATCCTCTATGCACTAAACCATGACTGTTTTGTTTGGTTGGCATGCCACATATTCTTCATATCTATTTGTCAGTAGCTGGTTTGATTTTGCCAAGGCTTTGTGTATTGTCTAATTCAGAGCAGCACCGGAGGATATAGTTGACTTAGTTTATAGAGTTGGCCTTGGTTTGACCAGATTTGACCTAAACTCTTCCAAGATGCAGTTCTTCTGAGTTTATTATATACAGCCTGACTTTATTCTACCAGCTCTGTTGACAAAAGTACTCTCAAGTTTGAAAGAAAGGAAGGAGTGAAATTCTCAAAGTATTGGTGGCATCTAAAAAACCTTAGTCCGTCTCCTTCTCAGAGAATCTTATTAAAATGAAAAGTTTTGATAAGTTGGAATTAGATGTTATTTTGTTTCAGGAGTGAATGTGAAATATTTGTTGCCTCTTTGCTGCCAGGAAAAATATCTCCCTGGACTGGACGTTTCTACTCACTGCTGGATCCTTCTTATGCTAAGAACAACATCCCCATCATTGCTTCTGTGTCTGAGCATCAGCCTACGACCTGGTCTTCATACTATTTTGACCTGCAGCTTCTTGTCTTCATGTTTCCAGGTCTGTCTGCCTTGTGCTCTGAAATGGCCTTTGTGAGAATCACCATTTGTTTCAAAATAAGTAAAATACCCTCATCCTTGTGTTTTTGTTTTGTGCCTGTTTACCCTGTGCAGTACAGAGCATGGCTAAGCACTTTTTTCTAATATTTGAAGGAAAGTAGATGTCAACATTGAACAGTTGCAGAGACTGGCAAGTTTAGAGCCTTTTTCAGTTTTAATTTCATTTATAAGTTAAAATTCAACCCTAATTTATATTCAGTTTTTTTATTAAGTATTTCTGATGTATATCTTCCCTACCGCCCATCCCTGACTCCTCCCCATTTATCTGGGCAGGACTAGAGTTCGCGAAAAGGCACAGTTGATTGTAAAGCCTCTTCATCTAACTTATCTTCTGTCCAAACCAGATACATTTAAAAATATACCAGTGGTAGGGGGCTTTCTCTCTCTCTCTCTCTCTCTTTTTTTTATAAAGTAACATTTACTTTTTTTTTCTTACTATGAAAGTAAGTTGTCTATTGTAAATAATATTGACAAGTGAAAAAAAGATTCTCACCAGACATCTGTTGCTACTTAACGTTTTCATGTATGTTCATCCATTTATTAGAAAAAAATATGGTACAGTTTTTCCCCTGATTTTTTCATTTCAGCGAATCATGATAATTTCTGTTTAGTATTATTTTAGAGAGATATTTATGATATGTCATTTGTTTTTTAAAGTATAGAAATGTATAAAGGAGAAGGCAAATGGTCCATAATCTCTGTAGCAATATTTTAATTGATATATTACATTCTGTATTATAAATATAGTGTAATTTACCTCCTTAATGTTGGACATTTAGGTGGTTTCCGATTTCTTGTTGTTTTAAAGAGTGCTGTAGTAAACATCTTTGCACATATCTGTGATTGTTCTTTAGCTGCTTACTTCTTTTTTTACTTTTACTTTTGTAGTTGGTCTCTATTACTGCTTTAGCAACCTCTCTGATGCCCGGATTTTCATCATCATGTATGGTGTGACCAGCATGTACTTTTCGGCTGTAATGGTGAGGAATGCCCTCAGTCATAGCAAAGCTTTCCATCCCTAACTCTGAGGTGCTTTTAAGTTTGCTGCATAGCTGGATTCAGAAAATACTGATGATTGTGCAGATGCTTCCCTCTGAGCATTAGAGGGCTGAGTCATAAAGCTGCTCACTGTTGACTTTTTGCTGAAATGTGTTATGTACTCATGCATTCTGATTGTGGGGCCCAACTTTCTTGCATTCGTAACTCTGTAACTCTTGTGTTAAGGAGAGGCACTATTTATACTTGTTGGAGAAAATGAACCTGGGCAGGTTCCTTCCACTGTCTTTCTGGGTGTCTTAACAAGAGAGATGATGTTTTTTTCTTAAAGGCCTGGGAGGATTGTTGAGTGCTAGTTTGCTAAAATGGAGCGATTTTATGTATAGTAGCAAGACAGTGTTTCTTACACTCTTTTGGTCCCAAACCACAGTTAAGAAATACATTTTATGTTGTATCATTACTCAGGACACACATACATATATACATATATATAACTGAAAAAACAGTTTAGGAAATATGCTTCTCTAGATGTATCAATTATTTTCTCTTCTATTTTATTCTAATTCATTGATAAATCAAGTTTGTTGTAAACCCCTAAATTGATATCATAATCTACTCATAGGGTAAAATCTGTAATTTGTAAAACACTGAATGGACTGTGCTGTGGCTTCCTATCTCTTTTAGGTGCGTCTAATGCTAGTTTTGGCACCCGTTATGTGCATTCTTTCTGGCATTGGAGTCTCCCAGGTGCTGTCTACTTACATGAAGAATCTGGACATAAGTCGTCCGGACAAGAAGAACAAGAAGCAACAGGATTCTACCTACCCTATTAAGAATGAAGTGAGAATTAAGCAACACTAAGAACAGTCTTGGGAAACTATGTGTGCTTATGCGTGTGTGTGTTTATATAGATATAGATATATATATCGATCTATATATATATCTATATATATCTATATATATCGATATATATATCTATATATATCTATATATATCGATATATATATATATAATCGATATATATATATATAATTTTTTTTTTTGAGTAAGGAGTAGAATGCTGTCATAAGTGGTCAGAATTAATTCATATAGTCCCTGACTTATTTCGATTCATCTCATCTATACTATTGACTGTGTGTAAGAAGCTGTTCTGTGTTGTGTAATTTGAATTTGGTTTTACAACACCATTCTTTCTTACTCAGGTGGCCAGTGGGATGATATTGGTCATGGCTTTCTTTCTCATCACCTACACCTTTCATTCAACTTGGGTGACCAGTGAGGCTTACTCTTCTCCTTCCATTGTGCTGTCTGCTCGTGGTGGGGATGGCAGTAGGATCATTTTTGATGACTTTCGAGAAGCATACTATTGGCTTCGTCACAATACTCCAGAGGTGAAGATTTGGAAGGAATGGGATTATGGCTTGGGAGGGAGGGAGAGACATTTGATATTATAGAGAATCATAGCTTTTTAGATGGCTAGAAAGCTTGGAGAAATTGGAACTATGGAACTCTAGTGTTGAATGAGCCCTAAAGGTCATCTCCATTCAATTCAGGATTTTTTGTAGGACTATAGTAACCTTTATTGGTAATTATGTACACTCTGCTTGCACACTTGTATTGTCAGCATGGTGATTTTCTCATGATGTATAAAAAAGAAAAAAAGTTAGAGGTAAATAATATATATTTATTGTAGAAAAATCAGAACATAGAAGCAAGGAAAGAGATACAAATTTTCTGTAAAGTGATTACCTATTGATAACCATTTTTAACATTTGGTTGATACCGTTTGAGAATCTGAAGTGATTTCCTTTGCAATAACCATTGTAAACAGCACTTCTGAGTTAGATTCTTAAGGAGTCGAAACTTTATGTATTTTGTAATCCTTTCCCATCATACCCTGTGATTTGTATTTTCTCCCTATCTTTGTAACAGCTGATTTTTGTGATATTGTTAAAGGTCATTTCATACTGTTACTGGATGACATCAGGCTTTTTATATGGAAATATCAAACAGTCCCCTACACTTCCCACCCCAATATCTTTGTATAAGGTGATCTGGGAGAAAGTATTGGGAATATTGGATTGTATAATTTTGCACTGAGATTTCATGATTGTATGTAAATGTAGAACCAGGTACAGAGATTTATTTTCTGTTTAGACGTGCATTCTTTTGTAAAGAAATTGATTAATTAGCCATGCCTCATTTCCTGTTAGATGCCCTTCCACTCCTTCTCTTGTATTTGATTTTTGGAGGCCTTGCGACACTTGTTATTTCCATTTCCCATGCTTCTTTCAGGATGCGAAGGTGATGTCATGGTGGGATTATGGCTACCAGATTACAGCTATGGCAAATCGGACGATTTTAGTGGACAATAACACGTGGAATAATACCCATATTTCTCGAGTAGGGCAGGTATGGCGAAGGGATCATTTGAGTGTTTGGCATACAAGGAATAATGGTAAATACTTCTCCATGAGGGATCATATGGCCAGGAATTTTTCTCTGAGAAATGTGTATTTATTTTTCTAGGCAATGGCATCCACAGAAGAAAAAGCCTATGAGATCATGAGGGAGCTCGATGTTAGCTATGTGCTGGTCATTTTTGGAGGACTTACTGGATATTCCTCTGATGGTAATGTACTTGATTCTATTTCCAGTGATAGGGTATAGATTCTAAGAAAAGTAGATGGCACTCCCATTTTTCTGTTCTTTTACTGATATATTATTAATATATTTTTCTAGTTGGAGAATTTCATAACTATGTGCAACTTGAGGTTGGGTTATTTTGATTTTGGGGGGGGGGTGGAAAACAAGTAGGAAGTAAATGTAAATATTTCTCATGTAGGTACAGTATGCTATACTTGTTTTCAGACCTAAGAGTAGTTCCACAACCAGTAAACAAAACAATATGAGACTTCTGAAAATGAACTTAAGTATGTATATGTTATATGTTCCCTATGATTATTAAGAAAACTATATTTTTAGAAGAATCATCTAAATATTGTTCTCTGCCTTAAAAAATATTTTAAAAAATTAAAGCAGTACCTGTTTATACTTTAAAATGTTAAACTCTTCTGAAGGTTTATAATAAAGAATAGTAGTCTCCTGCCTGTGAACTTAAACCCCCTTAAAACATTAATTCCCAGAGATAATTATTCCTCCAGTTGTTTTTTGTAAATACTTCTATTTATATTTCTCACTAATATGTATTTTTTGCTATTCACTGATCATTTTAGATACACTGTATCAACTTATTACAGTAGATAAGGAACTTAGTTCTTTGTATCCAACCCCTGCCAACCCCACCTCCTTTCCCTAGTGCTGCTTCTCGGTAGAGCTAATTTTCAGTTTTAGGTGAAATTCATATAAAGTGTTTTAAAAATTATGAATATGTAAATGTTATTCACTTCTGAGTCGACCAGTAAACCATAGTTACATGTTTATCTATAATAACTTGTTTTCCTGCCATTAATAATTATGTCATATTTCTGTCTTCATTTTCTGTGGAAACATGGCTGCTTCTGAAAGATATTAAAATTTTAGATTATCCCTGGCTTCTGATATAGACAGACTTAACAAACCCATCCTGATAGTATAAATGAAGTGTAAATATAAAGTAGTAAGACTGGTTTCCATGTGTGACTTGTACAAGCAGAGGAAGAATGATGATAACAGAGACGGTGTCCACAGACTTGAACTTTCACAAACAATTGCCCCAGTACTATTTTGCTGTGTGTAATTATTTATGTTTTTACTTTAATGATAATATATCTAGCTACAGCTACTACTGAAAAATATTTGTACATGTACATATATGTGTATATATTTTTACATATATAAAATGTACTCCTATATGTGGTAGAAAGGGATAGTTACTTGAAATCTTAGCACTAATCATTGTTAAGTAACCACTTTCAGTCAGTCAGCCTTTTATTGCTTGCTAAGGTGAATAGAAGTATATATTTAATGCTGACATAAAAATGAGTGTTATTATATGGAACATATTATATCTTTTGTGTGTGAAATTAAGAAAATTAGCATGTAAGACCCTTGACAAAGTAATTTAGCATGAAAAGAAAAAGCGATAAGGTCAAGAGGTCTTGATTATACAGCTTTTAAAAGTTAACTTTGTGTTAAAGTTTAACATTTAAAAACTGCAGATATTTTAAGTGTATAGCTTGATGAATTTTCATAAAGGGAACATATCCATGTAATCAGCACTCAAATCAAGAAACAGAATATTATAGGTGTTCTAGAAATTCCTCCCATACCACTTGCATTATCTACCACCATCTCCCAAGGATGACGACTATCTCAGCTTCTAGTGACATTTGTTTGTTTTTGAAACAGATTTATTGAAGCATAATTAACATATTGTATACTACACGTATTTAAAATCTATAGTTTGATTAATTTTTGAAATATTTATACCTGGGAAGTTTTGTCTTTTTGAACTTTATAAATGTATATTCTCATTTCTGGCTTTTTTGGTCAGTATTATGTTTGTAGGATTCATTCATATTGTGGGGAGCCAAAATTTCTTAATTCTCATCCCTGTATGGTATTTCATTGTGTGAATATAGCACAATGTATGCATTTTAGTATTGATGGATATTTGTGCTGTGTTTGGTTTGCGGCTATCATGAATCATGCTGTTACGAACAGTCTGGTACATGTCTTCTGTGAACATAAATAACAAAGAGTAGAATTGTTGGTTTAGAACAAATGCATTTGTTTGAAGCTAATAGGATATTGGGAAAGCGATTCCCAGTGGTAGTACCAATTTTCCACACTTAGTATTACAATTTTTTTTGTTTGTGCATGTATATAGTGATAATACAAATGTTTGAATAAAGATGAAGATGCTGCTCCTTTATAATGAATTGATCATGTAGGACTAGAAAAATGTGAAAATAAGAGATTTAAATAGGTCATAATTGTTTGAATAATAGCCTAGGTTAAGTTTATATAAAGATTCATTCATAAAGCAGAGAAAAATTTTCTTTGGATATTATGCTATGCTTTTGAATTGTTGAAAGAATGATGATTTGCTAATTACTCTGATCTATGTATAGAAGCTAAACTTAAAAAATAAAATAACATAACCACTAAAAAACAACACTCATTATCTAAATCCATGGTAGCATGCATGTGAAAATCATAAAAGAAGACAGTATTAATTTATTTCTCATTAAATTTATTTCTCAAGCTCAAATTATTAGCCTTTATTAGTTGGAATTCTGAAAATTTTGAAAGGTATCATACTATGAGAAGGAGTGAACTCAAATTCTAGAGATTATTATTATTTTTATCATTTCATCATGGTAACATTTCAGCTAGTGCCTTCTGTGAATACTTTTTAACAATTTAAAATAGCTTCTCTCCCTCCTCCCTTTATCTTCCTCCCCACTTCTCCCCTTCTTTCATAAACACACAAATACAAATATGTGCCAAAAAATAGTCACTGGTATTGTCTCGATTGCTGATCCCTCCTTCCCCCTTGCCCCAACTCATCTTCAGTCATTATTCTTTCCTGTTCTTTGAGTTTATTAAAAAAAAAAAAAAGAAAGACACACATCATTAAGTTGTATACATTAAATATGTCCAGCTTTTTTATGTCAGTCATACTTCAATAAAATGGTTTTTTAGAAAAAATACACACAGACATGACTTGGGCTCTGAAGACAGTTCCAAGTGAGAAATTCTAAAATGTCTTGAGCATTTTTATGCTGAGTGGTACAAATTCAAAAAACGACATTTTCTGAAAGGATAATGGGCATTCAGTTATAAAAATTCTATTGCGTTTTTAAAAAGTTTCATTATTTCATGGTCATATCTCATGTTTCTTAAATGTCTTAATTTAAACTATTTTGGGATATTAGTGTTATGGACAAGATTTTGCCCTTTTGCAAGTTACATTTATCTCATTTTCTATTAAATGCTTATGCATATATAAAATATATTTAGATCTGTTCAGAGTTCTGATTCTCTTATGTTAGACTTTGATACAAGACTTCCCTTTAACTTTTCCTTTTTTGTAAACAATGCCTTTTAGCAGTGGACTGTCCTTGATGCAATTCCTATTATTTTTTACTGTTCCATTCTTTTTTTAATTTTTGAAATTTTTAATAGAAAACAAATGAGAGATTTAAAATGTTTTCTCAAATATTATGTGGAAGCTTTCAGATAAGATACTTATCATTGACAGATAATCCAGTAGACCAGGGGTCTATTTATTAAGAGCACAACTGTGCACATTCATTTATGTATTACCTTTTTTCTCCAGTTTTATTGAGATAAAATTGACATAACAATTGTATAAGTTTACACTATATAACATAAAGATCTGAAATATGTACGTATTGCTAAATGATTATCACAGTAAATTTAATTAACATTTACCCCTTCACATAGTTACAAATATTTTTTTGTGATGAGAACTTTCAAAATTACTTTCTTAGCAATACAGTTAACAGTATTGTTAACTGTAGTCATGTTGTCCATCACATCTCCAGAACTTACTTATCGTAACACTAGAAGTTTGTACCTTTTAGCCACCTTCACCCAATTCCCCTACTGCCAGCCTGCTCTGTTTCTGAGTTTAGTTTTCTTAGATTCCACACATAAGTGAGATCATGCAATATTCTTTCTCTTAACTTATTTCACATTTTGTAATGCTCTCAAGGTCCATCCATGTTGTCACAAATGGCAGTATTTTTTTTTTTTTATGATTGAATAGTATTCCATTACATATATATGTGTTTATGTATATGTCATTTTTTCTTATCCATTCATCCCTTGATGGGAACTTAGGTTGATTCCATGTCTTGGCTGTCGTAAATAATGCTGCAGTGAACACGGAGATGCGGATATCTCTTTGGGTTAATGGTTTCATTTCCTTCCATTATATACCCGAAGTGGGATTGGTGAATCATATGGTAGTTCAATTTTTAATTTATTGAGTAAGTTCCATATTGTTTTTCATTTTAGCTGTTTCAGTTTACATTCCCAACAACAGTACTGCACAACAGTTCCCTTTTCTCCACATCCTCACCAGCATTTGTTATTTCTTGTCATTTTGATGATAGCCATTATGACAGGTATGAGGTGATAACTCATTGTGGTTTTGATCACTTTTTCATATACCTTTTGGCCGTTTAAATATCTTTGGGAATATGTCTATTTAGATCCTTGGATGATTTTTAAATTAGATTATTTGTTTTTTTGCTGTTGAGTTTTATGAGTTCTTTATATATTTTAGATATAAAGCCCTTATCCAATATATGGTTTGTCAACATTTTCTTTCATTCTGTAGGTTGTCTTTTCATTTTGTTGTTTCTTTTGCTGTCCACTCTTCCATTCTTAAAGTTTGTCAGGTTTTTGCTTCAGACATACCCAACAGGAAGCAACAGAATCAGTGCTCTAAGATAGTTAAGTTGATGCTCTGGGGTTTTGTCTCTGGTCCTGTTTCTGGCTGGGATCTAGGCAAGCTCTGTGCCTCAGTTTTTCCATTTGTAAGAGTGCAAATACTGTATGAGGGTAGTAATGTTATTTATTGACTATTTACTAGGTGATAAATGCTATATTAATTGCTTTACATGTACTTATAGTGTAGCAACCCTATTGTTGTAGATGCTCTCATATTTCTAATCTGATAGATGAGGAAACTGAAGCACAGAGAGATTAAGTAACTTGTTTAGAATTAAGTAACCTAATTAGATTAAGGTCACCTATTTAGAATTGACAGTGCTGAGATTCAAACCCTGGCAGTTTAGATCCAGAGTTTGTGTTCTTAACCACTTTGATATAACTTGGAACCCTTTGCAGTAGTTCAGTAAGAATCCTTTTTTCTTACGGAGCAATAATAGTTTTTATACTCACCATCCCCTGTGAAGGGGATACAGAGAGATATACATCTCTCTGAGTATATGTAATATGTAATACATGATGTTTATTGTACAGATGTATGAGATTTTATTGTGTTTTATGAGATGACGATGGTATCAGTATTTATGGATCCTGGTAGTGTGTTTGACATAGAAATGTTGTCTTCTCATAGATGTATGCTTTGGAGGTTTGTAACTTTGCAACTATAGGTCAAGAAAGGGAGCGTGTTCATGTCACTTCTACCTTTCTGGTAAAGCTTCTGCTCCCTAGGTCAGTGCTGTTCAATAGAATTACAATAGAGGCATATAATGACATTTAAAATTTTTTATTAGCCACATCAAAATATGTAAAAAGAAATAAGGGAATGAATTTTAATAATTTTATTTAAGTATATCTAAAACATTATTATTTAACATGTAATCCAGATATTTTACCCACTTTGTTTTGTTTTTGGACTAAATCTTAGAAAACCAGTGTGTATTTTATACTTCCAGCACATCTTAATATGGACTAGCCACATTTCAACATGTGGCTAGAAGCAAATGTATTGAACAGCTCAACCCCAGCTAATACATGGGACTAATTTCAGTTATGACTTAAGTCTGGACCAATAGCATAAGATTTCAGGAGTCTCATAATCTATAGGGAAAGTTGTATATTTTGAGGGAAAATGTTTTGCCCATATGTTATCTTTCCTATTTTTATAAATTAAAGTTAAATATTATGGGAATTTCCTTAGAAATAGTGACCTTTTCATTAGGTGATTTAGTTCCAGCAACCTTTTGTGATGCAGTAGTTCTTTTTCTTTTTTCTCCCCTAGACATCAACAAGTTTCTGTGGATGGTCCGGATTGGAGGGAGCACAGACACAGGCAGACATATCAAGGAGCATGATTATTATACTCCAACTGGGGAATTCCGTGTGGACCGTGAGGGTTCTCCAGTGCTGCTCAACTGCCTCATGTACAAGATGTGTTACTATCGCTTTGGACAGGTCTACACTGAAGCCAGTGAGTGATTTATAACAACATTAATAATAATAGTAAGAACAGTGATAGCTAACAGTGTTTTTCATATGCCAGACACTGTTCTAAGTGTTTTACATCTATTAATTCATTTAATCCTCACAACAACCCAAAAGGTAGATACTTAGTCCCATTTTATATATGAGGAAATTAAGGTACAAATAGGATGCCTAACTGCCCAAAATTACATAACTAGTGGCAGAGTCAGGTTAAACTCAGACAATCTGGCTCTAGATTTTATGCTTTTACCATTACTTTTTCTTCTGTGATCCGTGCAAGGGTTACTGGTATATCACTGAGGCCTCTGGGTGGCAATCCTCAGGAATAGAGGGATTTGAAAGTCAGCCTCCTACTCTTATAAGATATAACAAGCATCATCTTGGAGAGGACTTGAGTTAGGGTAACACTTGATTTGCCTTTGTACCTGATGTCCTTTTCTACAGGCCCTACTCTCTAAACAAACTGCAGGAAATCAGCACTGTAGAAAGAAACGTGTCTCTTTTGACCCTTTCTAGAGCGTCCCCCAGGCTTTGACCGTGTGCGGAATGCTGAGATCGGGAATAAAGACTTTGAGCTGGATGTTCTGGAGGAAGCGTACACCACAGAGCACTGGCTAGTCAGGATATACAAGGTGAGCGGATGTGACACCGAGAAAGCTGCTGTCATGTTTGCAGATTGATTCTAGTGCTTAAAAGTGGGCCATATATTTCTAAAATAGGGATATTTCTAATGTCTGAAGAGTAGCTTGCAACTCAGTTTTACTGTTTTTATTTTAGATTGTTCTTAGTAGACGTCCCAGTCTGTTGCCATTTTGGCAGTGGTTACAGTGATGTTTTTCTGGTTGGGGCAGAACTTGGTCTGTTTTAGTGATTATCAGGCTTGGAGGTGGAGCAGGGGGGAGAAGTGTGTGTGTGTGTGTGTGTGTGTTTTCAAACTACATTTTTTTCTGTATCAAAGAATATATGACATAGAGTCACATAGAAGTGTGTTATATTTCTTACATAAGAATAGATTGAGAACCCTCAGTATTTTTGGAGGGTAGATCATTTATACTGCTCCCACAGAGAAGTATTCCAAAAGGCTAAGCAGAGAGAAGCTAGTTTCAAACTAGTGCTTGTTTAGTAACAAAGCAAAACCAGGCAGCAGAATACAAAGTAACCTCTCCCCATCTAGGTGAGCCCAGCTTAGAGAAGCTCTCCAAGTTGACCTGATTGTAAACATCAAACTCACATCTTTATGTTGCAGGTAAAGGACCTGGATAATCGAGGCTTGTCAAGGACATAAATGATACGACCAGCCTGATACGCTTCGCACTGAGTGCGTCACATTTAGGACGCTGAAGACATTTTTTACATATGCAGTTTATAAGAAGAGAGCATGATGGAATTAGAATTGTCTAAGAGTTTTGCCCTGGGCAGTATGGGCTGGGCCAAATGGAATGATTTTTTAAATTCTGAGGTTACCAAATGAAATGTCATGGCTTTACTTTGGTCAGTTAAAGGGTTGTTTTTTTTGTTTGTTTGTTTGTTTTTTTTTAATGTGCCTTATTTGTTTTGACTTATGACTGATTTGAGGAAGGCAAAAGTTTATGCTGGGTTGATAGAAGGACAGAAAGCAAACCTCATCCATGCTTTTAGCTCCCTAAATGAACTATGTAGGGGCATTCTGTCTTTCTCAAATCAGGAAAACTGTCAAGGACTAGCTCAGATCCTACATATACAAACAATTTTGTTATTTCAAAAATTGTAGCACCTAGCACAATGCCTTGCACATAGTGGGTGCTCAATAAACTTTTATTGAACAAATGTTTATGGGACCAGAGGAGTGCCATTTCTGAGTAAGAAAGGCAGCTGTGTTGCCATCATGTCTCTGTTCTCAACATATCTTGTCCTTAAAGGCTCTTTTACTTTATGAGGGAGAGAAGGTAACTAGCTAGACCTGATCTCAATATCCTTTGGACTAGCTATGTGGGGTGGTTTTTTGTTTTGTTTTTTGTTGTTGTTTTTGAGCAGAAATAAATCAAGTGAGATTAAATTAGAAGTTTTAAAGATTCAAGACAGTGAAATTATAATTTTCCTTCTCAATAGAGGAAGAAACTCCTCCAACATTATGTATAGAACTTGATGGTCAGTAGGTGTTTTTTAATCAGCTGAAATGTCATGCATATCTATTTGAAATCCAGCTTTTCAGTACTCTCACTTATCTATGATACAGCAAATGTTTCTTTGCTTATTTCCTTTAGCTTATACACTAAAACTCTTGTGGTTATTTAAAGGTGAGTTTCTTTATCCCTTAGTCTCAGCCTATTTGCTATTATGTACCACTAAGAATCTCAGTGATCTGGTTTTGAAGTCCTTGCCAAATTACAAGTTAAAAGGAACAATTGCTATTAACCTAAAGAGCAATGCTAGCCTGTGTAGTAAAGGGGAAGAGAAACTTTAAAAAAACTTTAACTCGTAGTAGTCCTATGGATCTTTAATGTCTGTCTTATGTTCAGTACAGTGGAACATTATGTATTTTACAACATAAGACATATATAAGTGATGTATAATAAATCCTAAGTCATTAAAAAAAATACAAGGTAACTGTTTAGTGTTACCTGTTTAAGAAACAGGAGCAATCACATGGCTTTTAGATAAGTCAAAATGGTGCTCCCAGAGGGTATGTGCAGGTACACTTGTACACTCAGGAAACAACCTTCCAAACCAGTTTATATACCAAGTGCTTCAACCGTGGGTAAGATGTAGATTTGATGTAAGATTTGATTTCTATATGTAAATACATGATTTATATACAGAATTACTCCCTAGTGGAAGAGGTTATTCTGAGGTTTTATTTTTATTTTTATTTTTTTTTACCAAAATGAATAATACCAGTTAGAAATCATTAGTGGTCTTCCTCTATAGTATATATGGGATAACCCTTTAACTCACCACTATAGTTGCTGCTCTGATGATTTTAATTTTGTTTCTATAACCAACTTTTTAAAAATTCTTACTTTTCATTTTGTTATAAACGCAATTAGTGTAAAAAAATCAAATAATTCTAAAAGCAACAACAGTGTTTTCCACTCCCCAGAGGCAACCACTTTCAACTCTGCCAATTCTCACAGTACTTACCTCCATCTCATTAAATAACTTGCTTTACTTTGCTGTGTTGGTTTTTTCAATATTGGGTATCCTTTGTTGACTTTCTGATGTGGAAGTTGAGGATTTAGCTCTTTTTCACTATCCTGCTGGTCCCATGAACCACACATATTCTTACCATCTTAAGGTTCTATTATTAGTCATGACTAGGTTAGTTCAATTGTTTTTACCTTATACTAGGCCAGGTGGTATATACTGTTACTACTCCCCCCCTCCCGTGCATAACATTTTAGTTTTTCATTTGTTTTTGTGAACTTGTTCCTAATTTCTCCCCAAACTCGTTATTTGTGCCTTTTAATATGTTCAGACTTATTAGGTATTCACTCTTAGGGACGTCTTCGTTTTTGTATGTTCATTGTTTACTCTCTAGGTCTGTTACACATCTCTTGGGTTGGTGTATCCATCCTTTCACTGTCATGATTGGTTACCTCTAACTACCTTTCTGAGAAAGTGTATGGGAGATTAATTTCTGGAGATCTTGCATGTCTCACGTCACACTCGATTAATAGGTTGGTTAGGTAGAGTTCCAGGTTATGAATAACTTTTCCTTAGAATTATTTTGAAGGCATTGGCCCATTGTTTCTTCTAAATGCTGTTAATTTTTTTTGTATGTGTCCATTCCCTGTCACTCCCACCCCAGATCTTTTAGGATCTTCAATGTAATGTTTTGAAATTTCCCCAAAGTGTATGGAAAGTCAAGTTCTTTAGTTCTGGGAAATTTCCTTAATTGTGGACTTTCCCAAATTGTATCTCTTTCTGAAAAACAAGTTATTTTGATGTTGGACTTCCTGGATTAGTCTCCCGATATTCTTATTGTTTTCTATCTTTATTCTTCCTTCTGGAAGATATCCTAAATTTTTTTCTAATCTATTTAATTCCCTTTTTTTCTTTGATTTTTTAATGTCCAAGAGGTTTTGTTTGAATATTCTCTTGTTTTGACATCTTTCATATTAAAGCCCTTTTTAAATTCTAGGTTGTCTGCTCTTTTTAAGAGTGGGACCCTAAAAAGCTGATTGGAAGGTCTGTTTGGGGTGGGGTAGGGGGCTTACTGAATGTGGGCTTCATTCCTTTAATCTGGCTGAGTTGTGACATTAAGAAATCCCCAAAATAGGTATCTTTAGATTTCTTTTTAAATATATAGCTAACATCTCCTTGAAAAGGCTTGTATATCCTTTAAGGATACAAACCTAGTTGCCAGATTTCTGGAAGTGAAGTGGGGAAAGAAGGCTTGGAGATTCAACCTTCAATGCATAAACTTAATCCCTTTTTCAGTAAGATACCCAAGCCTTTAACTGTGCCTGATATTCTCTTACCTCTCAAGTCTTTTACCAACTTTGGGGAGGAGCAGTTCTTTGAGTACACAGGAGGTAGAGGGTCCAAAGTTCTATTTGCTTCTTACCTGGTCTTTCAGTCTACCCTCTTTCTAGCCCCACTTTCACCTCCACATTGAATTACCTACCATGTGTCACTAATTCAGCCTGAGCCTTTTGGGAGTTCTGTGATGTAAATCAAGTTTTTTTTTTTTTGCTTTCCCACTGTTGGCTTTAGGATTCATTTTTGTCATCTAAAGACTTGCCATTTGCCAAAATCTTTTGTTTTTCATACTCTATATTGTGCTTTTTAAAGATTTACTATTGTTTTAAAATAGTAAATTTACTATTTTAATATTTACTATTAAAATTCACCATATGCTAATGTGTGCATTCATTCTCCCATATGCTATTTTTGTGTGTTCTGCCTGAAATCCGTATACCTTTTTTTTTCCAGGCTCAGATACCGTAATTCCATCCAGATACATAGGAACTGGGCAGGTCTTCTTTCATATTCTTTGCAGCACACAATCCATACACTAGAGAAAATGGAGTAAACGACCTGAAAACTTTATTAGATGAAGCCTAAATTGTGATGTTATGGTTAAAAACTCGCATAAGCATCTTAAAATGCTCCGATCTTGTTCTAAAACAGATGTGTGCGTTTTTATTTAACATTTTACACATATTTTACTCCAAGCTAGTTAAGTTCAATGTCTGTGGCCCAGTTTTAAGAACTGGAGAACTTAAAAGATGATCTTACCTGCGCCTTGAGTTCTCAGGCTAGTTTACTGTCAGGGGGAAATGCCTATTTCAGTTTTCCACATTATTATGTTCTCAAGCAGGTCCCTTTCCCCACAATTTACTTTCTCATTTAAACTGGTTACTTTTTAAATCTGTATTGTAAAATGAAGGAAAACCACCTTTTCTACCTGTCTGTTTCCTCCACATTAAGAATAAGATGGCAGGTAGGACTAAGCTAAACAAAAGTTCTTCCTTCAAGAAAGAAGGTGGAGCTAAGGTACTGTTTGGGAGCTGGTTCAGACAAGCCAAGGCAAAACTGGTCATCCCGACTCTACCTCAAAACTGCAACTGGAGCTTCCCTCCGGATGCCTTCCCAACCAATTACCAAGAGGCCAGGCTTTCAGGCTGCCCGCTCCCCGCAGAGTTCCCCTCGTCCTTCCCAAGACCGGTTCTCAGCAGCTGTCCCCAGCTCCTTGGTGACAGCCTGAACGTGACCCTCAGTCCTGTCCCGCAGCTGGGCAGGTGCTCGGAGACGCCAGGTCCCCAGCGGCGTCGCGCGCGCGCGCTCGTCTCTCAGGGTTCCGGCGCCGCCCGGGACTACGGCGCGTTTGGGCTCACAGAACTTTCGCATGGGTGCGCTCTGCAGCCAAGACCTCGTTCCGACTCCACAGTAGCTCGACCGCGCTGTCTGAAGCCTCGGGGACTGAACGGCCACCCTTCCGAGCTTCCGAAGAGTGGAAAGCGCGCTTCCCTGCTTTACGGCAAGGGCGCGCGCCTTTGCGACAGTGTGACGCTAGCCAGTTTTGGCGGGAAAAGTGCTGCATTTGGATTCCTGTGGTGGCGGGCAGAGGACGGCCTGGTGAGGAAGGTGGCGGGTAGGGTGGGAAGGGAGTCTGGAAGGTTCAGGGTCTGCATTAGCTAGGAGCGGTACGGCGAGAGGTTCGGAGAGACTCCCGCGGACTGGCGGCTCCAGAGGGCGGTAGAGGGTGGTAGACTGGTCCCTGTGGTGGAGGGACTGCAGAGACCACCCCTCTGTTAGTCTGCGTGCCACGGGCCCTTTCTTCCGCCCCTCGGGGCAGTTTGGCTCCGCCCCGGGCTCCTCCCGGCCTCGGGGACGCTGTGGGAGTGCGGAGAAGGGGCTGTGGTGGTCGTAGTTACATTCTTCCTCACCCTCTGACCCAAAGCGTCACCTCTTACCCCTTCCTCACATCCACCGGGAGGCGTTGTTTGCCCCAGCCCCTCATCACAACTGTTACATTACCTCCGAGGCCGAGGAAGGCAGCGTTTCAGCCTTCCGCGTGCGCGGGAATGGGAATGGAGATTTACAGAACCAAATGCTAGAATTCAGAATACTTGCGTGTGGTTTAGACGTGGATAAAATATGGGTGATGAGGTGTCAGGGGAAACAGGAACTGTTATTTATATTGAGGACTCGTGGCAAGACTCAGAGTTCAGTAGCTTCGCAGATGATTGAAGCTTGTACTCTTGCCCCATCTTTTCTGGATGCTGCCTTTTACAGCCGTGGTACACAGTGGAGTCATGGCAGTGCCCTTTGTGGAAGACTGGGACTTGGTGCAAACCCTGGGAGAAGGTGCCTATGGAGAGTGAGTTTGAGTGCTTTTACCCTGCTTTCACACTTGCTTTTTTTCCCCTCTCGCCTTGAGTACATATCTGTTGTTTTGGAGTTGTTTATTGTAATAATACAGTGGGGCCTTAGAAAACATCTCAGCATTTGAAATCTAAGTTTTTTGAGAACTGAAGCTATACAGTCTTTTGTAAGGATTATTTTTCTTTTTTTTTTTTCTTTTTCATTTTCTTGTAAAGAGCTGGAAGAGACCCCTGAAGTCAGTTTCTCCTCCAACATATTCCTTCTTGGGGTTTAGGCGTAGTAATTAAATGAATAGACTCAAGTCAAACTGCCTGGTTGTGTAATCAGTCTGCTACATACTGAACATTGTTTTGATCTTAGGCAAGCTTCTTAATGTCGTTGTGTGCCTCTTTCTCAGCTGTAAGATAGCAATAATAGTATTTACACCACAGGTGTCTAGAACAGTTACCACAGGCATATATAGTATAAGATTAATAAATGTTAGGTCATGTTATTAAAATTAAATGTATAAGGCATGTGTTTATGAATTGCTATTATCTCATTTTAATTTATTTTCTCAAGTATTTATTAAATGACTTTGGTTGTACAGCATAATGACTTCTTTGGAACATTAGTACTTTAGTACACATTTAGTACGCATTTCAGAAAAGAGTAGTACCTACCTATTGGCACACACTATTTCCGTAGTTTCTCCTTGGTGGAGGAAGTAATAAAGGTAAAATAGTTTTGGATGGGTCATGTTTAATCTTTTAAAGTTTTAAAATGAATAGAATTCAAATGTCTGGAATGTTATAACTTTTCTTTTTTTTTTTAGAGTTCAACTTGCTGTGAATAGAAGAACTGAAGAAGCAGTTGCAGTGAAGATTGTAGACATGAAGCGTGCCATAGACTGTCCAGAAAATATTAAGAAAGAGATCTGTATCAATAAAATGTTAAATCATGAAAATGTAGTGAAATTTTATGGTCACAGGAGAGAAGGCAATATTCAATACCTATTTCTGGAGTATTGTAGTGGGGGAGAACTTTTTGACCGAATAGGTATGGAAAAGATTTAAGATAATTATTCTACTAAACAAGTTTCTAAATTTGTTTTTTAATCTTGGGCTTACTATTCAGTCATTGTCCATTCAAGAATTGCTGATGCAAAAGAGAAATTAGAGTAAACTTTTTTATTTTTGCAACTTATATTAACACATGAAAGCATATGTAGAATCATCAAAGAAGAGGTTTTTCCTAAGTTGTATAAGTGATTTTGGTTGGTATGCTGTTTATAGAATTTAAGAATGATAAACTAACCTCATGGTAAAGTATAAGTGCAATGCATTTGTTTGCCTGTACAGTTTGTATGTAGATATTCTAGTTACATGAAATTATTGCATACGTTTACAGATCCAAAATAATAGTATGTTATGTTTTTCATCGTTATTTGGTTAAGTGAAATACTTTAGAATTTCTTAGGATTGCTTGATATATATTAAATAAATTCTGTTTCTGCTCTTAAATGTTCTATGTAGATCCAGAGGCTTGATGTTACAGAACACTGAGAAGTACATAAAATATATTCTTTGGGTCAAAATTTATTATTTAAAGCCATTGTAATAACAGTGAAAACCGATTATTAGAATCTCTAATATGTATCTCAGGAGAGAGTTGACTGTAAAAGAAATCAAGAGTTAATGAGGAAGATCAAGATATGAAAAGAAAACTGACAACAGAACATTTCTTAATAAAACTTTCCTGAAGGAACTTCACAGGCATTCATAACTTTGTAGTATGAGAGGTTATGTGACATTTAATCTGTTGTTAAATATTTAGTGAAATCAGCTTAGATGTGCTCAAGCTTCCACTTTGGCAATTACATTTCAGGAGTAGGAAAACTATTGGCATAACATTTTGAAGAAATTGAAAGCTATCAAATAATGGTTAGTATAAGATAAGCAGAGGCTTTTCAAGTTATGGCTTGCATTCTTGATTTGGATGATAGTTTGTTATTTCTCTCTGATTTTCATGCGATGTTAACTTATTTTGCCACATAACAGATGGGGAAATGTGAGTTATTAAGTGCTGTATGTATTAGTGGACACCAGAGTCTTTTAATTATTAACATAAGATTCTGTTTGTTAAAGCACAATTGCAGATGTTTAGCCTTAGAATTGAGAAACAATGCTGTTGATGCTTGATTATATTTATCTGGTAAACTAACTTTCATAATTAATTCTTATAGAGCCAGACATAGGCATGCCTGAACAAGATGCTCAGAGGTTCTTCCATCAACTCATGGCAGGGGTGGTAGGTAAAGTTGTCTCTTTGCTTTCACTTAAAATTAGTATGAATGAAATAAATTACTAAATTCCAGTATGCTTCCCTCTGCTTTTTCTTCTTAGATTTATCTGCATGGTATTGGAATAACTCATAGGGATATTAAGCCAGAAAATCTCCTGTTGGATGAAAGGGGTAAGTTTAGCATTTTGTCACTGCTACCTAAATTATTTTAATACAGCCAGCCATACAAAGCTGTTTGAAGGTTTCTGCATTACTGAAATTTCAGGACAAAATATCTAAAAAGTTTAGAAATTTTGGGCGGCTTATAGGAAATTTGGGAGATAAAGGCTTCACAAGTCTTTAACGATATAGTTGTGGATGAGATAGAGAAATCTGAGCTAGATACAAGAGAAGTTCATTAGATGAATACTATATATATATATATAGGAAAGTTTCTGTTGAGATAGCCCGGACTTTAGCTTTGTCTTGTTTGTACTTTTAAATTTATGACTTGGATAAAGATGCAAGGAGTTTAGTTATATTTTATGGATGTTATAAAAACTGAGAGGAATGGATAGTGAAAGTGTTAGCTTATAGAATCAGGATCAAAAAAGATGACAAACGTTAGCTGCATGGGGTAGTAATTTTTGTCTGTTTTGTTTAATGCTCTATTTGTTTAATGCATTAGAATTAGTACTTGGCAAATAGTAGGTTTTCAAAAATATTTACTGAATGAACAAATTTAGCAGACCAGAGAAGTGGGTCAGATTTAACAAGTTGTTTTCCTGTAAGGAAAAATCTACAGTCCAGTATTTGAATTGAAAAACTAACCAAATAATTGTAGTTGAATGGTATATCTTTGGCAGCAAAGCAGATTAAAAAAGACTTTTAATAGGCAGCAAACTTCATGATAGTCACCAGTGTAATTTGGTCATTAGATAACTAAGATGATGTTATTGAGAATGAGTCTTAACAGTTCTCTGATGAGGCCACACTGGAAATAATGAGTATCCTGATCCTGGGACAACTGTATAAGGCATGTAGAACACTAAAGTACTTTTATAGGAGACTGACCAGAATAATGAAAGGGCTAGAAATTATGTAAAATAAGGCATAATTGAAGGAACTTGGGAAACCTGCTGGTTGTTAAATACAATTCTTCAGAATACTTGGTGAAACTATACAGAAGCAATTTGAATTAGTGTAATGATGACCTTGTTAAAGGGTCTCAAACTGAATAGATTGCTTTGGAAAATAGTTTATAACATAAGAGTCAAACACTGGGTTATTAATTATCAGAGGCATTATAAAGGAAATTTAAACATTGATTGGATAGTTGGACTAAAGTTTTTAAGATTTTGTTCAATCTTAAAGTTTAGTGTTTCTGGCAGTGTTGTACCCCATGACAAGTAACAGTGTACTGTCTTACCAGCCTCCCTCTAACTTCTTTCTGAACTCTATAATTGACCATACACAGGAATAAATTAAGAAAAGCTAGCTTATATAAATAGTGGAGATGTGAATATGTAGTAATATCTGGAATATGAAAACTTTGTTCCCAAACTTAAAATATTGTTTTTTTCTCTTTAAAAAATAAAAGATGATCATAAAATAAGATCAAAAGTATAAAGAAGAAAGTAAAAAATCATGAGAAACACACCAATTACAACCACTGTTTAATGTTTTGGTGAATTATCTTTTAGATATCCTTTTATTGACTTATCTACTAACCTAGCTACGTAAGATCCTCCCTTGGTTATTTAGACTTCTACAAGTTGCACCCAGCAAAATTTTAGATATTTAGAAAATTAACATGGGGAAAAAGGAACTGTAGAATTGCCTGTTCATGAAACCTGAGAAACGAGTACAAGCTGGGAGAATTCCTTTTGCTTCTGTTTTTCATTCCATTTCCATTACTCTTTGAATGCTAACAGCCTTGATAGAATTAGTCAATTCTTCTTTTTCCTCATCTACAAATTAAATCCTTTTTTTGATTAAATGCAAGTTTCAAGCTATACGTAATCCTCTAGAAAAGAAGGATTTCATGTCTCTAAATATGAGAGTCAGTATAGCACTGTTAAGAGCTTGAGCTTTAGAGTCATTCATTTGAACCTGCGTTTAATCTAGGCTGCCTCATAGTAGGTGTGTGGTCTTGCGTAAGTTGCTTAACTTCTCTCTGTCTCACTTCCCTCATCCATAAAATGGGAATAGTAAGAGAATCTACTTGAGTTGTGAGTATAAAGGAGATTTATATAAACACCTGTGTAACCACCTGCCTTAAAAAATAAAACATTATGCATATATGCACTGCTCACAGCAATGGTGTTTATAATAGCAAAAACTGGAAACAACCCTAAATGTCTGTCAACAAGAGAATAGATGATTATGAAATGGATGATTTGTAATTACAAGTAAGGACATGGATGAATTTCTGGAATATGATATAGAGCAAAAAAAAGGTTGCAAAAGAATTCATACAAGAATTCTATTTATATGAAGTTTAACCCAAATATATTGTTTAGAGATACAAACATGGGGGGGAATCACAAAAGAAGGGACATAATAAAACTTAGAATGGTGGTTATTTCTGAGAAGGGAATGAAGAGAATATATTTAGAGGTATTTATAGGAGATTTCAAAGGAAATAGAATGTTCTTAACTGGGTGTTGGATGGGTTCATTGTATTGTTCTTCATATCTTGCATATTATTTAAACAATTTTTTGTTTTTATTCAACAATAATAATCTTTAAAAAAAGAAATAAAACATCAGTATAGTTGCAGTTCTTCAGTATATTCCCTCACAAATTATATTTCCCTTTTTTTTTCTCAGAAGTAACCACTGTCCTCAATTTAAAATTTGTTATATGCAGTTCTCTAATCTGAGTATTATGTTGAAGACATTATGAAACAACAAAATCCAAGGAATACTATGGTCATCCATTAATATATTCATTGATTACTACTTACAAATAACTTAAAACTCTTAATCTCAGTGTTTTGTCAAGATTGTGTCACATATATATATTAAAAGGATTATTATAGTAGCTACCGCCTAAGTCAAATACAGGTAAACATTATCAATGGCTTACATATTATATTGTGCAGACACGATTGATTTTTAAAGAATTTCTTCTTTTGGGACAGTTAAGTTGTTCAGTGATGACTTTTATAAATTTGTGCACAGACTCAATAAAAATTTGATCATGTTATATTTGTTATGACACTTGCCTTTTTTTTTTTTTTTTAACTTATATCCGATTCCATGTTGGTACATATAAATATACCTTTTTTTAAAACAATTACTTACATAGTTTCATTGTGTAAATACATTATAAGATTTAATCATTTCTTTATTGATGGACATTTAAGTTATTTACAAATAATATTGCTATGAATATCCTTATGTTTGTGAATTTGTGGGAGTATATCTGTGGCTTTGGTCCTGGAAGTAGAAATTGATAGTTCAAAGAGTGTGTGAATATTTCAAATTTTGGCATTTTTTGCCATATTGCCCTCTAAAAACGTTGATAATAGGAAATTTTCCTTATTAACTAAGACCAAGTTAGATTCCCTTGCTATAAGAACTTATAATGCTCTATATTTTTATAACCCTCACAACAGTTGTCTGTTGTTAGTCTTTTTCCATAATGTATGCACCTACATTGGGTAGCACAGTGTCACTCAGTTACAGTAGACATTCGCCAAGTATAAGTTAGTTGAAAGTTCTGCCTGCAATTTCTTCATGTTGAAAGTAGGAAGTTAGAGTGGAAATTTGCTTTTCTGGTTTACTTCTTTGACAAGTTTGCTCCTCCTTTTCTAAAGTTAGCCACTTTGACAAGAAGTTCTAGTAGTGCGTGGACTTTAGTTTTATTGTGTGTCTTTACATATTTTCTTCCTGCCAACAGGATTTGTTTGCTACTGGGAAAGCTGTGCCTAATATATTATTGATGTCTCCTTCCTGCCCCCTGCACAACTCAGTGAAGGGCTTGGCTCTTTCAGCCTAAATTTGGAATGCCCTTTTCCATAAGGGTAGCCCCTTTTGACTTCACTATCTTTCTTTAACCTGGTCCAAACTGTTTAGTGTATTAATGATATTTCTCTGAAATTAATAGAAGTGATGAGGCCTTTTTCTAATTTTAGCTAGATGATGATGTCTTTTATTCTTTAAAAAAATTTTTTTTGGTCATTTTAAAGTAGAGAAGTTCTACAGACCATAAATAACACCAGCGTTGTTTTTAAAAAAAAAAACAACAAAACTTGATTTCTTTAAGTATATCTAGTTACAAAACATTTTTAACTAGTTTTATCTTGTTTTTCTTTGGGTTAGATAACCTCAAAATCTCTGACTTTGGCTTGGCAACAGTATTTCGGCATAATAATCGTGAGCGTTTATTGAACAAGATGTGTGGTACTTTACCTTATGTTGCTCCAGAACTTCTAAAGAGGAAAGAATTTCATGCAGAACCAGTTGATGTTTGGTCCTGTGGAATAGTACTTACTGCAATGTTGGCTGGAGGTAAGAGCTTTTTAATCATGATAAAACTGACCTGTGGAAAGCCAGATTTGTTATACCAAAATAAATGAAATAAACCAAAGGAATCCATTTTTATAAGATAGCATTTTAATAGTAACTTATTTATTAAAAAAATTGGAACTTTTAATCCAAAGATTATATAGCTATTAAATGAAATACCACAATATCTCTTGCTTTTAAGATTCATGTGAATACTTTTGGAAATTTGGGCAGGAAATGGTTCATCCATCTTTGAGTGCCTCTAAAGTTTTTGTGAGTTGGTATTCTTAGTTTAAAAACCATATTGAGAGGAGAAAAAAAATGGCGTAGATGATAGAGGCTCTGTTCATCCCTTTGGCAACCAAATCAAAGTTGTGATGGAAACAAAGAGCAGCAGCAAGGAAAAATCGCCTGGGATCTAGAGGAACAAGCCATACAAGTAGGAAGAAGTCCAAGAAAACACCCTGCAATGGCAGAAGGTAGGACAGGGCAAGATGCTGAGCTGCCTGCCTATTCCCGAGCAACTGAGTGAGATGGAGGCTGTGGCAGTGGCAGAAGCCTCTTAAAGGGGCCGAGTCCGCGAGCGGATTTTCGTGGTGATAGACCTGCTTACTCTGAGCACCAGTGCCGATTCAGCTGCGTGCATTGGGCACCAGGGACTCACAGGGAGACATTGTCAGAGGGAAGGTGAAAGTGAGACTCGATGGGTACAGAAGTGCCCGTAGTAGCCATTTTTCCCTGTTGAGACCTTCCCCACTACAGTGCTCCCGATTACAGCGCCGCCGTAGCCGTGAGGACATCAGACTGGATAACAGAAGTTACTCCACCCAGTGGATTCCCTGAAACTCTGCTTCCTCCAACTTGCAGCTTCACCCAAGCCACATTCAGGTGTATCCTCAGTGAGTCAGGTGCTCCTTGCTGAGGCTCACACTGGAAGCAGCCTGGGTTTCTGGTGATGCCTTTTGAGACAACTATAAGCACAGCATCTGTGGATTGCTTGCTGAATCTTAACAGGTGGCTCTGGAGAGGTAGAGAGGCTTCAGCTAAGTTTGGCCCACAGCTGAAGCCCTCTCAGGACTGTGCCACTGGACACCTACTTCACAAATCCACACTAATAAGACCAGGAGACTTTAGGAGCTTTGCTTAGCACATAGAAACACACAGAAAGGCAGTCAAAATGGAAAGACAAAGAAACAAACTATATGAGAGAACAAAACAGAGATCCAAATATAATGGAGTCAAGTAATCTAACAGATGTAGAGTTCAAAACATTGGTTATAAAGATGCTCAATAAACTTTGGGAAGTGTAGATAAATTCAGTAAGAACTTCAACAAAGATAAAAAACATTAAAATGGAGATGGAAGTTATAAAAGGGAAACAGTCTGAAATAAAGAACACATCTGAGATGTGAAGTATATTAAATGGAATAAACAAAGGAATAAACAGTGAATAAAGAAAAGGATCAAATGCCCTATCTAGAGGATTGGAAAGCCAATCAGGACAGTCAATCAGAATGGCAAGAAAAAAGATGCCAAGACTAAAAATAATTTAAGGAGCATATGGGATACTATTAAGCCTCCAAATATTTGTCTGATCAGTGTAAAAAGAAAATCTAGATGTTGAACAACGGTTTGAAGAAATAATGATGGAAAACTTCCCTAGCTTGATGTAGGAAATGGACCTAAAATCCTAGGAAGCTCAGAGAATTCCAAAAATCAAGGATCCAAAGAGGCCCACACCAAGACATCATAATTAAAATGCCAAAGGTTAAATACAAAAAAAAAAAAAAAAAGAGAGAGAAACAGATTGTTACTTATAAGGGAACACTCATAAGACTGGCAGCTGATTTCTCAAAAGAAACTATGCAGGACCAAAGGGCTTGGCAAAAAATATTTGATAGGATGAAGACCCAGGATCTACAACCAAGAATAATTTATCCAGCAAAGCTATCATTTGGAGTTGACTGACAGATAAAGAGTTTCCTAGAAAAAAATAAGCTGAAGGAATTTATCAACACCACGCCAGTATTACAGCAAATGTTGGAGGGACTTCTAAGAAGAAAAAACATGTATGAGAAACAGGAATAAAGAATGGTAACAACTACATTCCTATTAATAAGTACCTCAAATGGAAAAAAATTAAGTGCTCCAACCAAAAGATAGAGTGGCTGAAAAGATAAGAAAACAAGACTCCTGCATATGAGAAGGAAGGGGATAGAAAAATGTACTGCTTTGATGGACCTAGAAGGCATTTAAGTCAGACAGAGAAAGATAAACACTATATGATTTCACTTATATGCAGAATCTAAGGAATAAAACAACAAACTAATCAAAAACAGACACAAAATTAGTGGACAATTAGGTGTCAGACAGAGGGGAGGAGGTTTGGGGGGGCTGGGAGAATGGGGTGAAGGGCTAAAGAAGTACAAATTAGTAGCTGATGGATGGTCATGGGGATGGGGAGCCTGGCATAGAGAATGCAGTTAGCATTAATACATTGACTAGGTGGAGGTCAGGGGAAGGAAGGTGCAATTGGGGGGATCATTTTATGAACTATATAGATGTCTAACTAATGTACTGTATACTTAAAACTAAAAAAATAATTAAAAAAGAAAAAACCATATTGAATTAATTTGGAGGAAATGGATTTGTATTGTTGATTATTTTCCCTTAAAATCTTTACCATATAATAAGAACACTCAGAAAACTTACCCTTGTTTCTTTTATAGAATTGCCATGGGACCAACCCAGTGACAGTTGTCAGGAGTATTCTGATTGGAAAGAAAAAAAAACATACCTCAACCCTTGGAAAAAAATTGATTCTGCTCCTCTAGGTAACTGGTTTATCTTGTTTGAAAATACTGATTTCTTGGATAATGAATCTTAGTGCTATTTGATTTTTTTTTCTTATAATTTTTTTTAACTTTTAAATGATCATGTAAATAATCCGTGAACCTTGCAGATAAGTTTTTATATAAAAAATTAAAAATAAAAAACCAATTCTATAATACCAGCACTCAGAAATAGCTTTTGATATTTTGATATGTGCTTCTATACTTTGTCGTGAAAATATGTAACTCTATGTTTGTTATATATATTTGTTTTGTATGTATACTATTTATAAGTATTTGTGTTTTTACAAAAAAATAAGACCATACTACACATGCTATTTTGTGATCTGTTTCTTTTCGTGTTAATGCTTTGTGAACTTTTTTCCAGGACTGTAGTTACAGATTTATACCATTGTTTTCAAAGACTGTGAAGGTATTCTGTTATATGGATATGCCTTACTATACTCATCCAATTGACTTTTTTAGAGATTTAGATTTTTTTCTAATTTTTCATTGTTACAAAAGAGATATGATGATCATCCATATAACTTAATCTTTGTGCATACCTTTAAAATATTTAATTAAAATAAAATCCCAGAAGTGGAATTGCAGGGTCAAGGATATATGCAGTTTTTAATTTTTATGGTTAATTTTGTCAAATTGCTTTTCAGAAAACCTGTACTATTTTATCACAATCACATTAATTTACATTTAAAAAATATTTGACTAATCTAAGAGGCCTGTAAAAAGTATATGTACTGTTTTATTTTAAATTTAGCATCAATGGTTATATGTTCATTATATACTTATTAGTTTTTTAAACATATTAATTTCATTAGATCTTTGCACTTGTTAAAATATTTTTCAGCAATTTGTCATGTATTTTTATTTTGTTTATGCTATTTGACATGCAAAAGTTTTATATTTTTATTTATTTAAATCCATCATCTTGTCCTTTGTGCTTCCTGACTGTATTGTCATAATTGGAAAGATCTTTTCTACCTCTTAACATTAGAAAAAAATTCTCTATATTTTCTTTTGTCTTTTTATGGCTTCATTTTTTCATTTAAACCTTTCATTAGAAACTGATTTTGATAGTGGGACATGTATGAATTCTTTATCAAGATAATTAAGATACCTTAGGATGCCGGAAAGTAAATTTTCCTTGTAAAACTGTGAATGATGACTTGTGAGCAATGAAATTTGCTATTGAAAATGGATGAGGGTTTTTGTATCTCTTTTTTAATGTTATTTGGGGAGAAACATTTCCATCTAGCTCTATGCTACCTATTTACAAATAACTGAGAATCCAATCTAGGAAGAATATTTTAAGCAAAGAATAATTGCATGAAAGTAAAGTAATAACTTAGTAGCTTTATTCTTTTTCTTCCCTAGAAATAATTTTTGGACATAAGGAGACCAAGAGAGAATGTGTTCCGTACCACAAGCTAAGGCTTTTCCAATCTGCATGACTTTTGTAAATGTCTTAATGTTTTCTTTTCAGCTCTGTTGCATAAAATCCTAGTTGAGAATCCATCAGTAAGGATTACCATCCCAGATATCAAAAAAGATAGATGGTACAACAAACCACTCAAGAAAGGTAATATCCTTAAAATATAAGTACTTTTTTTTTCTGTGAAAGAAAAGGTACTTGCAAAGTCAGTATTACAAGTCAACAATACAAGATAGCTGTGGTTTCTGCCCTCACTGAGATTATAATGTCTAGTAATAAAAACAAATATAAAAAATAATTTTAAGTTTACTAATAATTATAAAGTCAAAGTCAGGGTACTGTAGCTGTTTGACAAAATCTTAAGTGACAGAGAAAACTTGTCTTCCTGAGGAAATCACATTAAATCTAAGATTTGAAGAATAAAGGAGAGCTAGCAAGATGAATACTACCAAGACGAATGACAGATTCTGAACATATGAAGCAGGCTTTGGAACATCTTAGAGTTTAGAAAGTTGTGTATTTGAGGAACTTGAAAGAAGACTGGTATGGCATGGATACATTGTAGGCACTTGCTAAATGTTTGTTGAGTAAATGAATGAGCATGTTAGGTAGCTGGTCAGACATGAGCAACAGGGGAACAAAGCCTAGAAACTGCCCAAAGAACACCCTATTGGTAGTTAGAGAATCCCTCCTGCATCCCCAGAGACAAAGGATAGGAGGGCCATAATCTGTGGCTGGTTTAATTCAGCCACAGACACATGCACAGAAGGTAATACCCTAACCTGCCCAAAATCTCAGCCTCATTATACCATCATTATAATACCAAGCTTATGCCTGGAAGTTCATGAATCTAATTATGACAGACTGACTTCTGTTATAATTAGGCAAAGTGTTATATAACAGCCAAATGTCAATCAAAATGGCCTCATGTGCCAGTCACTTCAGAACGCCTTTGTAACTGCCCATCAGAGCCCTAAGCTAACGCAGACCTCTCCCTCCCCCAGAGTTACAGCTCTTTGTCTTCCCTGGCTGCAACCCCTGCCCACCCCCCACCTGGATACATATCCTCATTTCCACATGGTTAGCCAGTTTTAGACTGGACCCATCTTATACCTCAAAACGTGCCTTTAATAAATAATACTTCTTATAATTGTTATTGAGTAGAAATTCATTTCTTCATCAGTGATAAGAGCCGAGACCTGTGTGTTACTGGAACTCCTATTACTGCAATGGTAACAAACAGAATGGGGAGAGGGAGAGAGGTTTGAGATGAGAACAAAGAGGTAGATAGCAACCAAGTTGTGGAGGAGGACCTTGTAAGTCACGTTTAGGATTTGGAGCTTTAACTTAAAGCTATTGGGAAACCTTTGAGAGATTTTAAGCAAGAAAATAACATGATCATGTATTTAGTTTTAAAAGATCTTCTGTCTACTTTTTTCAGTAGTTTTTAATATTTTTAATCCTAGATCTGAGAACGTGGTAGCCTAGACTAAGTTAGTGACAATGGAATTGAAAAGAAGAAATAGATTCCAAAGAAATTTAAGAATTAGAATTGATAGGACTGGTGGTTGTTTCTATGTGGAAACGAAAGGGAATGAGGAATCAAGGGTGATTCCTTTCTGATTTGAACAACTGTAAATGGTGATACCATTTACCAGAATATAGCTCAAGAGGAAAAACAGATTTGTGGGGGGGAGTTTTATTTGATTTTTGGACATGCTGAATTTGAGAAGTTAAGTAAAACGGTCTTTGAGGGGTGTGTGTGTATGTAACAAGACTAGGCTTGAGGTGTCAATATAGTGTTTTCTTCAAGTAGATGGTAATTTAAACTGGTAGGTGAAATTGAGTGCATGAAGGAATGCCAATGTTAAGGGAAACAAATGTAGCCAGAGAGATGGAAGAATATCAGGAGAACGTGGAGTAATGGAGGCTAAGAGAAGAAAATGCATGATGGTGGAAGATCCTGTTAAGTGTATTAATAACATAAAGCCTAAAAATTTGTCTAGTAGATTCCATGATACAGCAGTTATTCATGACCTTGGAAACAACAGTTTTGGTGGGGAGTTGGGAGTAAGTTCTAGAGTCCAGTGTAGTCTAAAAGAGAAGTAAAGAAGCAGAGTATAGACAGCTCATTCCAGAAGTTTGAGAGAAGACAATAGCTAGTGACAGATGAGAAATTTTTAACTCTTCTCTGAATGTTTCTTTTACTTTTCACCTTATTCTAGTTGAAATCCAACTCTCCCCTAAAGACACTGCTTTCTCTTAATGATAGATATTTTCTTTCCCACAGTCTCATCCCTTGGTTCTGGGAGTGATCCAGGCATTCTCTTTGCTCTTCATTATCATTTTCTTCCTTCTTCCCACATTTCTCCTTCATGTCAAATCTCATACTATCAGACTCTGCAACCTACTATTCCCTCCTTGTTATCATCAGCTTCTAAACCCCAAATTAAAATTCCTGCTACATTGTCACTCTCCAACATAACTCCATATAATTTTTGTCATGGTTCTTGGTGATTTAAATATGCATCTTGATGATTTTTTCAATATCATCTGGATGACCTCACATTTCCTTGATCTCCTCTCTAGTGATCTTTCTTCTGTCATCCTGCTCTGACCATCAGTATATTTTTTTTCTGGCTTCCTTCCTCTAATATCTTGACTCAAACAATCCTTGAACCTATCTGGATTTGCAGTCCTTTAATTCCCTCTTATCTGTACCCTTCCTAGTTCCTGAGTTCTGTCCTCACAATTTTTAATCCCAAGGTTAGTCACTATAATACTACTTTATATTCATGTTCAACTGCCTTGCCCTATATTCTCTTCATCATACTTGCTGGACAAAACCTAACCCAAATTTAATCCAGTTTTTACTTACTCTATGCTTATACCTGCACAATTCTTTGCAGCTGGAAAAGAATATAAAAACAATGTTCACTTTAATTTAGGGTTACTAATCTTGAGTGAGCCCTTAATTCTGCGAGGCAGTCACAATGCATTGTCCCGCTTCTTTCACAACCCTATTCTCCTAAAACACATTTTTATACTTTTTCTTTTCTCTTCAACTTCTAATACCTCTACCCATCCTCATTCTGAGTTGGTAACAGTATTCCTGTTTCACTGGTAAATAGAAACAATCACAAGGCAACTTCCACAAACTCGCACTGCCATCTTCACCCATCTAACCGCCTCTGCTCATATACTTTGCTTTCTCCCCTGTTGCTATTAATAAATTGTCTGCTCCAGATATAAGCCAACTTTTCTCTTGTGTGCTAGATCCAGTTCTATTTTGCTTACTCAGCGACATTGTCTAGCAGTTATTCTCTCTTCTGCATCATTAATTTTTCCCTCTCTGCTGGATCTTTTTCATCAGTATACCAACACGCTGTTTCTCCCATCTTACTGCCTATACATAGTAGGCTTAATAAAATGTTTGAATGAATGGATTGACAAAATGGTTGGCTAGACTTAAGCATGTTTAAATAGTTTGAAGACAGATCCAGTTGAAAGGAAGAGACTGAAAGTCTAAGAGGGAATAAAAGAGCATCTAGATCCCTGGGAAGACAGGAGAGTATGGGCACAAATACAAATAGAGGGGTGAACATTTGTGGGAGGAGAGAATGTGTAGGAATGCAAGTAAATTGGCAGATTTGGTAGTGCGAGTTGTGGGAATTTCCAGTGACCTTTTCTTTGCAAAATGGGAGATTATATGCTAAGAAATGAGATGCTGGAGGGTGGTGTGGGAATTTGACAACAGTGTAGAAATTTTGAAACAGTCATGGAGAAATGGAGAGAACACTCTCAAGAGAAACATAGGACTGACTGTCCCTGTTGAGGATCCAGCTGAAGGTAGTAACCATGAATTATAGTGGCATCATTTTCTGCATGATGATTATTCGTAGCAAAGCTTTTCCAGTAGAGCAAGGAATGTTGGATAGAGCAGATTTCTAATGTTCATTGGTGTTATCATAAATTATTTTTATTTTTCAAAATTTCGACTCATTAGCTAGGTCTCTGTCTTCATAGAACATTGTTCTGTTACCATAAATAGTACCATTAAAATTATGGCGTTATACCCCACACTTGGAACACACTTACAAGTCAGGATTTGTGAAATGTATAATTTGACTAGTGATTCCTAGTAAGTTCATAATGACCACATCTCTCATAAAATCATGTACAAAGAGCCACTATTTGTCATTTAAGTATTTTGTGTTAAATGAATTTAGATGTAGTTTTACTTTTTCAGGTTGTCAGCTGAGTTAATTAAAAAATATCTGCATGGAAGACTTGAAAGCATTTGTACTTATGGGTTTTTGTTTTGTTTGTTTTGTTTTTTAGGGGCGAAGAGGCCCCGAATCACTTCAGGTGGTGTATCAGAGTCACCTAGTGGATTCTCTAAACATATTCAATCCAATTTGGACTTCTCTCCAGTAAACAGTACTTCTAGGTAGGAATAGTTAATAAAGACCAAGTAGTTGTCATTTAATGTAGTTGTCGTTTAATGTAATATTTACTGTGGAAAATAATGCATATATATATATTTTTTTGTTAATAACGAATGTCACTTTTATTGGTGTGAGAATGGTATTATGATATAAGAAAGACCTGACAGATTTTATTTAAAGATATATTTTTTTCCCACATCTTAATTCCTCAGTGAAGAAAATGTGAAGTACTCCAGTTCCCAGCCAGAACCACGGACAGGTCTGTCCTTATGGGACACCAGCCCTTCATATATTGATAAACTAGTACAAGGGATCAGTTTTTCTCAGCCTGCATGTCCAGATCATATGCTTCTGAATAGTCAGTTACTTGGCACCCCAGGATCCTCACAGGTAAGAGAATTTAGCTTTTCAAATAAATAACGGAAGGCCTTTATTTTTTATTGTCTTGAAGTATTTTTTTAATGAATAAATCTTAATAGTATTAACACTAATTTATACAGATTTTTTTTTTTTTAGGCGAGGTAACCCTTGGTTGACCTTGTAGATTGCATGGACCTTGTCAGTTTACAATCCCTTATTTTTTTATTTATTTTTTACGTCTACAGCGCCTGGTCTTCCTAGGTGGTCTCCCATCCAAGTACTAACCAGGCCCGACCCTGCTTAGCTTCCGAGATCAGACGGGATTAGGCTTGTTCGGGGTAGCATGGCTGTAGACTGTACAGATTTTTTTGACAGAATTAGAAGAGACCTTCATGGACAAGAATCTTAAGTCACAGAAAACAATTTTCAAATTAAATAGTGATGATGTAAGTGCTTTTGTTAATATCAGATTTATTCTGCTTTTCTTTATTTGACATACAGAACCCCTGGCAGCGCTTGGTCAAAAGAATGACACGATTTTTTACCAAATTGGATGCAGATAAATCTTATCAATGCCTGAAAGAGACTTGTGAGAAATTGGGCTATCAATGGAAGAAGAGTTGTATGAATCAGGTATTATTTCATTGATTTTCATTATATCTTTTTCTGAAGAAAAATTAAATATTTGATTAAAAAAACTATCATCAGTATATTTTAAAAATTTAATTAGTTTAGTTTGAAAAAGAAATAATTGGAATTGAAGGAACTTAAGTAGAATGTTTTTACATTAAGAAATAGTTTTTCTTAAGAGACTTCTCTAATTTATTAAAAATATTAATGCTCTAGTCGGCATTTTCTTAAAAACTATATATATGTAAATTCTAACAGTAACAATTAACTCCCTTCTATGAAAGATGAATACATTAACAGTCCCACACTTCCTCCATCTCTTCCGTTCCCACCTACCAATTTTTATTTGTTATTATAGCATATTTATAACATTGACATTCTAATGTCTTTAGGCTTTTCAAAAATCTTAATATTATGAAAAGCAAATAGAGGAGAATATTTCCTAATGTTAAAGGAGACTAAAGAGGCCTGATAAATAATGTAATTCATGATCTTTCACTAGTTTTAAAGAAAAACAGCTATAGAACAGTGGTCCCCAATCTTTTTGGCACCAGGGACCAATGCTCCTATGAGAATCTAATGCCTGATGACATGAGGTGGAGCTGAGGCAGTGATGCTGATGCTGAGGAGTGGCTGCAAATACAGATGAAGCTTCGCTCACTTGCCAGCTGCTCACCTCCTGTTCTGTGGCCCCATTCCTAACAGGCCATGGACTGGTAGCGGTCCTTGGACCAGAGGTTGGGGACCCCTGCTATAAAGGATGTTATTAGAACAACTGGGGAAATTTGAATATGGGTTTTATATTAGGTGACATTTTTGTATTTCAAATTTCTTAGATACGATCATAGTATTGTGTTTTGTAGGAGAATGTTTTTGTTCATACAAGAAACATGTTGAAGCGAAGTATATACTGTCTGTAACTTAGTTTAAAAACTAAAAAAAAGCAACCAACTACATAAAGACAAGTTAACATACTTATCTAGGTCAATGAGGCCAATGAAGGGTATAGGGTTATTTACTGTACAATTCTTTCAGCTTTTCTGTAGATTTGTAAGCTTTAAAAATTAAAAGTTGGGGGTGAATGTTACTATGCAGAAATCTGAGGCCAGCCTTATATGCCCTTTACTTGCTTAGAAAATTAACTTTTTTAAAATGATTTATTGAGATATTTTTAAGATTTATTGAGATAAAATTTATGTAACATGAAAATTATCACGTTAAACATTTTTAAGTGTACAATTTAGTGGTTTTTAGTATAATCACGAGGTTGTATAACTGTCACCATTTAATTCCAGAACATTTTATTGCCCCCAAAATAAACTGTGCAAATTAGCAGTCAATTCTCATTCCTCCTTCCTTCATTCCTTGGCAACCACTAATTTTCTTTCTGTCTCTATGGACTACCTATTCTCGACATTTCATGTAAATGGAATCATATGATATGTGGCCCTTTGTGTCTGTCTTCTTTTACTTAGCATAATGTTTTCAAATAGTATTTATCCTTTTTATGGTTGAATAATATTCCATCATATAGATATACTGCATTTTGTTCATGCATTTATTTGCTCAAGGACATGAGAGTGTTTCTACCATTTGTTAACGAATAATGCTGCTGTGAACATTCTTGTGCAAAATACCTTTTGGTATTTTGATAGGGATTACACTAAATCTGTAGATTAATTTGGGGAGTATTCCCATTTTAATAATATTGTCTTTCCATTTATTTAATTTCTTTGTAGAATATTTTGTAGTTTTTAGTATTCAAGTCTTCTACCTTTCTGGATATTTTTACTACTAAGATTTTATTCTTTTTGATATTATTGTAAATGAAACTTTAAAAAAATTTTATTTTCAAAATGTTCACTGCTAGTGTGTATATATGTAACTGATTTTTGTAAATTGAACTTATATCCTGCAAATTTGCTGAACTCATTTTTTAGCTCTAGTAGTTATTTCTGCAGATCATTAGGGTATTCTATATATAAGATCATGTTATGTATTTGCAAATAGAGATAGTTCTCATTTCAATTTCTGATTTTAGTAATTTGAGTCTTTTCTTAATCTGGCTAAAGTTTTGTTTACTTTATCTTCTCAAAGAACTAACTTTGGTTTTATTGATTTTTCTGGTTTTCTATTCTAGATTTTATTTATTTCTTTATTATTTCTTTTGGATTTTCCTTGCTCTTTTTTTCCCTAATTTTTTAAGATGGAAGCCTAAGTTATTAGAGAGCATTTTTTTTTAATGTAAATGCTTATAAGTATAAATGTCCCTCTGGGCACTGCTTTCGCTGCTTCCCATCAGTTTTAGTATGTTGAGCTTTCAGTTTTGTTCTATGAAACTATTCTAATTTCTCTTGTGATGTCGTCTTTGAACCACTTGTCATTTATGTATGTTGTTTAAATTTCTACATATTTGTGAATTTTCTAAAATTCTGTTATTGGTTTCTAATTGTATTCCATTGTGGTCAGAGAAGACACTTAGTATTATTTCAGTAATTTTAAATTTGTTGAGACTTGTTTTGTTGCCTAACATGTGGTTTATACTTGAGAATATTCCATGTATACTTAAAAAGAATGTATTCTGCTATTGGTGGTGAAATATTCTATGCATATTGGTTAGGTCTTGCATTATAGTGTTATCTATATCTTTTATTTCCTTGTTTATCTTTGTCTGATTTTTATATTCATTTTTGAGGTGGAGTGTTGAATTCTCCAACTGTTACTGCTGAACTGATTTTTTTAGTTTAATTCTGTTCCTTTTTTGCCTCATATGTTTTGGAGTTTGGATACTAGGTAAATATGTTTATAATTGCTATATCTTTTTCATGTATTGACCCTTTTAACATTACATAATATCTTTTTTGCAAAAAATAATTTTACTAAAGTCTTCTTTGATAATTAGCATAGCCACTCCAGCTTTGTTTTGGTTATAGTTTGCATGTATTATTTTTTTCCTTTTATTTACTCTATATTTGTATCTTTAATCTAAAACTATCTCATATGGACAGCATATATTTAGATCGTGTTTTTAAAATCTGTTCTGTCAACCTATCTTTTTATTGGAGAGTATACTCCATTTATATTTAATATGGTTCCTGATAAGGAAATACTTATTTCTGCATCTCTTGCTATGTTTTCTACACATCTTATGTCTTTTTTGTGCCTCAATTTTTCCTTTACTCTTCTTTTGTTTTTGATAGATGTTTTCTAGTGTGCCATTTAAAATCTTGTTTCTTTTACTCTTCTTTTTTTTTTTTTAGTTAGTGGTTTCTCTGAAGATTACAATTAATATTTTAGTTTTTAACAATCTACTTATGATTAATAATAATTTCAATAGTACATAAAAATTTGTTCCTTTATAGTTCTGCTTCCTCTTTATGCTGTTATTGTTGCAAATTACACCTTTATGCATTATGTACCCAACAACATTAATTTATACTTATTGTTTTATATAATTGTCTTTTATTTATTTTTTTCAATTTAGTAATACTTTTTTTTTTTTTTAATTATGGTGACATTGGTTAACAAAATCCAGTAAATGTCAGGTATACAATTCATCAGTAAGACATATATGTATTGCATTGTATTCACCACCCATAGTTAGATTTCTTTCTGTCACCTCATATTTGACCCCTTTTACCCCATCTGCCACCCCTCTTTTCACTTCCTCCCCTATCCTCTGGTAACCACTAGTCTATTTTCCATTTCCATAAGCCTCTGTGCTGTTCGTTTGTTGCTTTTAGTTTTATATCCCACATATAAGTGATATCATGTGGTGTTCAACTTTTTCTGTCTGGCTTATTTCCCTTAACATGATTATCTCAAAGTCCATCCATGTTGTTGCAAGTGGCAGTATTTCATCTCTTCTTATGGCTGAGTAATATTCCATTATATTTATGTACCACAGCTTCTTTATCCAGTCATCTATCGTAGGACACTTTGGTTGCTTCCATGTCTTGCCTACTGTGAATAATGCTGTTATGTACATCAGTGTGCAAATATCTTTTCGGATATGAGTTTTCAAGTCTTTGGGATAAATACCCAGTAGAGGATTGCTGCATCATATAGTAAATCAATTCTTAGTTTTTTGAGGAACCATGCTGTACCAATTTGCAGTCCTACCAGCAGTGTATGAGGGTTCCTTTTTCTCCACATCCTCTCCAACACTTGTGAATACATGTCCCGTTGATAACAGCTATTCTAACAAGTGTGAGATGGTATCTCATTGTACTTTTGATTTGCATTTCCCTAATAGCTAGCAATGTTGAGCATCCTTTGATGTTTGTTGGCCATTTATCTTCTTGGGAGAAGTGTCTGTTCAGGTCCTCTTCCCATTTTTTGAATGGATTATTTGTTTTTTGTTGTTGTTATTGAGTTGAATGAGTTCTTTGTATATGTTGGATATTAGGTCCTATGGGAGGGGTTGCTTGCAAATATATTTTCCCATTTGGATAGTTGTCTCTACCTTGTCGATGGTTTCTTTTGCTGTACAGAGCTTTTCAGTTTGATATAGTCCCATTCATTTATTTTTGCTCTTACTTCCCTTGCCTTTGAGGTCAAATTCATAAAATCCTTCTTAAGTCCAAGGTCCATGAGTTTAGTCCCTTTGTTCTCTTCCATGCAGTTTATTGTTTCAGGTCTTATATTCATATCCTTAACCCATTTCGAGTTAATTTTGGTGTGTGGTGAAAGACAGCAGTCTAGTTTCATTCCTTTGCAGGTGGCTTTCCAATTTTCCCAGCACCACTTACTGAAGAGACTTTTCTTTCTCCACTGTATGTTTTTGGCTATTTTATTGAAAATTATTTCCCCATATTAACATGGGTTTACTCCTGGACTCTCAATTCTAATCCACTGCTCTGTGTGTTCCTTTTCCTGTCAATACCATGCCATATTGATTATTTTTGCTTTGTACTATAGTTTGAGTTCAGGCAGAGCAATGCCTCCAGCCTCATTCTTTTTTTCTCAGGATGACTTTGGCAATTCAGGGTCTTTTGTGCTTACATGCAAATCTGATGATTTTTTTTGTTCTATTTCTTTAAAAAAATGCCAATGGGATTTTGACGGAGATTGCATTATATCTGTATAATGCTTTAGACAATAAGGTCATTTTAACTGTGTTGATTCTTCCAATCCAAGAACACGGGATATCTTTCCATTTGTTTTTATCTTCAGTTTCTTTTAATGTGGTCTTATAATTTTCATTATATAGGTCCTTCACATGTTTTGTTAAATTTATTACTAGGTATTTTATTCTTTTTGTTGAAATTGCAAAAGGAATTGTTTTTTCCACTTCTTTTTCTGACACTTCATTATTAGAGTATAAGAATGCTATGGATTTTTTGAACATTGATTTTGTATCCAGAAACTTGACTGTATTTGCTTATTGTTTCTAGTAGTGTTCTTGTGGAATCTTTAGGGTTTTCTATATAGAGAATAGTGACAGTTTGACTTCTTCATTTCCTATTTTGATGCCTTTTATATCATTTTCTTGTCTGATTGCACTCGCTAGGACCTCCAATATTATATTGAATAACAGTGGTGATAGCCTTACCTTGTTCCTGATCCTAGGAGGAAGGTTTTTAGTTTTTCACCATTAAGAGGGTTTGTCATATATGGTCTTCATTATGTTAAGGTACTTTCTTTCTTTGTCAATTTCGTTAAGTGTTTTGATCATTTATGGATGCTGTATCTTGTCAAAGTCTTTTTCTGCATCTATTGATATGATCATGATTCTTCTTTTTTAATTTGGTTATTAGGTGTATCCCATTAATTGATTTGCATATGTCGAACCATCCCCATGCTCCTGGGTTGAAGCCCACTTGTTCATGGTGTTTACTGCCTATGTTTTCTTCTAGAAGTTTTATGGTTTCGGGTCTTACATGTAAGCCTTTAGTCCATTTGAATCTATTCTTGTATACAATATAAGAAGGTAGTCCAGTTTCTTTTTATTGCATGTCTCTCCAATTTTCCCAACATCATTTATTGAAGAGATTGTCTTTACCCTAGTGTGTGTATTCTTGCCTCCTTTGTCACATATTAAGTAAGCATAAGACATGGACTTATTTCTGGGCTTTCTATTCTGTGCCATTGATCAATGTATCTGTTTTTATGCCAGTACCCTGCCGTTTTGATTACTGTAGCCTTGTAGCATAGTTTGCTGTCAGGAGTCTGATACTTCCAACTTCATTCTTCTTTCTCAAGATTACTGTGGCTGTTCGGGGTCTTTTATGGTTCCATATAAATTTTAGGATTATTTGTTCTAGCTCTCTAAAAAATGTCATTGGCATTTTGATAGGGATTGCATTCAATCTATAGATTGCTTTGAGTAGTATGGCCATTTTAATAATGTTGACTCTTCCTACCCATGAGCATGGTATATGCTTCCATTTATTTGTGTCTCTTCAATTTCTTTTTTCAATGTCTTGTTTTTTTGAGAATAGGTCTTTTACCTCCTTGGTTAATTTGATTCATAGGTATTTTATAGTTTTCGATGCAATTGTAAATGGGATTGTTTTCTTAATTTCTCTTCCTGAAAGTTCATCATTGGTGTGTAAAAATGCCACTGACTTCTGAATATTTATTTCGTAACCTGCTACTTTACTGAATTCATTGATCAGTTCTAACAGTTTTTGGTGGAATCTTTAGAGTTCTCTCTATATAATATCCTGTCATCTGCAAATAACAATTCCTTTTCAATTCGGATGCCTTTTATTCCTCTTTCTTGTCTTATTGCCGTGGCTAAAACTTCCAATGCAGTGTTGAAGAGGAGTGGTGAAAGTAGGCATCCTTATCTTGTTCCTGATTAAAGAAAATGCCTTTCCCCATTGAGTATGATGTTAGCTGTAGGTTTGTCTTGTATGGCCTTTATTATATTGAGGTATGTTCCCTCTATTCCCACTTTGCTGAGAGTTTTTATCATAAATGGATACTGGATTTTGTCAAATGCTGTTTCTGCATCTATTGATATGATCACATGGTTTTTATCTTTCAGTTTGTTAATGTGGTGTATCACATTAATTGATTTGCGGATATTGTACCAACCTTGCATCCCAAGAATAAATCCAACTTGATAATGGTGTGTGATATTGTTAATGTATTGCTGAATTCAGTTCGCTAATATTTCATTGAAGATTTTAGCATCAATATTCATAAGAGATATCAGCCTATAGTTTTCTTTTTTTGTAATGTCTGGTTTTGGAATCAAGGTAATGGTGGCCTCATAAAAGGAGTTAGGGAGGCTTCTCTCTTCTTGAATTTTTTGGAATAGTTTGAGAAGATCATGTGTTAATTCTTCATTTGGTAAAATACTCCTATGAAACCATCTGATCTAGAACTTTTGTTTTGGGGAAGTTTTTTGATACTAATTCTATTTCATTGGTGGTCATTGGTCGGTTTAGATTTTCTGTTTCTTTTTGACTCAGTCTTGGGAGATCGTATGTTTCTAGGAATGTGTTCATCCAATTTGTTGGCATATAATTACTCATAGTAATTTTTTAGGATCCTATGTATTTTTGTAGAGTTCATAGTTATTTCTCCTCTTTAAGTTCTGATTTTATTTATTTGAGTCTTTTCTCTTTTTCCTTGACGAGTCTAGCTAAGAGTCTGTATGAACTTTCCTCTTATCATGGCTCTTGCCTTGTCCCAAAAGTTTTGATATGTTGTGCTACATTATCATTCATTTCTATGTATCTCTTGATCACTCTTTTTATTTCTTCTCTGACCCAGTCTTTCTTCAGTAGCATGTTGTTTAATCTCCATGAATTTATAGTTCTTCCCACTTTTCTTTTTACAACTGATCTCCAGCTTCAGAGATTATGGTTGGTATGATTTCAACCTTTTATATTTGTTGAGGCTATCTCTGTGTCCCTGTATGTGGTCAGTCCTTGAGAATGTTCCTTGTGCACTAGAGAAGAATATATAAGCAGCTATTTTGGGATGAAAGTCTCTGTAAATGTCCATTTTGTCCAGTTGGTCTAAGGATGTTACTTCCTTATTGATTTTCTGTTTGGATAATCTGTCCATATCTGACAATGGGGTATTTGGGTCCCCTTCTATGATAGTATTTTGATTAGTTTCTCCCTTTAGTTCTGTTAGTAATTGCATTACATATTTTGGGGATCCCTGATTGGGAGCATAGATATTAATAAATGTTATCTCTTCTTGGTGCATGATTCTTTTTATCATTATGAAGTGTCCCTCAGTATCTTTCTTTACTTTTTTTATTTTGAAGTCTATTTCATCCAATGTTAGTACCGCTACTCCTGCTTTTCCCTGAATGCCATTTTCTTGAAATATCATTTTCCACCCTTTCACTTTGAGTCTGTATTTGTCTTTGGAACTGAGATGTGTCTCCTGGAGGGAGCATATGGTTGGATTCTGTTTTTCAATCCAGTCTGCACCTCTGTGTCTTTTCCTTGGTGAGTTCAGTTTATTAACATTTAGGGTGATTATTTAAATATGAAGTTTTCCTATAGCCATTTTATCTTTTGCTTTCTGGTAGCTTGATGTTTCCATTGATTCCTTGTACTTTTGTTTCTGTTTTTTTGTTGTTGTTGTTGGGTTTTCCCTCTGGTCCTTCTTGTTTTATGTTATATACTTCAGTTCTGAGTCATTGGTGTGTGATTACCATTATGTATACATACAAGATAATTACATACATAGTAGTCCATTTTCTTCTGTGCATGCCTTATCTCCATTCCCCTTTGTGAATTTAGATCTTTGAATCCTCCTTTTTCTGCCGTTGTCTCAGTTTGTCCCTATGTATACTGAATGTTCATTACTATCTTGCGATAGCAAATTTTTTCTTATTGCTTAAGTTCATAATACCCAGTTCTAAGGGTTGCACTACTCTGCTTCTATCTGCCTGCTAGTTGCCTTACTCATAGTTATATATTTTTTTGTCATTTTGTTCTGAGTGAGAGCTGACTCCTTTCAGTATTTCCTGTAATTCAGACCACATAGTGGAGAATCCCCTCAATTTTTGTATGTCTAGAAAGGTCTTTTATTTCTCCTTCATATCTAAAGGAGAACTTTGCTGGATACATTATTCTTGGCTGGTAGTTCTTTTCATTTAATAGTTTGAAAATTTGATTCCACTCCTTTCTGGCTTGTAACATTTGTGCTGAGAAGTCTAACAATACTATAATCGGTTTTCCTTTATAGGTTACCGTCTTCTTTTCCCAGGCTGTCCTGAGAATTCTGTCTTTGTCATTGGTTTTTGATCATTTTAATATAATATATCTTGGAGAAGGCCTTTTGGGGTTAAGATAATTGGGAGTTCCATTGACTTCTTGAATTCCAAGTTCAAGTTCATCCCTTTGATTTGGGGAAATTCTCATCAACTATTAGTCTGAAAATGCTTTCTAATCCCTGTTCCTTTTCCTTCCCTTCGAGAATGCTCATTATTCTTGTTTCCTTTTCTAATGGTATCAGCTAGTTCTTATATTTCTCTTTCATTATTTTTCATTCTTCAGTTTCTGTCTTCAGTATCACTAATTCTTTCCTCCATTTGGTTAACTCTGTTTCCCAAGCTTGCTTTCATTTTCATCTCTTACTGTGTTCTTCATCTCCAGAAGTTCTGTTGGATTTTCTTAAGAGTTTCAGTCTTCTTGCCAAAAAACTCATTCTACTGATTTAGTTGTTTTTTCAGTTCCTGGAATTATTGATTGATAAGAATTATTTTGATTCTCATTGAGTTTTTTCAGAAGTACCATCCTGAATTCTCTGTCATTTAAGTTTTATATTTCTGCATCTTTAAGCTTATTTTCTGGAGATTTTTCTTTTTCTTTCTGAGCTGGCTTGTCACCTTGGTTGTTCATGGTGTTTAATGGAACTATTCCTCTGCCTGGGCATTAATGGAAGTATATTCTGCCTTTTTTCCAGAAAGATTTATTATATAAAGGTCTCTCTTTAGCCTGTTGCTAAGAAAGCATGGTTTTTGTTTTTGTTTTTGTTTTTTTTGATTTCCAGTAGGTGGCGTCTAAGCCTCTTGGATCCCTGCTTTATATAAAGTATTAATAATGTCTTTTTTTCTTATAAATATTTAATCACTCTTGCTACCCTCAGTCTCAGTTCCTGTCAGTGTTAACAACAGTTTCAGTAGTGTTTTCTCAGGCTCTCCAGGGGCTTAGCAGTGTTCGGTCTTGGAGGATATGGGGGTAGGTGTCGTCTGGTTTTGGGACAGGGACTGCGACTCAACTTTGTGTTTAGCAGCTTAGACTGGTGATAATCAACTGTTGTTTCTCTGCCATCCCTAATTTTCTACCGTCCCAACTTCTCTGCTTTTTGCCCTAATCCCTGGGCACTGCCTCTGCATGAAGCTCATAGCTCTCTTGGGGCTGTTCAGGGAACTCTGCGCTACTTCTCCCCTCCCCCACCTCCTACAGGGAGCTCCAGCTGGGAGAAGCAACTTACTTGTTTCTTACAGTTTACCTCCCTTCTGCGGTTCTGACCCGTGGTAGCTCTTATTTGCAGATTCCTTGCTCAGACATGCTTGTGTGCAGGTTGGGCGTTTTTTTTGTTGAATTTTAAATGTTCAGCTTATTGTTGTTTCAAGGGGAGAGATCTGGGGACATCTCTCCGCCATGCTTCTGACATCCAATCTATATAATTGTCCTTTAGATCAGGTAGGGAAAAAAATAGAAGTTCCAAAAAAAAATCCATTACTGTAGTGTTTTGTATTTACTTGTACAAGTTACCTTTACCAGTGTTCTTTATTTCTCTGCGTAAATTTGAGGTGCTATCTAGTGTCCTTCTATTTCAGCCTGTTGGACTTCCTATAGCATTTCTTTTGGGGCAGTTCTAGTAGTTTCAAACTCTTTCAGATTTTAACTGGGACTCTCAATTTTTTTCTTCATTTTAGATGGTAGTTTTGCTGGACATGGAATTCTTGCTTGACAATTTTTTTCTTTCAGCACTTCAAATACATCATCTTACTGCTTTCTTGCTTCCATGGTTTTTGATGAGAAATCAGGTGTTAATATTATCGAGGATCCTTTGTGCATGATGTATCTCTTCTCCTTGTCTGTTTTCAAAGTTCTCTCTTTGTCGTCTTTTAAAAGTTTGAATATGATGTATTTTGATGTAGCTCTCTTTAATTTTATCTTACTTTGAATTTATTTAGGTTCCTGATGTGTAAATTGTTTTTCAACAAATTTGGGAAATTTTTGGCCATTGTTTTTTCAAATATTTGTTCTGCCCCTTTCTCTCCTCTCCCTCTGGGCCTCACATTGTGCATAATCTGGGACTCACATTGTTCATATTCTGAGACACTTGATGTTGTCCTACAGGTCTTTTAATCTTTGCTCTTTTTTCTTCATTTCCTTCTGCTCCTAAGGTATAGTTTCTCTTGACGGCTTTTTTTCCTGTGTATGAGCTCTATTTTCTTATTTCTCTATATGCTTTATCCTTTTTTGTTGAAAACTGGGCATTTCAAATATTATAATGTGACAACTCCAAAAATCAGATTCCCCTCCTTCTCAGGGTTTGTTGTTGATACTTGATGTAATTGTTGATTGTTTAGTGACTTTTCTGATCTAATTTTATATAGTCTGTATGTGTGTGTTGTGGTCATGTGTGGCCTGTGAAATCTCTGTTGTTAGGTTAGTAATCAGCTAGTAATTGGATAAAGAGTTCCTAATATTCCTGATACTAAAAAAATGTTTTCTAATTTTTGCAGATGGGTTGTGTAAGTATGTCAAGCATGCCAGTGCTCAGCCAGAGTTTGCAACTGTGCCTTAGACTTCACTTACTATTTGTGTAATGCCTCATGACTATTTGTGCAGGGCCTTCTCTGATCTTTCCTGAGCATGTACACTGTCTTGTGCATTAGCATGGCCTTTTAGATTACCAGGAATATATAAGGGATTTTCATAGCCTTTATCCCTCACAAATATCTCACTTCCCAGCATTTCCTTTTAACCTTCTTGGGTAATTTGTTGTTTGCCCTAGCTGTTATACATTGCCTCAGTAAGCAGAGGCTAAAGATTTGCCTGTGAATACTTTTGACAGATGTCCCCTGGGTGGCAACTTTGGCACACAAGTTCTGTTTACTCAGGCAAAATGGAGACAAGTGTTCTGAGCAGGTATTCCAGGAAGCCATATCAGCTTAAGACAAATTGTGAATAAAGTTTTCTGCTGACACTTGTATCTGTATCCGAAATGCAGACTATTGTTTTTAAGGGTACTATGGACCTGAGGAGTGGAGATGAGAATTTTTGCCAGTTTTTCATTGCATTGTGGTGGTAGTTGGCTTTTTGAGTTCCTTACTCCACCATTTTAACTGACATCACTCCTTGATTCACTCATTCTGCCTGAACCTTGAAGAATTTTCTTTGTCTTTGAAGTGTAATAGCCTAATTCATATGTGTTGGGTATCTTGTATTTTCCTAGAATATATTGTGTTGTTCCACTGTTACACAATTGTGATACACCTATGTATTTTTTATGGTCATTCCTCGAAGTGAGAATTATTACAAATGTTCTGTAATTTTGGCTGGGCTTAGCTGGGCTAATCTGCTGATCTTGCTTGTGTTTATTCATCCAGCTGTTGTCATTTCATGGCTTTACTGTGGCTGGTGGTCTAAGATGGCCTCATCCACATTTAGGGTCTTGGTGCTGGCCATTGGCTGGCCCTTTCTTTGCATGTTGCTCATCTAGCCTAAGCCTCTTTACAGATCTTAGGAATGTCCTAAAACACTGAAAAGTGAAAGTTGCAAGGCCTCTCAGATCTTTGCCATCTTCCGGTAACAATATCTTTTCAGCCACAAATCTGACCTCTTTTTCTTTCTTATGTTCTAATAATCTTATTTTCCCTCTCATTCTGTTTTTATTCTCTTCACTTTTTAATTCTTCAATTATTTTTTGGTAAAATACTACTTTATTTTGTTGCTGAGACTCACATAGACATGTTTCCTGCTAATGGAGCTGCATCCTGGTTGCGGTTAGTCTGGTTCGGGCATACACACCCATGAGGAGAGGAAAATCCTTGTCAGTCAGTGCTGCCACTTTTATAGAAGTGCATCTCAAAGTGATACCCAGCAGTATCATTGACCTGAAATTGTAGTTTTTCTTTAGAGTATTCTCTACCCACACATATGACTTAACCTTTTTTTTTTACTTCCTTAGGTTACTGTATCAACAACTGATAGAAGAAACAATAAGCTGATTTTTAAAGTAAATTTAGTAGAAATGGATGAGAAGATCTTGGTTGATTTCCGGCTTTCTAAGGTATGTAAGACAGCTCATTTTTTTAAAAAAAAACTTTGTTTGCTATTAAAGAAGTATTATACATTCATTGTAGAAATTTTAAAAATACAAAAAGGTGTAAAGAAGAAAATAAGAATCAAGTTTCATCTTATCCAGAGAGAACACAGATTTATTTTTGATATATTTTATATAATTGTCTTACTATTATTAATAGTATATACTATAGAGATACTCTTATCTGGAGATAATTTTAAAATGGCATATTTGTATACACATGACATTTATAAATATATGGTAATTTGCTTTTTCATTTAATATTATGAACATTTGTTCTTGTCATTATTCTTCTAAAACATAATTTCTCCAAACGATATTCTTATAAAAGTTATTAGTTTTTATAGAAAATGTAAGTAACAAATAAGAAAATAAAAATGATCCTAAATTATTTTTACCATTAAAATAATTACCTTTAATAATTTTGAAGCATTCTAAACTTTTTCTTATTGAATTCAGATATCTTTTTTATAAAAGTTACAATTTATCAAAAATATTTGCACATTATAATTAATGAAACTTTACATGTCACAAGTAATTCTGTGATTAAAATTCATGTACATAGTTTTGTTCACATTTCCAATTATTTCTTTAGAAATTATTGGTTCTGAGGTTATAGTTTTAAAGCCCTTGATATATCAGACAAAAATAGCATCTTCTCTGTTTATTGAGAGATAATACATACCTCTAAAAGAGGTTGGAGGAGGCCACATTCTTTATATTGGAGATTGAGTGCAGTACTGTTTTCAAGATGGCTTGGCACGGAATTAAATTATTAAGATCCTAGTATAGTAAAATCTTTCTTATAAATGAAACATCGTCTTTGTTGCAACAGTATTTTGGCAAGGGTTCAGTATAGCTGCATAGTTTATTTTGAGTTTACAAACCTCTAATACCTATGGAAAATAATGACTTAAGTCCAGACAAGATGCCATTGTATCTGCTTTCTGAGCCTAGTGTGGCAGAAACAGTGATGAGCCCGAGATCAAGTCAGAATTATTTATGTAGCCATTTCTTCTCCCAAGGTATTTGGTCTTCATAAGAGGACCTGAAGGGAATTGTAGCTGGACATACCTGTAGATATTTGTCTCCACTTATCACTAGAGAGTTTGATTTTATGGCATAGGCTTTTTTTTTTTTCCTTTTTTTGACGTTGTTTTTGGATATTATTCCTAATATAGGGTGATGGATTGGAATTCAAGAGACACTTCCTGAAGATTAAAGGGAAGCTGAGTGATGTCGTAAGCAGCCAGAAGGTTTGGCTTCCTGCCACATGATAGATCCATTGGCTCTGAGATTCCTGGTGAATATAGTGCTGCTACGTTGACATTATTCTTCCTAGAGAAGATTATCCTATTCTGCAAACTGCAAACAATAGTCCCTAAAGAGTTGTCTTTCCTCCAGCCAAACATTTTCTAATTTTTTGTATGTTCTGCACATAAATAATACCTGTATTTTAATTGTAAATAAAACTTTGGGGAAGGGATGGATAGAATTTATTGGATATTTCTTCATCTCTGTTTATTGTCTAAATTTTAGACTCACCTGGTGGAAACCAAGCTTTGGGGATATATGAGTTTACCAGCTTGTATACTAACATAATGAAAGATGATACTCTTGTCCCATTTTTACCAAAACATTTAGCTTTATCCAAAAAGTACATATTGCTTCCACATTGATTTAATTAAGTGGATGAATTAGTAAAAACAGTTCTCGTGACTTTTGGGCAGTAGATTTATCAGTCTGAAGTAAAGCCAACTTCAAAAAATATATCCCTAAGATTTGTACTCATATTTTAAAAAGGGCTTGCCCAAGTATATAAACTCATTTTTGAACTGTGATTATTAATTAAAATTGCAAGTAGGTTTTGTTTTTTCTGGTGTAGTTAATAAAATATAAATACAAAATACGGTCTGGTTTGTCTTTCAAATAGAAGTTGAGCATAAACTTGTGCTTAACTACCTTTACTCTAAAATTATTGTTGCACATTTTGAATATTTTTCTATATTTTCTTTCACAGTCATTTTAATTCTTTATTACAGAAATAAATTCTGTTTTGAAAATGAATAGCTAACTCTGTGAACTTATTGGTGACTAGGCTTCTAGGTGGTAAGGAATAAAAGGAGGGAAAAAAATAAAACAGTAATAGAAATAGATCTGATTCCTGGTTCTTTTATCTGTTAGGTTTGTCAGGACTTTGCTCTTCTAATAAAATTTATGTTAACTTTTGAACATATTAGATTGAGATGCTGTATTCCTTTTCCTTGGTAATTTATAAAAATCCATCGATTATCTTAGTTTGAAGCCAAGGACATATGAAATTTTATGGTTAGAGTTTGTACATGTTGGTAAATTGTGCTACTGCAGTTATACCCATAGGAGGAATAAATTTTAAACAATAGGTGGCTCCTAAAAATTGAGCCAGTAAAATTCAAATACGAAGAAAGTTTGTTCTTGAGAATCATCAGCCAGCATCAGTAACTCTCAAAAACAGTTATCTCTGGGTTTGACCTCTCCCTGAGCTCCAGACTTTTATAGCTATAGCCTACCTAACATTTCTACTTTACTAATGGTCATCTTATGACCTAAAACAATTTTTGGTCTCTTTCATCCACCTTGTTCTTTTCTAGTTTCCCCATCTCAGTAAATGTTACATTTAGCTTCTCAGTTACTTAAGCAAGAACACAAAATCATTCTTGACATGATTTTCATATTCTACGTTAATTACAGCAAATCCTATTCAATTCAAATAATAATATCCAAAATACATCCCACTTCACACCCCTACTAGTACCACTCTAGGTAAAGGCCCTCTTATCTTTTCGTATTACTATTCTTCAACAGTTCAGAAAAGCAGTCAGAATGATCCTTCTAAAATGTGAATTGCGTATCCCTCCCCTGCTCTAAACTCACATGGCTTTTCATCACACTTCAAACAAAATTCAAAAATTTCTCTAAGACCTACATGGCTTTATGAGATCTGTCCTTCAGCCACTTCAGCCTCATCTGCTATTCTACTTGTTCATCTTGCTTTAGCCACATTGGCTCTGCTCTGCTCTCAAGCACATTCTCAGCTTAAGTTCTTTTCATTTGCTGTTTCTTTTACCCAGAGTACTTTACTCCCAAAGATCTGTGTGGTTTGTGCTTACTCCTAAGTCTTTGCTTAAATGTTACCCCTTTATGCACTTTTTTCCCTCACTTACCTAAACTATTACCTCACTTCTGTCACTTTTATTTTCTGTAACACTTATCTGACATTGTAGGTTATTTTTATTTATCTATTAAATGTCTGTTCTCCCCCGCGCCCCCACGGGAATATATAATATATAAGCTCCTTAAGATCAGAGACCTTGTCCTGTTCTGTCCTGTTCAGTTCTGTATTCCCAGTACCTAGAACAGTGTCTGATATATTACAGCACACAATAAACAGTTGTTTAATGATGAAATAGACACTCATTTGATCTTAACTACTCTCAGAAGATATCTGGAAGCTCAATACTTCTCTCCATTTTTACTACTACCACTGTAGTTCAGCCTCCTTCATCTCCTCCCTGGATTTCTTAATAAAAATTAATGTCTCCCGCTTCTACTCTTGCTGTTTCCCATGCCTTTCTTCCTCAAACAGTATTTTCTTTACATAAATCTTAAGTTTTTTTAAAAAAAAGGTAAATGTGGCACTCCCTTACTTAAAAACCTCCCATGGCTTCCCATTGAATCAAGTATGGAATCTAAATTCTTTGCTCTGACTGACCTGGCCCAGTATGACTCACCCCTCTGTCCTCTTTGCTCTCTGTACTGCAGGCAGAGTAGCCTTTTCTGTGTATTGAGTAAGCTGAGGCTCATCCCCTTCTGGGCTTTAATACAGCTTTCTCTGCCAAGAACTCCTTTTAGTAGTTTGCATGGCTGATTTAGCATTCAACTCTGCCCCAAATGTTTCTACTTCCCTCAATCACTATCACATTATTCTGTTTTCTTCATAGGATTGATCACTATCTGATCACTATATTTTATTGTCTGTCTCCCCCACCACAATGTAAATTTAGACTTTGTCATTCCTTTTCACCCTTGTATATCCTGTATGTAGAGTAGTACCTGGAATACAGTAGATATTAAATATATATTGAATAAATGAATGAATGTTGAATTAATTAAATGTCAGATGAGGAAAATGCCATAGAACAGTGTAAAGGTGATTAGATGGATAGTAAACTTTATAGGCTATTGGAATTTGTGTAGACTGGTGAGAAAAGTTCAATTCAGATTTGGATAGACTAGTTCTGACATTTGTGATTATGTGAACATTAGTAATTGCCTCTATAAAGAGGCTGATGATAACTACCTTTTAGAGTCATTTTTAATCTTAAAATGTCTTAGTGCAAATGAAGTATATTGTGTTACACAAAAAGGCATTAGATAAATGTAAGCTGCCATAATTTTTTGGTAGTGTTCATTATGCTGTTGGGAGAAGGTATTTGCTCCCATTATTAAAGTAGTATCTGCTAACAATGAAAATGCAAGTGTAGAAATGGGGGGAGAGGAATTTATAACAGCTTAAATTTTGATGGGAAGATCAGCCTATGCTGTGTGTATAGTATATGTGATGTTGAGATAAATATAAATATATAAAATATCTACAGTTTAACAAACAATTGTAAAATTAGCATCTATTTAACCACAACCCATTTCAAGAAAGATCATTTCTAAACCATCAGAAGCCTTCCTGTATATGTATCCTTTCCCAACCATAACCTATTCTTTTCCCCCAGAAATAATCACAAAATTTATTGTAATAATCCTTTCTTTGGTTTTCTTTAGTTTTCTTAGCTATTTATGCATCTTTAAATGATATAGTTTAGTTTTGCCTGTTTTTGACCTTTATATGAATGAAATTATGCTGTTGTGTATTTTTGTGCAGGTTTCTTTATATTCATGATATTGCTATTGCATGTATTGAATTCATTGATTTTAATTGCTATATAGGATGCCATTTATGAACATACCGCAAATATTTATTCATTCTCCTGCTAATGGATATTTGGGTTGTTTACAGTTCAATGCTATTATTAACAGTCCTACTAAGAACATTCTTGTACATGTCCATGAGGTTCTCTAGGCCATAGAGAGGAGGGTACTACACCTAGGAGTGTCCTTGCTGGGTTTTAGGTTATGCATATCTTAAACTTCTGTAGAATAATAGCAAACTGGTTTCTAAAGTGAGCGTACCAATTTATACTGCCCTTGTAAAGAGTAAGCAATTACTGGAAATTGGAATGACCTACTAAAGTATAAGAATTTTATGGCAGAATGAAAAATATGTTGCTAATATTCCAAATTTTCACCTGTATTTGATGTTATCAGTCTCATTTTTGCCAAGTTGTTGATGTGTAATATCTGTGTGTTGTTAATTTGCTTGTTCCTAAGTTTAAATGAAGTTGAGTGTCTTATGTCTGTTCCAGTCTTTTGCTCATTTTTCTATTGTTTTTTCTTTTTCTTAATGATTTCAGTTCATATGTTCAGCATACTAATTCTTTGTCAGTTACATGTGTTGCATGCATACTCTCCCATTCTGTTATTGCTTCACAGTTCACGTAAGTTTGTAATTTTAATGTAGTCCAATTAAGATTTTTCCTCTGGCTAACATGTTTTCTTTCTTATTTAAGTTACTCATTCCCTACTTCAAGATTATGAAAATTTTCTTCTATATTCTAAAAGTTTTATAGTTTTGGCTTTCACAGATTTATAATTTACCTGAAAATGGTTTTTGTGTATTATCTGAAAGATCAAGTTTTATTTTTCCCCCCATATGACTATCTAATTTAGTACTGATTATTGAAAAGATTATCCTATTCTTACTGTTCTTCACTGATATCCATTCACTGTTTAGATTTTTTTCTCTTTACAGTACATTTGAATCAGAATCCAAATAAAGTCCCCACTAGCAATTGATTGATGTCTTTTAAGTTGCTTTTGGTCTGTAAATTCCCCCTTTATTCTCTTTGTTTCCAATTTTTTCCCTTTGCAGTTTATTGGTAAATGAATCTAGCTCGTTTATCCTATCATTTTCTTTAGTCTAAATTTGCATCACTATGGTACAGTTTCACATGTTAACCTCTACTATTTCCTGTAAATACATATATTGAGAATACTAGTCCTGTGTCAATTACGTGTACTGCATATAAGCATTTAAAATAATAAATTTCTCTCTACCACTTCATGCCACAAATTTTCATGTGTTATATTTTTGTTATCTGACTTAAATATTTTTCTAATTTCTTTATGACTTGTTTTTTGACCCATGTATTGTTTAGAATTACATTTCTGAATTGCTTTTACTTAAAAACTTTTATTGAGATAATTTATATACATAAAATTTACCCTTTAACATGTACCCTTCAGTGGTTTTTAGTGTGTTCACAGTGTTGTGCAACCATCTCCACTATCTAATTCCAAAAAAAACATCATTCCAGAAAGAAACCCTTTTTTCCCTCCCTCAGCCCCTGAGAAACACTAATCTACTATCTGTATGAATAGATTTATTTATTCTGTTCATTTAATAGAATTGTATAATATATGGCCTTTTGTATTTGGCATCTTAATGTTTTCAAAGTTCATCCATGTTGTAGCATATATCAGTGCTCCATTCCTCTTTATGGCTGAATAATATTTCATTGTATGTGTAAACCACATTTTGTTTGTCCATGCATTAAGTGATGGACATTTGTGTTTGAACAAAGGCTATCATGAAAAAGGCTGCTGTGAACATTATTGTACAGATTTTTGTGAACATTATTCATATATTTTCGGTTGTCTTGGGTATATACCTAGGAGTAGAATTGTTGGGTGGTAATAGTTTCATGAATATTTTAAATTGATTTTTAGCTTAATTGTATTGTTATAAAATATACTTTGTATGGCTTCAGTATTTTGAAATGTATTGAGTCTTGCATGGTGGTCCATAATACTCCATGTGTGCTTAAATATTCCATTTGTGCTTAAAAAGAATATGGTATGTACAGTTGTTGGGTACAGACTTCTATATATCTATGTAATCAACTCAGGTAATTGTGTTCAAATTTTCTGTATCATTTCTGCTTTTCCAATGAATTACTGAAGAAGTAAGTTAAAATCCACTGTGATTGTAGATTTGTGTGTTTCTCCTTGGGTTCTATTAATTTTGCTTTATGTTATTTTAGGGCAATATTCTTAAGTTGCATAAAATTGTGAACTTGTCTTCTCAGTAAATTAAACCATTTATTTATTTAGAATTGACCCTCTTCATAGATATAGTAATGCTTTTTAATAAAGCTCTGTATGTTTTTTTGTTTCTTGTTTTTTGTTTGTTTTCTATGCTAATTTTAAAAAATAAAAATTAAATCATACAAATAAGTAAAGCCAGCATCACAGGCTTTCTTTGCATGGCACCTTTTTTATCCTTTTAAGTTCTAAATCATGTAAAATATAGCTCTTTTAATTATTTTTTTAACCTAGTCTGACAATCTTTGTCTTTAAACTGGAGCACTTATTCCATTTAAACTCAGTGTAATTACTGACATATTTGGATTTATATCTACCACCTATTTTGATCCCACTGGATTTATGTTATTTTTCCCTTTGTTTTAATCTTGCTTAGTATTTTCTTTAAAAATCATTTTATCTATTCCTCCTCTCCTAGTTTGACCTATATACATGCTTATCAAAGTCTGAAATTAATCCTTTGTACTCTTTCTGGACAATCAAAGGACTTTATACTTTTCTAGTTTATATACTATTACATGGTATATTTTAATATGTGTGCCTTTGTATGTAAATATGTCTTTGTAAATTTTTTTTAAAAAATTAGAAATCCTTTTGGGTGATCTGCATAGAAGTTCCTACTACTTCACTTTTCCTCTCAGTTTTAACACAAAAGTTTGGGTGTGCTTCCTTTGTGCTCTGAGGGTACTCTGCACTTTCCCTGTATAGTAGAAATGATGGTTGAATTTCCTGTAACCAATGTTAATAAGATCTTAAGGAGTTTAAAATAACAACTGTTTAGATTCCAAATAATGAATCATAAAACCCCAAGGGCAACCAAAATGGCATAGATGATAGAGGCTCTGTTCATCCCTCTGGCAACCAAATCAAAATTGTGACGGAAACAAGGAACAGCAGCAAGGAAAAATTGCCTGGGATCTTGATGAACAAGCCATACATCTACGGAGAACTCCAAGAAAGCACCCTGCAACAGCAGGGCAAGGATGCTGGGCGATCTGGTCTCCAACAGCTGAGTGAGATGGAGGCTGTGGCGGCAGTGGCGGCAGCAGCAGCAGAAGCCTCTTAAAGGGGTCTTGTCCGCAAGAAGATTTTCACGGTGATGGATCTGCTTGCCCTGAGCACCAGTGCTGATTTGGCTGCATGCAGGGGACACCAGGAACTTACAGAGACATTGTCGGAGTGAGGGCCTAAGTAAGACTTCCTCAGTGCCAGTGGTATCCATTGTTCCCTGTTGAGCCCTCCCCGCTCACAGTGTGCAGACACAGCACTGCCGTAGCCCGTGATGTCATCAAACTGGATAATAGATGTTGCTCTGATCAGTGGATTCCCTGAAACCCTACCTCCCCCAACTCACCGCCCCATGGAATCCACATCCAGGTGTATCCTCAGCGAGTCAAGTGCTCCCTGCTGAGACTGACACTGGTGGGCGCAGCTGGTCTCAGTTTCTGGTGTGGCCTTTTGATGCAATTATAAGTATAGCATCTGTGGATTGCTTGCTGAATCTTAACAGGTGGCCCCAGAGGGGCAGAGGCTTAGGCTAAATTTGGCCTACAGCTGAACCCCTGTGCCACTGGACACCTACTTCACAAATCCACACTAATAAGACTGAGAGACTTAGGAGCTTTGCTAAGTTCATAGAAACAGACACAGAAAGGCAGCCCAAATGGAAAGATAAAGAAACAGAAACCATATCAGAGAACAGAACAGAGATCCAGATATAATGGAGTCAAGTAATCTAATACAGAGTTCAAAACTGGTTCTAGAAGTGGTCCAGCACAGCATGGGCCATGGTGCAGTGCTGGCTGTGTGTATCCCTCACCCCAGCATCAGCGATGATGCATGAGGGACAGCCCACCTCGGAGGAGGAGGATGTGGAGCACGTCCTATTGCTCAGGCGGCCCAGCAGTGGCACTGCTGCTGAGCTGCTGGAGGAAGACGAGGAAGAGGATGACGACTTTGACGAGGAGGCCCTGGAGGAGTTGACTTTCGCCAGTGCCCAGGTAGAAGTGAGAGAAGAGGAGTGGTGAGTTCAGGGGATGGAGCACAGGGATAAAACACTCCCAAAGGAGAAGAGGAAGTGACATGAGCAGCTGTTCATCAAACAAAAGAAAAGGAAACTCCTTCCAGACACTATTCTAGAGAAGTTAACTACAGCTTCACAGGCTAATAGCATAAAGAAATCACTAGGAAAATTAAAACAAGTTAATTTGCAGAAGAAAAATGAAGAATGTGATAAAGGAAGTGACTCCAAGAAAGCTAAGGAAAAAGTACAAAAAATACGGTCTATTGGCCAGAATAAAAGCTACTTGGCTGTAAGGCTAAAAGATCAAAATCTGAGAGATTCAAGGCAACAAGCAGCCAAAGCCTTCATACGAAATTATTTATATGGTCCAGGAACCAACAGAATTACTGTAAATAAGTTCCTGTCTCTTGACAATAAGAGGTTACCAATGAAAAAGGCTGTAGCCCAGTTTTTAAATAGTGATTGGGGAATCCAGAAAAAAACAAAATACCAAGAGGTTTAAAAGACAGTGGATGGTCAGGAAGATGAAAACTTCCAAGAAGTAAATCAAAGCTAAATGAAGAATGAGAGCTTGGTATGTATTGAACTTATAGAAGATTAATTTATCTTTAGAAATCCAATCATCTATAAATCAAAAAAAAAAAAAAAAAAACACTGGTTATAAAGATGCTCAATGAACTTTTGGGAAATGTAGATAAATTGAGTGAGAACTTCAACAAAGAGATAAAAAACATAAAAATGGAAATGGAAATTATGAAAGGGAACCACTCTGAAATGAACACATTATCTGAGATGAGAAGTATATTAAATGGAATAAACAAAGAAATAAACAGTGAATAAAGAAAAGAATCAAATGCCCTATCTAGAGGATGGGAAAGCCAAGGACACTCAATCAGAATGGCAAGAGATATGATGCCAAGACTATAAAAATAATTTAAGGAGCATATGGGACACTGTTAAGGGTCCAAATATCCATCTGATTGGCGTAACTGAAGAAAATCAAGATGTTGAACAGCTGTTTGAAGAAATAATGATGAAAAACTTCCCTAACCTGGTGAAGGAAATGGACATAAAACCCCAGGAAGCTCAGAGAATTCCAAAAATCAGGGATCCAAAGAGGCCCATACCAAGACACATCATAATTAAAATGCCAAAGGTTAAATACAAAAAAAAAAAAAAAGAATATTAAAAGCAGCAAGAGAAAAACAGATAGTTGCTTATAAGGGAAAACCCATAAGACTAGCAGCTGATTTCTCAAAAGAAACTATGTAGAACAGAAGGGCCTGGCAAAAAATATTCAACAGGATGAAGACAGGATCTACAACCAAGAATAATTTATCCAGCAAAGCTATCATTTAGAGTTGAAGGACAGATAAAGAGCTTTCCAGACAAAAATAAGCTGAAGGAATTTATCACCACCAAGCCCATATTACAGGAAATGTTGGAGGGACTTCTTTAAGAAGAAAAAACATGTATCAATAATAGGAATAAAGAATGGTAACAACTACATTCTTATCAATAAGTACCTCATATGGAAAAGAGTGGATGAATGAAAAGGAAAACAAGACCCCCTATATGTTGCCTGTAAGAGACTCACTTCAGATTAAAAGACACAGACTAAAAAGGAAGGGGATAGGAAAACATATTGCTTTGATGGACCTAGATGGTATTTAAGTCAGACAGAAAGATAAACACTGTATGATTTCATTTATATGCGGAATCTAAAGAATCAAAAGAATAAACTAATCAAAAACAGACTCACAAATATTGTGGATAATTTGGTGATGGACAGAGGGGAAGGAGGTTGGGGGGGCTGGAAGAATGGGGTGAAGGGTTAAAGAAGTACAAATTAGTAGCTGATGGTGGACATGGGGATGGGGAGCATGGCATAGGGAATGCAATTAGCATTAATACATTGGTTAAGTGGAGGGTCAGGGGAGGCAGCAAGCAGGTGGGGGCGGTAGAACCATTTTTAAAACTATTTAGGTGTCTAACCAATGTTGTATACTTGAAACTAATTTAAAAATTTTTTTAAATCATAAAATCCCCCCTCCTGTTAAATGTTTTAGATTCATATGTAGTTGTAAGAAATAATGCAGAGAGATCCTATGTATTCTTTACCAGGTTTCTTCCAAGTGTAACATCTTGTAGAACAATATCATAATCAAAACATTAACATTGATACGGTCAAAAGAGAACATTTCCATCACCACGAGAATCCCTCATGTGGCCCTTTTATAGCCTTTCATACTTCCCTCCCATCCTCTGGCAGGCACTATTCTCCATTTCTATAATTTTTTCATTACAACAATGTTACATAAATAGACTCATACAGTATTTTAACCGTTTGAAATTGCTTTTTTTTCATTCATCATAATTCTCTGGAGATTTACCCAGGTTATTAATGATATATCAAGTTAATTCCTTTTAATGGTTGTTTATTGTAGGGTGTGGATGGACCTCAGTTTGTTTAACCTTTCACCTGTTGAAGGACATCTGGATTATTTCTACTCCTTTTGGCTATTATGAATAAAGCTACTATAAATATTCGTGTATTGGTTTTTGTGTGAACATAGTCTTCATTTCTCTGAGATAAATGCTCAGGAGTGCAGCTGCTGTGTCACATGGTAGTTGCATGTTTAGTTTTTGAGGAAATTTCCAAAATTTTCCAGGGTGGCTGTACCATTTATATTTCAACCATCAACATATGAGTACTCCAGTTTCTTCACATCATTATCAGCATTTGGTGTTGTCACTATTTTTTTATTTTAACCATTTTGTTTGATAGATGTGTAGTAATTCTCATTGTGATTTTAATTTGCATTTCTAGTGGCTAGTGGCTAAACACTCTTGTGGCTAATGATGTTACACATCTTTTCATGTGCTTATTTGCCATCTATGTTTCTTTGATGAAGTATTTTTTCATGTCTTTCATGTTCTGGTTGGATTTTTTATATTAAGTTGTGGAAGTTTTTTTATATATTCTAGATACTAGTTCTTTGTCAAATACATGGTTTGCAAATATTTTTTCCCATTTTGCAGCTTTCCTTTTCATCCTCTTACAGTTCTAAAAACAGCAAAAGCTTTTTTTTTCAGTGAAGTCCAATTATTAATTTTTCCTCTTATGGATGATGTTGTGTCTGATAGACAAAGAGTCTAAAAATTCCTGTCTAAGCCTAGATCTTGAAGATTTACTCCTATGCTATTTCTGAGAGTTTTACATTCTGCAGTCTTTCTTTTTACATTTAAAACTGTGATGTATTTTGAGTTAATTTTTGTATAGATGAGAACCTTCGGTTGAGTTTAATTTTTTTGCTTCTGAATATCCCATCATTCTACCACCATTTGTTGAAAAGGTTACCTTTTCTCCATTGAATTGCTTTTTGCACTGTGATAAAAAATCAGTTGGGCATATTTGTAGGTTTGTTTCTGGGTTCTCTATTCTGTTCCATATATATATATATATATATATATATATATATATATATATATATATATATATATATATCTCCAATAATACCTGTCTTGATTATTATACCTATATAATATGAACTTGGGTAGATTGGTTCCTTCCGCTTTGTCTTTTTCAAAATTGTTTTAGCCATTTCTAGTCTTTTGCCTTCTAATATAAATTTCAGAATAATATTCTCTGTATCTACAAAATATTTTACTGGGTTTTATTTTTAATTGTGATATAAATAAAATTTATCATTTTAACCATTTTTAGGTGTATAGTTCAGGGATAGTCAGTACATTCACATTGTATGATCATTACTATCATCCATTTCTAGAGCTTTTTCACCTTCCCAAACTGAAGCTCTGTACCTATTAAACAATAACTCCCCATTTGCCTTCCCCCTCCCCAGCACCTGGCACCCACCATTCTACTTTCTGCTTCTATGAATTTGAATACTTCCAGTCCCACATAAAGCTAGAATCATACAATATTTGTCCTTTGGTGTGTTTCATTTCACTTAGTTTTGTTTTCAAAGTTCATGTAACAAGTATCATATTTCATTCCTTTTTAAGGCTGCATAATATTCCATCATATGTATGTACCACATTTTGTTTATCCATTTATTCTGCAATGGAGATTCAGATTGCTTCTACTTGTCTATTGTGAATAATGCTTTTATGAACATTGGTATGCAAATATCTATTGAGTTTCTACTTTCAGTTCTTTTGGTTATATACCAAAGTGGAATTGCTGAGTCATATGGTAATTCTATTTTTAATTTTTGGGGGAACCATATTATTTGCCATTTTACATTCTGCACCATTTTACATTCTCACCACCTACTCATAATCTCTTGCCCAGGTGTATATTAGTCTGTAGTCCCCCTGCAACTTTCACAAGTAGTGTTCACTCCTTTCTGTTGTTGTTGTTGTTGTTGTTGTTTTTCCAGTCTAAGATCTGAGCTATTTTGCTTTTCCCTACCTGAGCTCTGAAGTTGATTGAAACAGAGCATTTCCTCAGGTAGCCCCCACATAGGTTAGAACGTTGCAGATAAGGTCTGCCCCATCTGGTGGGAAGCACTGTACTGGCACTTGGAGCGCTGCCACCTCCTGGTTGTCCCATGTGAAAAAGGGGATGCAGCAAGCTAAATAAAAACACCATGAAATTTCCTACCATTTGTAATATGGCTTTTTCTTGAATGGGTGTTCACTTGTTTGCTGTAGACTTTTAACTGTTTTCCAAAGCTCCTATTAATTTAGACAGTCTCTAATTGTTTTTTGTTTTGTTTTGTTTTATTTTGTTATTTTTTTTTTGTATGTTTCTGTGGGGAAAGGAAGGCCTGAAGTTACCTAGTTTGTTGTATTGCTGATGTCACTCCTCATTGCTGGGCTTCTGATTGGAATTCTATTAAACCTGGTCTATCAGTTTAGGGAGAATTGACATCTTTCCTATGGTGAGTCTTCTGATTCATGAACACTGTACGTCTCTTCAAATAAAAAAAAAATCTTTGATTTCTCTCATTAGCATTGTGTAATTTTCAGCTTACGTGACCTATACATATTTTGTTAGATTTATATCTAATTTTTTTTTAGCCATTGGAAATGACACTATTTTTAGTTTTGATGTTTAAGTTTTCATTGCTAGTGTAGAAATATAATTGATTTTTGTATGTTGGTATTGTATTCTATGACCTTGCTGAAATCTGAAATCACTAATTAGTTCTAGGAGTGGTTTTGTAGATGCCTTCAGAGATTCTACATGGAGCATCATGTCATCTGCAAATAGGGACAGTTTCGTTTCTTTTTGATCTTTATTCTTCTTCCTTTTCTTCCCTACTGCACTGACTGGAACTTTCATCACTACATTGGACAAAATTGTTCCCAATCTTGGAAATCATTCAGTCTTTTGTAATTAAGGATGATGTTATCTGCAGGGTTTTTTGTTTTTTTTTTTAAGTTGAGGAAACTCTCCTCTGTTTCTGCTTTTCTGAGAGTTTAATATGAATGATTGTTGAATTTTGGCAAATACTTTTCTCTGTATGAATTGATATGATAATGTTTCCCTTTAGTCTACTAATATGATCAATTACATTGATTTTCAAATACTGAGCTAGATTTACACCCACGGAATAAACTTTTTGATCATGGTGTATAACTTTTTTTTAACATATTTCTGAATTCTCTTCAATAATATTTTATTCAGGATTTTTTGTCTCTATTCGCAAGAGATAGTAGTTTATGGTTTTGTTACCGGAGAGTGGGGTTCCCCTCTCGGTGTGTTGTCTTAATGTCTTGAACAAAGAATTGAACAAGACACCAAAATACAGCAGAAAAGAATAGCTTTATTAGGAGGGAAAGTAAAGCAACAGTACAATTCCAGACATGGAAGCAGGCCCGAACAAGAGAAGGGTGGCTCCAAGGGCTCAAGGGCTCAAGGGGACAATAACAAAGTCTTTGGGGTTTTTTTATCCCCATTTGTTGTGGGTGGTTACTTTTCTTAGAGGAGTGAGCCTCTAAGAAAGTTGTCTTGATTGACAACTAAGATTGACAGGACTCAGTGACTCATGGTTTGCTTTCTGTGCATGTTCATGCCCAGAATTCAGTCAACTATAATATTAATGAACTTCCAGGCACATGCATCATATTATAATGATGGTATAATGAGGCTCAGGTGAATTGAAGGTCGTTGGGGGTCTTCAATGTGCAGGTGCGAATGACTGGCGGAAACGAGTACCAAATTTTCTGCTTACTTCTTTTCTTGTATGAGTTACTTTTAGCTCCAAAAATTCCCTCTGGCTTGCTTAATTGTGGGAGGACTAGGGCGGACACTTTCTAGAATAGGATGACTTCAGTGTCTTTGCAGGCAGACCTAAAACCCCCTAACTTTTCTGCCTAACCTTTTTCTAAGAGCCATGAACTTCCTTTTTATTAGTATGGGTGTTGAGGGATGGGAGGTCACTTCTGTATCTGCTTCTTGCTTCTAGTCCCTGCCTGTTGCAGTTTCATGGAGCTCTTTCCCTTTCTGCTTTAATCAGGACAGAGTCTTGGGTATTCTGCTGAAATGTCATCTCTGTCCCTAGACAGGGAAAAAGATACAAACATGTTATTTGAGTCATATCTAGTTATGTTTCTATCATTAATTTGCTTATCAATTGGGGAAAGAAAATCAGGCTTGGTGAATATATTTCATAAAAGAAAAAAACTTGGGTTAAAAGTTCCCCTCTCCCTCTCAGTCTCTAAATTATCTATTTTCGCCTAAAGCCATTCATGGGCCAAGGAGAATACTGAGTTTCAATGATCCTTATCAATAGTCAGAGGACCTGAATCACCAGTTTCAAGATAATTATCTAGGTTCCAGGGAAAGAGTAGTTCTCCAAAGAAAGGAGGAAAGAAAAGACTTAACAAGATTAAGAAATTTGCAAACAATGGCAGTATCATTTTTCTTTCTTTCTTTCTTTCTTTCTTTCTTTCTTTCTTTCTTTCTTTCTTTCTTTCTTTCTTTCTTTCTTTCTTTTTTGGTAGTCTTTGTCTGGTTTTTGTATCAGGGTAACATTAGTTTCTTAAAATCAATTGGGAAGTGTTTCTTCTATTTCTGTTTTCTGGAAGAGATTGTGTAGAATTTGTGTTACTTTTTCTTTTAAATATTTGGTAGACTTTTCCAGTGAAACCATCACAGCCTGGAGATTTCTGTTATAAAGAGATTTTTGGGTTATAAATTCAATATCCTTAATAGTTATAAAGCTATTTAAATTATCTATTTCATAATGAGCATGTTGTGGTAGTTTGTGTTTTTCAGGGAATTGGCTTATTGAACTAAGTTGTCAAGTTGATGTGTGTAGAGTTGTTTGTAATATTCCCTTAGTATATTTGATGTCTTCAGGGTCTCTAATGATACCCATTTCATTTAGATGCTGGTATCTTTTTTTTCTTGTCAGGCTTTCTAGAGGTTTGTCAGTTTTAATTGATCTTTTCAAAGGACCAGCTTTGTTTTATTGATTTTCTCTATTTTTATTTTCAGTTTTATTGATTTCTGCTTTTATCTTTATTACTTACTTATTTCTGCTTTGGGTTTATTTTGCTTTTCATTTTCTAGTTTCTTAAGGATGGGAACTTAAATAATTTATTTGAGCCTTTATTTTCTAAACTGTGTTTATTGCTATAAAATTCCCTCTCGGCACTGCATTAGGTGTTTCCCACAAATTCTGATATGTTGTATTTTCCTTTTCATTCAGTTCAATGTATTTTTTATTTCCCTTGATACTTTATTGACCTATGGTTTATTTAGAGATGTGTCCTTTAATTTCCATGTATATGGATATTTTCATGATATCTTTCTGTTACTGATTTCTATTTTGATTCTATTATGTTTGGAGAACACTATATATGATTTTGATTATTTATTTGTTTGTTAGTTTGAGAAATTTTGTGAATTTATTTGAGCCAAACTGATGACAATTGCCGGGAAGCAAAATCTCAAAGGACTGCTCTAGAGATTGGCAGTTTTGCAGCTTATTTTATACATTAGAATTAAAGGAGGCATAAAGCGGGTTACATGGAATCTGTTGATGGTAGATTAAGGGGGTGGGAGAAAGCAAAGCAGGGAAATCTCTGGGATTAGAAAATAAGTAAAATGCAGGAAGACATATACTTCTTTAATAATCAACACAGCACAGAGATGGTATGTGGAGAATGAGATAAGAATGAGAGGTTCTGTAGTCTCCTGCTCAGGTGCTGTGCAAGTGTCCTGAGGGATCTTGAAAAGGAGATTATTCTGACATTCCAAGAGTATGTTATTTTAGATGCAAAAAGACAAAACTATAGACTCCCTTCAGGTAAAGATTGATGCTAGACTGGCAAATTCCCTGAGTCGGGAAGGGGGAGCTCAGGCCCTGTACTGAGAGGGAAAAAGGTTCTTTGCTGAGCTCAAGAAAGAATTCAAACGCCTGCCAAAGTTAGTCAAAAGGAAAGTTTATTAGAGAAGATAAAAAGCAAAGACAAGAGAAAGCAAAGACCAAAAGCCAAGACAAGAGAAAAAAAGCCCCTAGTGTTGGGGGATCCAGTTTGTACATCATTCTTAGTTTCTGTGAATTAAAGACTTTGTTTACCCTTTTTTTTTTTTTTTTTTTGATATGGACATACAGGGAGAAAGGATGAGTATATAGCATGAAAAGGTACAACTATGTAGTGTGAAAGGCCTGCTGGCAATCCCAGCCTTTGATCCATAAGTTCCCCATGATTTTAGCCATAGGGAATGAATGATTTTATTTTGTGTAGGGCACCACTTAAAGACTCTGTTTTTCTGTTTTCCCTTCACAATGTGGGGAAATGGTTTGTTAGCAATCTCCGCAGAAATCGTAGTTCTGCATGTTTTCTCGTGGTCTGGCTGTAAGCATATTGCAGTCTCGATATAGCTTGATTTAACATTTAGTTCTCTTGCCTCCTCCCTACATTAAAGGAAGCTATGGGCCTAGGACATGGCTACCCATGATGACCCCCTTTTAATTAGCAATTTTTATGTTCAGGCTGTCCTATGTGGTTACTTTCAATCTCTGAGTTTGTAAGGCCTATGTGCAGACCCCCCCTAAGCTTGTCAGATTTTGTGTGTGATCCCTTTTTTGTCCACAATCACCCCTTTTAGTCATAAATCAATCCGAAGGGTGCATTTGTGACCAATTTCTTGGTTGGATGATGTGGTCCCATGGTGCTAGGAAGGTTCATTCCTAGGAAGTCTGTGTTGGTGTTTGTCTTGCTGAAATGGTGGAACACTGGAGATGGGGCAAGACTAACATTGGATAAAAGTCAAGGCTGAATTTTTCTCAAAAGGGAAAGGCAGGGAAAAGAGAAGCAGTCAGGTCTTACAGGCCTTCATTAAGGGAATAAACACTCTGGATAATTTCTAACCTGCAAGCCATCATGATCCCAGTTTTTCTGTTTGTCTCACTTTTCTGTATTTTGCATCTAGCATAACTTTTATTTACAGTTTGAGGGCACAACCATATATCTCTTTGGTTTTCACAGTCTGACCATGAGATGGGTTTCCATTTACTGGTGGTGGTGGTGGTGGTGGTATTGTAGTTGTTGTTTTTGTTATGCCCATATATTTCCCAGTGGAAGCACTTAAGTGTCATTCATTATTAATCTGATTCCTGCTACTTGTGCAATTAGAACTGTAACTCTAAGGTTTAATTAGGGCCGAGATTGGAAGAACATAATGGTGTAAATTGCAATTATCATCGAAAAATTTTCAGAAGTCAGGACGACAGTAAGAGGTTTATAAATAAATTTTCTGTGCCTCAGCAACCCTTTTAGAGGGCTTTTTTTTTTTCCATAGCCACTCAACCATCCATCTGAATTGACAGTAGTCCTTGATGACTTACAGGGTAAGCACATTACAATAATTGGGTTCTAACATTATTCATACATAAAATTTCTCAAGATTACTTTTTAATTATTTAATTGTTGAAGTATGTTTTATGACCTATGATATGGTCTGTCTTGTATTTTCCATGGACACTTGAAAAGATTGTATAAACTGCTGTTGGGGCATTATATCAATGTCGATTAGATCCTCTTAGTTTATGGAAGTTTGAGTTCTATATATGTCCACTGATTTTCTTTCTTGATGTTTGTATTTGTTGTTTATTGCTGCTGTAACAAATTACCACAGACTGAATGACTTAAAATAACACAGAATTATTTACACTTCTGTAAATCAGAAGTCTGACATGTCTTAGTGGGTTGAGATAAAAGTATTGGCTGTCCTGGGGTTTTTTTCTGGAGGCATTTCCTTGTGTTTTTCCAGCTTCTATGCGTTGCCCACAGTCCTTGGCTCATAATCCCCTTTCTCTAACTTCAAAGCCAACAACAGAGGCGAAAACACCTAGAAGAATATAACATTAATACAAGGTGAGAGGGATTATTTTAGTATTTCCACCTTCCCCTCTATGCTGAGATGAGACAATAACATTTTGTATATGAAAATGATTTAAGCATTATGACCTGCTATATGTTTATATAGCAAATAAAAAGGAGTCATTTATTATAATTAAGAGTAGACTCTGGAAGACTGAAAACTCTCAAGAGCCAAGAAAGGGTGAGTTTTGGACACCATGATAAGTAGAAGGGGGTGGGGCTTTCTACAGGGATGGAAAGGTGGGAAGTAAGAGAGAAGGACCCCTGATGATTTTTAGATGTTTTTTAAACTCATAAAAGATTAATGCCTACTTTGTATTTCTCTTTGTGGTCTCTGCCCTGGGGGACCCCTTCGCTTTGAATGAATATGGAATAATTTAAAAATGCATCCATTTTAATTAGTGGATAGAGCACTTGACTTTGGATCAGCTAAAAATGCATCCATTTTAATGTGTGGAGTGGAAGGGTACTCAGGCTGACCCTGCAAATGGTTGACAGGAAAAGAAGTCTGTTGAAGTCTATATTCTTTAACCATGTAGAATTTATTGAAAAAGAAAAGAATATCGAGAGATGGGTTTGAGGAACAGAGAAGTATGGGTAATAGGGTATGGATAGAAGAGAAAAGATATTTGAGCATCCTCTCTGACACTCAGGCAGAAGCACATGTGATTAGTTGTTGACTAGAAAAGAAACTAAATATAAATTAAGCCCAGTAGATTGATGGAGGATTTTTACTGCCTCAGTCAGAACCAGAAGCAAGGCACAGGCTTCTAGATCTTGTTGCAGAAAGATTGATTCCGACAGCATATAATTTGCATCCTGGTTCCATGGGAGAAGAGGTTCATAGATGGGCACATGTTCTCACACCCCTGAACCATGAATTGGAGTTTTCCACCTGAAAGAAGCAGAGACAGATTGTAGTGAGCAGCAGGCTTCCTCTTCTAACCTTAGCCTTCATCCCATGGACCCCAGTGTCCCCATGCAGGCATGACCAAGACTTCCAATTTATATATTCTTCCTGCCCTTCCATTTCTATCTGCCTTTTCTGGGCCCTTTCCCCCATCAATTGTCCCTCCCTCTAGAGTGAGGCACCAGACAAACCACAGGCAATGTGGTTCATGGGATGGAAGTAACCAAGATCCCTTATTTTGGGGATGAGGAATGAATGGAAGGGTAGAGAAGTATGGAGATAAGATGGGTCTGGCAATATGTGGACACAGACTGGTAGACAATTGTTTATTCATTTATTCAATATTTACTAAATGCCTACCCAAAACTGGACATTGTGCTAAGTGCTAGGAATATATAGCCATGAAAAAACAGATACAGTCTTGTTCATGTCAATGTCTCAATGGCTCAAGGGACAATTCATATTTCTTTAATAAGAGACGGCCAGTCTCCTTGCCTCTTTTTAAGACATCACAGGCCTGCTAGGAATGGTTTCTACCTCTCGATCAGTAGCTGGGATTCTATTCTTAGTTCTTGATAAGGTTTTCCCATCTCCAAGTTTCTGGGAACAGCTCAATCTCTCCTCAGGCCCCTGCCCCCACCCCCACCCCCTGCTCCCCATCAGTACTCAAGTTGGTTGTGTTCTCTCACAAAGATCACCTCCTGAAGGCCCCACATACCTTCAAAGATCTTCTTTAACATGCACTGCTGAGTATTCTGAGTGGAGCAGACACTCTCTCCACGAAGACATTTTCCTTTATCATTCATGTAAGAGCATACGTGGCAATTCAATGCTGGGCCTGAAAATTTAAGATAAGCCAGATGAAATTCCCTTGTGGACCAGGTGTGTAGCCTGAGTCACACATCTGGGGAGAGAAGATGGGCAACAAGTCACCTGGATACATTTCATTTATTAGTTCTTGGGGATCTGAGGGCCCTGTGTCTGATAGAGCATATTCTCTCTTTTGTACCAGAGGGAATTTCTTCTTTCTTACTGTTTCATCTGTGATGTTCATTGCTGATGAATCCCAAATTTATCTCTTTAATGCTGACTTTTACTCCAATTCATATACTCACTGACATCTTGGACATTTATAATTAGATGCCCTCTGCCATGTCTAACTCAAAAGGAGCAAAGAAAAACTTATTACATGACTAGCTCCTTTTTGTACTCCCCACCATACTCTCACTCATGAGCACAAACATTTGGAGTAAAATTTGACTGATAAGCTATATTAGAATGCTTTAATGTTGCAAACCTTGTGAAGAGTCTGTATCATTCTCCAGTTTCAAAATGACCTTCAATAAGGTCAATTGGTCACAAAAGGCATTCTCTTTGAAATGCTTCCCTATTGCTTCTTTTACTATCTCCACTACCAATTCCCTAGTTAAGGAAGCATAAGAAGTGGAAAGAATAAGGTCTTTGGAGTCAGAACTAAGTTTGAATCCAACATTTGCTACTTTGTTTTTGGCTTGTCATCTGAAAATTTGGAATACTACTACTTAAACAATGAGGTCAAATAGGAAGTATTTATATCTGGGTAATAACTTGAGGCATCAAACCTTGGATCTTGTTTTCCTTCCTTGAAAAACCCCTTTATACTAAGAGCCAAAGAATTGTAGTTGTCTTGGGAACTTATTTCTGGATCTAAAAGACAAAATCTTTATGCTTTACTTTCCATTTTCAAACATAAATAAGAGCCAACCAGCTCCAGAGCAAGATATCTGTTTACAGGGTTTACAAAGCATTCTAACACAGTTAAAAACCAACTTAGCATAAAGCTCATGAAGGTGTCTTCCAGGAGCCCCTTCCAGGGGAGCCATGGGCATTTGTAGTCATAATTTTTTATATAGAGTGAAGCTGGAGGGACTGCTGGAGTTTTGTCTTTTTGTTATTTTTCTTAAAGAGGGCCTTCCAAATTATTTAGCCTTCAAGACTCCACAAAACCTGGGTCCTGTCTCCTGGTGTTATTGTAAATTAAGCTCTTTGGGAGAGCTGTTTGTGAAGTGCTTGTGAACTATTCTTTCTTCTACAGTCTTTCCTTAAAATTGGATTTTTTGATATGTTGCCTACTTCCCACTAGAAGTCAAGAGCTGGCACCCATCCAAATGTGTCTCACCTGAAAATGTGCTTGCAGATGGACTGCCTGAAGGCTGTTCACCCGCTGGCTTTTCAACTGAGGCCTGTTCATCTGCAGCCTGTTCACCTGAAGCCTGTTCACTCAAAGTCTGTTCACCAGAAGGCTTTTCACCTGAAGGCTGTTCACCTGAAGGCTGTTCATTCAAAGCCTTTTCACCAGAAGGTTGTTCACCAGCAGGCTGTTCAGAAGGCTGTTCGGCGGAAGGCTGTTCTGCCGAAGGCTGTTCAGCAGAAGGCTGTTCACTGGAAGGCTTTTCACCCGAAGGCTGTTCACCTGAAGATTCTCCGGAAGTGTGCTCACCTGCATCATGCTCACCTGCAGTGTGCTCACCTGCAGCATGCTCACTTGCAGAGGTGTGCTCATCTGAACCCTGGTCACCTGAAGCATGCTCACCCGAAGCACGTCCAGCTGAAGCGTGTGCACTTAAGATGTTCTTGCCTGAAGAAGTCTCATATAAAGCCTCACTGTCTGAAGGGTTTGCAAGCGACAAGTGCTCACCTGAAAACTGCCGAACTGAAGCTTGATGATCCATAATGCCAGGAGACTCATCGGGCTGACCTGATGCTCCTGGGATGGAGAAGGAACAGAAGAGAGACTGTGAAGGTGAGAGAAAGTATGTCCAAGGTAAAGACTACTTTTCTATGGAGTAAGGCTAATGTTACGGGATTCCTAGGTTTCCTGTGGGACTAGATCAGGTATGTGAAGATACTTCAAATGTTGGAGGAAGTCAGCTAATTACCTGAGAGACTGTGAAGGATAGAGGTATTGATGAAATACATAGAGACCACCTCTGGGATTAAAGGGGAAATTTTAAAGATCCACAATACTAATACACTGGGGGCCCACTTACCCATGCACCAAAAGCACCTGAAGGGAAATTAATGTGCCTCCCTGACAAAGCCAGGAAGTCAACGTACTTTCACCCATGTAATCAGAGGTCCACCACCAGCCCTCCCTCCAGCCTCTCTATGGGTGAAAGGCAAGAAGAATAGAAATACGAGAAAGAAAGCAAGTTGTCTCAATTAGCTGAGTAATGCTAGCTAAAATTGAGAGTGGAAGATTTTCAACTTTAGGATAAATTCTAAACTAGAAATTATAAATATCTAACGATCCCACAAAATTATCAGAAGGGATTAAGACACCTTTATTTGGCAATTTCAAATTCTTTCCCATTCTCAATCCCCAATCCTTGTGGGCTGGGAACTCAAAGCAAAGTTGCTATCAATTTTCAAGATTAAAATATTGCTTGCTTACATATCTCTGAATTGAGATTCCTTGTGACAAAACATTTACACTCACTTCAAGGAGTCGTCATAAGTATTCAATAAGATAAATTGTGAAGTGCCTAGTCCATTGCCTAAGTGCTCAATTAATTTTAGATTTCTCTCCTCCCCACCTTATACTGGGAATTAAAAAACTCTTAGCTGGTCATTCTCTTCTGGCTAGTCTCTTCATTTTTACTCCCTCTTGTTAATGACTGTCAAATATTCCTTAAGTATGACTTTTATTTTATTGAATGTAGCACCAGAGAATCTTATTATGCTTAGATTCAGCTGAGTCACCTAAAGGAAGGCGAATAAACTACAACTGTTATTACTCCTCGCCAAAAGCTGAGAGAAATTATAAGATCTTTGAGGCTGAGGTAGCCTAAGGCCCCAAAGTACTTTAGCTCTGTTGAGTTCTGCCGTATACATTTTTCATTCTGTGTGATTTGCAGTTCTTATACTCTATGACTTTGAACGACTAGGATTAGAATATGTTGATAAAGGAAAGGTAAGACTTAGTAAGGCTTTTAGGAGGTTTTTATTTTGTAAAAGTTGTTACAGAAATATTTCTGCTTGACTGATTCTTAATAGTTGACAGAAGCTTTAATAAAGAGAGGTTTCTAAAAGGAAGCTTGAAAGTACACTAATTTCTTAGTCATTCCTATAGTTTATGACACTGATTTACCATGTGGCTGGCACATATTACCTTCTGGTAGCTATGTATCTATGTTTCTGAGTCAACCTTTGAAAATTTAAGAAAGCCAGACAAAATATCTGAGAACTAGCATTACAGAAAACACTGTCATTTAACCATCAGCTCAGAGCTCATGGCCTCTCTCTTCCATTACATAGCCCAACCTGAGTGGGAGTCATCAAAGAGGAAATACAGACAACTGGAAGGACAGAACATAGCCATGAAGGAGAGGTATGTAAGGTCTCTGGCCAAAAGCCCTGCTGTGTTCTGAGCTGACTTTCTGGGTACATTACATTCTTATCTCTTCATGCCTTTCTTTGCCACATTAACTACATAGGATCTGGCTCACTGGAACAAGCCTCCATTGACTTCCACAGAACCCCTAGACCTATCTTGTCATCTCACAGAGCATCAGGCAGAAATATTGAGTGGCCGAAAGAAGTAGGAATAGGCCTGTGCCAAGCTAGTGGGCTCCTCTGACAGTCGATTCACAACTAGGAGGAATCAGGGGCTCAGAGTTGAACTCTGTTTAGCAGTTCCTGATTCTGAGTCAGATTGGTTTGGGTAACTAAGATATTGGTCTTCTTCAAGGGCTGTAACAACTTAAAGAGGCGTCTTATCTAAGGTAAAGGACTCACCTCTGGCAGATCCAAGCAGATAAAGACTCATTAGTAAGAGAAACTTCATCTGGATTTTGAGAAAGAGGGTACCCTGGTGTGGGGCACCCAGGAGCCGTGAAGAAAAACTGTGAGCAGAAGCTCCCAACGCTGAGTCACAACTTCTGGGATTCTAGAACCTCAGGAACAACCCATGTTTGCTCACAATGGGTTGTGCTCTGAAGTTCTCATGTAAGCTGTCAGGCAGTTGGCCCTCCCACAACCCATGTCAAACTGCACCAGTGTAGGCTATGTGTTTGCCATGTGCAAGGTGATGGGTTGGAGCTCTCTGCTCTATCTTTAAAAAAAAAAAAATCTTATTACCAAAATAACATATACTCTGTAATAAATTTTAAAGCTATTGACTCAAAGTATTCATGACAGTGAGTTGTGACTGGCTGGTTATTTTCTATTTGGCTCTCTAAATCAGCCCTTTTTTGGCCCTGTACCCAAGAAGGCTGACCCTCTATTGACCTGATCACTTAAGTGCTGGTTGGGTTTGGCTTCAGATTGGGTTTAGCCAATGGAAGATTGGAGGGGCAGGGGGAGATAGACACACACACGAACACGCATACACACAACGCACACATGGTATGGGATTAAAGTATTTGTTCTTTCCACTCCCTTCCTGACAGTCTGATACTGGCTGGGTCTTCCTGTGATGCAGGCTCTGTCACATGTCCTCCATGCCTCTAGCTCTCAGGGAGGCTATGTTAACATGTTTTCCTTCTCCTGCCCTCTTAGGCCTGAGGTTGATGATGATTTCTTGCCGTTACTAAAATCTGGACGCCCCAACTTTCTTTTTTTTTAATTTCCTTAACCCCATCCACTTCTGTAAATATTCTTTTCATAAAGGTCTCAACCATGTTTTCGGCAAGAAACAGATGGCAAACTTAACTGGGTCACTGAGGAGCATTTACATGATGTGGGTACAGAAAAGGGATCAACAAGGAATAGTTGAAACCTGTGCCTGAGCTGTAACTTCTACTCATGGGATAGCCAAGCTGAGGAGATGGGTGCAGTGAGGCACCCACCTGGTGTAAAGCTGGAACTTTGGGGAGATTGGGTGGCAGAATCCCTAGCCTTCATCTACTTCTTCCCTGCCTGTCTCTCTTGGACCACTGTGTTACATGTACCACTGAGAGCTGGATCTAGAATAGATGTATTTGTCATTATAATTATTTGTTTAATGTTTGTCTCTCCCACAAGACTCTAAGCCCTTTGAAAGCAGGGTCCCTGTCTGGCTTGGTTGCTGTCGTACCCCTGGTACCTAGCAGCATGTTTACCATGTATAGGTACATGATAATTTTTTTTTCTGAATGAAGGAATGAATGATTTGCTATTTATGGGCCTCTCTCTGCCTCCTGGACAAAAATCTATAGAGAGTCCCTAGGATGGGTTGGCTGAAGATTCTGGGCCAGTTGGAGAAAGCGGGATCACCAGGGGTTAAAAGCTACAAAGGGGGCCTATTGTACTTGGCTTAAATTGAAGGACAAAACTAGGATTTCTAGGTCTCAGGCTGGGTTCCTTTGGAGTAAAACATGAAAAAAGGAAGGAAAAACTATTGATTCCTTTCCTTCATGTGGAGTGAGTGGAGAAACAGCTATGGGATTATACTGAATCAGACTTTTATTGTTTGAAGCATGGAAATTAGTGGAAAGGAAGAGATGCTATCTATGCCACCCACAATTGTTTGCAGTTTGGTGACACCACCCTGCAATTATCAGACCTTTCTGGGACATCCCTGCTTCACCCCTCTCCAGGAGTCACAGTATTGAGAGACAGGACCTTAAAGCCTGAATGTTCTCTTCTTAAATCTTACCTTCCAACTTTTTCAACCCTCTTTTCTTAAGGTTGCTTTACAGGACTATATCCCAGTCCTACCCAGGTTGGCTTTCCCTGGGTTCTACTCTGGAAAATGCCTCCCTGTGTCCAGCAGCCTGGCAATTCACAGCCAGACCTGTGAGTATCTGAGCATGCCATTTAAATATAACAAAGCATCAGCCAACTCAGCCCTTTGTTCAAAAAGATGAGCTGAACCAAAACAGTCTTCTCCCAAAAATTTGCAGTTGAAACAGGAAGACAGAGACAACTAGCTATGGAGAGCTGAGTTAAAAGGTCATTTAGACTCACATGCTGAAACCACTGTCTGGGGCCAAGGGAAGGATGAGCAAGCTGAGAAGCTAGGAGAGGGTAATAGAAAAGAACACAGAAGAGATAAGAGATACTACGCCTCATTAAGTTTACCTTAAATAATGGGAAATTATATAGATGTACACATAGGGCTATAAACCACCCAGGCTGGGCCTTGTGGATACCCGAACACAGTCTTTAACCTGAAATGTGGTTCTGGATACACAGCCATGCTAGCTCTAGTTATCTTGTAGGCTTAGTTTCTTAGTCTTCCTGCCTATGTTCCTACTGCTCTTGTTCTAAACTCACTTTCCTCTCTTCTTTCTATTTAGTGACTTCTTACTCATAATTCCTACTGATTCATAACTTTTGCCTACTCATAGTTTCTGAATGTTCATTATTTCTGCTTACTCGTGACTTCTGCTTATTCACAGCTTATGCTTATCCCTGACTCCTGATGTGTGCCCTTCCTGTCTTTTGGCCCTAACATGCACTGTTGACTCTCCTCACTTTTAGTTTTCAAGAGAGAATTTCAGCCATCTAACCTCTCACTATCATCCCTTTTGTAGAAAATTCCAGTGCCAGGCTACCTCGTAGGCCTTTCATGTGATTCACACAGCCAGAATGGAGGGTATGTGATCCACAGCATGGTGATTCATATTAAGAGACCTAGAAAAGGGGCCATAGCCATACTAACCATTCTCAGGCTCCCCAAAAGTCAGAGGAGCGGGGTGCAGTAAAACTGGAAGACATGTTGCTTCATCTATGTAGTGCTTCTGTCAGGGAAAAGCACCAGGACCTTTTGCATTCTGTCCCCACATTTTCTTCCATCTCATCTTTCTGCTCCTTCCCTTCGTCCATCTTTATCCCAAGCTCCATCCCAAGTCACATTTATACACAACTGCTAGTTCTCTGAATATGCAGTGTTCTCTGCATTTTTTATGGTTCTCCTTCCCCCTTTTCCTGAAATTTTACTGCTCCATCTCATCTTCTTGATGAGAATTCTTAACTCTTCACATACTCCCTGGGAGGTCTTATCCAGGTCGATCACCACCTACAAATTGAAGACCACCAAAATCTGTCGATCCAGCCCACAGACTCTTCTCTTCTTAGTTCAGACCAATAGATCCAACTACCAGCTGCACATTTCTATCTGGATATCCCAAAACACCTCAACTCAACGTTTGTAATACCAAATTCATCATTTGTATCCCAACTCTGTTTTGGGGACTTTTAGCTCAGTGCTATTATTGGCATCTTCCTTGCCTTTGCTTCACCATTCTATCAGTTTTACCTTTAACTAGTTCTTCAATTTATCTGCTTCTCTCTATTCTCTCTCACATAACCCAAGTTCAGGCTCTCATCTCCTTCTCCCTGGACCACTGAAGCAGCTTCCTCTTGGTCTCTGTTGTCCTCATGAGAACTTTCCTTTTTTCTGTTGTCAAAACTGACTTCTAAAACTAAAATCCTGAGCGATAAAGTTCCACTTAATCTTCTGCCGAAACTTCAAATAAAACTCTGCGAGATCAGGGTTTCTCCAGCTTCAGCTTCCATGGCCTCCTCTCCCTGCCTGCAGCATAGCATGCAAACAGATGGTTAGCCACGCCTGCACAGTCCTTTGGAAACAATACATTCTCCATTGTCACACTGCAGCAACCCAAAAAGGAGAGACCTGTTCAAAGGTGGAAAAATCTTCTCTTTGACTGTCCCTGTAGTTTTGTCCCTCCTGTGATATATCAAACCAAGTCAGGGATAAGGTGAGTGATACTATCACCAAGAATTATTTAAGTAAAGGGATACGGCAACATCTACCTTTCATTTGACCAGCTTTGTGTTCAACTGGTGGTGTACTGAGACTGGCTGGAACTGGCTTATGAGAGCTGATTGTTCAAGTTTCAAGAAATTTTACAAGTTGTTTGTTGAACACAGATATTATTCAAATTAACTTATAAAGTAACAAATAAATTATATGAGAAACAAAGATAATACTCAAAACCTCATCACTTCTAAATTATTTTGTTACATTTTACTATTATCTGTGCTCTTAAAGTTATTTCCTCCTGTTATATCTGTTTATTATATAATGGTGTGCTCATCTCTTCTCAATTCCCCAGGATTCAGTGATGTCAGGATAGTAGCTGGAAACTGCCATTTACACCATGGAAATCTGAAAACATTACAAATCAGGACTATCTCCACCCTCCATCACTCCACAAGCCAGCTATTAAACATTTACCGGCTCACCCCTGGGCTAAACCTGTGTGCTTGTGACCTGGGAAAACTGATGACCAACTTCTTCTCTTTAGGACACTAAAAACTTGCAAAATTCTTCCACATAGGAACACACATCTGACAGGACAACTGATAAGTGTTTTAAAACTTAACAGCCAGGAATTCTGCAGTGGTTTAAGCCAGGTGAGAAATGATAATTTACAGAATGTTGGAACCAATGCCTGCAGTCTTTTGTCTGCACCCATTACTGATAAAGGTTATCAGTAATCTTTATTGTGGAAGGGCCTACATTCCCCTTAAGCCCTGGAGTTCTGCCACCTTTGTACTAAGCTTAGGTCTTGCCCTGAGTGTTTTCTGAGGCTGGACCCCTGGTGCCCAGGACTTTGCCTTAACTGGGTGCATCTATAGCTGTTCCGCTTCTTACTCCTTGGAACTCTGCTGGGGAGCCAGGCCACTTTCTTGTCATTGAGGGCAGGGGGGAGAATTAGCAAACAGTATACAAACTAAATATCTCTTTAAGTTACCTGAATACATACCTCTACTTATGTTTATGCCATATAACAGAGAAGAAGGTTGTAGAGAAGTGTTATGGGAAACACAGGACTGGCTGTGAGGATCCCAAGTTACTTGGTCCCCTGAACTCAGGAAAGAGGGAAGATGTGAGGCAGAGATTTCAGGGGCATCAGCAAGGAATCTTGGTTGGGATAGGAGTGCCCGGAGTTGTTGCTGGGACAGCAGGCCACAATAGGAGCAGGATCTGGGGAGACACTGCTGGAATCAGCTGAATAGCATGCTTGTTCCTTAATGAGTCTCTCCTAGGGTGTCTGGGCTGATGCTGCATCAGCCTGGGAAGAACTCAATTCCTGCCTCCACTCCTTCCTCTCTGATAGCATCAGAGCAGCGTTTCTAACGCATATCATTTTTTGGTAAACATGATATCTCACTATACCCTAAGGAGGCTTTCTTTAAATCACCTTGATGGTGGCTGAGAATCGGACTGACGGCCTTCTGATACCTCCATGTACTGAGATGATTTTGTCCAGCTTTGTGTATTTTGTACTAAGAAAGCAATTAGGTTTTCTTTTTCTTTTTTAAAAGTGTAATGTATTAACTATGTTAATTACTAAAATGGCCCTAAGATTCTGATGTTAGAGGCAGCCACCCCCACCTCATGCACAATGTGCGATATTGAGTCCTTCAGGGTCTTGTCTGTCTTTTCTGTTGCAGGAAGGACTGTGAATAGAAGCTAGGGCAGCCCCTGGCCTCGGGGAGCTTGGACACTGGGCCTTCTGGAAGAAAGACTTGGGAGAAGTGGCAGAGAGTGGAGAGAATCCCCTGGGGCTGGGCTAGGAAGCAGGACGTACCCCCTCTCTTCCTCTAGCGTATCCTAGTATTAGGCCTAAATGGAGTCCTAGAAGAACCATTTAGTAAAATTCTTATTCTTATCAGATTATAGAAAATTATTTCTGATGAGACATACCTATTCTCATTCATGATGTGGGGACCTTCTGTGTCTAAACAAGCCACCTCTGGCAGCAGGAGTCCTGTCCAGCAAGGAGTCTGGTCCTTGGGCACTAATTTGGAAGCTCTTGGGGTTCCCTGGCAGAATGACAGACTGTGGAGGAGAGACTGTTCGACAATGTGACTGTTGCCTGTCCCTCTATCTTTCTGCTGTTTCCTGGAACAGGGGGCTGTCCTGACATGGTCAAGCATGGAACTTCCCATACCTGGTGGCATTCAAGTACTAGTGCCCTTGACTACGTCCACCCCACCTCTACCTCCCGCACCCCCATCGCCCACCACCCGCCTTTATCCTATATAATTCTTTGGGGCCTGCCAAGCCACGCCAGGATCCATTTCATCTTGCTGCCCTCTAAGACACACCTCCTATGTAAGTTTCCATTAATAAACTCCATTAATTAACAAACTAGAGTGACCAGCCTTTTTTCTTCGGTATTCCCCTGCCCTCCACTTATGGAAGTAGACTTTCAGTCTCTGGACTTTTCCCTGGGTCTGCATGTTAGAACACAGGGTCAACAGAGTCTGCAGATCTGGGTTTGATTCTGCCACTTATTCTCTGACACCTGGTACCGATCGCTTCCTTTTAGTTTTCTTATCAGTAAAATGGAGATCTTAATAATGACCAAAAAGGCCCTTGTTTGAGAATCTAATGGAATAACATTGTTCAAGTGTTTAGCACTGTGTCTGGACTATAGCAAGCTCCCAACCCATGTCACATGTTTTTCTGGGATGGAGTATATGACAACCTTCTCAGACTTCAGAGATGGCCTAGGGAGTAATTATACCTTGTGGAGTCAAATCTCCCTTTCAGCTTGTTTCCTGTTCTTAAGCTAGGAGAGAAGAGAAATGCAGAAAGGGAGAGGATGTGTTAGAACATTCTTTAAATTTGGTGTTCGGATAGGGGTAGACCCGGGTTCTGAGCTGTGCCACGGGTTGCGGAGAGCCCAAAGACAATGCTCCAAACTTTTTCTCCAGATCAGTACTTTAGAATTACATTCCTCAAGCATAGAAGTAAATAAAAATCTCTATCTCCTCTGAAATGCAGCCTGCCTGAAAGATAAACCTAAATCTGCTATTTTGGGTTTAGGTGCTTTATTAGCCACAGTCAAGGCACATATCCATTTCTGTGAAATCAGGAGATTTCAATAGCTAGACTCACCATATTCAGGGAAGTAGTCCCTTAAGAAAGGAAGCTCAAGGCGTAGGCTGTGCCGCACCCCCAGGGTCATCGGCTCACCTGAATCTCACAAGTATTTGGACTGGGTAAGACAGACATAATTTTCCCATTTAAAGGCTAGGAAAAATGAGAGCAAAAGAAGCCACTAAAGAAGTGGCTCTCCCTGGTCGTTCTTCCTAGGTAGGGCCAGTGCGAGTGAGCAAGCCTGAGGCAGCAGGAGCTCCATTCGCCCTGCGCCTTGGGGAAGTACAGCCCTTTGCCTCAGCTCCCATTGGCTGCCCCTCCCAGTCGGGTTATAAAGCCGGATTCTCTGGCGCTGAGTGCTAGTCGCTCTGTCTTTCCCTTCTGTTACTCCCTGGTCCTGGGTTCAAGATGGGTGCACGCTTCCTGCTGCTGCTGCTGCTGCTGCTGCTGGGACTCTCCTTGCTTTGGGGCTCTCTGCAAGGTGAGCCCCTGTGGGGCAGCTGGGAGGACCGTGGGTACTGGGTCTCGGTGAGTAGACCCATTCAGAGGCTGTGGATTGAAGTGTGATGGGGAGTGAGGAACAAGACACGGTGACCTAGCCTTAACCTTAGAGGTGATCGAACCTCACCCCACTGTCTTTCCTCCCCATCTGCTTCTTCCACTTTTGCCCTCCTCTGCTCCTCTTTCCTTTCTTTTTCCTCCCAGCTCAGTTCTAATCCGTGATACTCCCCAATTCCTCAAGCGTTCATGCTGAGAGCCCTAAATTTGAATTGAAAGGGAGCAAAACAAGTCCTTTGCCTGTGGGCACTGAAGGTGGGCTGCTACTGCAAGGACTCAGAGGAACGATCACAGGCCTTACAGGTGGGGTCAGGTGGAGCTGCAGGTTAGGACTTGACCTTTCTCAAGCAGCATAGTGAATCCTGGGAGTTGAGGGAGATTCCGTCTGTACTTGAGCACAAGCTCTACACCCAGAGGCACACATGCCTCCTCCCATGTCCTTCAGAAATCATCTACTTTCAGCATTCATCAGGCGGTAAGAGCCGGTCATTGTCCAGGCTGCGTCTGGGCCAGAGGATGTGCTTCCTCTCCTGACCAGCAGGGACGCTGGGCCAGAAAAGCCTTATTATGCTCGTTTTGACATTTCAGCTCTAAAGTGTTTCAAGTGTGATCTATTCAACGCCAGTGGGATTTGCAAGAGTGGGGAAAGCTTCTGCCAGGCTCAAGGCAGCCAGTTGTGCTTTCTGAGGAAGGTCTATGAAGGTAAGTGAAGTCTGAGAAGTCTCCTGGGGTGACCTTCGCCTGATTTTGAGAGAGGTAGCTCTCTCAGGAGCCCTGGGGACAGAAGCAGAGAATGTGGGAGGATTTGTTTTTTTTTTCCTAGGAAGTTAGGAAAGAGTTCCCTGGACCTGGTATTGGACTGTCACTGGCCCTTGACTGGACCAATAGACCTATCAGGAGAAAAACTGTTTGTTGAGGGGTCCCTGAGTCCTTGTGTAGTCCCCATACATACTCAGGGATGACAGGAATTGGACTATAAAAATTCCACTGGTGTTTAATTGTGGTAGCAGTCTTGGGAACTGGAGGTCTTGGTGAGGGCAAGATTAGAGGTTGGGGAGGATGGCCCACCTCAGTCATCAAATGGTAACTGATGTCCCTTCCTACCTAGCGGCCTGACTCCTCAGGACAATGTGCTGTTTCTCCACATTCATTGAATCACTCAATTTTGCAACAGATATTTAGTTTAACTCTTAGGTGGCAAACATATGAACTTGGAGGCCACAAATCAGAGATCCTCTTTTGTTGCCTTTCTTCCTCTCCAGGTAACAGGCTCCTGTATGGATACCAGGGCTGTGGGGACCTGTGCATCTCCATGTCTTTGTTTGGACGAGATGCTCGAGTAGATTTTTCATGCTGCAGTGACACATCTTTCTGTAACAGGCTTTAGAGACTTGGCCCTTCCTTACCCTGTTCTCTTGTTCACGAGCTTCAGCCTCCCATTTAAACCTTTCCTATACTCCTGTAGCCTTTCCAAGTCCTGAAATCTGCTCCTACTCAGCCACAGGTATTGATGCTTCAACAGCTTAACCCACCAGATAGATGCTTTCTCCTTCCCACGACACTTGGTGCTCTCTCCCTCTCAAAGTCTCATCTTCCCTTTCTCTCTCTATCTCTTCCTTCCTCCCTTCCCACATCATTGGCTGGCATATAGCAAGACCCAGCCCCTCCTCTCTTCAACAGATATTTTCTGATTGCTAAGCCCTGTAATTAGGAGCTGATTATATAACTGAATAAGACCTTCCCTCAATATGCCTTCAGTTTAGTGGCTTCTTCTCCGCTGGGCTGACCAGGGTCACAGTGGCTTCAGGATCTGGCCTCCCTCTTATAGATCTTAGGGCTGGAAGTTTTACACACACACACACACTCTTCCTCAGTCTTTCCCTCTTTCCGCTGTTTAGCTTTTATTCCTAATAAATCCCATATTATTTTAGGTTGGTGTTTGGAATTGTTATTTTTATGTTTTAATTATATGAATAGACTATATATTCAATTTAGAAAAAGTATGAAATACTGGCAAAAGTAGACATTGCTAGCAATCCCATCCTATCATGCAGAAACTCACCTTATTTACATTTTCAGGTATCTTTCTAGGCATTTAAAAGCAGAGGTAGGTTATGATGTGTATCTCTGTGTGTGTATTTAGATATAAATACATATACATTTACATATATTAAAAAATTATAACCTACTTTTTAATATAATATATCATGGATATCTTTCCAACTACTATGCTGCCATTATAGTGCATCATATGACCTACAAAATTTATTTAACACATTCTATATAGTTATTTAGATATTTTCATTTTTTTAAAAATCAATTTTTTTAAGTCATCATTGTCACACAGTAAGAGTCATGCTTTTTAGGTGTGTAGGTCCCTCAAACACAGTTGGTTACATCTGGGTATATGTTGTTGGTGTTTGGGGGGTGATGTATGAATGTCCAATTGTTCTAACACCATTTGTTGAGAAGATTATCCTTTCTCCTTTGAATTACCTTGGCACCTTTGTCTAATAGACCTACATATTGGTGTAGGTTTATTTTAGGACTCTCCCTTTTCTTCCATTGACCTTCCTGTCTATCTTTATACCAATACCACATCACCTTGGTTATAGTAAATTTATAGTAAATCTTGAAATTGGGTAGTGGGAATCTTCCAAATTTGTTCTTTCTCTAGTTTGTTTAAAATTCTTGAGGTTCTTTGCATTCTTGTAAAGTTTTTCAAATCTGCTTAATGATTTCTAAAAAAAATGCTCGATATTTTGATTGGGATTCATGTTACAAGTGTCCTCTAAGCATTGTTCTAGCTGTGTCCCAAAATTTTTAATATATCGTGTTTTTATTTGCATTCAATTCAAAATATTTTATGTTTTTTACCTGTGACTTCTTTCAGTTAGAAGAATATTGTTTAATTTCCAAAATTTGGACATTTTCCAGTTATCTCTCTATTACTGATTACTAGTTTAGTTTTAGCATAGTCAAGAAACATACTTTGTATGATTTAATTTATTTTAATTCGTTGAGGTTTTATGGGCCACAGTATGATCTGTCTTGGTCAATATTCCATGTGCACCTGGAAAGAATATGTGTCTACTACTGTTGTGTATCCGACAGATGTCAATTACTAGAAAAAGTAGATTGTGTTTTCAGATATTCCATCTAGTGATCTTCTGTCTACTTGTTCTATCAATTGAGAGACAAGTTTCAAATCTGTAGCTAATATTATGAATCTGTGTTTCTCCATTCAGTTCTATTGGTTTTTGCTTTTGTGTATTTTGAAATTCTGTTGTTAGTATAGAAAACATTAAAGATTATTAAGTCTTTTTGGTGGATCGGCTTTATTAATAATTAACCTGTTTGTGATCATATTTATTTTCCTGAAATCTGTTTCATCTGATAAAAATATAGATACTCCAGCTTTCTTTGGATTAGAGTCAACATATATATCTTCTTCAATCCTTTAAATTATCCATATCTTTGTGTGTTTGCTTTTTGAGAACAGCATATATTTGGCTTTGGTTTTTAATAAAATTTGAAAATCTCTGCTTAATTGAAAGCTTTCATGCTGCTTAAATTTAATGTAATTATTATTGTAATTGGATTAAAATTTACCATCTTGCTCATTCTTTACTATTTTCCCAGAGAAGAATATAGGTATATTTTTGTACCTTATTTTGGATTGTGTATTTTTATGATTCCATTCTATTCTAATTATTGGTTTATTGGTTATAGCTCTTTTCTAAAATACTTTTAGGGATCCTAAGGCTTAGAGTATACATCTTTAATTTATCAGTTTACCTTAAAATACATAAAGTGCCCTTTTCTCTTGATGTCCTCAAAATTTTCTTTTTATCTTTGGTTTTAAGCAGTTTGATGCTGTTGTTTTTAGTATTCTTCCTATTTAAGGTTACTTTAGCTTCTTTGAACCTGTGTTTTGATATTTTTCATTACTTTTGGAAAATCTTGGCTATTACGTCTTTAAGAAAATATTCTGTCCCATTCTCTTTTTTTCTTCTGGGAAACGACTTTTGTGTTCAGACAGAATGAAGAATGGGGTTTAGGGCTTAAAAACCCTGTACCTCTGCATTTCGGAGCTGCTTAATTTGGGGTCTGCGTACTCCTGGCAGACCCAGCTGGCTGAATAAAGAGTGTGTTTCCTATAACTCACTGGTTTCTGGTGGTCCGTGTGTCTATTGGGGGCTGGCGGCTACAACATCAGGAATTGCGATAGGCCATTTTTATTGTTGCTACCATTACTTTCTATGTGCTAAGGGCTTTGAATTCCCCTAGTGATGGGCTGCTGTTTTCCTGTGCTGAGGAAGGTGTCAAGGATGCTGGAGGTTTTCTTCTCTGTGTTCATGCCCCCCACTCAGCTTTTATACATCCCAGCATCCCTGCAAAACAAAAGACATCTCCAAGTTTATGTTCCTGTGAGGGGAGAAAAACAATTTTCCCTCTAATCTTCTAGGTTCTTGGCTAGGAAGCCCCCACCTTCCAATAATAAAAACATATTAAAAAGAGAAAACAAACAGAAGTTTAATAACATGCATACCTGCTGTTTATGTGCAAGGTACACAGGAAAACTGAGTAACATTTTGAACCACTTTAAATACCATCTTTATGGAATATTACTCAGCCATAAGAAGAGATGAAATACTGCCATTTGCAACAACATAGATGGATCTCGAGATAATCATGCTAAGCGAAATAAGTCAGACAGAAAAGATAGAAAACCACATGATATCACTTATATGTGGGATATAAACCTAAAAGCAACAAGCGAGTAGGACAAACAAGCAGACCCATGGACATGGACAATAGGCTAGTGGTTACAGAGGGGAAGGAGGAAGGGGATGGGGAGAGGTAGATAGGGTGAAAGGGGTAAAATAAGTGATGACATTAAAGAATTAAAAAAAAAAAATCTTCAGCTAAAGACAGAAGATACGGGGACAGGGTGAGAGGCAGTTAAGAGAGATTACCAGGAAAAGCACAGTAAGGTTGTTATGCAGTTTAAGTTGCCTTCTCCACTGATAAGTTTCTACAGATTTAGTCATCTTCTTCTTCCTGGTACCTTAGGTACCTTCCTGGTATCTGATACCTAAGAACAGATATTTCCCAGGAGAGAGAAAAGAATGGTGTAGATGATAGAGGCTCTGTTCATTCCTCTGGTGACCAAATCAAAGTTGTGACAGAAACAAGGAGCAAACAGCAAGGAAAATTGCCTGGGATCTAGATGAACAAGCTCTACAACTAGGGAGAGAAATAAGAAATCACCCTGCAATGGTCGAAGGTAGGATGAGCATGTAAGGCAGCCCAGTCCCCAGTGGCTGAGTGGGACAGATGTTATGGCAGCAGCAGTCAGCAGACACCTCTTAAAGGGGCTGTGTCTGTGAGTGGACTTTCATGGTGACTGATCTGCTTGCTCTGAGCACCAGTGCTGGGCTGGCTGCGCAGGGGGCACCAGGGACTTATAGGAGGACACTGAGTTGTTGGAGTGAGGGCCGGAGGCAAGACTTGCTCTGTACGGAAGTGCAGCTGTATCCATTGTTCCTCTGTTGAGCTCTCCCCATCCCAGTACATGAACTCAGCACTGCCATAGCTGAGATGTCATCAAAATGAATAATAGAGGTCCCTAGGCCCAGAGGATTCCCTGAAACTCTGTCTCCCCCAACTTGCAACCCCACCCAAGCCACATCTAAATGTATCCTCAGAGAGTCAGGTGCCTTTTGCTGAACAGCACCTAGACTCACATTAGAGGCAGCTGACCATGGTTTCTAGCAAGGCCTCTCGAGGCAACTATAAGCACAGCATCTGTGGATTGCTTGCTGAATCTTAACAGGCGGCCCTGGAGGGGCACAGGCTGGGGCCAAATTTGGCCTGTAGCTGAACCCCTCTCAGGACTGTGCCATTGGACACCTACTTCACAAAGCTGCACTAATAAGATGAGGAGACTTAAGAGCTTTGCTTAGTACATAGAAACAGATACAGAAAGGCAGCCAAAATGGGAAGACAAAAAAGCAGAAACCATATGAGAGAACAGAACAGAGATTCAAAAATAATGGAGTCAAGCAATCTAACGGATGCAGAGTTCAAAACACTGTATATAAAGATGCTCAATGAACTTAGGGGAAGTGTAGATGAATTTAGTGAGAACTTTAACAGAGATAAAAAAACATAAAAATGGAAATGAAAATTATAAAAGGGAACCAGTTAGAAACGCAGAACACGTTATCTGAGATGAAAAGTATATTAAATGTAATAACCAGAGTGAATAAAGAAGAGGATCAAATGACATCTTAGGGAAGCCTAGGACACTCAATCACAATGGCAAGAAAAAAGAATCCAAGACTATAATAATAATTTAAGGAGCCTATGGAACACTATTAAACGTAAAAATATCTGTGTCATAGGGGTACCAGAAAAAAAAAAAACCAATATGTTGAAGAGCTATTTGAAGAAATACTGATGGAAAACTTTCCTCACCTGGTGAAGGAAATAGACATACAACCCAAGGAAGTTCAGAGAGTCCCCAAAACCAGGAACCCAAAGAGGCCTACACCAAAACACGTCATAATTAAAATATAAAAGGTTAAATACAAGGAGAGAATCTTAAAAGCAGCAAGAGAAAGGCAATTAATTACCTACAAGGCAGCACCCATAAGACTGGCAGTTGACTTCTCAAAAGAAACTATGCAAGACAGAAGGACTTGGCACAAAATGTTCAATGTGATGAAAACCCAGAATTGACAACAAAGAATACTTTATCCAGCAAAGCTATCATTTAGAGTCAAGGAAGATAGAGCTTCCCAGACAAAAATAAGCTAAGGGAATTTATCAACAACCAGCCAGTATTACAGGAAATGTTGGAGGGACTTCTTTAAGAAGAAAAAAATGTATCAAAAACAGGAAAAGAATGGTAATATTTACTTTCCTATTGACAAGTTCCTCAAATAGAAAAGAATCAAGTGCTCCAACCAAAAGATAGAGTGGCTGAATGGATAAGAAAATAAGACCTCTCTACATATGCTGCCTACAAGAGACTCACTTCAGATTAAAAGACACACACAAACTAAAAGAAAGAGGATGGAAAAAAATATTGCTTTGATAGACCTAGAGGGTATTACACTGAATGAAATGGGTCGGATAGAGAAAAACAAATATCACATGATTTCATGTACATGTGGAATTTAAAGAATAAAATAAACAATAACAACAGAAGTGGAAATAAATTCATATATACAGAGAATATTTTGAGGGCTACTAGATGGGAGGGGAATTGGGGGGGGGGAGAAAAAAAGCCAAAGGGATTAAGAGGTACAAATAGATAGTTACAGAATAGACATGGAGATGTAGAGTGTAGTATGGGGAAGATGGTTAAGAATGTTGTAATAAATATGTAAGGGGGAAGAAGGGTAGTAGATTTAGTGGGGTGACCACTTTACAAGTTATGTGGATCTCTGATCGCTATGCTGTACAACTGGAACTGGTATATTATTGTATGCCAATTATAACTGAAAAAAAAAGAAACCTCATTGAATTATACAAAGTAAATACAAGCAACTAATTGTCTATTATATTTCAATAAAGCCAGAAAAAAAAAAGAGAGAGATTTTCTCTATAAATGTAAATGTCTCTTACAAAAGGGTATCTTCTACTTGGTTTTCAGAGTTTCTTCTGTGTCTGCTATTTCTTAAAAATAACCAGCCTAAAATAACCCTTATACCAAGAGCATATTTTGGTATGGTACATTCTGCTTTCCTTCACTCCTCTCTCAACATTATAATGCAGCTGCTTGTTACTGGTGCTAAACTGGTGGTTGTAACATAGAGATTTTCTGTTATCCTGATTTTGTCACCTTTGGGACTGATTGGAGTTCAGTATTGCCCCAACAGTAAGAGTTTGCATTTTTCCTCAGTTCTTCCTCAAATGACAGCAGTGAAAAATCACCAGTCATTGAGATTTAATAGTTTTATTAAAAATATATTTTAGAAAGACAAAGAATGCCCCAAGGAGGCAATGGTCCTAGTGCTGTAACCAACACAGAGGGGCCAAAAATGACACAAAGACCACCAAAAAGAGAGAACCCAGAAAGGCAAAAAGGGGGGCAAAAAGAGGGGAGTCCTTGGCCCAGAAGTGGGAATGTCTGCCTTATATTTGGGCTGTGAATGGTGGTGCCAAAGGCATTCCTAGGTGATTGGCAAGTGAGGTCATTTTGATTGACACCTGGCTGCTATATAACTCTACCTAGCACTCATGTGCATACCTAGAGTTCTACTACCATTGGTGTGTTCTTTGGGCAGTCCATAGGCTGGGCCTCTATTCTTTTGTTCCCTTGTCGCTCATGTCTACCTAGCTACCTAACAGTTTTGCTGCAATCTTAGGCTATCTCTGCATGCCTGGGCCTGGGGCAGAGCTTTTTCTGTATTGTTGCCCTCCGTTCAGGGCTCTTCTGCCTTGTTCTATGATTGGTCTTGGGTGAGAGTTTTTATCCCTCTCAAGAAAGTAAAGATTTTTGTTTTTCCTATCCTTATCCAAATAGGACATTGCCTGTGCCCTGGGGTCAATAGGGTTTTCTGTTTGTCCTCCAGCAATTTAAGACATTTTCAGCAGAGGAGAAAATGATCAAAGGAAGCAAATGAGGCTGTGCGCCTTTATTGTAGCAGCTGATGATCTGGTCTCGCAAGTCTGGAAGTCTGTGGGGTGCGGCGGGAGAGGGGGTAGAGGGTGGGGCTCCATCTGGTCTCCTGCCTTACCCCCAGTCTTCCTCCTTAGCACTGAGAATAGAGATTGCAAGTGAAGGGGACCTAAAGTTTTGCCTTTTGGGTTATTGCTTTTTAATCTGGTTATTAATTAAGAAAAGATTCAGAAAGAAACCCTCCCCCACTTTCCCACCTAAGAGATTTAGATAGAATAAGCTGCTTCAGGAAGGGAAACTTAACAAAACAAAATCACCTTAGCATTAGACAGGAAGACTCTAAGGAGGAGCCCCCACCCTCATCCTCTGCCCCACCCCCATTCCCCACCCTACCCCACTGTCCCACTGTTTCTGAGTTGCCTAGCAAAAATTTACCTGCCAAATGTGTTCTGTTCTCCCTCAATTGCCTGCACATTGCCCATTCTCACTTTTGAAATCTAAGACCTTGTCATCCTCACTTTCTCTTTTGTCCAAAAAAAAAAAAAAAAAAAAAAAAAAAAAATATATATATATATATATATATATATATCTCCAATTTTACCTGTCTTTGGAATATTCATGTTTATGTGAATTCCCCATATGCATGTATTAAATTTTGATTTTTTTCCTGTTAATTCTCTCTGTTAATTTGATTATTAGGTCCTTTTCTTTCCTGGCTGGCAATAAAAGTTTTTCTACTTAGAACGTGGGAGGAAAAGTGTTGATTTTTTTTTAAGCCTCCACAGTTTGTCTAGTCAGCCAGGAAAATTCACTGGCTGGGACACTGCTAGTTTCCTAGACAGCTGTAGCTAAGAGATCATGGACATCTGACCATCAGCTAGCAGAGAAAGTAAGCATTTGTCAGTCTTTCTCATATTTTATCTTTGGGATTTTATGGAAGTTGTAAGTGGTGAGAATCTTTTTCTCTATTCTAAATTTAGATTGGCAGGGGAAAATATTTATTAAACTAGTTTGTTAGGCAAATGCAATTCCAGTAAAGACTTGTTTTCCCTCCAGATGTGGGGGAGTAACAAATGTTCCTCTACACTCAAGGTTCTTCTGGCTGGTCTACTAATCAAACAGACATGAGACAGATTAGCAAGAGAAAATAACCAAATTTAATACATACATTTGTATGGGAACCCCACATACATGAGAGCGTCAGAGACTCCACGTACATTCTCTTGGAATTCCTCTCTGATTCTCTCTACAAAATACTGAAGATGCTCCCGGCCCCCAGTTCACAGTGTTAACCCCTAAATTATGAGGGATTGGGACTGAACCCTGAATATCAAAATCTGCTGCCTGTGCAGTAATTATTTTCAAAAGGAAATTAATGTTAAGTGCTATTGCAACACAAATTACAGAAGGTAAAACATGACACTTGGCTGTGAGGATACAGGGAAAGATTGCCACAGATTCCTACTGGGTGAGTCAGATCTGCAAAGAAAAAGTGGAAACTTTTGATAAAAAAAAAAAATTCTGATATAGCCTAAATTAAATTACAGTGGCCAGAGAGTGAGAAAAAGAGACAGGAATAACTAACCTGTTAATAGCTAGGGGCCAGCTAACTACTCATATTCCTGAGTGTATGTTGCAACTTCGAATTAACTTCCAGGTGGCTATTTCCAAGAACATCGAAAAGAGAGACTAGCTAGATGCCATTGAACCCTGGGAGCATCTACTTCTTGTTTATATGTGAACTTTCCAGACTGTTGCCCACAACCAATCAAAAGGAGCAAACACTTCTCCCTTACATTTAACTAAAGAACAAAAAAAGTCATGTGGCAGAATAATTTGCTGACAGTTATTTTTTTCTTTTCCTCTTTTCTACTTTTCAGAATGGCTCTGACTCTCTTCTAAGAAGTTTTCACGTCCTTAGTATTCCCTGGCCTCCAGAGAGGTTTTTTTTAGGAAGCATAGCAATTGTTTGAGATCTCTTTCTGACTTTTTAATCTGAAAATCAGAAATTGCTTAAAAAAGAAAGAAGGAGAAAGAAGGGTAAGAGTGGGGGTGTGTGTGTCGGGGGTAAATGCCCTTAAAGAGCTGTGTAAGAACCTAATCACTTCTTTACACTCCACTTTTACTACTCGGTCTGAGCTATCATGATCTCTTTACTATAAAGTGCTCCTAATTTGTTTTCCTGCTCCTGCTCCTCTCCAAAGTAAACAGAGTGATCCTATCAGAGGTAAATTACATCGGATTACCCCTTCGCTCAAATTTTCCCAGCCCCCACCCCTTTCTCTCTGTCTCCTTTCAATTTGCCTGCATGGCTAGCTCCCTCTCTTCAAGTTTGGCCCAAATGTTTCCTCCACAAAGAGGAAGCTGCTATTTGAAAATGCACCCACGCCCTCAAAATTAACCATCCCGTTATCAGGGGCTACTTTCCCCCATTGTTTTTATCACCTTGCCTAGATGATGCAGGATGGGATGAATCCCACCCCCCACCCCGCCCCCGCCTCCCCAGGTGGGGACTTAAGTCCTGGATTGAGAGAGAGAGAGAGGAGAGAGGGAGCGAGAATCCTTGACTGCTTGCAGGAAAGAATTCAAGTGCACACCAGAGTTAGAAACAAAAAGAAAGTTTATTAGAGAAGGAATAATGCTCCACAGGAGTAGATGTGATCTCCTCTCAAAGACACAGAATGAGAGAAACCCTGAGTGTTCGAGGAATTCAGTTTAAATCAGTTCTCCTTTCTGGATATGGGTATGTAGACTTAAAGCTGTGGGGAAGTAGTTGTTGGTAATCTCAGGAGAAATTTTCCTGTAGGTTTCCCATTGTCTGACTGTATGCTGATCAGCCAGGTTCCCCTGTCTAGCAGCACGTGGCAGGCTCTGAATACAGCCTAGTTTAATCTGTGTAGTTCTCATCCTTCCTCCCTATGTCAAAAAGTCTACTTATATCTTTGTTGCAATGTTTTTGTTGCCCCATTAAAAAACAAGGGCTTTTAATTTTCTTCCCTATTTAATTTACTAAGTATCCCAGGATACCAAGAACATTATTTACCTGGTACACGGCAGCCATAAATATTTGAAATGGTGAATACATTTCTCCTAGAAGGGTAAGGGAATTGAGAGCCCTAGGGCCCCATTCTTGATTTTGGTAGTGCCTAAAGGAGCAGCTGACCTTAGAGGGTTATGGCTAGTGGTACACTAAGAAAGGTGGCCCCTCATCTCTATGGATTTCTGACTTGGCTGAAATCAGATTCTGAGAGACCAAAGTTGTGCTACATTTTGGGATATTGATTTTAAGCTGATTATTAAGATGCAAAAGACTCAGAAAGAACCTTTGATCCTCCCCTTTCCTGCCTAAAGAATTCAGATGGAAAAATTTGCTTAAAAGAAGTGTAAACCAAAATTAATTTTAGATCTAATAAAGAATAAAAAGGGTTTATTTGAAGAAAAGGAACTGCAGCCTGGGAGACACAGATTTAGGTAGCAACCTAAAAAGTGCTCCATGAGACAATAGGGAGGCCATCTTTTATAGAGAAAGTTCCTGCCCAAATTCTCAATTTTATGCAGATGAGATTTCCAAATTGTGCAGTTCTGATTGGTCCAAGCATGAAGTTCTGATTGGTCCAAATAGATGCAAATGAAGATACAATTTGTGTAGTTCTGATTAGATGAGGCAAATCTCAGTCCATTAGTCGAAAGATGAAACCAGGCCTTCACTGAAGTGGTCTACTCAGACAGCATAAACAAGCAGGAGCATAGTACAGGAAGGAGGTTGAGAGCTCAGTCTGTGGCTTTTCCCAAAATGCAGGGTGTGTGAGAGGCTTAATGCAGGGTGTGTAAGAAGCTTCTGTCAGCAACAGCCCTAGAGTCTGGTAATAAATTTGACCCAGTTAGCCATGAGGAGTCCATTTTGACAGATATATTTCTCCTCAGGGGGTTTGCAAAAGGAAGCATCACATTAGCATCAGAATATAAACTAATGTGAAGGATGAGGAAAACCCCTACAAAGTCCATTTGTTAAAACTTTCTTTCCTGTCTCATTTCTGCAAGAATTTATTTACCACGTGTTTGCCCTTTTTCAGCTACCTGTGAATTGCCTACTTTTCCTTTGAAATACCAGACCTCTGCCCACTTTATCCTTTGTCCAAAATGGCATATAAACCTGAACTGCAGAATGTGTCTTCTGGTTTCTTTCTTATGAAACCTGAATATACATTCATAATAAGTTTTAGACATTTTCTCCTGTTAATCTGTGTCATGTTGATTTGACTATTAGTCCAGCTAAAAAAAGCTTAGAAGATGGGGGGAAAGTTACTTTTTGCAATCTCACGGTTTTGGCTAGCCATCCAGAGAAATCACTGGCTGGGACAGTGCTGGCTTTTTGGAACTGCTACAGCTCAGAGATCACAGAAGTCTGACCACAGCTGGCAGAGATGGTTAAGCATTCTTATCATTTCAGCCTCTCTGATCTCTTGTCCAAGGGGTTCAATGGAAGTTAGAAGTGATGAAGACCCAGGATATATAACCAAGAATAATTTCTCTCATCTAAATTTAGATTGGCAGGAGAAAATATTTATGAAACTAGTTTCTTGGACACATGTGACCCTGTTCCTCCCAGGATAATCTCTGTTTTTCTTTGTGTCATTTGTCTTGTTTTATGTTTTGAGAGCTTGGTTTTGAGGTCGTCTTTGGTCTCTCCCATCTGGAACGCACATGTGTCAGGGTGCATTTGGCAGCCAGTTAGGTAGCCTGGGGATTCCTGACAGCTGTATAAGCACAGGAATTTACCTGGAGCTTACAACTGAGCAGGAGTAGCCAGTCAATGGCATCTTTTCACCTTTTTGTCTGACTGTGCCAGGGGAATTTGTCGTGGGGAGTACCAGTCCATAAGGGGACTCTGTCATTTCTTTCTTTTACTGTCTTAGATTACTCTGGGAGTGAACTTTTGGATCTTGTGAGGGATGCATCCTTTGCACTCTCGTGGATGTCTCTTGCTTCTTTGGTTAGCCTATAAGACTTATCCTTTGAGTCACTATTAAAATCCTTCTGTCGCTGGCCAGATGATAGATGCTTTGAATTGGAAAAACTTCTAAATTGGAAAGCTTTTGGAGAGCTCTCATTGTAAACAACTGTTTTATTGGTACCTCTAGAAAGACCAAATTTTAAAAAGTAGATGTAATGAAATATAACAACTGTCTTAAGCCTTTTAAATTGCTCTCAGCTTCCCTTGAGTCTTACAAATATTAATAAAAACTTTAAGTTAATTAACAGTAGACTGGGAAAAGGCTGAGGGGAAAATCACAAGACTTTCCCAACAAGGTAGAGATTTTTCAAAAATTGTTTAAAATAAGGTAAATAAAGTAGATTTATATACTTTGGCTTCTTATTACAGAGACTAAAATATAAATTTGGATTTGTTGACAAATGTGTTATACTTTGTTGAGGTTGCATGTTTCTAAAGAAATTATAAAATATATTTGCCAGTAAAAGAGCTAATGTTTCTAGAGGTTATTAATAAATTTGTCAATCTAAAGAATGTTAATTACTTAGTTTTCAGTTTTCACTAGAAATTAAGGTTTCTAAGGATTAAGAATTTTAATTACTATGGATGGAATTAATAAGGTAATAAAAAAATAAGGTATGGAAACACATTTTGAGAAAAATAGGTTTATAAACAGGGAATCTCAAAAGAAAAAGAATTTTACATGTGGTCAAGCTAAATGTGATTGGATTAAATTTAATTAAGTAAGTGAATTTAAATATAAAAAGTAAGCTGATGCAGAATTTCTCTCTGTTAAAGGAACAAAGTTTTCCTATACTATTGCTATGCTCCTAGTAAGATATTATAAAAAGTTTTCTACCTAGAAAACATAGATGTCTTATCAAAATTACCAAAAATTATCAAAATAGTTTGCTGTGTTTTGTTATCTTAATCAAGTCCTTGATTTCTTAACAAAATCTTCTCAATAATAAGAACTAAAGTTTTACTAACAATTAATCTGTATTTGTCTTTGATATCTTATATCGTCACTTTGGTTTGATGGATAATTTAGTATTGTTTCATAGTGATATGTGATTTTTTTGGCAGTGTTCAGACCTTTTGATATGCATGACAAATTTCCCAGGGTTTATGGTTTTTATTTTTTTTTAATTTTAATTAGTTTCAAGTATACAGTCCATTGGTTAGACATCTGTATAGCTTGTAAAATGATATCCCCAATTGCTCCCTCCCTCCCCTGACCCTCCACCTAGCCAACATATTAATGCTAACTGCATTCCCTATGCTGTGCTCCCCATCCCCATGACCATCCATCAGCTACTAATTTGTACTTCTTTAACCCTTCACCCCATTCTCCCAGTCCCCCAACCCCCTTCCCCTCTGTTCATCACCAAATTGTCTACTATATTTGTGAATCTGTTTTTCATTAGTTTGTTCTTTTTATTCCTTAGATTCTGCATGTAAGTGAAATCATATATAGCGTTTATCTTTCTCTGTCTGACTTAAATAACTTCTAGGTCCATCAAAGCAATGTTTTTCTATCCCCTTCTTTTCCATATATAGGAGTCTTGTTTTCTTATCTTTTCAGCCACTCTATCTTTTGGTTGGAGCACTTAATTTTTTTCCATTTGAGGTACTTATTGATAGGAATGTAGTGGTTACCATTCTTTATTCCTGTTTTTCATACATGTTTTTTCTTCTTAAAGAAGTCCCTCCAACATTTCCTGTAATACTAGCTTGGTGGTGATAAATTACTTTAGCTTATTTTTGTTTGGGAAGCTCTTTATCTGTCCTTCAACTTTAAATAATAACTTTGATGGATACATTATTCTTGGTTATATATCCTGGGTCTTCATCCTATCGAATATTTTTGCCAAGTTCTTCTGACTTGCATAGTTTCTTTTGAGAAATCAGCTGCCAATCTTCTGAGTGTTCTCTTATAAGTAATTATTAGTTTTTCTCTTGCTGCTTTTAAGATTATTTCTTTGTATTTAACCATTGGCATTTTAATTATGATGTGTCTTGGTGTGGGCCTCCTTGGATTCCTGATTTTTGGAATTCTTTGAGTTTCCTGGGTTTTTATGTCCATTTCCTTCACCAAGTTAGGGAAGTTTTTCATCATTATTTCTTCAAATTGCTGTTTAACATCTTGATTTTCTTCAGTTACACTGATCATATGAATATTTGGAGCTTTAATAGTGTCCCATATGCTTCTTAAATTATGTTTAGTCTTGGCATCTTTTTTTTGCCATTCTGATTGAGTGTCCTGATTGGCTTTCCTGTCCTCTCTATAGGATATTTGATTCTGTTCTTTATTCACTTTTTTTGTTCCATTTAATATACTTCTCATCTCAGATAATGTGTTCTTCATTTCAGACTGGTTCCTTTTTATAATTTCCATTTCCATTTTTATGTTTTTTATCTCTATGTTGGAGTTCTCTACACTTTCCAAAAGTTCATTGAGCATCTTTATATACAGTGTTTTGAACTCTACACCTGTTAGATTACTTGACTCTTTTATATCTGGATCTTTGTTCTGTTCTCTTATATAGTTTCTGCTTCTTTGTCTTCCCATTTTAGCTGCCTTTCCATGTCTGTTTTTATGTACTAAACAAAGCTCCTAAGCCTCCTGGTCTTATTAGCGAGGATTTGTGAAGTAGGTGTCCCGTGGCACAGTTCTGAGAGGGGTTCAGCTATAGGCCAAATTTAGCCCAAGTCTCTGCCCCTCCGGGGTTACCTGTTAAGATTCAGCAAACAATCCACAGATGCTGTGCTTATAGTTGCCTCAAAAGGCCACACCAGAAACTGAGGCCAGCTGCCCCCACCAGTGTGAGTCTCAGCAAGGAGCACCTGACTCTCTGAGGATACATTTGGATGTGGCTTGGGTGGGGCCACGAGTTGGGGGAGGCGGGGTTTCAGGGAATCCTCTGGGCAGAGCGACGTCTGTTATTCAGTTTGATGACATCACAGCTTTGGCAGTGCTGTGTCTAGTGCACCCGTAGTGAGAAGGGCTCAACAGGGAACAATGGATACTGCAGGCACTTCTGTACCCTGCCAGTCTTGCTTAGACCCTCACTCGGACAATGTCTCCCTGTAAGTCCCTGGTGCCCCCTGTGCACAGCCAGATTGGCACTGGTGCTCAGAGTAAGCAGGTCCATCACAACGAAAATCTGCTCGCGGACACAGCCCTTTTAAGAAGCATCTGCTGCTACCGTTGCTGCAGTCTCACTGAGCTGCAGGGGACCAGGCAGCCCCGCGTCCTCGCCCCATCCTACCTTCTGCTATTCTAGGGTGATTTCTTGGATTTCTTGGACTTCTCCCTAGTTGTATGGCTTGTTCATCCCAGGCAGTTTTTTCTTGCTGCTGCTCCTTGATTCCATCACAACTTTGATTTGGTTGCCAGAGGGATGAACAGAGCCTCTAACATCTATGCCATTTTTCCCCTCCCAGGGTTTATGTTTTCAATAGAGTCTTTTTCTTGACCTGGAATACTTCAAAGGATTTGTTCTCTCTCTCCTTATAAAAGAGAAATATTAAACTAATTAGGTTTATTTCATATGTTAAATTACATGGGAAGCATTATAAAACAAGTAATGATAAACTTCTAAGTATATTATAAGGGTAAATATTATTAATATAAATGTTCAAAAAATTATACAACATATTCAAAATTCTGATGTCCTTGTATAATGTTACCACTGGTAATTCTAGTTATTTTTTTTTAAACGTTGTGTGTTGCAGAGAAAAGCAAATTTCTGTATAAATTATATTGTAATCACATCTTTACCCATGCCATTTTAAGTTTTTATCATTTACAGACAGTTGTTGTTTTGTTTGATACTTTTGCAAATATGTTTCATCTTCAGAAAGATCCATAGAGAGGTGACTTATTCTAAAATACAGGTTTTGGAGAATAAATTTACAAGTCATCCCTTTAAATTGGATGAACATTTGCAAAACTCAAAAAAAAAAAACTATATTCATAAGAATGTTAAGATCAGTAAGAATTAATTACATAAGACTGACTACATAAAATGAGGATGATTATAAATATTGCTGAATTTTAAAATCTTTTGTTTTCCATATATAAAGAAACTTGTTTCTCTTAAACTACCTATGACTTAGATTATATCTTTGTAAGAAGAATTAGAACATGTATTTTTTTCTCCCTATCTGATCTCGCTAGAATTTGGGAACTTTTAGTGGGCGAATATATTTAGTTTCATGGCCATATAGTTATTTGCATATATTTGATAAAAATTTGTTCTCTTTGTAATAGGACACAGTTGGAAACTGGTTTTATTACCAAAGCTTTGACTAGAAGGTCATGTTTGAGAAAGACATGTATACACTTGGTATGACCAGACACCTCTAAAGAATTAAGTTTGACTTTGGAAGCTAATAAAAACCTGGAGAAAACAGCCTGGAACCTTGCTTATAAGGTTCACAGCAGTCTTTCCAGGAATGAAAAAAAGTCACTTTACAGATGCGGATAACCCTCAGGATATTTGGAAGACATTGAGAAGAGTGAAATTAACCCAAATTTAAAAACATACAGGCAAAGTTTGACAGCAAGTATGTGGCTTGGCCTCTTAGCCTCAAGAGCCTATTAAAGTTCAATCTGGAGATTCCTTATGAAAAATTCCAGCAAAGCTATGTGATCAATTGTTATTCTTTTTATATTTGTATAAATAATCAGGCCAAATTTATTGAAAATAGACTTATGTTGCAAATAAATTAGTCTTAATTTGGCCATCTTTGGTAAAAATGAGGGTTATTTTGGAGAGAAATTGTGTTTCAATAGAAACTATAATATACACTATGGATATTAGATTCTAATTCAAGTCATTGTACTTAAAGTTTCATTTTCTACCTATAAACTGGATGGATCCTGAATTCTAGTTTCCCCAAATAGTAGGCTGCAACCCTCCAGACTAACAATTTCATTTTTCTCCCATCCTCTCGTTGGAATTATTGATAACTAAAACTTTCTTTATTTCCTGTGCCTTACAATTGCAAACTGCAGCTAGATGACTTAATATAAACTTCAGAGAAATCACCACAATAGCTCATGCTTAGATGTGACTCATGCTTGTGGAAGCCACTATAAAGTTTGCCTGAACATCACCAGGGACATTACAACTGAGAACCAGGACAATCTCAGATGGTCATTGTCTGCCCTCACTCCAGCAAAGGATTCTTCCAGCCTAACATCTAGAATTCTTCTCAACTGACAGCCCTCCAAGCTCAAAACTCATAATTTGTTCTAATCATTAACCTCTGTCTTTGTCTTTTTTTGTTTTGTTTTGTTTTGTTTTGTTTTGTTTTTCCCATAGAAATACTTCTTATTAAATACTGATTGCTTGTTAAACAATGTAGGCCTACCCTTGGGAAACCATCTGCATCACCACCTCCTTAAAAAAGACACAGCTGAACTGACTTATTCTCAGGACTGAGTGACTGGTTCGATAAAATACGGAGCAATCTACCAACTTAGCTTCTGAAATGTGAAAAATTTTAATTTCAAAGTCAGGACCGAGGGGGACCATCCTAACATATGCCTTTTGGGATATTGATTTTAAGCTGCTTGTTAAGAAACAAATGACTCAGAAAGAATCTTTGACCTTCCTCCTTCCTGCCTAAAGGAACTCAGACACAAAACCTGCTTAAAGGAAGAAAGCACCACCTTAGCATCATAATGTAAACTGAATGTGACAGATGAGGAGAAATCCTGCAAAGCCTGTTTGTTAAAACTTTCTTCTGTGTCTCATTGTTTCAGGGTGGCCCTGCAAGAATTTACTACATGTTACTCTTTCTCATCTACCTGTGAATGTCTACTTTTCCTTTGAAATACCAGATCCCTGTCCTCCTTCTCCTTTGTTGAAAATAACATATAAACTTCAATTTTCCGATGTCTTCAGGTCTCATTTCTTATAACTCCCCTGAGTGAACATCTGTAATAAATTTTGGACATTTTCTCCTATTAATCTGTCTTACATTAATTTGATTATTAGCCCAACTAGAAGAATTTAGAAGGTGGGAAGAAATATTTTTTATGCTCCCGCAGCTGAGACAAAAATGGAACAAGGACCTCCAGCATGGACATCTCTACCCTATGTTTGGTCAAATATACACAGGTTTCCACTGATGTGTTTCTCTTCCTGACCAGCTCCTCTGAAAGGAGGTGAGAGTGGGAAAAGCACCAATAAAGGCAGAGATTGAATTCTCTGCCAATCAAGTATAGTGGCACGGAGTTGAGTAACGAAAATAGAAAATATGGCACTCTTGACCACAAGCACATAGTCATGGCAGATCCACACATACTACTCTTATATTTACTGCCAAAGTAGAGCTTTCAGAGAGCCTTCAAAAATCATGTATCGTGAAATTAGGTTTAATTTGAGTGAGTAAGAGTCCCCTCCTGGCTTCTTAGATTTTTGTTTTTTCATGCCTCACTTGAATGTTTGGGAAATTAAGGCTCTCGCATTACTCCATGCCATCTCTGGTCCTATGCAAGACATTTAAAGTCTTTGCTGCTGAACAGGGTAATATGATAGGTGTATGGGGAAGAATGGGTGTATGGGGAAGAAATTTCTCTTGACTTCATATACAACTCAGACCATACCCAGGAAAGTGAGAAGGTATGAAATGTGCCCATTTTTTACCTGGATTACCTGAGACCTCTGGATCCAGTAGGTAGCCAGGGGAGCACATATATCCTTTTCATTGTCTGCCTGCTGGTCCTGCTTCCCACACACTCAGAGACAGTTCAGGCTTGAACTGTCCAGAAGATGAGTTGGTAGATTGCTCCTTCTCACTGAACTAGTCTCTTAGTCCTGAAAATAGTTAAATTCATTTCAGTCAGGCAATCAGGTAGAGTGGTCCCCGCTTATCCACAATTTTGCTGAACTCACATATAGTGGAGGCTATTGGGAGAATCTTCCCAGGGAACCCACTGAAGGCAATATCATCTGTAGGTGAAGAAAAAGTTTCCTTTTTTCCTTCTAGGTTCTTTGGTCTAATAAATTGACATAAGGTAGATTAACAGTAGAAAAATGAATTTTAATTTTGTACATACAGGAACCCCAAAGATATGAAGTTCCTTGACAGTCAGGGAATTTAGGCTTATATGCTGTTTGGAGCTAAAGAGAAGGCGGTAGGGGTCTGGGAGTTCAAAGGGAAGAAGACAATTCACAGGAAGATGGAAAGAGCAAATGTATGCAGATAAGTCTTTCTGATGCAAAAAGTTATGTCTGCTAATAATCCCCTTCCTGGTATATGCCCCTTATCTAAATTCTTTTAGGCTGTTAAGAGAGAGGCAACAAAATAAAATGAAATAAAAACAAAAACCTCTTTCAAGTCTAGTTAGGCTTTGATTGCCTTTGGGTCAAAATAATCCATATGTCAAAGTGTCATATTTAGGGATCATGTTTTCTGCTTCCCCTCAGTCCTGCCTTTGAAACTTCCCCAAGAGTTTTCATAGTCCAGAAGATGAGTTGGTAGATTGCTCCTTCTCACTGAACTAGTCTCTTAGTCCTGAAAATAGTTAAATTCATTTCAGTCAGGCAATCAGGTAGAGTGGTCCCCGCTTATCCACAATTTTGCTTTCTGTAGTTTCAGTTACTAGTGGTCAAGTATGGTCTGAAATTATTAAATGGAAAATTAACAATTTTCCAATTCATAAGTTTTAAATTATGCATTGTCCTTAGTAGTGTCATAAAATCTTGTGCTGTCCTGCTCCATCTTTTCCAGGACATGAAACATCTCTTTGCCCAGAGTATCTACTCAGTTTATAGCATCACAGAGGCATTGCATTATCTCACATCATCACAAGGGAGAATATAGTACAATAAGATATTTTGAGAGAGAACATTCATAGAATTTTTCAATAGTTTATTGTTATAATTATTCTATTTTATTATTAGATATTGTTATTAATCTCTTACTGTGCCTAATTTATAGATTTAACTTTATCATAGGTATGGATGTATAGAAAAAAATTATAGTACATGTAGGGTTTTGTACTATCCACAGTTTCAGGCATCATCTGGGGGTCTTGGAACACATCCCCATGGATAAAGGGGGACTGCTGTATTTAATAAGAAGTATTTCTATGTAAATAAAAGAAAAACAATGGTCAATAATTGGAGCAGACTATAATCCCAGTTATGTAGGACTTGAAGTATCTTCAGATAGAGTAATGGCATCAGGCAGTGGAAACCTAACAGATTTTCTTGGTTTGCAGTTTGAATGTCTCTGTTGCTCTTCCTGAGTGGCCCACATAATAACAAACACGAGGATTGTCCAAGATGAGTTGTTGTGGTGATCTCTGAAATTTATACTAAGTTGTCAAACTTTAACTTGCATGGTTTTAGAAAAAAAGACAGTTTTACTTCTCAATGATTCCAAGTCAGAAAGGTGGGAGAAAAATTGGAACTGTTACTTTGGAGAGTTGTAGCAAGATATTGGAGGAAATTAGAATTCAGGATCCATTCCTGTTTACAGGTAGAAACCAAAATCTCAGAGACAATGAACAGGACAGAATCTGATATCCATAAAGATGTATTTATAGATTGTTACTGAAACATAACTTTTCTCTGTATAGTTACTCCCATTTTTATCAGAGATAATCAACATAATATAAATTTGTTTTCGAAATAAGTTTAGTCTCAATAAACTTGGCCTGACTATTTACACGAAGGCAGCAAGAATAGTGATTAACCACATAGCCTACTCCAAAGTTTGCTCTACTGGAATTTTTCATATGGAATTGTGAAGTTAGTTTACATAGAACCCCTATTTCTGAGCCACAAAGGTAAAGAAAAGGCAAATATACATTATATATTTCTGGGATACATTTAAGTAGCTTTATAAGAAAGTAAACTAAAGAAAAGCATTTATTATAAACACAAAATTCAGGATAGTGGTTTCCTGTTGGAAGGAAGGAGGACACTTAAAAAGGTAGCTTAGCATTTTATTTCTTAATTAGATTTTGTGTATATGTGTTAATTTTATTAATCCTTTGTGATATAATAAAAAATATATTTGATCATTTTTTCTGTTTTCTAAAACCTGCTGAATTTCCTGAAAGTAGTCTTTTGTTATTCATGAGTCCCTTTCAACTACATCTAAGTTTATGCTAATGAGGTGACTCATGGGAGTGGGGTTGGGAAACCCTACGTAGCTTCAGGATAGAGGATAGCCACCAGAAAAATCAGCTAGGTGATTATAGGGAAGGAATTTTCAGGACCATTTCCCAATTTCCAAGGAAGGGAGAGAGACTAGAGATTTAAGTTCAATCAAATAGCCAGTAATTTAATCAGCCATGCTACTCAGTGAAATCCCCTGATGACATATGGGAGGAACCAAATTGTCTGGCTTCAGGGTGAGCACTGGAGGGGCAGCTTTCTCCCAGACAGAAATTCTGGCAGAAGCCATTGTCTCTTTGTTGAGCACCCCACACCCTCTGGCTGCCCTCCTTCCCCAGAGTACAAATGCATGTGGCCACAATATCTGAGTCTCCATTGACAGGGCTAACAGTGGTCACCCCACCCTGGTGATTCCCTGAGACCTTGCCCCTCCCAACCAGTGGAACCACCCAAGGTGTTTCCAGTGGCTTTTCCATACAAACAACCTGCCTTGGCTCATGCTGCAGACTTTCCTAAAATTTCTCAAAGGTTCACAAAACCCAAATAAGCAGCACCTCGCCTCAGTGTGCCCCATACTTCTTGTTGAGTAGCCCTAAGACCAGCACTAGTGGCAGCCAGCCTCAGTTTGCTGCTTGGCATCTTGAGGCACCTCTAAGCCCAGCACAGGTGGCAGCCATCTGCGGATTGCTTGGTGGTACATACCAGGTGGTCCTGGGCAGGGCACAGGCTGCAGCTGAACTTGGCCTGTGGCAGGGCCCCTCCCAGGAGGCCCCAGAGCTGACTCATCCAATAGCCAGCTTCAGACCAAGTCAGAGCACCACACAGGACTGCATCTGAAGACAATACACCCAAAGGGCACACAGAGCAGGCACCAGAGCCCTGCTAAAGTGAATCCTGCTCCACAGGGTTAGCCTCTGCACAACAGCTCCTCCACTGAAGTCACTGGCCAGTCTTCACAACAATCAGCCTGAGGGTCAATCCCTCCCATTGACATGGCAACAGCAACCAAGACTCAAATACAGCAGGAGGGCACACACAACCCATACAAGGGATATACCTGGAGCACCCAGCTCAGGTTACCAGGGAAGACAGCCTCTGAGACCCACAGCATATCTACTACAGAAGGCCACCCTACTAAGACCAGGAGACATAAGAACCCTTCCTAATACATAGAAACAAACACAGAGAAGCAGCCAAAATGGGGAGACAAAGATTCATGTCCCAAGTGAAAGAACAGAACAAAGCTCCAGAAAAAGAACTAAACAAAATGGAAGTAAGCAATTTATCAGAGGCTGAGTTCAAAAAACTGGTTATAAGGATGCTGAATGAAAATAGGGGAAGAGTAGATGAACTGAGCAAGAACTTTAACAAAGAGATAGAAAACATAAAAATGGAAATAGAAAACATAAAAAAGAGCCAGTCAGAAATAAAGAATACTATAACTGAAATGAAGAGTATGTTATAGGGAAACAACAGTAGATTAGATGAAGCAGAGATCATATCAGCGATTTAGAAGATAAAGTAGCAGAAAACACCCAAATCAGAACAGCAACAAGAAAAAGAATACAAAAAATGGAGACAGTTTAAGGGGCTTCTGGGACAACATCAAGCGTATCAATATTTGCATCAGAGGGATACCAGAAGGAGAAGAGAAAGAGCAAGGAATTGAAAACCTATTTCAAGAAATAATGATGAAAAACTTCCTAACCTAGCAAAGAAAATAGACATATAACCCCAGGAAGCACAGAGAGTCCCAAACAAGATGAACACACAGAGGCCCACACCAAGAAACATCAAAATTAAAAAGGCAAAGTTTAAATACAAAGAGAGAATCTTAAAAGCAGCAGGAGAAAAGCAGTTACTTACAAGGGAGTGCCCATAAGACTGGCAGCTGATTTCTCATTAGAAACTTTGCAGTCCAGAAAGGATTGCCATGAAATAGTCAAAGCAATTAAAAGTAAGGACCTACAACCAAGACTACTCTAATCAGCAAGGCTATCATTTGTAATTAAACAATAGATAGCTTCCCAGACAAGAAAAAGCTAAAGGAGTTCGTCGGCACCAACCGGTATTACAAGAAATGTTGGAGGAGAAGGATGGCAATAACTACATATTTATCAACAGTTACCTCAAATGTAAATGGATTAAATGCTCCAATCAAAAGACAGGATAGCTGAATGGATAAGAAAACAAGACCCATATATATGTTGCCTACAAACACTTCAGATAGAAAGCCACACACAGACTGAAAGTAAAGGGATGGAAAAAGATATTTTATGAAAAAGGAAACAAACAAACAAACAAAAAGCTGGAGTAGCAATACTTATACCAGAGAAAATAGATTTTCTAAGAAAGTCTTTAACTAGAGACAAAGAAGGACCCAGTTATCCCAGTTCTAGGTATTTATCTGAACAAATCCCAAACACTACTTCATAGGAACATGTGAATTCATATATTCATTGCAGAATTATTTACAATAGCCAAGATAGGGAGGCAAGATGGGTGTCCATCAATGAATGAATGGAAAAAGAAGAGGTGGTGCATATATATAATACTCAGCCACGAAAAAAAGAATAAAATCTTACCATCTGCAACAACATGGATGGACCTAGCGGGTTCTGTGCTGAGTGCAGTAATTCAGACAGAGAAAGAAATACTATATGATTTCATTTACATGTGAAATCTGAAGAACAAAATAAACAACAATACAGAAAAAATTCATAGATACAGAGAACATTTTGATGGTTGCCAAATAAAAGGGGGTTAGAGGTTGGGTGAAAAGGAGGAAGGGATTATGAAATACAAATTGACAGTTACAAAACAGTCATGGGGATGTATAGTGTAAGGAATATAGTCAATAATATTGTAATTACTATGTATGGTGTCAGAAAGGTACCAGATTTATTGATGTGATTACTTCATAAGTTATATAAATGTCTGTATAATCACCATGTTGTACACCTGAAACTAATATAATATTGTATGCCAACTGTAATTGAACATAAAAAATATGTTAAAAAGCTAAAAAAAAAAAAAAACCAAAACCCTAAAACCAAGCTCAAGAAGCTTACAGGTTGGTGAACATGCCAACGTGCTGAAAAGGTGGCACACCAGATGGGCCACGGAAGCTCTGCACTCCCTGCCCCCCATTGCCTTATGTGTCTCTTCCATTGGCTGTTCCTCAGCTCTCTCCTTTATAATAAAACCGTAACAGTAAGTACAGCACTTTTCTGTATTGTCAATCGTTCTGGAGCATTATCATCCATTGGGGAGGAGGTCGGGTGACCACAGGAATCCCTGGAGACTTGTGGCTGGCATGAAATATGACAGCAAAAAAAAAAAAGGAAGAAGAAAAAGAAGAAGGAGAAGGAGGAGGAGAGGAGGAGGGGGAGGAGGAGGAGGAGGAGGAGGAGGAGGAGAAGAATGAGAAAGTTTAATTAAATAGTGATAACAGGAATATCCAGAATATACTGTTTAAGTGAAAAAAGCACAGCAGAGAACAGTGCAGAGAATATTGAAGTAGATGGAGGGAAATAATAATGTATATTAATATTTGCTTGTCTTTGCATGAGGGCTGGAAAGATGACAAGAAACTAATTAAAAATGGTTACCTGTAGGAGACTATGAGAAATAATACTGAGGACTTTGCAGGGAGTGAGATTTCTCAGCACATTGCTTTTTATGTAGTTTGTATGTAGTTGTTTTTATATAGTTTCATGTAGCTCAAATTTATGTAGTTTGACTGAGCCATGTAAAAAAAATACTATCAAAAATAGTTTTAAAAATCCATTAGGGGAAGCAAAATGTTTTTTAAATTTTGTCTTTTAGTAACAAAAGTCATAGCTTGAAGTAATGTTGCAGTCACAAGTTTTCTGTGCTCAGCACTTCAAATATCTAATATTCAATAAATCAGAGTTGGGAATAGGAGAGGTTTAGTTATTGAGATGGCCCTGAACCCAAGAAGACGGGAGCCCTAGTGGTACCTCAAATCTCAAGTTCAAGCATCCTATATATCCAAGGAAGGGAGAAGGGGCAGGGTAAGAGGAGAGATTTTAGGATGAGTCCAGAAATCCCCAAATCTCTTTGTTCCTGATGGATCTAAGTCGGGTCCCAAGGTTCCTGTCCTCTAGTCGATTGGCATATGTATAGCAGAAGCTATATCAGCTTGGATCTGGGAGAGAGAGAGAAGCATTTCACTATTATAGAAATGCTGATAAAGTCGTTTGAAGTCTTAGAGTTGGAATGAAAACTTCTGTATCTTTTTTCTATTTCTCAAACTAAATTATAATAAAAGGCAATAAATATAATCAACCTGAAAAATAGCTGACTTGTGTCAAAGATCACTTATTTGCACTGACTTATTTTGTAATTAAGAAATACATTTTGTTAAAATCACTGCAGGGCAGAAATATAAATATATATATTTAAAATATATTTTAAATCTACTTAATAAAATGCAGATGTATGTTAAAAATCAGTGAACTGCTAACCTAAAAAAGACACAATACCACTATGATTATTAAATGCAATACGATTCTCTAAATAAAGAAACAAGGTAAAATAATATTAAAATTCTAAATTCTCTATAATTCTTTTACAAAGCCTGCCAAATTATTTCAGAGCGTGCTCGCAGTTGTACTAGCTTGACCCGGAGGGGAGGGGCAGCGTTGGCTGGGGCCGCAGGTCAGGCACGCTCACCTGAGGTAGGTGCAGCTCATCGCCACTAGCTTTGCCCGCTGGAGCAGCAGACCGCTGAAAGGTTTTACTGCAACAGCCTCTCCTCCTCCCCCCACCCTCCACGCCCGTGGTGCTGGGACAGCTAGGAGGAGCCATATCCGCCTTTGGCTGTAGCTGGCCCAACCCACCTCAGACCAAGTCTCCTTGACTCCAATCAGCCGTTGTGGAGCCTAAACCACTTGTTTTTAACAATCGCATTTAGGTTACTCCTAAAGATTTTATGAGACATTAAAGCAGTTAGCCATCATCTTAAGTTATTTTTCTGGCTGACCAATTTTGTAACAGAGAGCTTATTTGACTTTTAGTAAACCTAGAATAAAAGTATGATACTTCATGCTGAGAACTTACACTCACAAACTTAAACTAGCTTTAGTTATCAAGGATTTCCTCAAATCATGTGAACTCGAAAAGCATTTAGGTTACTATCTATATTTCTGCATTTTCGGCACACTTAATTCATAAGGGCTTACTTTTAAGCCAATTAAATATAAATCTCTTAGAAATTAATTTTGGTGATTCCATCGGAGGTAGTAAAATATCACATATGTTACATGCATCCACAGATATCCATCAACGTGCAGACAGACACTGAGACCCTACAGCTTTCATTGTAAAACTTCGGCCACAAATTAGGTACAACCATATAAAACTCACTAGTTTACAAATAACGAACAGTTGGAATGAGTTAAGTTTATCTGCACAGATGGCAAAAGCTTTTCACTATTTTTGGAGAAGATGGTTAAGAGTTAGTTAGTTGTCTTTGCCCTTGACAGGCAATTTTATGCAAGTTGTGGTCTAGATGTACTTGTATACTTGAGCAAGGGAGACTTAATAGCATTTTGTATTTTAAAAAGCCTCCTCCCCCCCGCCCTTTTTTCCTTCAGTTTCTAGTGAGTGGGGGCTGCGTTTTAATTGTCTGCTCGGGTGTTCACATTTTAAAGACATGGTAAGATTTACATCTTCAAGGGACGAAGAAAGAATTTAACTTTTCTACTAGGAGTTTTGAGGTATATTTTTCTACTATCAGAAGTCTAGAAAAATTACTATTTAAAATCTTCCTTTATTTTATAGAAATTCTGTTCCATTGACCTGGTCTTTTACAATAACTACAAGGATTTTGAGTACAATAGAGTAAGTTTTGAGGATAGTAAACACAGGTGGACATTGAATTATTTCTAGAAATGCATTACTGGTTTTGGAAAAATTTATAAGATAAAGACAGACGCTTTTAATCCTCAACTAACTGGGTTGCAGCCTACATAATATCAGGGGCAGATCTACTCATCCAATTACATCGTCTTTAATTTGCTAGTTTATAAGATTTTCAACTAAGATGGAAAACAAAAGATTTCTATTTTGGAGCTTTAGGATTTAATGCGGTATGCCTTTGTAAAGTCTATATAAAATTTTAACAAAGGCCTTCTTTCTGTGTGTACAATTCAAACTTGGACCAATTTGATGCATGGCAGGGCAAATTCTCCCAAGTGGGAGAGACCGAGCCTGGCACTGGGAGAGAAGAGGGTTCTTGGCAGAGAGTGTAGAAAGAATTCAAACACGAGCCAAAGTTAGAGTCAAAAGGCAAGTTTATTAAAGAAAAGGAAAAACAAAGACCAGAGAAAGCAAAGACAAAAAGCCAAGACAAGGTAAAAAGCTCTTGAGTGTTGGGGGATCCACTTTCTATATCATTCTTTAGTTCCTGTGAGTTACAGTTTAAAGACTTTGTTTACCCATTTTCCTTTGTTATGGACATACAGTGAGGAAGGATAAGAGTATGTAGCTGTGAAAGGCCTGCTGGCAATTTCCAGCCTTTATGATTTTTTTGTGTGTGTGTGTAGGGCTCCAATTAAATGCTCTGTTTTTCCTGTTTTCCCTTCAGGACATGCGGAATAGGTTGTTAGCAATCCCAGCAGAAATCTTCCTTTATTCCACAGGTTTCCTTTGTGATCTGGCTGCAGGGCTGATCAGCATATTGTAGTCTCTGAATATTGCTTGATTAAACATTTTAGTTCTCTTGCCTCCTCCCTATATTAAATTCACCTTAGAGGGGAGACCCTCTACTACAGTTTCTATCAGCTCCCAAATATCAGCCTCCAGCTGAGCCATTTCCTGGTCATTTGCAGGAGAGCCTGGAAGAATTTCTGGTTATCTCTTTCTTCTAATGAGAGGGCTTTCCCCCCCAGGGCGCTATCTGGCCTTTCTGTTAACTACAGTATGATAATGGAAGGTGGGGCAGGGATGGGGGGGGGGACCTCTGTAGCCAATCAGGTCTTTGTGAGTGGGTGGTGAATGTCCATGAGTCTTCTTAATTCCTCTTTAAATTTGGTAGCATCTTCAGAAAGGGGAGGTAAAAGGACTTTATAATTTAAAAAGTATGTTGTTGCCCAGGGAACGGTGAATTCTTAGCAGTGGGGGTCTGAGATACTCCCACAAAGGACATTCACTGGAAGGTCTGCAGCTGGCAGAGCCTGATTTTAGAGCCCAGTACAGTGTGAGCCGTACTGTCTGTTCCGAGGGCTTCTGCTAAATTCAGTTCCTGGCTTTCAGCGTTTCCATAAGTAACCTGTGTGTTCTGGGCATAAGAGATCAGGCCCGAGTGCTCTATGCAAATCTTTCTGTAAATCAGCTGGGTGTTTAAGGGATTTTCTGGAGATGATGGAGGAGTTTGGGGAGTTAAAGGAATTTACTGAGATGGGGCTGATTTTAAAAAGGGAAATTAATGAACGTGGACTTTAATTCTGTTGTAAGTTTAATTTCTGTTCTTCCATCTTGTTAAGGTTGTCCCTAAGGCTAGCCATTATGCTCTTCTGTGAGCACTTATAATTTGGCCTATCTGTTGGTCCGAATAAGACAGTTGTTTAGGAGGAGAGCTTTCCGAAAAATTTTTTGTTGTTGTTAAATATTGCCAATTCAAAGGACCTATCATCTAGTCATTAATGAGTAAGATCTTATATTAATTTTGATAGTGACTCAAATCAATAAGCCTTTTTATGGCTTAACTGTGGACTCAAGAGGCATCCCAAAAAAGAGTGTAAAAGATGCAGCCCTCATAAGATCCAGAAAATTCACTCTAAGCGTTAGCCCGAGAAAGCAAAGACCTTCGTTGTCGCAGGCAGTAAGAGCTGTATAGTGGAAAATGGTGTCTCTGGTTTTTCATGGGAACATGAGACACCTCCAGTCACAGACCCGCTAATCTGTGACACTGTGCAGGCACTACTAAAATGGGACTTTTCCAGTACCAGCAAAGCAACAGAGTTTGAGATGACAAAGGCCTTTTATGGACCAGGACCCCCTATGACAAACTCCCCTGAGAGCTGGCATGTCCAGACAAAGAGAATGCTGCCTGTGACTTTCAGATGGCAGAGACCAGAGAGAATATTCTTACTGGTCACAAAGCCAAGCCCTCAAGACATGGAACAAAACTAAAGGAAAACCTCATTTGCTTTTTACACAGGGGACCCACAACAACATTTGTCTAAACAGATACCAGTCTGGTGACAACTGTGAACTCATCAGTCTGTGAGGCCAACTCAAATAACAAGCTCATAAGACTTGTGCCTATGTCTTACCCTATTGTTTTCCTCCTTATGACAAATAACACAAAAGACAGAGATGAAGGAAAATTTGACCATCTCTTGGAGGAAAGGAATGAACAGAACATAACAAATCTTTACCAAAGTCTCTATTCCCAAGAAACTATTCGCACAAATATTTTCCCCTGCCAATTTAAGTAATTTGGAAAGAAAAGGACTCTCACTACTCTTACTTCCACCAGACCCTGTAGGCAGAGATCTGGGAGACTGACGTGGTAAAAATTTTTACCTCCTGCAGGCTCTTGTTAGACTCCTAGCATCTCTCAGCTGCAGCAGCCTGGGAGCAAGCAATGTCCAGCCAGTGAAGAGCCTCAGGCTGGGAGCCAAAACTCTAGGGGAGGAAAACTCTTCCATTAGTCCCTTCTACATTCTTTAGCTGGTCTGATAATTAAATTAGCATACAACAGATTAACAGAGAAAAAAACAAATTTAATTTTATATGTATAGGAGCCCCAAAGATATGAGGCTCCTGACAGACAGGCTTGAGGCTTGTATGCTGTCCTGAGCTAAGGAAAATGGGGTAGGGGTCTGGGACTTAAAAGGGGAGGAAGACATGTCACAGGAAGATGGGAAGAGCAGACGTTTGCAATAATTCTTACTGAGGTAAAAAAGTCAAATCTGGTAATAGCTCTCTTCCTGGCACAGGCCCCATCTAAATTCTTTTAGGCAGTTAAGGGAGAGATTAAAAAAAAAAAAACTTTCCCTGAGTCTGGAAGGCCTTGATTGCTTTCAGCTCGAAATAATCCACATGTCAAAGTGGCACATTTTGGGGTCAACATTCTGCTACCCGTAACATCCAAGCCAGCTGCTTCCAAAAGGTCCAGCTGCTCTCTGGGATGCTGGGCCAACTACAACCCAGATGAGGGGCCAGTAAGAAAGTGCCTGTGGCTCTGAGTGTCTCTCTGAGGAAGGAACCACAGGTAGACAGTGATGCTGGTCACAGCGTGCACCTGACATGGAGGCAGCAGGAAGCCCACCTCCTCTCCAGCCCACACCCTCTTCCTACTGAGTGTGGACAGGTCAGAGGCACAAGGTTGGGGTGATCTGGCCTTGTGGAGCTGGCCTCTGTGTTCCTTGTCCCAGTCGTGGGACTCACACAGATCTGGGAGGGGCTCAAGCATAAACATTCTTTTTGTGATTCTGAAAGAGACAGAGAAGCCTTGGCGGGAGGTGGGTGTGGCTCCTTGCTCAGCATGAGATGGCCTCACGGGACCAGGGACTCTCTGCATTAAAGGAGAGGCTGACGCGGGCTTCCACCTACAGATATGTATGTATACATCCATGATGGGTAAGTGGTCAGGGAAAATGGGGACAGGGATGACTTTCTCAGTAGCAGGGGTTGAAAAATCCAAGACTGAGGATGAGGTGAGGCCAGCGCTATCTAAGGCTGCAGAGAAATCACAGAAAAGTCAGGTCCCACTGTATCAAGTGGGTAAAATGACCAAACAAGGAAGAGGCCTGCCTCCTCCCTGGTCGTTAGCAGTCAGGGGTCTGGAGAAAGTGGAAATTATTCAGAGGAGAAAAACTACCAAATGCTCCAGAGAGGTAACAAAATGGCCTCATTTGCTCTGAGGGACAAGCCCTGAGGAACGGAGCCAGGACTTGTATGATGGAGCCACTTCCCAACCTGAACGCCCAGCAGGCATCACCCTCCTCTCACAGGACTTGCTGCAGCCAGAGAGCGTGGAGCATTCAGGGACAAAGGGCAGGAAGAGGGTGTGGAGTCTCTTATGGCTGAGCCCACAATTGCTGAGTCAGTGGGGGCTTGCGTAGACTCCTGGGGAAGCTTCTGGGTTGTTGGCTTAGGCTGGAGAGGTAGGGGAGACTGAAGCCCAACTGGTTCTGAGGGATTTGCTTCTGTTTTCTGGCATGCTTCTGTTTTGTAAGTTATGAGTGAGCAACACAGTTTCAAAGCATCATTTACAGGACCCGGAACTGTAGCCAGTCAGACCCCATCAAGGCGGGCTGGACTGTCCTCTCAGAGGCTGTAGGGCCCCGAGCCTCATGGGGCCCCAGAGGGCAGGAAGTTCAGGGCATAGGACTCAACACTGTCAGCCCATTCCCTGAGTCCCCCGAAGCTTTTGTGATCTGCTCTCACTTCTTCGTAAAAACCTGTCCAGGGAGAGTGCACCCTCTTCTCTCCCCTCATGCCTGCCTGTGCCTTAGACCTCTCAGAGCAGAGAAAAGGACAAATATAAAAACTGTCTGAGAAATTATTAAGGACGTGAAGGACCTACCTGAGTGCAACACTAACCAGTAGACATTCCAGAAAAAAAAAAACAAAGAAAGACGATGAATGGGAAGAATTTATCAACAACAAGTAAATAAAAGAAAACATAAAGAAAATTTTCCAAATTGTCCTGAAGTGAGACATAAATCTTTAAATAGAAAGGGTCTAGGAAGTGTCAAGGAGGAAAAACAAAATCACACCCCCACACTGGACACATCCTCATGAAATTTCAGTATGTTGAATATAAAGAAAAGACACTACTTTCTCTAGAGAGAGGAGTAGATCAACTACAACAATCAATCAATCAATCAATAAATGAGACTTTTTTTTTTTTTTTTTTTTTAGCAGCACTGGACAGTGGAAATCAATGGAATGATACCTTTATAATTCTCAGGGTCTTCCAGGTTTTAAGATGACTGAGGAAAACTATTTCTTCTCAACTCTCCTTTCAGAAACCACTCAAGCACAACAAGGAGAATGGGAGACCAAGTGCGCACTTCACCTTGGAGAAAACACAAAAACACTATTACCAAACTATAGCCCATAGAGATGGAAAACCGATGAAGGAGTAAAGATGACTGGCAGAGCAGGGGAAGTGAAACCTCAGGGCCTGCAGAGGATGTATTGGAAGCAGCTGATGGGCCCGGTGGAACCTAGGAGGCTCCAGAGTTGGCACCCCCAAGGCACTGTAAAGTGGGATGAAGTTTGGGTCTAAAAACAGTAGGGAAGTTAGTCAGAAGCAGTTAGATACCCATTGCCTGTAACCCCTCACACAAGAACTGCCCAGCCCCCGCCCGCTCCTTCAAATCTGAGACATTTATTCAGAGAGTTCCACCTTTGGACTCCAAAATGAGCAGAGGGAGAAGCGAACGGCCTGACTGGAAACTATAGAAATGGTGAGACCCCAAGCCTCTGTCCCCCACCTGCTCCCTGAATGTTGGTGGCCATGCTTACTCTTCCCCTTCTCCACACAGATAGGGGACTGGAGAATCAACGTCTGGGGAAAAGGGTCAGTGCAAAGTAAGAGAACTATGAATAGTGACATTTTGAGGCCCAGGCAGAGGAAAGACTGTTTTTGTAACCTCCCCACAGTAAAGACCATACAAAAGCTCTGCCTTTGACGGAAAAACATGTCAGCCTTTGTCTCTAGATCTTAACTGACAACGGGCAGCATTGTGAGACATTCATCAGCCTTCCAACATAAAAGACAGAAACGAAAGCAAGTACTTAATTATTTTTAAAGATAATAGAAAAACAGAAGTTTTTTTTTTCAAAAAAATGAATATGCTCAGAGATAATCTTAAAAAATTTTAATTTAATAGTATTTTTGGAAGATAATGTTTTTTAAAGTCTATCAGATTTTTTTTTTTTTAAAAAGACAAAGAGATGGACAATAGAGATAACCAAAACTTTGGATTTATTCTTGATTCCACTCTTCCCCTCACACTCTGCAGCCTATTTATTAATAAATCTTGTCAACTTTACCTTCAAAACATATCCAGATTGGACCTAGGTCACCCGCAGTGCTCCTCCTAGCAAAGTCCCCGTCTTTCCCTATGTGGATGGGCACAGCTGCCTCCTGCCTGGTGTCCTTGCCTCTACCTTTGCCATCACTCTCACCTATGGTTCGTCCTCCACAACAGCAGCCAGAGTTCTCCTGCTAAAAGAGAGGCAGATCAAGTGACTCCTCTGATCCACACCTTGCACTGGCTCCCCATTTCATTCAGAATGAAGCTAAAGTCCATACAGGGTTCTACAGGCACTGTAAGACCTGGGGTCTCAGTGCCTCTCTTACCTCATCAGCTGCTGCCCTCCCCACTCCAGCATCTCCTGGACTCCCTGCTGTTCTTCACCCCCCTATTACCCCAAGTTCTGCCTCAGGACATGTGCACTTGACATCCTCCCTTGGACTGGAAACTTCCTCTAGAAAATGTCAGGGCTTATTCCCTAGCTTCCTCAGGTCTCTGCTCAAATATCACCTTTCAATGAAGTCTGCACCCATGTTAAGATAACGCCACACCTCTTCTCAAGAATCGTTGAGTGACGATACTCCAATCACAGCCTTCTCTATTTGACACAATGTTGGATAATATTCTAAGCAGAGGAAATCTTTATGAATTTCCTTCATTAACAACTAGCAAGTAGCAATAATTCGTTTGAAAAACAAGAAGAGGCAGTTATTTTTATACATTTATCATTTTAATACCTTGTGGCATCATTATGCAAAGATTTTTAAATGCCACTGAAAAGTTCCTTCTGTGTTCCTTGACATCTATAGGCATAAGTGGCATATATTGAATTGATATCTATAGAAAAAGATGCTGGCATGCTCTGCAGGTGTCCAGCTATCATGGAGTTATGCTTTACACAGAAGGATGGTATGAGGAAGTCTTGTTGGATCAAGCACCAAGTAGAATTAGAAGTTTTCTGTTTAAGGAAAGAAAGACTAAAATATCATAGTTAAAAACACTCTTATGTATTATAACCTACAGAAAAGTTTAGATGATGATTATTCCCTATAATACAGGTAAGAGGCATGAGAACTACACAAATTGACTGAATATTAAACCAGGTTGTATCCAGAGCCTGGTATGTGCTGTCAAATTGGGGAACTTGGCTGATTCGGCCAGACCACGGGGAACTACAGGAAGATTTCTGCTGAGATTACCAACAACTATTCCCTACGCCTTCAATGCTGCACACCCGTACCTGGAAAGGAAAACAGATTTAAAATGAATTCTTCAGTTTGTCTGTAGAGTGTTATTCCCTCTCTAATAAACTTTCATTTTGTCTCTAACTCTGGCAAGTGCTTGAATTCTTTTCTGCGCACAGTCAAGATCTCTCTGTCTCTTTCTGTCTGTCTGTCTCTCTCTGTCTCTCTCTCCCCCTCTCTCTCACTCCTGCTATAGCTGTGCTAGTCAACTATCTCCTCCTTTCCTTTAAATGACACTTAAACCTGAGGAACTAATGAGACTCCCCATCTCCTAGATTAGCATCTCCTTATTCCAAATTCTGACGTTTTGAATATTGGACATTTGAAGTTTCAGGCACACAAAGCTTGAACCGGTGACAGGTTACCATGTTGCTTCAGAACACAGTTGAGATATCTTATAAAGTTACATGGAAACCAAACTAGTAAATTAATCCAAAAGGTCAAATTCATTCACAATGAATAAAAAATTATCCCTTTGATTTTTGGTTAGCTCCTTTAACTAAAGGAAAAAAAGACAAGTTAATATATACATCATCACAGAACTCGAATTGCTACATGAGACGTTAATGTCCCTTTCATTCCTTGACTAAATAGAGAAGAGTTTTACCAAAAATAGTTTTACAGAACCCATAATCTTTTCTATTATTTGAGTTTCTGCCAAATAACAGTGCACAGCGGTATTTAACACTTGAAATATCATGTGGCAAGTTTAAGATATCAAATCATGTTGTGAAATCATTTTTACAGTCTCCCTCGGAATAGAGCATCATCTTGGTCATCTCGTGCTTGGCGTGGCAGCCAGCCTCTAAGGTGGCCCCAGTGTTCTTCAGCTTACGTGAAGCACTATGGCCAGGCTATGGTATTAGGTTCCAGGTGGAAGGATGTCTTGACATCTTAGCAGCACTATGGAAACTAAGGGGATGTCCAGTGTCCCTGTGTTGAGCAGGGTGTGGCATCTCTGAGGTCCCAGAAGCGGGCTGACAGGTAGAGCAAGGCCGGGAGGGATTATAGGGTCTGGAGTGGTTAGCAAGCAAACTGCCAGCAGTTCAGGAAGACCAGACCCGAGATGTATCAAGTATCTCAAAATTGTGACAACAGGTCACTCCTACTTCAATGATTGCATAACTAAAGTTAATAAAAATATACAGAGGAATGAATGAGAGGATTGCCCAGGAGGGAGACTGCCTCTTTGAAAATAATCTGTCTTTAAAAGCTTTCTTTGACAGGTGGAGAAGGCTTTCTTACACTGTTACTCTCTTGCGAAGCTGTTCTGAGTTTTCATTAAGGAAATTCCCACACAGGGCACAGCCTGGTGTGGAGGCCTCACGGGCCTCTCAGGCTCCATGGGATAAGGTGTCAGTTCACTGAGTGGAGCCCAACCCTGAGTTCAGGTGTAGAAGAGAGGTTTGGAAAGCAACCCCAGAAGCTGGGAGAGGCAGGGAAAGAATCAGAGAGGACCCTCCAAGAGGAAGGATCTGAGAGAGACATGTGACAGCCAGCTACTTCAAGGGTGCTGCCCTCTAAAAAATGGGGAGGTGGGATGGGGGTGGAAATAAAGGAGAGAAGCTAAACAATTAGGTTGTATCTATAAAATACGCATAATAATTTTACCTCGACGATTTTATTGGTTTGTTTTGTAAAGAATCTATTTAATGATATATGTGGAGAGAGCAAATATTACACAGGTATTCACATACTTCTGAACACACTCTAATCCTGAAAGTGCTTGTGAAAGTGGAAATGTGGAAATTAGCTTCCGTGTTATAGCCAGGTTTCCATTCTTAGAATACTAAAAATATCAACTTCCTAATTAAATATCGTCACTTAGAAACGATCTATAATACATTTACTTTCAGCATCTCGACACATTCCTCATGTCCAATTATTTCCACGGCTGTTCTCGCAGGAACCTGGACTGAGTCCAGGGGCTTCCGACTGAAGCTTTCGATTCTGCTTCGGCTGCAGTTAATTGCTTTTCATTTTTGGATCAAGTACTGTACTAAGTTTATGAAAACTGTGATTCTTATTTCTGGTACCATCGTTTTTATGCTTCAATTTTCCATCCAATTTTGCAATCGAGAGAAGCAAAATGGAACAATTTTCAAGTGATCTCACAAACACTGCTGAGACTTTCGTTAGGCTGGGTGGAGTGGGTCGGTGGCGCCCCCTTGTGACGGCCTGGAGCATTCTTTGTCAGTCGACTCACCAGTTTATGAAGGTGGGTCAGGGAATCAGCCTTTAATGTTCAAAAGTACAGATTGATTAAAAGCTAAATATAAGAATGCGCAGGATAGACTGTATGTCAGTTTAGGGTGTGATCTTCAGCAGCCAGCAGCCCGACGAGAGCTGTTCACGCGTGTGAATGATCAGACCTGCCCAGGACTTCCTTGTACACAGTGTGCCTTGCACAAGGCCTTCCTCAAAGTAGGAGTTCAAAACCTGTTTTCTGAATGCCTTTTAAAAAAGAGCTTCAAAAGGTCTTCAGAGAAATCTGAGGCCACAGCCAAAATGTGTATTATAGATTAATTAAATAAACATATTCATGCAACAGAAACAAGCATGATCCATGAAAATGCTGACTTCTAAGTGAATCATCATTTTATTAAACTGATGATGTAGAAGGAAAAAAATACATTGCACCTTTTCTATTTCTAAAGCTGAGATATTTGTTTTTGTAGAGAAATGGTTGAGCCTATAGATCTGTGAATGTAGGATTAGGGCCAAGAGAGGGGATATGAGGAAGGTTCTGGCGAGCTCTGTGGTTATTAGGGCTCTAGAAAGAAAGAGGAGGGAGGAATGGAAATGAGTCTGAGGGGAGGTAGTAAGTAACATGGTGGTATAAATCTCTCTGTTAAACCCCAGACTCAAAAACCTTGTGTATACAGACACGATTTCTTACTCTTGAGGTAAAGAGTGAATTAGAAGAAAAGGCTAAGCTCCTAGTTGGGGTGGATGTGAGCACAGGCACAAGGGAAGCTGTGGAAGGTAAAATGCCGTGAGGACATGAGTCCAGGGAAAGGTGGAGCGTGGAGTCAAGAGTGACCATGAGAAAGTAAAACGCTGAACCCACAAGCATGGACGCAGAACCTCCAGGTAAACTGGAGGCTTTGCTGGTTAAGGGGGAGCTAGCCTGGGGCAGACGTGCTTGGACTAGTCTGTGGTTCCACATCTGCTCCATTAGCAGAGACAGAACCCTGAGGAGCCTGGGCTCCCATCCACGCAGCACCTGCTAGAGGACAGATGTCACAGAAACAGGCGCTCTCTTAGGAGAGAAAGATTTTGAGTCAAGCTACACCTCTCTATAAAGATGTTGCCAACCTGGCAGGTGTCTGAAGCAGAGAGGTGAAGGAGATTGGGAGGAAGTCTCCAGGCAACCTGGGAGAGCTGGGTCTCCTTGGTCAAAGTGTCCACTCTGCATACACAGGAAGGAGGAAAAGCCTCTGAAACACAATATGACCAGAAGTCTGCTCAGCGCAGTGAGGCCGCTGGAAAATAAGCCAGGCTGAAGCTGTCTTTTGCCGCAGAGGCTGCATACAGGGTGCAGGTTTGCTTCAATTTGTTCTGACTGCGTAAGATGTCAGACTCCTCCAGCTGTTCCCAGTCCTGAATTCGCAGGTCACTGAGGTCAGCGTGGGAGGAGGAGGATGGTTAGAGAGGAAGGCTTGTAGTAGAGAATAGAAACCCTCACAGCTCAAACTGGGTGAGGGGGCTCACTGATGACTCTGAAGGGATACACAGATCCAAAATCTCTGGAAGACTCCCTAAGTAGGCCCTGGGATGGGCCTCCGGACAAACTATCTCCTGTTACAGGTGTGAGTCAGGCAGCCACAAACATGGCAGTAGTGACCAAATAGCGATTTTCTGTATCCTCCTCTCCCTCCTCCCTTTTTATCGCTTTGAGAAGCAGAAAAAACTTGAAAAACTTTTCTCTATTCCTCTTCATAAGTTTGTTTGTTTGTTTAGTGTGGCTAAAGGCCAAGCCTTGAAGCAGATGCCCTATACTTTGGTAATGACACTGCACATGACATCAACACAGAGTGGCCCTGGCCTTGATGAGCGCTTACGTGTGTCAGGCACTGTTTCATGTTCTTTCATAATAATGACATCAGGTAGGTTTGTTATAACCGTGTTACGCTTGAGGCAGAGAGGTTGAGGAGTTTGTCTCAAGTCCCACAGGTAATGGTGGCAGTGATGGGATTTAGATCTGGGCAGTTTTCCTCTAGACTTTCAGTCTCTCGTGACAACAGCACAGTGTTTCTTTCACGAATCTTTAAAAGGAAAAAGAGACACAGAATTGAGAAGAGGCTGGTGAGCTAAATGTGCTGAAGTTCTGTAAGTACTGGCTTCTGAAATCCCTGTGAATGTTTCTTGAAGGGAATGGAAGTCACCAGTTAGTTCAGTCCTCTCTATGACATCACCTTGGTATGACAGGCAGAGGTGAATGAGTGTCACCTGCAACCAAAGGAGTACTAGGGAACCCTGTGTTAGACATCTTTTAAGAATTGGAATAAAAGTGGCAGAGCTCTTGTTTCCATCCTGTTGATAAAAATAATAAAATATAAATAAAGGTGGGAAAGATGAGAGAAAAAATATCTCTCTTCCTAGCCTCCTCCTCCACCTCCAGAATTTAGCATCAAATGATTTTCTTGGTTCCATTTTTTCAGCAGTAGTGCAAAAACCATAAGTTTCATCAATATAGAAATGAAACACAAAAAAAAAACAATGACCATTTTTTTTTTTTATAGAAGAAATAAGGTATGAGGCAGGGACATTAGTATTAAAGATTTAGGAGAAATAAGCAAGTGTGCCCCACACCCAGACATTTTCTGGTCACAGGTTGAAGGTGACAGCAGTTTCAAGACAGCTGTCCATGCAGAGTGGAGCAAGGTGGTCTCCATCTGAACCCCTCCAGCATGAGCCAAGGTCCCCACAGAGGCTAAGGGGAGAACAGAGAGGCCGATGTGGTATTGGAGGTGGGAACCTGGAGCTGAGCAAGAGTGCAGCATAGAGAGTACCTGGACACATATGGGGGACACTGTCATTCCCCAGGAGGGGGGACGATCCACAAAGGCCCATCTGTTATGCAGTGGGGGACATTAGCCAAGGACAATATGATTTGAATTACTAAAGTTACATGCTAAAGCCTAGGACACTTGGGTTGGTCACTTCATTTTATACCCAGAAAAACTACTCTTTAATCAATTCATATTCTTTTTCTATTCAAAACTGTGACCAATACTTCAGTGCCCAAGGAGCTACTCAACCTTCCCTGAGACCTGTTAGTGCCAGATGGTGGCTTGGTGCTGGGGATACAGTGAATCAGAGCATGGGCCTGTCCCTGAGGGCTCTACAGACCTGAGTGAGGGCATATGAACAGGTACAGTAGGCTACAGTATGAGTAGATGCTGTGACAAAGATCAGCATAAAGTGAAATGAGGACACAGGGGATAGAGGAACTAGCACCTTTTAGGTAAATTAGGAAGAGACATTTGAGCTGGGTCTTCAAGGAAGAAAAGGAGTTTTCCTGGCCTAGATGGGGGAAGAACATCTTCATGTGAGAAGATTTAGAGGTGAAGCCCCATTGTAGTTAGGGCAGAACTGGGGAAGAGACAGGCATGTGGGGTATTTGTCTGAAGCCTTTTTGAATGTAAGTGTGGGTGTCGTATTAGTTTGCTAGGGCTGCCATAAGCAGATACCACAGACTGGGTGGCATAAACCACAGAAATGAATTTCCTCACAGCTCCGGAGGCTGGAAGTCTAATCGAGGTGTTGGCAGGATTGGTTTATGCTGAGGCCTCTCTCCTCGGCTTGCAGATGGCCTTTTGTCTGTATGGGTCAATCCATCTGGTGTCTGTTTGTGTGTCCAAATTTCCACTTCTTGTAAGGACAACAGTTGGAGTGAATTAGATCCCACCCTAACACCCTGTTTTTAACTTAATTACCTCTTGAAAAGTCTAATGTCTGAATACAGCCATATTCTGAGTTACTTGGGGTTAGGGCTTCAAAATATTCATTTTGGGGGACTCAGTGCAGCCCAATGGGCCTGACCAAGAGCTTCCCACTGTGTCACAGTGCCCTTAGCCTGGGAGATGTAGAAGGAAGCCAGCACGGGGATGGTGGGGGTCCAGAAATGAGTCTTTTCTCTGGTTACCCTTATGTTGAGTTAGTCTTTCTGTTCTGTGCACCACATATTGACTCTTCCTCCATGTTGGAAAGTAAAAGTGTTGCATGGTGCTGAGACAAATCCTTCTATGGGCTCTTCTCTTTTTCCTGAAACATGGCTTACATGCTTTTAGTACCTTCTTCATCTCACTCATCTCTTTGTCCATATACTTCTGAGCAAGTGAGTGCCCAGCAAAGTGTAGCAGAGCAGCAGAATCATGGTGGGGACCAGCCAGTTTGTCTGACAATTGTGGAACCTATACAACCGACTAGAGCCTGTTTTGAATGATCAAAGAATTAAGAGCTGTTCCACACCTTTCTACCACATGTTGTCTTCTACTGTCATTCCTCTTTCTCCCGCACCCTGCTGGCTCCCAACCCAATCAGCCCTTCCGTCAGTTGTCGTGTACCTATCCCTTGTCTCTTCCTTCCACAAAAAAATCACACAGAAACCTTGATATTTGGGACAGAGAAGAAACATTAAGAGGTAAAAGTGTGCTTAGCACAGGGTGGAAGAGGTGGAAGGGTGTTTAGCAGCAGAGCTGAGAAACTAACTGATAGGGTGGGCAGGTAGGTAGATATGAGCCAGAGGGAGGGGAACAATGAAGGATTAATGAGGCCCCAAGACTGTTCCGCAGAAGAATGTACACAACAGGATCTCTTAGTTGAGTATATATCCAAACTAGATGGACAGGATCGATAACTAGTGGCGCCTGGTGCCTTCCTCACCCGCCACTTACCGCACTCCCCAGTGGTCAGGTAACTACAGATGACCATTATATGACTGTACTTTGGAGGTACTCAACGGATATGGGCAAAGTAGTTACCTGAGCATGCACCTCAAAAGGTGTCCGATGTCCCGTCTGCTGGCACACACTGTGCATGCCCAAGCCAGCAGTGGGAGATTCTGAGGGAAGAGCAGGGGATTCATGCCATCGGAGGTAGGAGGGACAGAAGGAAAACAAAGAAATCCTATGGCCCATATAAACTCAGACCTTAATTCTCAGAGCATTCGGTTTTCTATGGAGCTACCCACTTGGACTTCTTCCCAAGTGTACTTTACTTTGTTTGCTATACTTAATAAAAAATAGCTTCTTATGCCATTTTAATATAAAGATTATTTTAAGCTGAAGGCAACTGAGAAGTAGATACAATAAAAAACCTGTCTACTACCTGTATTTGCTTAAAAATAGTACATAAATTGTCTCCCCTCTTTACCAGAAAGGGCAAAAGTTAATCACTGAAGACAGTTTTAGGCCCTTATCAGCCTGGAGAAGGCACCAGAGAAATCTACATAACAAACTTTGCTAACTAGCCTTTATCTACCATTAGTTTCTCAAACTGTAGCCTTCCTACAGTTTACTGTCCCTAAAGACTCAAGTTTCTTCTTCTTTGCCTTGTCACTTCTCTAAAAATGTATTGTTCCTTTGCTAAAATGCTATATAACCCCAAGTTCTAAACAATACTTTGAGTTACTCATCTCTGTTTCCATGTGTAAATACTATGCACATGCTAAAAAACTCCTGCTTTTCTCTTGTTAATCTGTCTTTCATCAGCCCAATTTACAGACTTGGGTGAACCTAAGAAATTAATAGGAAGAAAATTTTTTCCTGCCCTACTCCATCCACACAGACTATAGTGATTTGTTTTTGTTCCTACAGTCTGAGCTAGTATACACCATTTCCAACTAAGTCTCTTGAACAAAAAAGAAAGAGAGAGAGAGAGAGAGAGAGAGAAAGAGAGAGAGAGAGAGAGAGAGAGAGAGAGAAAGAAAGAAAGAAAGAAAGAAAGAAAGAAAGAAAGAAAGAAAGAAAGAAAGAAAGAAAGAAAGAGAGAGAGAGAGAGAAAGAGAGAGAGAAAGAAAAATTTGCCGTTTATCATCTGCTTTGTCTTTCTTCTCTGAGAGTTAGACCGTCACACAAATCTTTCATGGGGGATCCAAGGACTGAGCCCTGGACTCACACAGCACAGCCATGCAAGCACCAGTAACAAACCCATGAAAAGAATCGAGTGGCTCAAGCCAAACACATAGACACACATGGATGACAGAAGGACCCTGTCTGTTCATAGGCACAGATCCAATCTCTCCCTCTACTGAGGCACTCACTGAGAACACACGATGTAAGGAATCCCTGAGTTTAACCAGTGGGGAACTGTGCACAGATTTGGGGCTGGGCTTGATTTTATTTCTCAATTTTTGAAAAATTTCAAGTGATGTAGATTGCAAATCCAGTCACAGATGAGTAAATGATTTAGAATGCCAAAATCCCAGCGATTGAAGATCAGTGTGATTACTAAAAAAAAAAAAAAAAAAAAAAAAAAAAAAAAAAAAAGGCTAGGTAGATTAGAGTGTGGGTGAAATAAAGTGATGTACTTAGGGAAATGACTCATATAGCTTTGTGTTAAGATTCAAGATGATAATCTGGTATTCTCTAAAGATATTGGTGAAGCTGTATCCTGGATAGTATTAGGGACAGATATAGAAAAAACGGTGTGGTCAGTGTGTCCTTGCATTAAGACAACTATGCGTTGATACACTAGGAAGTTTTTCATCCTCAACTAGAAAAATGTGAAGGATCGACAATCTAGATAAAATCTAAATATATTTTATTTTGAAACTGACTGGGACTGAAAAGCAATGAGATGAAATCAATAATAGTCACCTTAGTAGGTTATTTAGTAGGTTACTTAGTAGGTTATTTCCTCAGTAGGTTAAGAATTTCTGAAATTCTCTGTTTGAAATTGTCTTTATATCTACATTACAAATTACATAAGAAGATAAACTTTCATTATTTTGTAAACATACCAATTTTGTCCCAAAATGATATTCTTCAGCTTGATCATTCACCTCACTCACCAGACTTGGTTCCTGAGTTGATTCAGTAATTACTTTTAAGGGATAATTGTGTGCTAATTTCACTATTATTTTAAAATAAAATTCGCCCCAAAGGAAAAGGGCATTCTAGCCCTGAGGATGTTGCAAACAGATTTGAAGGCAATTGTGCGTTGATTTAAGCAGAGGCTTAATGATATTATAGTCAGAGAATTTCAGTGTTCCTCAAAGTGGGGCAATTTTGCATTCCAGGGAATTCAGCAATGAGAGCTGGTTCTGGCTGTTACAGTTTGGGGGTGGTGGTGTGAGCTACTGGTATCTACTGACTAGAAGCTGAGAATGCTGCTAAGCATACTGTAATGCACAGCACAGCTCTCCATACCATCGAATATCTCGTCCAAACTGCCACTAGCGCGGAGATCAAGAAATCTTAGGTGTGTGTTTTCTCATCTGTCTTTCAAGGTATGAACATAGAAAGTTGTGGGAATCTGTCTGTCTACTTGGGTGGTTGGTTAGGACTTCCGAGCTTTCCCAAAGCTTGGTACCTCTTCTGCAGTCTTCATGATGATCATGATAATGAATGTGATGACAGTTCACATGCGTTGGGCCCTGCTTTTTCATATGTCCATACATGTAATATGGAGTGGGGGTTGGGGTCTAAGGGTAACACAGGGAAGAGGTGTGAAAACTAAACGTTAAACCAAGTTACATTCAGAGCCCGTGATGTGCTGCTGCCAGACCACAGGAAATCTGCAGGAAAAGGCAGATTCTTGCTGGAATTACTAACAAACTATTTACTCATACCATGAAAGGAAAACAGGCAAGCAGAGTCTTTAAGTTGTACCCTATGTGAAATAAAAAGGACCATTCATTCTCTGCAGCCAGACCAGAGGGAACCTATAGATCAAAGGCTGGAATTGCGAGCATGACTTTCATGCTACATACCCATACCATGAATGGAAAACAGGTAAAGAAAGTTTTTAAACTGTAATTCATAGAAACTAAGAATCACATATAACTGAATTTTCTGAACACTTGGGGTCCCTCTCCATCCCTCTCAGTCCTTCTTGGGCTCTCTCATTCTCTGTCTTTGAGAGAAGAACACATCTCTGTCTGTGGAGTGTTATTCCTTCTCTAATAAACATTTCTTTGTCTCTAACTCTGGTGTATGCCTGAATTCTTTTCTGCACACAGTCAAGGACCCTCACTGACTCTTGGTGCAGGACTTGAGTCCCCACTTGGGGGGATTCACCTTGTACTGCATCAAAGGCACAGGCTTTAAAAAATTCTTTTTAAAAGAAACATCTTTCATTTTTTTTCCTTTCTTTCTTCCTTCCTTCCTTCCTTCCTTCCTTCCTTCCTTCCTTCCTTCCTTCCTTCCTTCCTTCCTTCCTTCCTTCCTTTCTTTCTTTCTTTCTTTCTTTCTTTCTTTCTTTCTTTCTTTCTTTCTTTCTTTCTTTCTTTCTTTCTTTCTTTCTTTCTTTCTTTCTTTTTACAAAATCATTATAAAATAGTTGATTTCTCCACAATTATCAGAATTATTTATATTTGAGGTCTTGGCTAAGTGGAGCTGAAATCAACAAAGGTCTTGGACTGTTGGCTCAGAAATCATCCTAGGAATCCCTCCTCGTTGATGTTTGTCATGCTTAGCTCTTATGAGATGACCCCCCCCCCTTTTTTTAAAGTATCTTTTTATTCATTCTTTGGAAGCTGGAAGTGAATTTCGCAGCTTCATTAAACGCCTTCCAGCTCCTGTATTTATCACTTCTTAAACATTTAGTTCTGACTACATCAATTTCAACTTAGCCTGCTCCTTTCTGAGTTGTTTTAATAACATTAAATCATCCAAATCCTTTTCTCTTTCTTCTAGGAGGTGTTTTACTACTGATGAAGTCTGAGCTGTACAACTGTTTATCACTCTGTACCTACTGGCATGAGCCTCCACCAAAGACTCATAAAGTTGTCTGCAGGTTTGGCTGGCATCAATTTTCCCTGCAATGGAAGCTGTCGGAATCATATGTTTAATTCATGAACTACTATTCTGTCATCAATCATCCTCATTACCATGAGTCATTCTTGGAACTCTACAAACTCCTGACAGTTCATACTACCACTGGGTGCCACCATACAGACAAGACCTAAGGGCATGGGCTTTGTGTCCTATTATCTGGGCTCTAATCCTGGCTTTGCCATCAATTAGCCACTTCGTCCATTTATACGTTTATGAAAAACCTGATTTTTTAAAAAATCTGTAAATTAAAGATAATACTAAAACATATTTCATAGGGTTGTTATGTAGATTATAAGAGAAAGTATGTATTAAGCTCTCAGTTCATTATAAAATACATTTTATTTTTACTTATTGATTGATTTATTTAAATTGATTTATTTATTTATTTTATTAAGGTGACATTGGTTAACAAAATCCAGTAAGTTTCAGATGTACAATTCAACAGGAAGACATATATATATTGCATTGTGTGTTCACTGCCCATAGTTAGATTTCTTTCTGTAACCACATATTTAACCCCTTTTACTCCATCTACCACCCTTCTTTCACCTCCCTCTGATACTCTTTTATAACCACCGGTCTATTGTCCATGTCCATGAGTTTCTATTTGTTTGTCCTGTTTGTTGCTTTCAGGTTTATATCCCACATATAAGTGATATCATGTGGTTTTCGACTTTTTCTGTCTGGCTTATTTCCCTTAACATGATTATCTCAAGGTCAATCCATGTTGTCGCAACTGACAGTGTTTCATCTCTTCTTATGGTTGAGTAATATTCCATTGTATATATGTACCACAGCTTCTTTATCCTATCACCTATCATAGGATACTTCGGTTACTTCCATGTCCTGGCCACTATGAATAATGCTGCTGTGAACATTGGTGTGCAAATATCTTCTCGCATATATGTTTTCAAGTTTTTCAGGTAAATACCTAGGAGAGAGATTGCAGGTTAATATGGTAGATCAATTCTTAGTTTTTTGAGGAACCTCCATACTGTTTTCCACAGTGGCTGTACCAATCTGCAGTCCCATCAGCAGCAGTGTATGAGGGTTCCTTTTTCTCTGCATCCTCTTCATCACTTGTTAATACTTGTCCTGTTGATAACAGCTATTTTAACAAGTGTGAGGTGCTATCTCATTGTGGTTTTGATTTGCATTTCCCTAATATCTAGCAATGTTGAGCATCCTTTCATATGTTTGTTGGCCATTTGTCTGTCTTTTTGGGAGAAGCATCTGTTCAGGTCCTCTGCTCATTTTTTGATTGGATCGTTTGTTTTTGTGTTGTTATTGTGTTGTATGAGTTTTTTGTATAATTTGGATATTAGGCCCTTATCAGAAGCAAAACTTTTAGTTTTTACTTCCCTTGCTTTTGAGGTCAAATTCATAAAATCCTCTTTAGGTACAAGATCCATGAGTTTAGTCCTTATGTTCTCTTCTATGCAGTTTATTTTTTCTGGTCTTATATTCAGGTCCTTAATCCATTTTGAGTTAATTTTGGTGTGTGGTGTAGACAGCAGTCTAGTTCGATTTTTTTTGTTGGTGGCTTTTCAGTTTTCCAAGCACATTTGTTAAAGAGGCTTTTCTTTCTCCACTGTATGTTTTTGCATATTTTGTTGAAAATTATTTGCCCATATAAACATGGGTTTATTTCTGGACTTTCGATTCTGTTCCACTCATCTATGCATCTGTTTTTCTGTCAATATCCTACTGTTTTGATTACTGTTGCCTTGTAGTATAATTTGAAGTTAGGCAGAGTGATGCCTCCAGCTTCCTTCTTTTTTCTCGGAATGGCTTTGACGATTTGGGGTCTTTTGTGCTTCTATACAAATCTGATGATTTTTTTGTTCTGTTTCTTTAAAAATGCTGATGAGATTTTGATGGGAATTGCATCAAATCTGTATAATGCCTTAGGTAATATGGTCATTTAACTATGATGATTCTTCCAATCCAAGAATACTCAATATCTTTCCATTTTTTGTATCTTCTTCAATTTCTTTTAATAGGGTCTTAGAGTTTTTATTACATAGGTTCTTCACATGTTTTATTAGATTTATTCCTAAACATTTTATTCTTTTTGTTGCAATAGCAAAAGAAATTTTTTTCCACCTCTTTTTCTGACAATTCATTATTAGAATATAGGAATGCTATGGATTTTTGAACATTGACTTTTTATCCAGAAATTTTATTTTATTTGCTTATTGTTTCTAGTAGTGTTCTTGTGGAGTCTTTAGGGTTTTCTATATAGAGAATCACGTCATCCACAAATAGTGACAGTTTGACTTTTTTGTTCCTATTTGGATGCTTTTTATATCTTTCTCTTGCCCGATTGCACTCACTAGGATCTCTGATGGTATATTGAATAACTGGTGATAGTGGACAGTCTTACCTCATTCCTGATCTTAGAGGGAAGGTGTTTAGGTTTTCAGCATTAAGTATAATGTTGGTTGAGGGTTTGTCATATGTGGCCTTTATTATATTAAGGTACTTTCCTTCTATACAATTTTATTGAGTGTTTTGATCATAAATGGATGCTATATCTTGTCGAAGCCTTTTTCTACATCTATTGATATGATCATACGATTCTTATTTGTTAATTTGCTTATGTGGTATATCACATTAATTGATTTGCGTATGTTGAACCATCCCTGTGTCCCTGGGATGAAGCCCACTTGGTCATAGGCTTCATCTTTTTAATATGTTGCTGTATTCAGTTCGTTAGTATCTTATTTAGAATTTTTGCATCTTTTGGGTCTTTTGTGTTTCCATACAAATCTGATGATTTTTTTGTTCTGTTTTTTAAAAAATGTCGATCAGATTTTTCATTTGTATTTATGAGAGATATTCATCTGTAGTTTTCTTTTTTGTGTGTTATCTTCACCAGGTTTTGTTATCAGGGTAATATTGGCCTCATAAGTGAGTTAAGAAGTATTACCTCCTCTTTGATTTGTTAGAAGAGTTTGAGGAGAATAAGTATTAAATATTCTTTGAATGTTTGGTAGAATTCACTGGTGAAGCCATGTGATACTGGACTTTTATCTTTTGGTGGGTTTTTGATGATCGTTTCAATTTCCATACTGCTGATTGGTCTATTTAGATTTTCCAGTTCTTGATTCAGTCTAGGAAGGTTGTATCTTTCTAAGCACTGGTCTATTTCTTCTAGGTTATTAAATGTGGTGTTATGTACTTTTTCATAGTATTCTTATATGATCCTTGGTATTTCTGCAATATCTGTCATAATTTCCCCCTCTTTCATCTCTGATTTTGTTTATTTTTGTCCTTTCTCTTTTTTCTTTAGTGAGTCTAGCCAGGGGTTTGTCAATTTTATTAATGTTCTCAAAGAACCAACTCTTTGTTGCATTTATTTCTTCTATTTTTTTTGTTTTCAATTTCATTTAATTCTGCTCTAATTTTGATTATTTCTTTCCTTCTGCTGACTGTAGGCTTCATTTGTTTTTCCTTTTCTAGTTTTTTAAAGATGAAGTGTTAGGCTGTTTATTTGGGCTCATTCTTGTTTTTTTGAGATAGGCCAGTAATGATATGAGTTTTCCTCTTATTACTACTTTTGCCATGTCCCAAAAGTTTTGATATGTTGTATTATCACTCATTTCTATGTATCTGTTGATCTCTTTTTTTAGTTCTTTTATGACCCAGTGAATCTTCAGTAGCATGTTGTTTAGTCTTCATGTAGTTATTCCATTTTCTTTTTACAGTTGATCTCCTGCTTCAAAGCATTATGATCAGAGAATGTGGTTGATATGAGTTCAACCCTCTTATATTTGTTGAAGCTATCTCTGTGTTCTAGTATGTGGTTAATCCTTGAGAATGTTCCACATGCACTAGAGAAGAATATATAAGCATCTGCTTGGGGATGAAAGGCTCTGTAAATGTCAATTTTGTCCAGTTAGTCTAATGTGTCATTTAAGGATGTTATTTCCTTACTGATTTTCTGTTTGGATGATCTGTCCATATCTGATATGGTATATTTAGGTCCCCTACTACGATAGTGTTTTGGTCCATTTCTCCCTTTAGTTCTGTTAGTAATTGCTTTACATATTTCAGGGCTCCCTGACTGAGATCATAGATATTAATAATGTTATGTCTTCTTGATGTATGATTCCCTTTATCATTATGAAATGTCCCTCAGTATCTTTCCTTATCTTGTTCATTTTGCAATCTATTTTGTTTGATATTAGTACCACTATTCCTGCTTTTCTCTGAATGCCATTTTCTTGAAATATCATTTTCCACCCTTTTACTTTGAGTCTATATTTGTCTTTGGAGCTGAGATATGTGTCCTGGAGGCAGTATAAGGTTGGATTTTGTTTTTTTTTTTTATCTAATCTGCAACTCTGTGTCTTTTTATTAGTGAGTTTAATCCATTTACATTTAGGGTGATTATTGAAATATGGGGTCTTCCTGTAGCTATTTTATCTTTTGCTATTTGGTAACTCGGTGTTTTTATTGCTTACTTGTCTATGTTTTTTTTGTTGTTGTTTTTTTGTTTTTGGTTGAGTTTTGTGGACTTTCCCTCTGGCCCTTCTTGTTTAATTTTATATACTTCAGTTCTGTTTCTTTGCCACGTGGTTATCATTACGTATATGTAGAGGATAGTTATGTATATAGTAGTCCATTTTCTTCTGCATGCGCCTTATCCCCATTCCCCTTTGTAAATTTGAATCTTTCAATCCTCCCCTTTTCTGTCATTGTTGTTTCAGTTTGTCCTTATACATGCTGAATGTTCATTACTATCTTGCAATAGCAAATTTCTTCTTGTTGCTTAAGTTTATAATGCCTTTTTCTTAATAAGGGTTGCACTACTCTGCTTCTATCTGCCTTTTAGTCACCTTACTCATAGTTATGTATTTTTTTGTCATTTTGTTTTAGGTGAGCTGACCCCCTCAGTATTTCTTGTAATGGAGGCCTTATGTGGAGAATTCTCTCAATTTTTATATGTCTGGAAAGGTTTTTATTTTTCCTTCATATCTAAAGAAGAGCTTTGCTGGAAACATTATTCTTGGCTGGTAATTCCTTTCATTTAATAGATTAAATATTTGATTTCACTCCTTTCTGGCTTGTAACGTTTGTGCTGAGAAGTCTGACGATAATATAATGGGTTTTCCTTTATGGGTTACCATCTTCTTTTCTCCGGCTGCCCTGAGAATTCTGTCTTCATTATTGATTTTTCATCATTTTAATATAATGTGTCTTGGAGAAGGCCTTTTTGGGTTGAGATAATTGGGTGCTTTGTTGACTTCTTGAATTCCACTCTCCCGTTCATTTCTTAGATTTGGAAAATTCTCATCAACTATTTGTCCAAAAATTCTTTCTAATCCGTGTGCCTTTTCCTCCCCTTTGAGAATGCTCTTTATTTTTATGTTTCCTTTCCTGATGGTATCAGCTAGTTCTTATATATTTCTTTCGTTATTTTCCATTCTTTGGTTTCTCTCTTCTTCCTTCTGATATATTTCTAGTTTTCTGTCTTAGATATCACTGATCTTTTCCTCCATTTGGTTGACTCTATTTCCCAAGCTTGCGTTTTCATTTTTCAACTCTTGCAATGTGTTCTTTTTCTCCAGAAATTCTATTTGGTTCTTTGGAAGGTTTTAATGTCCTTGCTACAAAACTCATTCTGCTGATCTGTGTTTTTTCAATTCCTGTAATTGTTGATATGAATTATTTTGGATCTCACTGAGTTTTTTCAGAAGTATCATCCTGAATTCTCTGCCATTTAAATCACATATTTCTATGTCTTAAAGCTAATTTTCTGGAGATTTTTCTCTTTCTTCTGAACTGCCTTTTCACTTTGGTTGCTCATGGTGTTTAATGGACTATTTCTCTGCCTGAGCATTAATGGAAGTGTACTCTGCTTTTTTTCCAGAATGGAGATTTATTATATAAAGGTCTCTCTTTAGCCTATTACAAAGAAGGTGTTTTTGTTTCCAGTAGGTGGCGTCTAAGCCTGTTGGATCCCTGCTTTATATAAAGGATTAATAATGCCTTTTCTTCTTATAAATATTTAATCATGCTCCTTACGCTCAGTCTCAGTCCCTGTCAGTGTTAGTGACAGTTTCAGTAACGTTTGCTCAGATTCCCCTGGGGCTTCACGGTGTTTGGTCTTGGAGGATATGTGGGGAGGTGCCGTCTGGGTTGGGAAAGGGGGGCTGTGGCTTAGCTTTATGTGTAACAACTGAGACTGATGATAATCAACTGTTGTTTCTCTGCCATTTCCAATTTACTGCCATCCCCACTTCTCTGCTTTCTGCCCTGATCTCCGGGGCACTGCCTCTGTGTGAAGCTCACAGCTCTCCCAGGCAGGGCTGTTTGAGGAACATGCCTCGCCTTCTCCCTTCTCCCTCCTCTTGCAGCTTCTTTGTTTCCTCCAGTCTATCCTCCCACCTCTGAATCCTGTGGTTCTGACCTGTGGTAGCTCTTATGCTCAGATCCCTTACTCAGACGTGCTTGTGTGCAGGTTGAGTGTTTTCGTTGAGTTTTAGATATTCAGCTTATTGTTGTTTCAAGGGGACAGATTTGGGAACATCACTCACTCCACCAAGTTTCTGATGTCACCACTGTAATATAGATTTTTTTTGAGAGAAATAAACCCAGATAATTTATTTCGTCTTAGTCAAAGACAGTCTTTTTCTCTTTAGAAGAATGCGGTAATAATGACTATTAATTTCGTAAGCACCTACTCTGTTGGAAACACTACAAACTCATTATCTTATGTTCTGACATAAGCATACTCATATGGTGTTTATTATGTCAAACAATGGGCAGTTCCTAAGGCCTTCAGCTACCAAAGAATACTCAAGAAGAAGCAAATACACTTTTATCTATTAAAGGTATTGACTTTGTAGTTAAAAAACCTTCTCACAAGGAAATCTCAGATTGCTTCACTAGTGAACTCTTGAATATTTCAGAAAGGAATAATCCTATTCTTGAAAAATTTTTCCAGAAAATTGAAGAGGAGTTACTTTATCCTAATGCATTTTATGGAGCCAAATTACCCTTATACTGAAACCAGATAAAGACATTATAAGAAGAGAATTCAGTCTGTGACAAAGCTTCCAAACTTTGACTTTCCACACATCTTTCTCTCAGTAAAGAATATTATTGACTTGCTGTTTATTTGCAAAACCGGGGAGGGGGCGGGGAAGGTGGGGACGTGGTAAAAAAAATGTTAGGATAGAAGCATAGCTACCTATTAGCTTACAATTTTATCTTAACCATCATGGGGTTATCAGGTAGCCCTCCTGGTAGAATTTACATATTAGGGGTGCATGTATATATGTATTTAGAGTACTTTAATTCTTTTTTTAAGTTTCAGGGCATGAGTACACATTTTAAGTAAAACTGTAGTTTTAATAAATAATATAATCAGATATCAAAATATCTCCCTAAAAAAAAAAAGAATTTTAATGTAAAAGCACATGAATGTCAAAAAACAAGTTAGAGAAAATAGCAACTGGTACAGTTAAAATATAAAATGTGACATTGCTTTACTAAAGATGAAAATGCTAAAATTAATAATAAGGTAAGGGAATAAATTTATTGTTTCTAGAAGTATTCCATCCTTCCTTGTGGAACTTATTACCCAATTTCCTTAAGATGTCCGAAGGTTCTAGAAGATTTTAAAAAGTATAATTGTGTGATTGACCATTTATGATTTCAAACTCTTTTATTAACAGATTTGTTGGAAATAAAAAAAAGAATGCCATTGATCTTGATTCTGCTTAACCAAGTTCTACAGTTCCTGACATTGTACCCCTCCATAAATTAATTGTTCTCTTATTCTAGTCGATGGTGATCGATTCCTCCTCTAAATAGATTTTAGTCTGTTTAGGTGGATAGACTGTATTATGAAAGTATCTGAAAGGAATTAGGTTCCATAGCAGTGAACCTCAGAATAGGCTTCTTGGACAAAGAGAAATGTTTTAAATTCATACACATAAAGGTGGACATACTTGAAAAGGGACCAAGGGATCTAACTAGAAGACTGGCAAAAGTAGCTATAGCAGCCAGGCTAAAGAGGTTGAGGCTTAGGCTTGGTTGTATTCATAGACATGGTCCAAATATAACTTAGTTAAGAGACATGGGAAAAAAGAACAAGTGAACTTACTGAGTTGTCAGAAGGAAGAGAGAGGAGGATAAAGAAAAACACATGTTGGGGTATTAACAGTCTTTAAGTTGCCTTCCTTTTGAATAGGTGCCATGGTTTTTTTAACATATAATCTCTTTGTGTGTTTGCATGGATAAAATATAATTGCTGCAAAATAGAATGTCAATTCTCCCCTTTATTTTCCCTGCCTCTAATTTCTCCCAGCTGTGGACTGATGAGTATATTCTTAACTTCTCTATCCTATGAGTGGCTCTGAATGGCTCACTAGTTGGGACTTAGTATGGTCTGGCTACATCTTGAGTCTCTTGTGCTGAACAGTGTCCTGAGCTGCCTGAAACAGAGTAATTTGCCTCAGTAGGATCCTTGAGGGCCTTCTGAAATGAACCCACCTTCAGCTCCAGGGAATGTTGTTTTAGTCTTTGGCTTATAGCAAAGAGTAAATAGGTTAGTAAAATCAGCTGAGGACTCTCAGAAAAGAGTAAGCAAAAATCTTAGCTGAGTAGAAAGAAAGGCAAAGGAGGAGTTTAAAAAAAAAAAAAAAAGGCCAATACGTATATCTTTGTACTCAAGCAGAGGAAAAAAAAAAAAATGGCCCTGGACTCTCAACTGTGCCCAGGTCTCCTTTCTTCACTCTGCCTAGAACTCTGTTGTCAAGCTCTCCCCTGTGTAACTCAGCCCTCTGTCTCCTTAAATGTGTAATTTACTGAATAGGAGACTCAGTGGAAAGCACAAGCTTTGGCTCAAACAGACCAAGGTAGGCGGCAGGGCTCTGACACTTGGCTGCAAGACTCTGTGCAGACACTTAATTGCTATGATTCTAAGTACCTGTACATAATAATGTGATGATGAAAAGAGATGAAATATATAATGAACCCACTGACACAGAGGCTGGAACACAGTAGTACCTCAATGAATGGAAGCTGTTGCTCCTCTTTCTACTTGCTAGGTAGATTTATGTCCTGTCATTTGTATGGTAGTTCTGTTCACAGATGAGGAATCTGAAACTTAGATGAAAACGCATAACCAATGTCACATAGTTATTATATCACTGGGATGAGCTAAACCAAGATAAAAGGTTACAATCCAGTGCTCTCTACTCATATGGCTCCCTCAGTTCCACGGACTCCTTGCCTGGTTCTGCCCACGGTCCCAGCAGATGGTGTGGAATGATTCAGCCACAAGAACACCAGAAGCAGAATAGGGCACAGGCTTCAGACTCAGATGGACCTGGGCTCTAATTGTAGCTCAGCAGTTAGCAACATGACTTTGGCAATATTCTCTAAGCTTTTTGAGCCTCCATTTTCTCCTCTGCAAACTGGACTGATAAAAGTTTCTTCACATGGCTCTAGTGAAGACTCAATGATAAAACATATTACTGTGCATAGTGACTGGCAGGTAGAAACTGCCCAAGGGAAAATAATTACCTTATAATTCATAATTATATTGTAATTTAAGTCCTGAATCAAAGCAGATTCTATGTTGCAATAACAAAAACCAAGACGATGCCAGTTATTTTTTAAATCGTGGAAAAAATAAATGACAAAATTTACCATTTTAACCACTTTTAAATGTACAATTCAGTGACATTAAATACATTTACAATGTTGTTTAACCATGACCATTAGAAATTTTGTGTCTCAAGTCTTACATTCAAGTCTTCAAACTTTTCTGAGTTAATTTTTGTGTATGGTGTAAAATAAATGGTCCCAATACCATTTATTGAAGAGACTGTCTTTTCTCCATTGAATGCTTTTGGCTCCTTCATTGTAAATTAATTGTCCCTATAAATGTGGATAGATTTCTGGGCTTGTATTCTGTTCCATTTGTCTGTGTGTCTATTTTTTGTCAATATCACATCCTTTTGTTTAGTGTATTGTTGTGATATAGTTTAAAGTGGGAGTGTGAAATCTCTGGCTTTGTTTTTTTTTCTCAGGGTTGCTTTGGCTAATCAGGATTGTTTGTGGTTTTCTTTTCTAATCCTTTGTATTTCTGTGGTGTCTATTGTAACCTCTTCTTTTGTTCCTGATTTTACTTATTTGAGTCGTCTTTTCTCTTCAGTGAGTCCAGCTAGAATTTTGTCCATTTTGTTTATCTTTTAAAAAACCAACTCTTCATTTGATTAATTTTTTCTACTATCTTTTTATTCTCTATTTCATTTATTTCTGCTCTGATTTTTATAGTAATTCTTATAGAGACTGTAATAACTAATAGCAGGTATTTAAGCTAGGAGATCCAAACCAAGATCTGTGCACTATTATACCCTATACTCACATCCTTGCCAACACTTTTGTATTCTGGGCTTCTTTTTATATTATAAATCCTAATGGGTGTGAGGTGATAAAATGCATTTTTAAAAATAATAAAAAGTCCTCTCATTGGTCTTGCCTCTGTTATTGTGACCCATTTCTAGTTTTTTTCTGGGGATCAGACAGAATAAATACACCCAACTTAATATGTAATAGAATATTTGAATTGGGTTTTTTAGGCTTGATCCCGATTGGGTTTTTGATGACATTTTATTATTTAATAACAAGTCACTGGCTTACACTATGCTTCACAATGGTTAACCCAACCTTTATTTTAACTCCTATCTCAACTCAAATTCAGAGGTGAAATCGATAAAAAATATTTAAATTTGATATTCTAAAAGGAGTAGATTTTTAGAAGACTTTTCTAATGACTTTGAAAAATTTTAACCTAAATAAAAGTAACAGATAATGAATATAATTTATTTTTTAGTTTTTCTGAGAGAAATGTAAAATGTTCCATCTAGCGTATTTTAAAATGTGAATGGGAAATAGTCAATAAGTAATAAAAAATACAAATCGTAATCTTCGTTTTCCCATAGCAAACAAGAAAAGAAAGAAAAGATTAAGGAAAGAGATAGAAAGAAAAATAAAAGAAGCAAACAAAAAGGGAATAAAATAATATATAGAAGAGGGAAAAGTTATGGAAATATGCATTGCTACAGTTTTAATGAGAAGATTTTTATATTAAACAGCTTTGAAACCTTGAGAAGAAATAAATCTTTCTTTGCCGAAAAACTTTAAACTCATTGTTCTTAAAAAGGTTACTATTTCACTCTCTCTATTCTTCCCAAACTTCTTGAAAAAGTTGCCCATACTCACTACTTCCTCCTGCCATGATCCAATCATTCCTTAACCCACTGTGATGTGGCTTCTGTGCCACTTCTCCATTGAAACTGTGCTGTCAATAACCTGGAACTTTTCACAGAAAACAGATACCGATGCCCATGAATCACCCATGAATTTTTTTGGAGAGAGGTCTTTACCCACTTTTTATTTTCATAGCCTCTAGTGTTTATGATTCATCCACTCCTGTCTCCTTCTCTTCACATTGGACAACTGGTTCCTTCATCTCAAGCTTTCAGTCTCAAGTCTTTAAGCTTTCAGGAGATTCTGAGTGTGTATGTAACATCTAAAGCTGATGATCCCATCATTTTCCTCAGGTCTTGGGACCTTCTTGGACTTGGAGGCCTCTCTGTTCATCTGCCAGTTGGACACATTTTCCTGAGTTTTCCACTGACCCCTCAAACTGTATAAAATGGAACCCATCCACTTCCTGGGCACATTCCAGTAGCTTCTGAATTGGTGGGATTAGAAAGCAGGCAGCCACTCAGCCAGAGGAGTGTGGTGATCATGAGGAACCAGGACATGCTAGGTGAGGAGGGCTGATGGTGATTTGCAGGTGTGCAGGAAGCAGAGACCTGACACAAGGGTGAACTGAGAGTATTTGGTGTCACGGGGAAGGAGCCCGTGGCCAGGAGCAAAGAGAAGAAGGAAACATGGAGGAGGTAGGAGGGCACTGCCAGCTCTTCAGGAGGACATGTGGAAGGAGATGGGACCAGAGATGCCAGGGACAGGAGAGGGTGAGTGATCCCACCACTGAAAAGACATAGCGGTTACTGAATCTTATAGTCCTTTCCTTTTCCTTGATATTTGTTACAGAAATCTTGTCCTTTACAACAAAAGGTCGAAATCTTCAGGGCCCCATAATAGAAATTCGAAGGCAAACAATATTCTTCGCAGTCCAATTGAGTGTGGTTGTAGCGCCACTTATCTGGAAGAGAAAGAATTTATACTTAGTGTCAGAGGACAATGCTTGGAGCTCAAGCAGGAGCACCTTCTCCAACCACTCTAAGCCTGGTCTCCAGACTACAGACACATCCACCTCCTAGCAAGGGCTCCATCAGACTGGAGAGCTCCTGCACAGTGTCTGAAGTCAGCAGCCTGCTCAAGACAGAAGAGCCTGGCTCAACAGCATTACCTTTCTCAGTGAAAATGAAGAAGTCTCGCCTTCTGCATCCAGGGCCTTGCTCTATAGTGCAATTGCCCTTGTCCTGCAAACAATGACCACTCTTCAGATTGTTGCAGACCATACATAATGTGGCTGGAGCTGTGGAAAACAGACAGGAAGGCTGATCCCCAGATTGCATGGACTGAGATCAAGGTGGGCTAGAAAACTGATAAGGCCTAGAACTTCAAAGGAAAAGCATAACTCTATATTTCTCTTCAAATACACAATTTATTATTTATTATTATTTATGCCTACAGCACCTAGGTGGTCTCCCATCCAAGTACTAACCAGGCCTGACCCTGCTTAGCTTCCGAGATCCGAGTCTTGTTCATGGTGGCATGGCTGTAGACCATGGATTGGAGCTCCACTGGGGCACAAACCCAGGACCTTCTGTGTGTAAAGCAGACATGCTAACTGCTATACTATGGAACCATATCCTTCAATATACTCTTAATACCCGAAAAAATGTTTCCATAAGGTTATGTCCCTTGATTCTTTAAGGATCTGGGCCTTTGACATAGAGTTCTTAATTCCATTAAAAAAAGAAAGTTCTTCCCTTCACTATGGTGCCTTTATGCAGAATACATTGAGAGCATCTCCATACAGCCACCTGAGGCTAGAAATCTGTTAGAATATCATAGGACATAACTGTGCTGGCTCCAAAGTGGTAATGCAGTCCCACAAATCTCCTACCACACCAAACCTCAAAAGTCATTGAAAGTCCAAACATATTTAAGTAAAAACAGTGTATTTGCCACAGAAATATTGGTTTCAAGTTAAGCCCTCAGTGACCTGTTTCTGCTAGAGCCCTGCCCTTAGGCTGCTTCTTTAAATAAAGTCTTGAGTAACTGTTGGCTCTGCCTCTTAGGGCCACCCCAACCAGCCTCAAAGCCCTAAATTGAAAAGGGTCCCCAGCCTCAATCTGCCCCGTGGGAGTGACTGACCCCACTCTGAACTTGGGAAGGAACCTGAATCCTTTCCCTGGTAGTAGTTGAGGTGGGACAGCAGAGAGAAACCCCAAACCCTTGCTGGTCGGATCATCCCAGAACCTCATTCTTGACCTTGTTCTCTCCTGAGCGGGTCAAATTTTCATCCCTGGACTGCTCTCACTCCCTCTATGTCCTCTCCCCTGCCCAGCTGACCCAGGTCCTCACCCACTCCATGGAAGAACACGAAAGGGAAGACTCCCAGCAGCAGGAGCAGGAGCAGGACCTTGTCCATCTCAGTCTGGGATGGCAGGGAGATGCAGAGGAAGCTGGAGCAGGGGAGCAGAACACCCAGCAAGGGCGAGGACAGGCTGCTCTAGCATGCAGTCGATAGAAGGCTGGAGATTTGGATGAGCTAATCCTGGGCTGTGGGCAGAAGTTTCCTTTTACAGGCTCGCCAGTGGGTGTTTCACTGCCACCGAGGCCAGGAAATGTTCCCAAAGAGCCAAC